>OY804261.1:68219122-69419122 GCA_963680825.1 Meiosimyza decipiens | reverse complement strand
GTTTGTTCTGCATTGCTTTCAGAAGCACAATCACTATTACAACTAACTTCTTGACTTCTTGTGTGGTATCCATAAGAATTCAATGAGACACATAAAAATTACATTTTTATTCCATGTCGAACAACAGCGACAGATGTTTGTACATGTGATGTGTGACCTTATGCCGAAAACACACGATTCATCAAATATTCGATAATTATTTGTTGTAAGTTCCTTATTTGGTGACAATTTAATGCATTCCGAGTTATATTCCGAAACTCCAGCTGACTCATAAATATTTTTCTCTGTTAAAATTGATTTTAGAAAATGCATGTGTTCACATGCACTAGGTTTTTTAGTATGAAGCTTTAATTTTGAATTGATTCATGAATGAACAAAACATTATATGCTACAAATAATCACACAAAACACACAGAATTTATCGGAATAGTACAGATTTTTGGTTCGGCGAACAAAATGTAAACAAACTTTGTACAAATTTTTAGAAATTATATTCCAATTTTTTTCCAAACTACCTCTCAAATTGTTGGTAACGAATATCGATGAAGCTGCTGGCCCCAGTATAGGGCTACAGTTTTTTAAATTGATATTTCGTAAAAAATTTCGATCAATCAAGAGTTGGTATGCTTACGGTTAGTGGTCACCTAATTCAAAAAATAATTTAAATTAAACTTTTTCTTTGTTACTCTTTTGATGAATGAAAATTGTGCACAACTTGCAATTATATTATAACGTCCCCCCTCTTGCCTACCTTCCATTGCATTTAGTATGGCAACATATTTTCTTTGTATTATATGTATGTAATTTGTCTTGGTAGCGCGCTAATAACCGCACTGTCATTAATTTTTGGCAATTATAATGAAGTTTCGATTTTTTCCCCATTAATTTTTTTTTGCAAGTATTTCTATGGTGAAATCATAACTCATAATTTCTCATGACACGCTAAAACGTGTCTATAATTGGCTTAAACGCTTATGTAAATATCACCCTGTAATGCTTGCAAAATTTTTTTTTTGAAAAGTCATTTAATCTCATTTGGCAACATAAAATCGTTAATTTTCTTGCGTGATTTCACAAAAATTTTAATGATCTCATTCCTTAAAGAACCTTTAGTGTACGTATAACCATAACTAATTCAAAGTTTTTTTTTCTTCTTTTTTTCTATCTTTACAGGTAAATAAATCTTGGCTATTCTTCTTATGTTGTTGGTGTCATTAACAAGAAAAAAAAAACATACAATGGGTAGCTATATAATATATTGAAAAAAAAAGTTTTGCTTTACAAAAAGCTAAAATAAACGTAAGTTTTATCTACTGCGAAAGTTTATCACAAAAGTCTCTGGTCTTTTTTTCTTTAGCGAAAGTAAACGAAAGTCGCATGCAACTTTTTTCGCTTTCAAAACTTGATAAATTGATAATTTTAATGAGCTCATGAACATCTTTAAATTTGTTACATAAATCAAAAGAATATTTTAAATAACATATATTATGTGTATCTTTGTTCAGAATAAGGCATTCATATGAAAATGTTTGATTGGCATATTTTTAAAAGGTCACATGTCCATTTATGGTTTTGCGAAATTTAATTTTTCGACTGTTTTTGGGATGCTTAAATATATTACATTTTGTGTTTGGCAGTGAACATAAATTACCACAATAGCTTTAAACATTAAAAATAGATGGGGTTGGTAGTGAAAAATGTTAAAGCACTCTATGAGATGATAAGCCAACAATAGCGGTATTTACGTTCCAGAGTAGTTGTCATTACACTTGCACAGAGTAACGGATTTGACATTTAAATTTTTAAAAACACAAAACAATCCCATGTTGAGCATAAAGTACGGTAGCCTTTTTATTTCTGTTGAACTTACAATTATTGGATGGCTGAAGTATCAATTGTGTGGCTAAAATATCAAATGAGCGGAAAAAATATTTATTGAGTAGATAAAGTATTAATTGAGTAGCTTAAATAATAATTGACTTAGGCCTGCGAACTTATCTATTTCCTTAATAACTATCTCTGAATTTATTTAACATTAAGAAATCTCAGTTTAACAAAAAATGTAACACATAAAGCTAGTTGTGAATTGTTCATACAGACATTTGAAGTTGATTGAGAATAGCACATTTGACAAATGTCAAAAATATTTCAGAGCAGAGGGATGCAGACATGGAAGAAACGCCACCAAAGTCCCCAGCGGTTTGCAACCTCCACCAAAATTTATTTTTGAAAAATATTGGGGATCTTTTCTCAAATCACGCCAATATCCTCTATTGCCATCCAGACCGTCCAAGTTGTTCTTCTTTTTATCTGAAAAAATTACGTGTTAAAATTAACAACCATTTACAATGATAAAACTGAGCATATTAAAAAAGCTCTGGTTCGATTATGATTTGGGGTGCCTTCACAGCCCAGAGCACATTGGAACTCCAAGTTGTACCAACAAAAATAAACAGCGATTTATATTATCAGCTCTTAAAAAGTAGTTTGCTCCCATATCTGGAGAAAAATAGAAGCTTTAGTTACATTTTTCAACAGGACAACGCCGCTGTTCACGCCAGCAAGAAAACACAAGAGTGGCTTCAAAGGAACAGTGTTATTGTTTTGGATTGGCCAGCTTGTTCGCCTGACTTGAATCCAATTGAAAATATTTGGGGTATTCTCGTCAGGCGAATATATGCAGACAAACGTCAGTTTTCAAGTGTTGCAGAGTTAAAAACAGCCATATTCAAAGAGTGGGAGGCTCTCGACGCTCAACTTTTCAAAAATTTAGCAGACTCCATGCAAAGCAGAATATTTGAATGCCCCAAATCATTGGCGGAGTCACGTCATATTAAATAATATAAAATTAAAATAAAAATTTGTTGTTTTTGTTGAAAAAAATTGACTTAATCATTTGTGTTATAGTTAATGAACGATTCTTAGGCAGAAAAAATGCAATGTTAAAGATATTGATAACGGTTTATGGAGAGAGTCAAGTAAGTGTGACATTTGATAATGTCAGTTTAAAGAAAACATATTTAAGCTCAACATTTGTCAATAAGAGAGTCAGAGGTTTTATATTCAACTTGTTACAGCACGTTCCCTTAAAATACATAAATTGTGCTATAGTTAATGAACGCAGTGTATGTAAACCCAATTCTCACATCAGCCCTTATTTTCAAAATGTATTAGGTTGTATATATTAAAATCTTGGATTTCGGTTAACTACGTATATTTAGTGGCACAAAGTTGTTCTGAATATATTCAATTATACATTTGAAAAGATTAATCTATTCCTTTTAAAATCTACTTTATATCAATACCTTTTTTTTTGCTCCGAAATATCGTAAATTGGAAATTAAAAACAAATTTGCATTAAATAAATTTGTTTAGCATTAGTTTTTTTATTTTTATTTTTAAAAATGTCCTTCGAGATAACATAAAAATATTTTGTTTTTTTTTTGCTTATAAATGAAGTATATTATCGTGGCTCGCAGTGGTGTCGTTTACTTATTATTTACAAATATTTGCGAGCTGTCGAAATAGCAATCGATTTACACAAAAAGGCTAAATAATACATAGTTTCAGTCTAATAGTACCTAGTTGATAATGTAATCATCGGCATATTTGAAGTTCTATATACTGCTCTTAGAGCTTAATGCAATAATGTAGTAATCACGCGTTCACAATGCTTACCAAATTCAAACTTAAAATAATTTTTATGAACTAGTAACTCGCAACATTCATTAGCTAACAGTTACCTTTCAAAATACTAGTCAGCTTTCACCCTCCCATCGCTTAGAATTTCCATTACATAGAAAAATTTTTAACGGTATATTGTTCTGCCATCTTCCTACCTACATACTACCTGCTTTGCCACTAACCGCCTCGTGCTGATAATTAACTTTTTTCAACAATGTGGAGAAAAAAAATTCCATCAGCATGTATTTCATTTTAAGCACTGTATACAATAGTTTCATTTGATATATACAAATGGATATTTGTAATATATAATGTGAAAAAAAAGAAAAAATTTTATTTGAAATGTAAAATTTTTTTGTATACTTCACAGAAATGTAAATGGTGGGGGTGGGTGCCGCCGCGAAAGCACCCTTACCTTACCCTGTGACGATTTCTTTTTGCATGAGTTGCACATTTTTAGAGATTTAAAATTTCATCTTCCGCTGTTGCTTGCTATGCTTAATTTTTTGCTGATTCTACTGGTGGTGCGGCTTCTTTTACACTCATCTCCATCACCCATCCCTTCTTTGCTGTTGCAAAAGTGTCCTCTTTGCCAGTTTTTCTGGACGCGCTGCTGCTGCTGATAACTGTTAAATGTGATAATAACAAATGGAAAAAATCATTGAATCTTAGCAGTTAGAGCAGTTGGTTCCGATGCACAGTGGGGTTAACATCTAAACTTATGAAACTTACCCTACAAATGGGACATCAAACTATAAATTTCTTAATTCCGCATTGTTTCCGTAATAATAACTTAAAACATATCTAATTATAACCAATAACAATATCAAATACACTAATAAGGAATTACTAATAATAAATATAAAAATTAAGAAATAACATAAAAACTATGAAATAAGGACTGTCCGTCCCTATTATACTCTACCTGATAATCTTATAGGTCCAAATAAGGAAACAATATTTGTTTTATATAAAGTGACGTTTAATGTGATGTATAACACTTGAAGATTGCATTTCTAACGACAAATATGTCTATCAAGCAACAAAAAGTCCGCGAACTGACTTTGTCCACATACCTGTAAAATCCAGAATTAATATATTCAGCTATAGCAAAAATTGTTGGTGCATCAGAAAGAACTGTCTTTATGGTTATTTCTAATTATAAGAAGGGTCTACTTGTTTCACGAAAATAGGGTACAGGCAGAAAACCAGAATTTTCTGACCCAAAGGTAGCGGCGAAGGTGAAGCGCTTTTTTAAGCAGAATCCCAACATCTCAGTGCGAGATATGGCGGCTAGTGCAGGTACATCAAAATCTACTGTACAAAGGATAAAGGAGAAAAGTAAGCTAAAGACATATAGAGTTCAAAAAGTTCCAGACCGTTCTGATGAAAAGCAGTTGTTGGCTCAGATGCGAGCGCGAAAATTGTATGAAATGTACCTGACTAAATTTGATTGCTGTGTTTTGGACGACGAAACCTACGTTAAAGCAGATTTTAAGCAGCTACCTGTGCACGGATATTATACATCACGGAAGAAGGGGCATGTGCCTAGTAAATTCAAAGAAGAAAAAAAATTTCGAAATTTCTGAAGCAATATATGGTTTGGCAGGCCATATGCACCTGTGGTCTCAGAAGCAGCTTCTTTGTTACTCAAGGCGCAATCAATTCAAAAGTTTATATGGGCGAATGCCTCGAAAAATGTCTTCTATCAATTATTCGTGTACATGAGGGTACCGTGATGTTCTGGCCTGATTTAGCATCCTGTCATTACTGTAAAGCTAGGATGGAACGGTATCAAAGTAAAAAGATCAATTTTGTACCAAAAATAGCAAATCCGCCCAACTGCCGAGAGCTTTGCCCAATTGAAAGATATTGAGCTCTTATGAAAAGAGATCTTCGAAAGAGTGGTAAGACTGCAAAAATTTTACAAGACTTCAGACATAAGTGGAAAAGATCGTGCCGTACTGTCGATGAAACGACTGTGCAGAATTTAATAAAGGGCTTAAAGAAAAAAGTGAGAATTTTTTGTAGAAAAAAAATATCCTTAACACTAGCCATGTTAATAAAAAATATTAAATATTAAAATGGATATGAAAAAGAAAAACTAAAAAGAAAAAAAAAAAAATAAATAAAAAAAATTAACAATAATAAAATTTAAATATATATAAATAATGTAAAAAAATAATTGAAATATGATAAATCAGACAGATATATTTAAATTAGCGAAAGAAAAAAACTTAAAAAATTTTTTCTAATACTTTTTGATGATTTCTTTACCTTCAACTACCGTACAATTGGGTTGTCGTTGGGTCGCTATAGCTTTGGCTGATGGCTTGATTCAAAGTGTGGTTTTAAGTTGGTGATGCACGCGATGTAGAGTTTAGTTTGGTTTAAATGCAAAAAAAAATTAAATAAAAAATCTAAAATTTCAAACCCTTGGGTGGTTTTCCCTTTGATTGCATGGCTAGCAATCGTACATGGCAACAGCGATCCGCTCCAAGTTGCCGATGTCCCGCACAAACTGCTGTACCGCTGTGCTGGGATTGGGATTTCATTAATTTTTTTCTGCTGTTTCTTACAGTTTGGGTCTTCTCTGTGTTTTAACCGGATTGTTGTTTTTTTTTTATACTTTTGCCACCACTTATTTCCATTTTTTTTTGGTTGCTTAATTTTACATTTTAACCATGGCTCACTTGGTCTGAGAGTTTTTTTTTTACTGTCTTTGTGGGATGGGTTTTAGCTTTTTGTAATTATTGATTTTATGTCGTTGGTCTTAGAAAAAATTTTGTTAAGGATTTTTATCTCTGGCATTGTTTGTTTTGCTTTTTTTCTCCGATATGTACTAGTTATACACACAGAGGATCGAGTTACGAAATTCAAAAAAGTTTCAATATTTCATTTAGTCATTGAAAGCTCAATGTCTTCAATATATACTCACACAATAATTCAATGATAGAAAGTCAGTTTTTAACATTTTTTCGCAAGTTATATCGTCATGGTTTTTTTTGCTACCTTACTCTGCCACAAAATGTAATTTGGTTTATTTTTGTTTCAAGGATATAAAAGTTAAGCAGGATATGCGAATTTTTTGCTTACTGCTGCGGTCTGTGTTCCGTTGAGGTCAGCTGAGTGCCAATTTCAGTGCATTTTCATTTTTTCTTGTTTCTTTCTTTATTTTTTTCACATTTTCGTTTTTCAATTTGCATTTTTATGTAACGCGTGTGATCATCGTTATGAGTTCGCATTTGATAAGAGAAAATTAATTTTTAATCCTTAACGGAATGGCAATCTAATATCTTTTCATTTGAAAATAAGTTACTAAAAATGTTAAGAGTTTGGGACACTCTTCACGCAATAATGTCAAAACAAAAAAAACAGCCTGCAGTTAGTAAAGAATCTTAACTTATTTATCATTTATTGTTGTTTTTTCTATGGTAA
This sequence comes from Meiosimyza decipiens, assembly GCA_963680825.1. Taxonomy (NCBI): domain Eukaryota; kingdom Metazoa; phylum Arthropoda; class Insecta; order Diptera; family Lauxaniidae; genus Meiosimyza; species Meiosimyza decipiens. The sequence continues at coordinate 69,412,000 of OY804261.1, read as the reverse complement.
ATACGAACTAGTAATTTCCATAAGCTCAGGGAAAGCTTAGGAGTCCTTCATATCTTACAGTTAATGTGGCGTGTGCAAAAATCTATTATTGAAAATACCATGATACTTCGTATGGAAACGCTAGTTGATGCAAAAAATATTAAAAAATTGGGCTTGGCAAAAAAATTATTTACGTCATATTTTGGGGTATTTATTACAAAGTGGACGAGACTTTGCAATTAGAGCGACCTTGAAAACGTTATATGTTGGTAGTTTAGTATGGAAATGTAATGAAATTTGTTAGAGAGGCACATCCCGCATCCCAATAAATGATTGAAAAAAAAATTCGCGGACTTAGCCCAGTAGACGTGTGGGGCCTGTCATATAATTACGTAATATATGCAACCCACATTTATAGAACATATTTCATATTAGTTCTTTTTTAAACATTTGTATATATGATTTTTATTTATTTTTTGTGTGGTTGTCACACCCACAAGTTTCTGCTAAGATTTGACTTAAATTGTTTTTGCCACGCCCACTTGCATAATCCTGCCCACACCTGGTTAAACCATACAAAGTTTAGTAGTATTTTATTAATCACTTTTCCATAAGACACATTAATATTGAAAGGATAAGTGTTTTCGGTAACGATTCATTCAATTCTGCAACTGGAAAAAATCAGGGTTGACAAAAGTGCAGATTTCTTCTTTTTTTTGTCAAATTGCGTTTGATTTTTGAAGTGTGTTATGTAAACCTCTTGCGTATTTAAATTTTTATTTTCATATATAACTTAAATTTTTTAGTTTCTCTGTACTTTTACATTCGCTGATGGCTATTTTTTATTTTTATTTTCAACAAATAACTACACTTAGAAAAAATAGTGTTAAACTTAGAAAAAAAACAAACACTTTTACATGTTATTTTCATGGTTCTCATATAAATTTTGTGCATGTAATTTTTAACAAGCATCGTGTTAGTTATTTTCAGCTTAAAATTAATTTTCTAAGTGTACAATACAATACTGTTAAAGTCGAGCCAAGTGTCTTATATTCTGAACCAAAAAAAAAAAGAAGTGCTTTGCATGAAGTCGTCACTACCCCAAGTGGGTGAATGATGGGTGCTGTATGCTGATTGAATTGGTAAGAGGTCGCCCGCCGTTGTTATTCCTACTGTCCGCCTAGTTTAAAATCGTTTTCGTTGGCATTTGTGTCGCCTGTTGGAGGTTAAAATAAAAATACAAAAAATAAGAAATCATTGTGGGGTCTCATGTGCAATGAAGAGAATCACTTGTACAAAAACAAAAAAAAAAAGATAAAAGAAAATACAAATCAGTTACCAAAATAAAAATCCATAGTTTTTTCTGTATAATTTAAAAATTTTTTTTTAAGTCCTCAAAGCCAACCCATATCTCCATCACCTCTTTTTCCATAGCACATTTAACAATCACTGCAGCTCATAGCATTTTATCCTTTCCATTGATGTAGTATAAATACATTTTTTTTTTGTTTGGAAATTTTCTACTTTGCTAATGTCGTATGAATTGCTAAGAGACAATTTCTGGCATTCATTGAGCAGTTTTTAAGTGATTACAATAGGAAAAGCACAAAAAAAAAAAAAAAAAAATGGGATTTTGTTTATGCCTTTGTCCTGCTCTGATAAAGTTACTTATGCAGGGTGGCATTTTTCTAACTTCATTTTATTCATTATCCTCTCTATGTTCAGCGGCGGTAGGTTATTAAACGAAGCCTAAAAAATGCAGATTTCTATGGTAGTACTCGTATTTACGCTATTTTGCATGGTAATGAGACACTTTGCCGTAGTGCTGAGTTTCACCCAATACCCGTTTTTACACTTGCTTTTGTTTGCTGAAATTTAAAGTAAATTTATTTTTCTTTTGTTAAATGCGTTTTTTTACTAAAATAATTGGTATTTTTACTAATTAGATTCGGCAAATCATTTTTGTTTTATGCAGTTATTCGGACTAGCACAAGAATCTCGTCTTGAACTAGTTTCATCATAAAAGCATTCCTTGAGCAAAGATCTTAATGATGTTCGATGACTGTTTTTCTTGGTGGACAATAACAGCAACATATTTCATATTTGGCTCAGGTTGATGAAAAATACTGTCTAAGAATAGCCGCAGATGTTTGTGCATGTGATCACATGCACATGATTATTATCGGTACTTTTGTTGTAGTGTTCCGGTATATCTGCAATGGCTTAAGGCAGTATTTTATTTAATTTTTCAGCTCGTTTTTACATTATTTTAACTATTTACAAACTGAGGGATATCAAAGATGTCAGTCATCCTACCCTCTTCGTTTTGAAGTCAGTAGTAAAAACTCTCGCCTGTTTCGCTTTTTCACTTTTTACCTTTCTTGAGTTTTTTTGCTTTCGAAAAGAAATGCTCCTGCCACTTTCACTTTCATAAGAAATGCTCCTCTTTGTCACATCTTCAGGCTGTCTAAATCTAGAGCATATTCGTAGAGAGATTTCATGGAAATCCAAAGGATTTCAGATCCATTATTATATCCTTCTTTTCTAAGACTTTTGAATGGCTTTAAGACATACATATGTATATTCGCAGTAGTTTCGAATAATGTCTACTATTTGTGTCGAATCATATCCACACCAAATTTAGATCCACTGAAATTGCGTTGCTCTTGTAAAATTAATCTAAAGATCATACACCCAAAAGAAAAATTAACAATAGAGAGCTTTCCTAAAGTGTATATTACTTCAACGGCCAGCAAAATGAAATTAAGTTTTTTGAAATTTTTTTGTTGCCACTTGGTTTGTCATAAATTTAAAATGAAAACACGCCCAATGGCTCAAACCAATGCCTGCCTGCAATAGCCATTAACACATTTAATTAGTTGAAAAAAAAATAAATGAATAAAAAAAAAAGGGAAAAAGAGTGTACATTAAAGAGGAAGTACACACTTTAAGTTACCCTTTACTACCTATATTTTGCATTTTTAATTTTAAACATAAATAAGAAGGAAAAAAGGAAAAAATCATTTCCTTTTACTGGTGCGGGTGTGAGTGTAATACCACACCATTTCTATCTTATGTTTTCTCGAGAAAAAAAAAGTTCGTCCCCAAGCAATGCGTAAATTTATTTCATTCTTTTTCATTTTCATGACGACGATGTCCTTACTTTCCTTAATTTTTTTCTTCTTCCGACTTAAATAAATATGATGATGAAGATGAAGATGAAAAAAAAAGCAAAATATAAAAATATCATCTTGGTGCTGATGACCAAATTTCACCCACTGGCCACACACCCACTTTATTCTGTAGCTCCTTCCATTTATTATTTTTTTCCATAGCTTCTCGTCAGCTTTTTTTTAACCCATTTGCAATCCAACTTTTTCTTGATATTTTTTTCGAGAAGGAAATTTTCTTTTAATTTTTTTTCGAGGGTATTTAAAACAACACAGCTAGCAGAAATTTTTCTTCTTTCGTATATCCTGTTGTTGTTGTAACTTCTTCGTTATATTTTTTAAATTAAAAGTAGTAGTTGTAGAGAAAAAAAAGGATGAAATAAATATTTGCTCGTCCAATTGGGAGCAAGGAAAAAAATCCAGTTGTAGGCGGTTGAGAACTAGCTAGCTGGCTGGGCTGGGCTGGGTTGAAAAGCGCTAAGATGAGATTTGACAGTTATATCTTGCCTTTTTTTCTTATTGAGCTTGCATGGGAAATGAGTTAAATTATTGTTGTAGCTGTAGCGGTGTTGTTGTTATTGTGGTAGATGTTGGCAGCAAGTGACGTTGACGTTACTCAACAGCTTTGGGTGCGGCATCATGTTAATTCGAAATTTTCTTTGTATATATTCATTAAGCACAAAAAATGACTCTACACTAGACCTTTTAATTATATAATCTACCAAAATAATATTGAAAATTTGGACGCAAAATGTCGTAGTCACCATTGAAAAGTCATTGCTTAGCTGAAATGTTTTCAAAGTCCATAAGAAAGGAAAATGAAGTTTTAATTCTGAATGAACATTTCCACCACAGCTCAAAGTTACCTATGGAGAAAATCTAAGCCAGCTTAATTTCTGCATGAACCTTGAAAGACTAACAAGAGGATAGTCGATAAAATAAAGTTTTAGATAAGCTTCCGTATGGGGAAAGTGTACACCAGAATAAAGTAATTGACACAGTTCTACCCAGCGCGCAATTCACTAGACTACACTTCACTAGACTAAACTTTACTAGACTACACTTTACTAGACTACACTTCACTAGACTACACTTCACTTGACTACACTTCACTAGGCTACTTTTTACTAGACTACACTCCACTAGACTACACTTCACTAGACTACGATTCACTAGACTACACTTCACTAGACTACACTTCACTAGACTACACTTCACTTGACTACACTTCACTAGGCTACTTTTTACTAGACTACACTCCACTAGACTACACTTCACTAGACTACGATTCACTAGACTACACTTCACTAGACTACACTTCACTAGACTACACTTCATTAGACTATACTTCACTAGACATAAATACACTCTAGTTGAATACTAAATTCTTGTAGAGAAATTGTGATCATCAACGTAGTTTTTTTCCTTAAGACTTTTGTGCAGTTTTGCTTTGCAATTTAAATACTTATCAGGTGGCAGACAAAAATGTTCGGAAAATTGTCGTAATTTTAAATTACAATGCTGTAAAAGTGCATAATTTGCATAATTTCCCCCCCAATATAAGAATCGGTTATTTTGAAAAGGGGTGATCTTAAAACTTTCATTTTCATGTTAAGTTCTGCCAAAGAAGAGTATATGGTAACACCACTGAAAGAGGAGAGGGGATGTTTCAACTAATTTCTTATTCAAATGCGCTAATTTCCTTTGTTTTTTTTTGTTTTTGCAGGGCTTGCTACGCACCGCCGAACAACTTAAAATTAAAGGCCTCTGCGAAACCGCCGAGAACACAGACGACATTGCGGACGCTGCTACAGCAACGATTACCGTGTCCGAAAATATTCAACAAGCCGTTGTTGGTAACATTGTCAATGCAACGGTAGCCCAAGGTCTACCTTCACCTACCATTCAACATCAGCAACATCTTCAGCAACAACAACAACAGCAGCATCAACAACAACAGCAACAACAACAACAGCAGCAACAGCAACAGCAGCAGCAACAACAGCAGCAGCAGCAACAACAGCAGCAGCAGCAGCAGCATCAACAACAGCAACAACAAGTTGCTAGTGCCGCAGTGCTGACACACACAATAGCAAATGTGAATGCAACAAATGCGCAAACATTAGCAGCAGCCAGTATTGGAAACGTTGTTGCCACCGCAGGCACATCAGGTCAAACACAGCAATTAACACGTAAATCACGTGTACGCAAGCGTTCTAAGTCGCCTGACTTACAACAACAGCATCATCAACAACAACATCCACAGGCAATTCTTATTCAAAATCAAAATCAAACTGCTATCGTGAGTCTGCAACAGACATCATCTGGAAATTATATACCAATAACAGCTGGTGGTCAAACAGTGACAACAACAGTAGCTGCAGTCGCCGCTGCTGCACATCAACAACAAGCGCAACAACAACAACTCGACGATTCGGACACGGATAAACCGTCATTACAAAAGATTTGTAAAACAGAAGCGTCTGCATCGTCGCCAGCATCTTCGGGTTCGTCATCAAATAATGGTGGCAGCGTAACAACAGTAGCAGCACCAGGAACAGCAATAGTGACACAAATTGTAGTAGCACGTGACGGCAAAGATAAAAATATGACTAGTTTAGGCATGGGCATGGTAAGTACAAACGTCTGGCATGTTCAGGAGTTGGACATGAAAGAAAATTAGTTTTCTAAATTTAAATGAATTTATATTAACAGAAGTTATTTCTTCTCTACTATCATTTAGAATGGCGGCCTACTTGGTGTGCCAATGGGATTTTTAGATTTTGCGCCTGAACCACCAGCACCATCGGCAACACCAGTTACTGTAACGGAACACGTTGATCTATCATGTAATCCTAGCACCGATACTAGAGATTTATCAAGTGAGTTTTTGGTACTCTATCGAGCGCATCTCATTGGCTCATATTCATAAGTAACGTGCAATAAGTAATTTCAACATTGGCGGATGTAAAAAGAAGTTTCATAAAAATAGAGATGTAATGGGAAACAGTAACATTATTTTTTTGTTTGGAAAGGTTAGGAACCGCGTCCTAAATGAGAATCAGCAAATGTTAGAAGCCTTTTGCTTGGCATTTTTAAAAAAACCATTTTTTGAAAAAATACAAATTACAAACTTATTTGTGATTTTTTAAAAAATTTTTTTTAATCGTGGTCTACGTAACTTTTAGGGCGGAATCCGAACCTGGTAGTAATGTACAAGTGTATCAAACAAAAATTGTCAAAATTGGTGATTTTGACACATGACCACATTTATCTGAAAAACCAGATCAAAAGTTACATATGAGCAATGATAATAAAATAATATAAAAAAATTTATAAATAGAAAATGGTTTCAAATTTCACTGATCTTCGTCCTTGCCGTAGCTCGTAACATTTTTCAAAAAATTATGTTACTGAATCTATTGTTGCTCCACAGAGAAAAAATGATCCTATTATGATGTCACTACACTTTAAGCTTTAAAATGAAGGTCAAATTCAGGTTTAAAATTTTGAGCTGTTTTTCGAATTAAGGAGGAAGCAATACCATTATTTATGTTGTATATTTTTTAATGACATTTAGATAGCGAAATATGGGTTACAAATATGGGTTTTCTGCTTTGAGAACTGAACATGAATGAGCGTTTCTGTAAAGCTTCATCCAAAACAATTAATTTTTAGAGAAAGTTCATCATAAATTATCAATAATAAAGAAAACTTGGCACATATGAATTAAAAAGACAACATTTAGTTTTGGTTAGAAAAGATATTTTAAATTCTTTAGTAATGCGTTGATCATATTAATGCCGTCTTCAATTAAGGGATGTTTTTTATTAGACGTAACATTTGGAACAATTTGTTTCGAAATTGTAATTAACAATATTTAAAAAGAAAATAAGCATACTCGTCGCCATTAGAAAAAAAATTATTTTGTTTCACCATTTTTTTTATATTAATTTTTATATTACTTTACTACTCAATCATATTGAATTCAGACATTATTCACGCTTTTCCCTCAAATGTGCATAAAAATCAATACATTCCTAGAAATCCTTTATTAATTTGCCTCTCCCTGCTTGCTTATCATTTTTTACAGATCCCACCGAACCGCTCGATATCGACAATCATCTCGCACAACATATGATCCAACGGCTTGATCAATCACCTATGCATACCATACATCATCAAACTGGCGACGAAAGTAATTCAAATCTGGTGCAACACATAAAAAGTGAAATAATTGAAGTTAAGCAGCAACAGCAACATCATCAAACACAGCATCAGTTACATACGCAGCAAACTATAGTGCAGGGTCAATCTCAGCATCAGCAGCAACATCAGCAGCATCAACAGCAACAACAACAGCAGCAACAACAGGCGCATCAGGAAATCTCTGGTGCGACTGTTATGGAGATTGATCCAAGTCAAATCAAACATGAGCCTGGAATGATAATAACGCCAGAGATTGTGAACATGATGACCACCGGACATATGGGTGAGTTGTTAGAAATAAACCCTATTTGCAATAAAAAAAAACTATGTATGTAACGTGAGTGACGCATACGAAGCTGAATTTTTTTTTGAATTCAAATTAGTTATTTGTATTTTTGTTTAAGTCGGGAGTCTTAGAATTAAATGTTCTATAGATCACTCACGTTTTGCTCCTATTAAAACACAGTACAAATTAAAAACTGTTGAAGTCATGTATGTTCTCAGAATTAATATGTATCTTGTCGTTTGCTTTTGATAGATATGTACAACTCCGACACGAGCGAGGATTCAATGATGATCGCCAATGGTTCACCCAACGATAATAATGAGCCACACTACACCAATTTGGACCAACAGCACGGCGATAACAAAGGTCAGTTTAATGGTCCCAAAACTTGGACACAAGATGATATGAATTCAGCTTTAGATGCACTGAAGAATCAAAACATGAGCTTGACGAAAGCATCCGTTACCTATGGCATCCCATCGACAACACTGTGGCAGCGAGCACACCGCATGGGTATTGAAACGCCGAAGAAGGAAGGCGGTACAAAATCATGGAATGAGGATTCGCTAAACAGTGCATTGGAAGCGTTACGCACTGGACAGATTTCAGCAAATAAAGCATCCAAAGCTTACGGTATTCCGTCCTCGACACTGTATAAGATTGCACGTCGTGAAGGTATTCGTTTGGCTGCACCATTTAATGCGGCGCCTACAACATGGACTCCCGAAGATTTGGAACGTGCATTGGAGGCCATACGTGCTGGTCATACGTCCGTCCAAAAGGCCAGTGCTGAATTTGGTATACCAACAGGTATGATGGTTATTAGTAAATAAACGCAATAAATAGAAAAATTTTAAATTTCAACATTTCATTAAAATTGAACGTTTTCTCTTTTATATTCATCAACTGTTTCAAGGAACACTTTATGGACGTTGTAAACGTGAGGGTATTGAATTATCACGTTCAAATCCAACACCATGGTCTGAAGATGCAATGAATGAGGCATTGAATTCAGTGCGGTAAGTTAAAAGACTTTTCAAAAGAAACTTATTATTATAATTTTGATATACGTAGCTTGTAGATCCTTTCTCTGCCTTCGGATAATAATTTTCGAGTATGTAAAGAAAGAAATTGAAATTGGAAAGTATAAGAAAAGATAAGGAGAAAATAGTTTAGGAACAACCCAAGTATAGAATTGCCATTTCAAAAACATAGAAAATTTAATGTAAGTAGTGCTGTAAGACAGTTTTGCACTAATGCCAATCCAACAGAAATTGAGAGAAAACTACTAAGCATCGTTTGGATAAGTTTTTCACCTTTGCCTCCACACGAAATATGCAGCGGCATTTTATATTTTTATTTTGGCCCTTCATTAAACAACGAAGTTGTTCAAGCAAAGATTCTGTAAGATTTTCGAACAGCCTCCTACGATGATTTTGCTGAACACCAACAAAAAGTTTTTAATTGCCCTTATATCTTTTGTGGTCTATTTGCCAAATCAAAAGCATGAAAAAAACTTACATTTATTTATTTCTCCTTTCACTTTGACAGCGTTGGCCAGATGTCCATCAACCAAGCGGCCATACACTACAATCTACCCTACAGTTCACTATATGGACGCTTTAAGCGTGGCAAATATGATATATCAAATACCAGCGGAACCTCCATTAATAATACATCAGGAAATACATCAGGAAGCATTGAGATCATTGAACATAGTCAAGAGAACTCTGTAAGTATATTATTAAGTGTGCATATTGCTTAACCATATAATAATTTTACCCAAATCATGACGACGCGTCAACAACTAATTTATCAAGTTACACATGTTTCAGCAACAGTTCCAGTATAGTCCATCGCCTCATCAACAGCAGCAGCAACAACAGCAGCAGCAGCAACATCAACAACAACAGCCACAAACACCACAACATATACAACATGTTGTACACATTCAACAGCAACAACATACACCAAGCCAACAGCAGCAACATCACCAACAGCAACAACATGCGCAACATATCCAACAGCAACAAGATGTTGTAACATCCAGCAGTCAGGTGCAGCATTCAACACCAACAGGACAACAAATTCAACAGATTTATCATCATCATAGTACGCCAGAGAGAAGTTGAGAATCAACCCATGCTCCATCGAGTGGCAACAAAAGGAAAAAGGCTGCTAAAAGTAAACGTTAAACTGAAAAATCAAACTGAAGAAGAAAAACTCACTGCATCTAAGAAAGAGTGCAGGTAAAAAAGAGTATAGTTGAAACTATAGAAAACGCAATTTCAACGTTTGGGCAAAATTTTTATTCAACGGGGGTGCTGGGGTGAGTCTGGTGAACTGAGAATCTTTAATAAATCATAGAAGTAGTGGAATGAAAAAGAAAACAGATGATAAAGTATAAAGCGCAGTAAAGTTGCTTTTTGAATTTAAATGATGTATAAAATATATGATGTTATTTTATTATTATTATTATTATAAAATATTTTTTTTAGTAGAAAAACTAGTATTTGCGTGATTTACAAGAAATTTTGCATAATTTTACTTAAGCTCCAAAACACATACTGTCACTTGCATCACTAAAGAAAATAATTTTTTAATTGCAAATTTTGTAAACTTATGCAAAATTTCCATTATTCTGTAAAATCTCTAATGCAACCTATAATGTTATAACGTAACTGAATATAAAAATATGTAAATTTACATATAATGTAAGTTTCTATACACACAGAGATTGCGTAAATGAAATATATTTCATTATTTTTATTTTTGGAACAACAACACATACTGACAAAAAAGAGAAAAAGTAAAATATGAAAAAGAAATGTATTTTTGATAAAACGAAGTTAATGTTAAATAAAAAAAAAATACAAAAAAATAATATTGTAAACTTCTTAGTACACTAAACTTAATTTACTAAAATATTCAACAAAAACAATGTAAAATTTTAGCTTTAGATAATATAGTTTTAATTCTTTCTTTATAAAAATATATAGAGCTGATTAATCTAAAACCTAATAACAACAAACTTGTAATAATGATACAAAAAGAAAATATAGCGTAGATATGAAAAGAGAAAGAAAAAATTTAGTAGTAATAAATAAAATAAAAGTAAGGAAAAATAGAGATGAAGCAAATAATTTGGAAGAAAAATATGCAAAAGAAATTTGTTAACCTTTTTTCCTTTTGTTAAAATATAATTTGATTTTTCACCTGTACTTTTAATATTTTTTTAAATAATGTTGTCGACATTGAAAATTATGTTGGAAGGTATAGTACGTCTTAAAACCAGACAAAGTATAAACTAAATTTGATTTTTGTTGTATTTTGATGAACAAAGCAAATTTATTCAATCAACTTTTAAAGAGATAGCGCTTACCGACGACAACCGAACCCATCACATTACAATAAACGGGAGAGCGTTTGTTCTTGTGCATATTGCGCATGTTTGAAAAGTTAAATCTTCTTGATAAAAATTCGTATAATAAACTTAATAAATTTATAACAATAATAATTATAATAATAAAAAATAAACTAGTTGTAGTTACCAGTTTTAATGCATACGTATATATTAAAGATATCGTATATTATATTCTATTCATATGCATATTATGAAAATGTATCGTATGTTTATCTTATTTGATTCAAGAAAAAAAATTGAAGTAATATTAAAGCAAACAGGATTGTTTTATAAAACCTTTAATCTATATATACAGTAAAGTGAAAAGAGCAATGCAAAAAATAAATAAATACATGTGTATAGAAGCGACGAAAATAGAAAGAAACGAAACGTGTTAAGTGTTTGAATGAGAAAAATGAAAAGGAAAAAATCAACTGGAATCTTCCATTAGAAATTATTGTTAAAAAATGATGTTCGCCTTTGATTACAAAACACTTGGTTTTCTTAAGCATATACTAATTTACTGTCAAGATTTTATTTATTCAATCAGAGACAGATAAATAGAAATTTTATTGATTTCCAATTGTTATTTAAAAATAAAACAAAAACTGAAAATGAATTTTACAGAAAATAACATTACTAATTTCAATGTGTGTATTGCTTCATTGATATTTAAATATTTAATGCTAATGTCAGTTTAATTTTGTTAGCAATTTGTATTTTAAGCAATTTGATAGTTTGACTTCATTATGATTTAATAGTCTGTGTGTTTAATTTGATCAAGAATCATAATGCTAATTTAGTTTGGTTAGAACTGAAAATTGAAAATGAATTTAAATTACATTGTCATTGGAAATTTAAATGCAGTGAATATTTGATTTCATTGGCATTGAAAGTACATATAAATGCTAATGCTACTTCCGTTGCTGAACCATTTTGGTCTGCATTAACAACATTAAACTCGATAAGTATTACATGGGTTCAATTCTTTCCCAATTGCATTTCTTACTTTTAGTTACATACTACAACAATGTTTCTAGAAAGTTGTCAAAAATAACTACAGCCCTACTACATAAAAATGTTCCTGTAGACTGTTCGGAGTAGAAATTCCTCTAGTAAGTCGAAAAGCCACAACAAATCATATGAAAACGATAAAAATTAAAAAAAAAATAAAAAATTAACAATGTGTTGGGGCGAACGGGCGGGCACTGGATTCCGGGTCAGCGGCACAAAATTCATAAGAGGAAGAGTCTGATTCAAATGAACTTTTGATCTTTACAAGTTTTTGAGAGAATTTGTTTTTAGTTTACCTACTCAAATTCAACCATATTTTTCTATGCATTTTGGATCGTTGATTCTGAGTCCGTTTTTCCTAATTACACATCTGACTTTTTAAAGGTTTTTGAATTAATTTTTGAAGTTTTCATAGTTTGTTGACCTCTTATGGGTTATTCAATATCTGACCGAAAGTTAAGCTTCAGCAAATCAAAATTCATGTACTCTCAAAAAAATAGTTGGGGGAGGCAATTATTTTGTCGGGCTGTGTAAGTATAATAAATATTGAAATGAGGGTTTTTACTCAGTATTAGCAAAATCAGTGCCAATGGAATTAAAATGTTAATGCTAATAAACTCAAACAATAAATTCTGAATATTTATGTTAAAATGTTTACATATAGTCAGAGCCGTTAAGAGAAAAATCTATGGTCGAGACTGAATTCAAGCATAGCCAAAATCATGCATTATTTTTTTCATTGCTGACACACGCATACCTACAGTAGACAACACATAATACATATATTTTTGAATAACTAAATAAAATAAATGTTATGTAATAAAATTTAAAAAAAAACTATAATTTCTGAAGTATTTAAACAAAGTTTCTGTTTTTCTTAAAAAAAAAACACGTTCAACTGAAAATAAAACGAAAAGAATCCTTAAATATTAATAAATATTTAGGAAACAGATAAAGAACTTTATCATACTGTACTGTAATTTATAAATGTACTAATAAATAAAACAACAAAATAAATCGCAAAATCTAAATAAATACACAAACCATATTCACTATTATTTAAATAGCAATTAAATTTATGTAGCATTAACTGTGAAAAATGGAAGAAGCAAATTTATGAACATTAAAACATAGCTATTAACAATAAAATCTGCATACACACACACGCACACATACTTCAGGTGTGTTCTGTGTGTGTTTTATGGAAATAAATCATTAATTGTAAAAAAATGCAAAAAAGTTGACTTTTAAATTGAAAAAAAAAAACACTAAAAAATCAATATAACACAATTTTAAAAAGTTTAAATTACATTGAATCCTTTAATCTTTGCATTGGCAAGAAAGCTTCCCAACCGATGTTATATATGCATGTTTATTCGATTATCCTAAGGATTTTGAAATCTGCAATCAAATCGATATTTAAAATCGATTTGTATTTGCAGTGATGTTACAAACTTTCTTTTGAAATGTAAAACTCTTTAGGTCTTAAACTGATTTTCAAAAAAATTTCATTGCAATCAATGCTGTACGCCATCGAATTCGGTTGGAGCTGAGCGGCTTTCTTCTAAGGCATTAGCCTTAGACTTGTACTTCATCTGTTTTGGCAGTTTTTAAAAAAACTTTGCTTGGCGATATTTCAAAACCTGGATAATTCTGTGGCAAAAAGGAAAATAACTTATGTCCTGTGTATATGTTAAAGAAAAATCACGAATCTATTAAAATCGTTAATTTTTACTGACTTTCAGTTGAATTTTTTTACACAATATTCGGCTATGAAAAAATTTTTTTTTTGCATTCATTTTCAAAATGAAAAAATATATCTAAAAATTTTTACTTATATTTTTCATCCAAGGATTTGATAAATGTAGACTTATTTCAAATTTTGTACTTGTATATTATTGATTTGTTGGGCTATGATCTACAGATATCAAAAATTGCGCAAAATCAATGAACTATTGGAAAAATTGCTGCTTTAAAGAAAATTTGCTTTTTACATATGAAAATGTTTACATTGACTGACCTATTCTTTAGACTTGTTATGTCTTGCTATGATGGAATAAGATTTTTCGATCCAAAGAAATGTATTTAGCTAGACGTTCAGCTCTAGTCTTAAAATTTTAAAAAATAATTGAACAAAAATTGGCTCTTTTAACCAAGTGATTAGTGATTTCCAGCTCCCCTTAATCAACTCCTCTGGTCATGCCTGCTATAGAGTACCAAAGTCGGACTCAACGATTCAAAATTTATAAGATAATTATCGTTACACTTGCTAAATATTTCAGTGTTTTCATTTGGTATTGAAATATTTTAATTTTTTATCTGCCTTCATACCCAAAATGGTAAAGTTAAAGGTGCCCTATTGCCAGATAATATTTTTGATTATGAGTAGTTACCTGAAAAAAAAAATGGTTTTGTATGGTTTACTGCATTACGAACATACCCTACCTATATAAGTCACAAAACTAAATCGAGCCTGTTCTATTTATAGCTTTTTGCTCTTAAAATTCAAAAGGCACAAAAAATATTCGTTCTGCACATTCTGGCTCAAGTATTCTAAATTTAGATGTCCTGTTCAAAGAAGTATCATACAACTTAAAAATAAAAATGTCCCTCTTGTTCGTTGCAGACAGCACCGGATCAATAGGGCCTTAATTGGGATGAAGTTTATTCAAATCATCCAATGGTATAGAGCAGCGGTGGGCATAGAAATCTAGAAAAAGGGCGCAACAAAAAAATCAAGCAACAAAAGACGGAATCTTAAAGTTTTTTTACTTTATTTCCAAAGTGCCAACACCACAAAAGAAATAACAAATTGCACTACAAACAAAAACAATTGCTACATTCGTCGAGGCACAATGCGGCATCATCGCTGATGTGTTGTTTTTGTTTTCATTTGAACTCCAGTCAACGCTGTGTGTCGATAGCGTTGAAATACTGCGAATTGTTTTTTGGTTGTTTGTGCGTCGAATAACGGTTCAGGCCATGAGGGCGAAAGTGCCACTACGTGCCCATCGCTGGTATAGAGAAATCAGGTCTTAAAATCTCCGTTCACCACTTCATTTAGGATTTTAGATTGCTAAAACCGTTTTCTGCCCATTTTGCCTCAGCAGGCTCTTTTTCAAATTGAAATTTTAACAGCTCGGAGCAGGCAGAAATGTTTCTTAAATAACTTAGAAAAAAAAACTCCATAAAACGAACCTCCATATTACGTGAATTTATTTATTTGTAGTTGAGAAATCGGCATTATTCATTACAACAAGTATGTACTTCAACTTGTGTCTGTACTGTGTAACCGAAACTATATATTACAGCCCATCATTGTTTTGTTATAAAGTGGCAACATAAATTCAGTTTTCAATATTGCTATCAAGTCTTCATAGTTGAGTTGAGTTGACTAGAAACATATTAGGGATACAAAACTTTAACCACATTAAATATCAATCGTTTATTTGATTTATTGTTTCTATGACTAAAATCGCATACATTTACATATATGAAAAATAACCTTAAGACTTCCTCATTTGATTTAATTTTATTTTATAAATAAAAAATAAGTTTTAAATTTGTATCCTTTATTATTTTAAATGTTTTCTTCAAAACGAATATTTGATTAGGTAAGTTACACTCTAAACGCAAGAAAACAATAAAATAATTTGTAAAATAAAACAAAAACCGTTTTTAAAATCTTAAAAAATAAAAAAAAACAAGGTAAACATAAATTGTATTGAAATAAGCATTAAATTAAAAAAATTATAATAAATTTCAATGCTAAACTGTAATGTTTAAAAACTTTAAATTTAAAACATTTTCAAATGTTGCATTAATTTTGATCGTCTCAAAAGAAAACTAAATAAAGAAATGAAATATCTAAGAAATCAAGTAAAAATAAAACTATACATCTCTATATTCATACAAAAGATTTAGTAAATACTATATATTATAAATATAAAATAAACTAAAATAGAATTCTCTAATATAAAATGCATTAATATTAAAAGGTAAAAAGAAGAAAAATATAAAAAAAAACAAAATATGATAATTATTAATAAGAAAAGGTAAATTATTAAAATACTGAAAATAAAAAAATCAATACATTATAGCAGTAATACACCATACACTTGCATAATAAACACATACATGTAATAATTTAAAATCTATAAATAAAGAAATTTTAAATGAGAAACATAAATTATTATATAATAAAAATATATTATAAAATATTTGTTATTTGGTTTTATTCAAGGGAGTAATTGCAGAAATGCTAAAATTAGGTGACATCGCAAACTCAATAAAACATTCAGTGGTAAGATCAGACCTCACTCGAAGTTTCACTCCGTTTCGGCGGAATCAATATTTATATTGAGATTACAAAGACAAAGAATATTTAGAGTTTCTGGTATTTAATCGAAATTTTTTCTTTTAGACATCGACAGCTGCAGGAAAATCTTTTATATTTTTATAATACGATTTGTCAAGACCTTACAAATGTGCTTCTTCCTTTGGGGCCAAACTGTTTTCCTTGAGGCATCTATTCAAATTGAGAAACAGATAACACTGTTCCACAAGGCGATTTTGACTCGCTTTTGTTTTCGAGACATATTGGGCTCAAAATATGTGTGCCAATAATCCAGATATCGATATTTATTATAGTGGCATCAAACATTGGTGCCGGACTTTAAGTACTTGGTCTACGAGCTATATCTCTATCAGCTCTGATCTCTGAGATATAATTTGAAGTACCTAAGTTTTGTCCAATTTTATGTATTTATCAGTTTTCATTTATCGTAACTTACATTACTCTACAAATTTCACCTGATTATATATTTTATTTATTTCTTAGATTTGGTAATTAATACACATACTTTTTTTTAAGACATTATTGTTACAAATGTTAATCTTATCTACGTCACGTTTTTACAGTCACCTCTTCACCTATAAAGAGTGGCCTGGGATTGATCCCTTAAACTCTCCATACTAACAGCTTTCATTACGCAAGCCTTGAACGACAAAATATACTATTTATATAAAATTGCTTAGATGGAAATGGTTTGTAACGCTTTGGCGGAAAATATACTGAACCGGTGAGTAGGGTTGCCAGGTGACCGCTTGTGATTTTATATTGGAAAGGACTCTAGTTTGCGAGACATGAAGTGACCTGCAATTTCGTGCTTGGCTGTTTCAAAATGCAAAATTGTTTATTTTTCATCGAACGATTTGATAAATAATTCGATGAACGTTCATATGTTAAAATTTTCAAGAAACTTCATTTGTTTATTTGTTGGTGACATTGTTTAATAATGTGCATGCCGCTAATCTCATTTTTCAGAAATTCCATAATAAAGCGTCTCTCCTTCACTATAGTTAATGTACAAAAATTTAATTTGTTTTGGTTTGTGCTGCGCCATCTTCAGTAATTTTGACGGATTTATTACCATCCTAAGAACACCCTCTGCGGTTTGCGTATTATTTATGAAATGGTGGTGTTCTATGCTGCCAGTGAATAAGTGATAATTCAAAACACCCTATGTTATTTAATACTCGAACCTGAAGTATTATTCAATACTTAAACCGCAATGAGAAAATTGTAATAGATTGTAACTGAAAGTTGCGTGTTCTCCTTCTCAAAAAAAATTTCGATAACAAAGTTTATTGCGAATTAGTTGGAGAAAATAGCAAAAAGTCTACCCCTCTTATGGAATTATCGAAAATGAACGCTATGCTATGTAAATGTTGGAGTAGTAATAAATTGTTTTGTTCACATTTGTTGCAACATATGCATGTGTGTGTGTTGCGAGTTTCGTTGCGCTTGAAACCTGAGAATTCACCCAGAAAAGCGCAACATACACACTTCTATGTACATGCATACATGTAAGTAAAAACATAGCTTGACCATATCAGTGGTAATTTGTTTACACAGATTTCGTCTCAAAAACAGTAAATATTTGAAAGATGTCCACGTGTGTATGTATGTTCGAAACTGAAATGCACTCTTGGGGCGTTTGAGCAAAAATTAAGAATAATAATTGGGGGGCGCAATATTAATATTATTTCATACAAAAATAAAGTACATGTGTGTGTACAAACAAGTCTCTAAAGCAAGTTTTCCGCTGTACTCCCCGAGTTAGAGCCTTTTGTTGTTTTTGAAAACTCACTTGTACGAAAATTTTGAAATTAGCAGCATCTTTATGTAATGAGATTCGCTTTGTTTCGTCTTAAAATTTTTTATTTTGCGTTAAATACAAAACAAAATTTTTTTTTACCAAAACAAATAACAAACGATTTTTTTTTAAATTCAGATTAGTTGGTATTTTGGTTAGCTTTGTTTTAGAGTAAAATTCTTCATTTAGGACCAGATTCTTCATAGCGATTTTTGAACCGAAAGACTCGACTTAGGACCATTTTGCAGTGTGAAGCTCTAGACAAAATTGAACAGATATTGACAAGAGGGCATAGCAACTCCTATTGAAGTAAAAATTAAAATTGCTACTCTGAGAGCTATAAGCTGCGGGATGCTTGCTTTGAGGAAATTGCTTTGAGGAAACTAAAATTTTCGTTGAAGAAAGTTCTCTTTTAAATTCTCTAAAATATTTTGAAACTTTTATTTCGTGTATTTATTTTATCGTTTTTACTTTTTTGATCATATCCTCAATGTGTATGTAAGTATATACACCCAGTAGGCAAAGGCAGGAGCTTGCAGGCCTTCTAGCAGGCCTTACCTGGTAAGATTAAGGCCTTGCCACCTCCTTCCAAACTTACTTTCTTTTTTATATGAAACGTCCCGATAAAACAGGCCTTCTTTAGCAGGCCTGCTAGAAATACTCTTCAAGCAGGTCTTGCTACATCGCTTGCGTCAAGAGCTCTTCTAAGAGCGCTTACCGTAGAAGGAGTCATAGAAGTACTTTGAAAAAATTAAATCTTAATACGTCGTGAGACTCTTAGTTAAATGTTTTTTTTATCTGCGTCAACCTCCCTTGCGCTGATATTTTTGATGTATATTTTTTGTGACGTTTTCTTAATTTATAATTTGACATTTAATACACAACACTCTACCACTTTGACATAACATGAAACAGAAGACCAGCCTTGCAGCATGTACACCGTTCCTTACTTCTAACCATGTATCTACTTTTGATGTCGTATAAGTGCAATGCAATGACAAATAAAACATTGCAATACATGAAATAAAAAAAATACATGAAGTCCATCTTTTTTGCCTTCTAATATCAGGCCTTATAGCAGTGCTGCTGTGGTAAGGCCTTATAGCAGTGCTGCTGTGGGAAGGCCTTATAGCACTACTGCTGTGGGAAGGCATAATAGCACGCCTGCTGTGGTAAGGCATAATAGCATTTCATGAGTAAACACTCAATGAAGCGCAACTATTCTGCTTATTAAAATTTCACTACTTATAAAATTTACTTATTGTTAATATTGACAGATTGTAAATAAAAACAAAAAACATAATAAAAAAAAATAAAAAATTAGTATTGAGAAGGCCTCTTACCATCACAGTAGTGCTAGCAGGCCTTCTCCGGGGAAGGTCTTGCTAAATTGCTTGCTGGGCATATTCGCATATGCAGACATGTGTGTGTTACCAATAAAGTTCAGCTGTGATGATTTAACCCCAACAACCAGAGAAACCAATAGTTGAACTTTAGTTGCTGCTCTTAATTGTCGTTTACATGGTAACATTTGCCACAAAGCACTCGTATGCTCGCGTGTATGTGAACAATTAAGAGCAACACGAGCTCAAGTTCTCCATGCAAAAAGCTAGACAAATATTGTAATTTAAAATTTTGAAATTGGTTGCCTTTTCCATGACACTTTCATATACGCAAAATAGTAAACGCTGTTGATAGCAATACACTCAGAAAAAATTGTGTTGGATATAGCAGCCCAGTTTGAGTTTTTATTTGAAATTTCGAACAATTTTTTACCACTCCCGCTGCACACTTTTCCAAACTTTATTGCAGCAGCGTAAGCTTTTAAATAAAATTAAATTGTTTGTGAATATTTGTTAATCACGAACAAAAAAAATCAGCTTAAAGAGTTACAAATCTTTAAAAATTTTATGCTTTTCGGATGGAAATTAAATTTATTGAAACAAGTTATACATTTTTGATAAATAATAAGTTTTCAGCAAAAGAAATTACAACTTTTAAAAAATACATTCTCTCTTTTCAAATCCCACACTGGCTTGCGTTAAGAAAAAGTCTTCCGTCATAGTTCGAAAGAAGCAGGTGGCAACACTAAAAAATTGTCAGCCATTAGTTTTAATTAAATTTACAAAGTACGCGTTAACTACTCCGATTAAGTTTTGAAGTTTTAATATTATAAATATATTTAATACAAAAAAATTATTGAAATTTGTGGCCTTACGTATTTTAAGTGTTAAAGTCAATAAAATATTTGAATAAAAAGGCATGAGAATGCAACATTTCGTTGAAGCGGCGTTGTCGGCATAGCCGCTAGTGCAAATGCAGTGTTTTTTTTGTTGTGCTTTTTTTAATGAAAATTGAAATGCAATCTTCTCGGAAATATTATCATTTGCTTAAAAAAATCAACAAATGCTTAAAATAAAACTTAATTTTTCCGAAATTCCGCGTGTGTTCGTTTTATTTGTTAAAAAGAATTCGTTAAAATCATGTAGCAGTATGTGTGCATTACAGTAGTGGCTAAAGTGAAATGTTATTGTTTTTCACAGCTGCGCTCCAGTGCTCCTGAAATATTTACCTCCGGGAGAGGTAACTTGCTTGTACAAATTGGTGGTCACAATGGGTAAGTGTTAAATTTTTTTATTTTATTAGCTTATAGCAAAGTTTTTGGGTTCTTGAATTGATAACCAGTGGGAACTGCCACCAGATACAGAGCTAATATTTATGTGAAAATACATGTGTATATACTATTTACATTATATCTTCGTTCTTTTTATACTGTAGACATAAGGTCATATTTTCTGGGGGGGGGGGGGCCTTATTCGCATGGACATTAGGCGTGCTCATGAACTAATTTCGCCTGATTTCAATTCCATGAGCTAATGTATTATATTGCAGATGTAGCCAATACCCGGAGGCGTACCGTGCACATCGAACAACCAGGGCAAAGAAGTTGTTTGCTGCGCCCTACAAATTTTGACATTCATACAAACATTTTATTTACCTTGCCAATAAAAAAAGGTCATCACTTTTGACTTTCAAAAACTCTAGCAAAATGAGATATATTTTACGACCATTTTGGCGCCTCCAGTACGCTACTGTCAGTAGCTGAAATTTTATCGAAATATCTCACTTGGTTTTCTCATAATCGTGATTTTGACAGGAAGACAGAAACACTGATCAAGAATACATATGTATACTTTTTAAACTTGACACGGTCCCCTTCTATCTGTTGCAGACGGAATGACAAAGTGATTTTGAGTGTGAAGTATAAAAAAGTATGCTCAAGTTAAGCGTATAAACGAAGGATCATTCGCACAGTGTGAACACTTGCTCGAACAAATAACAAACAGTACCCTAAACAAAAATATTCAATCGCAATAATTAATTTCATTCCCTCAGTGTGTAGTAAACGCATTGTCACATTTCTTAAATCCAAATTTCTTCGTGCGCATTAAAATTGGAAAAAAGATTTTGAGCACCTGTTTCAAAACAAAATTTTTGTTCTGTTTGTATAATATCTTATTTACGAATAAAAAAGTAAAGCTCTAAAAATACAAAAATCTTAAAACATTCTCGTTATTTAAGTTAATTAAAAGTTTCTCAATTTGATTTTCACTGCGAACTACATAATTAAACTTGTTGGCTGCAGCCATGCATAAAAACTGCAAACACACTCTTATAAATTTGGTAGATATCTTGAAAGAACATATTATTACCCACTAGACAATTGAGCAAGACCTTTCTCGGAAAACGCCTACTCTCACTGCTGCAACAACGTCAATATATTTGCTAGCATTGCTACATTCCGAAGCGCTTTCTCAAAATCAGTTTTTCATGCAAATGTACTTTTCAATATTTGATATCTTCCAATAGAAGACCTACTAGCAGGGCCTAAGTTAGAAGCCATAAAATGTGGTAGTG
The DNA here is from genome assembly GCA_963680825.1 of Meiosimyza decipiens. NCBI lineage: Eukaryota > Metazoa > Arthropoda > Insecta > Diptera > Lauxaniidae > Meiosimyza > Meiosimyza decipiens. Next base: position 69,389,863 of record OY804261.1, on the reverse strand, counting down.
CTATCTATTTGTGTGTTAATTTATTTATATATATATATATATACTAGCATTACCCTGTGTGCTTCGCTCCTTCTTAAATTGAAAATTTCATCCTAATTTTTAAAGTGGTCTTTGTGAAAATGCTATTTTTAAAATTTTTAGTTTAAGGGCCACCCCAAACAAAAAGATTAGCCTCAGCGATGCTTTTCACAATAAAAGCTACATTGTGTAGAGTCGGTGTGAATTTATTGAAGAGACTTCGTGAAAATGAAATATTAAAAGTATTTCTGAATGAGAGCCACCCTCAATATGCACCTTAATAAAAGCTTTATTATATAAGCTATGCCCCGTAACATAAGGACACGTGGTGTAAATTCCATGTGAATCGATTAAGTGGTGTTTGTTAAAATGTTATTTTAAATATATTTTCGTGTGAGGGCCTCCCTAACTAAAAGTTTCTAGCCTTAGCGATGCCTCATAATATAAAAGCTACGTGGTGAAGATTTGGTGCGAATCGAATAACCGGTCTTCGTGATAATGATACTTAAAAAATATTTTTGAATGAGGGTCACCCTAAATATTTATAGCCTAATCTATGCCACTGAACATAAAATACCATAAGAAACAGCCAGACAGACAGACAGACAAAGTAGAATTTTGTGATAACTGAACTTTGCTTGGCGTTTAAAAATATTGAGTTTTCCAATATCCTTTGCCCGATACAGGATGTATGGTATTGAAAAATGTTGCCATAAATAACAATTTTTTTAATTCATGATTTATGCAGTCCTTTTTATATATATATACTTTTGTAAGCCTTCTTACGGCAAGCGGTCTTGGAAAGCCTCTTAACGCAAGCGATATACGAGAAGTTTAGGAAGCCTGTTCTAGCGGCTCATTTTATATAAAAAAGAAAGTACGTTTGTAAGGAGGTGTTTCTTCTCAAAGAAGACCTTCTAGCTTCTTGAACCTGCTCTTCCCTACTTGATAGGTGAGCATCATTTTCGAAAACATTTAATTTTTTATAGAGCAGTGCTATTCAGAGCAGTGCTATTCAGAGCAGTTCGTTTATTGATCTCAGTTTGTAAGCTTATTGCTGCAATTGAAACCGTGTCGTATGAGCAACATTTAATTAATTTCACTTGGAGTAATTTGAACGTGAAACAAATAAAATATTACGTGCTGCAATTAAATTTTAATTACATATGAACATATTCTACATTATTGTAACGCACTATAAAGCATCGCCAAGCATGAACAAAGGACATAAAATGCCAAACACCATACACACATAATTATAATTATTTCATATTCATACATTTAGTATTTAATTATGTAAACAATGCAGCATCATTATGTGTTCAAAGAATGAAAGCGAAAAACAGTTGTGCCCTCGATTTGCTTTATCCTTTGAGCCGCATTTTCTTGGTCTAACCTTAACAATTAATACAAAAATTTCTAAATAGAGCACAAAACCCTTAACAATTCAATGTTAAATTATATTTGTAATTTGAATTCCTATCATAACAAGATACCTTTTAGAAATTTGTTACAAGCTCAATTTGTTGCAGCGACATGTTCAGATTTAGGTTACTGCCGAGAAGTCTCACTAGGTCTCTCTCTAGTGGCAAGTTTTAGGGGCAACCAATTTCCTATAAATACATTTTTTTTATAAAACTGAACTTTTTTTTGTTGCCTTAAAAGATATCAGCATTTTCTAAGCTGGTTCTAGTGTGGGTTTAAGTAACAGCTGCTCCGGGTGGTACTTTGTCAGGGGCGAAGAATGATATTTCTTTTCGCTATCGCAAGTTACTCCCTATGCTTCTTGAGCATGATTTCCCCTGAACAAATTCTCAAACATCATTGGGCTACAGCATTAAATAATAGCTCCCTGCCATTCTGTAAAAATTAAATGAACACAATAGAATGGTAGGCCGAATTATTATTGTTGTTCTTGACCAAACACAGACCACATATTTCGTAAGCACTGTAAAATCATTTTCAGCGAAATGCAATGCAATTCAACATTATAAAAAATAATGATATTTAATCTTTACTTACCTGCGCACATGCTTTAATACTTCAACACTATACTTACCTTTGTTTACAGCTTATGCCTTTCAAGCCAAAAAAAAAAAAAAAAACTTTCACTTAGCCATCGGTGATTTACAAAAATAATAGAATCTGCGCTAAAACTCATACATCTCACTTTGGCTTTTAGAGTTGACAATTTAATGCCATTTGTCAATATCTTCGACGACAAACTGAACAAAGACAAATTTCCACGTTCCTTCTTCTTTGTTTTTTTTTGGTTTGCTACTGAAGATTCAAGCGAAAAGTTTGCTCCAATTAGGTTAGAAAATGATGCCAAATTTATTTTGAAGATTAAAAGCGACAAACGTTAGCGCAAAAAGCAAAGAACAAGCAACCAGCGCGCTGGCGCATATAAAGGACATACCGGAACATTGCATCGGTATATTACGCCAACGATACTAATTTACGAGAATTAATTGATGACTTGCAATTCGGCACTAATTGGACAATGTTGAATTTCATTTCACATCCTTAAAGTTTCACAAGGACAGTCAAGCGACACTAAAGTATGCTAATTAATTTAGTGCTGCGCTGATATTTCAAAAAATTAATGAAAAGAATTATAGTGAAAAACATCATAGTTTCAAGATTTTTGATTTATTAATATTTTTTTAATTTTGAAAAGCTCAAAATGTTTACTCATATCATTTGTATTATGGTGTAGATGTAATTTGGGGCGTAAACAAATACTTCCATAAATATGGTGTAAAAATAGCCGCTGCAAATTGACTACCAAAATAGATCCATAGGTATTCATAATTTTGCATAAAAAATGCTGGTGCAAAGGTGCGAGCTGGATTCATGCTGGCGCCGGTAAAAGCACCCTGCAATTAGAATTATAGACATAATGTATTAAGGCTCTATTTATTATAAAAACTACTACTTTTGTTATCATAAATTATATGCCAGAAAGGCCCTTTGAAGTTTAAATATCAAAAATTAAACAGTTATAAAGGGTGTTTTTTTAGAGGCGCTACATTTTTTTGTGGTGGAATTAAAATGCAAAAACAAGCAATATGACGCAAAAGTTTTTTAGAGGCGCTACATTTTTTTGTGATGGAATTAAAATGCAAAAACAAGAAATATGACGCAAAAGTTATCACCCTACCGGAAAATGCTCTAATTTTTGGAAATGGCGTCATAGTCATCATGACTTTTAGATTTGTGAAGGAGGCACGTAACGTAAATTTCGTTGCAATAAAAATTTTTATAACGGCGTACTCATTTTTAAAGTCAATGGTTTATTAAAATAAGCCAAGTTACACTTAAGACATCGACCTTTTCCTTGATAACTAATGAAAATCATATTTTTATATTTAGTTTATAATTCAACTTACCCCAGACATGATTAAGCACGTGACCAGTAGACCAACTCTTAATGCAACCGAATCTAAAAATGACGAATTTCTTACATCCCATAGAGCGCACCAGCCAAAAATCAACACACATGTTAGGAGAAATTCAATACCAAATGCCTGCTCCTCGGTAATATCCTTATTTGGTATAGTCATACAAAGGCCGGGATCTTTTCCAGTGACAAGATTCGATGGCAACAATAAGGTCAACATGCCATAGCCCAAGATTGCGCCCAAAAACTGTGCAAATATGTACATCAGTGTTATGTCCCATGGCAAATGACCGAGTAGAAAGCAGCAGAGTGTTACGCACGGATTGGCATGACCACCAGAAATAAAGCCGAAAACTTGCTTTGCCACCATTATAATAAGTCCAAAAATTAGTCCAGTTTGTAGTAGAGCTATCGGTGGGCTGCCACTTTCTATGCAACCCATGCAACCAAAACCAACAATCATTGCAGTGGCGGTTAATTCACCGAGAAAGCGCACCCTCTGTATGTTATCGAAGCGCATTGCGGCTGTTGTGGCTGTGAGCTTATGGCTTCAATTTGATTTACCATTAAAAATTTAACGTTTTTTTTTCCAATAAACAGAGGAAAAATCGAAAATTATTTTGTTATATAAAATTTATTAATTGAAATTGATTAATTTTGCTACGTGAAGTTGTAATCTATGAAAGACAGAAAAATAAATCTCAAAAGAATGACAGCAATAAATTTATGATTTCGTTAACTGAAGTATTGTCAATGATACTATCAGAGTGTAGGCAAAATATTACAAAAAAAAAAAAAACAAAAAAGGTACTAACAGAATATGGTTTGAGCGTAGCGATCACAACAGCTTTAACTCCCCGACACAATTAAAAATTGGACACTTTTGCATAGTGCATGCAGCCTAGTTTCCAATGCAACATGAAGAGAAATAACTTATCTCTGGTATGTTTGTTTATGATGAGCAGTTTTAACGAGATAACACAAAAATGATAAATTTTGAGTTGTGCCTCTTTAGAAGAATGTGTGCGAAATGCAAAATTACACGATAACGACAATGATTTTTTTTATAATTTTTGGCAAATTCAGGTAAATATATATTTTTGACTATCTGATGCCCACGACCAGTGGCGTCAATTCAGTAGGGCTGGGGAGTCATTGCCCCCCCCCCAAAGATTTGATACTAGTTATTTTTCAATACATTCATTCAACAAACCCATCTAATAGTGGTAGAATTATAATTCCCGCCGCCCCCACAAAGTTTTGGTGAAGTGACACCACTGCCCGCGACTTTGTACGCATAGTGCGATGTCAAACGGCAGGCAACATTTTTTGTTGCTACCTATAAGAAATTAAAAAACGAAGCACTGCCAGCGGGTAAGAATGAACTTCTTGTACGACGGGAAAAATTTTAAGTGGCCTTAAGAAAGCCTGTCTTTTAGTTTTTTCTGCCACGACAAACAATTTAGATGATTGTAGTAGACCTACTCTGCCCACAGAAGCACAAAAGCCGTATCTCTGTGGAAGTGAGTTTCGAGAAAATTGTTGTTTTGTTTGTGTCGTATTCTTGAAATCCATGTCAAAATAAAGATAGAGAAAGTTCTATTAGGTGATTTTTGAAATGCTTGAACTAAGATACCGGCATTTGGTTCTTAAACTATCCGATGCCATCAGAATCACGAATATGATTTTTTTTAAGATACGACTTCCGAGGGCAGTACTGTAATTTTTGATTATTTTTCATCAAAATAGAGCGTTACTTAATCAAAGGTTATCAAAATTTGATATCTCTTTTACTAAAAATTTGCTTATGCAATATTACCCAAACCAAAAAAAAAAAAAAACAAAATGTTTGGTTAATGTTTTTTTAATGTTTCGTTTTATTTGGCTGATAATTTGGCCTGTATCCAAAATTTGTATAATTTTTTTTAAATTTTTTTTTTTTTTTTGCAATATGAGGATTTCAAAAACGAAAATAAAACGTAGCGAAAAATCGTATATTGAATTTACAATTAAAGCAATTGAGCTCAAATTATAATTTCATATACAAATTTCACATGCGAATTTCATATACTTCGTTCATTGGAAATCTACGCATCTTCAGTCGTTTGCTTTGGTTCACTATTTTCCTCAAAGATAAATATCCAAGTTAACGGAGCAATGACTGCAGCTAGAAATTGACTTAGAAGATATACCCAAAAGCGATCAAAATTATTGTGGAATAATGCTGGAGCAAAAGATCTAGCAGGATTTACGCTCGCTCCTGTAAAATTAGCCTAAGATTAAAGACACCAAATATAGAATGTGTAACAAAATATCAAAATTACTGAATTTATCTTACGCCTGCTATGATAATCATTATAATTAAAGCGGCAAATTTTACTGGGGTTGAGTCGCCAAACTTTGCATTTCTTTCATCCCATATTCCACAACAACAGTAAACTAAGACGGCAGACAATATGAACTCAACAAAAAATGCCCTTAGTGTACTGCAGGTGGGATGTATGAGTGTTAAACAGATCGTATCATCCATTCCTTCCTCTGGCGTCATTCCCAAAAATACGGCATATCCTAGTATACTACCCAAAAACTGAGCCACTATATATATGCACAAGGTGACGAGTGACATATGGCCCAACATAAAATAGGCAATTGAGACAACTGGATTGATGTGAGCTCCACTGACACAGCCAAAACATTGGATACAAGTTCCAACTGCGAAGCCACAACTGATGGCAGCTGTAAGCAGGTTACTAGGAAAAATTACGCTATTAACGCAAGACACGCAGATGAGACTGAGCAACATAGCAGTAGCACACACTTCTGAAAGGAAGAGAACTATGTGTTTTTTCAAAGGTGTATTGTCGGAAATTTTCAATTTCAGTTTCATAGTGAATTTTTAAGAGTACCAAACAAAGTGCCTGTTTAAGAAGGATATAGCAAAGTTAATATATAACACAATAGCTGTCTGAGTACTAACCTTTTAGAATACAAATACAAAAACAAAATAATAAATTTAAGAATTCGAATGATAAAATTTCAGAAAAATTTTTTTTTTGAAATTGCGTTCATAACATACATACATACATACATACACATACGTTCGGAATTTTAAGAATTTTTTTTTTATAATTTAGCATTAAATTCGAACAGTCCGATTGGTTTTGGAAATTTGCTTCAAATTTACAAAATAGTAGCATGAAACTGAAAACTTCTAACACGAATTGCTGTGTGCTTGGATAAAAAGGGTTAACTTTAGAGCAGCGATGGGCACGTACGGGTCTAATAGTGAGCATCGGCAGCAACAGCGCCGAAAAGTTGAAGGAAATTTAAAATGTTGTCAAAAGAAAAAGCTTCCCGTAAAGGACAATCAAATTTTGATTGTTTTTTGCTTTTTCAAGAATATTGAACCAACAATCTGTATCTCTTTTAAGGAATATTTTTTAGTTCATTCTCTCTTTATTTTTGTTGTATTTCAATGTTTTTTTTTTCAATAAAACTATTACACTGTCATATATATAATTCTACCAATATTTTTGTTTTTATTTTATAACATTTATAAAGTTCATTATGAACTCATATTTCTTTATAAAAAAATATAAAAATAGGGAAACCACATTAAAAAAAGGTCTTATTTAAAATTTTCATATGAAGTAGATACTCGTATACTATATATATCGTTCATGTAAAATAGTCTTCTTTTGAAGACCCTTTTTGTGCTTAAGCTTAGTATTTAATTTTCTAATATTAAAATCTTTTGTATCATTTCCATACATATATATTTATTTTTTCACTAAAATTTTTTTCTTTTGACTTTTTTGTTGTTGATTTTTTGGTACTTTGGTGAGTTTTGTTCCGTAAAGTTGTTGCTTTTTTTTTGATTTTTTTTCGATTAAAAATTTAAGAGAGTGGCACTTCTTCCATGGCACGTAGCTTATTGTTAGTCTTCTCCTCGGGCACTTCACGCCTGAAGACAGCTTTGTAGGCAAGCGATGTAACAGCAGCAGCAGCTAGTGGACCCAACCAGTATATCCAATGTTGCTGGAAGTCATTATTCCATAAGGCGGGTGCAAAAGATCTGGCAGGATTCATGCTGCCACCGGTAAAGGGACCCTGCAAAAAATTGAAGTGATGAGTAAAGTATTTTGTTTAAAATTAATTCGAGTACATTCATGTGACATGATACGTGAGTGACACAGAAAATTTACTAGTTTTGATGCACATTTTTTACACTCTACACTGAGAGAATGATTTGTTGGAATATAACAAACGCATATGTCATACAGAGCAATTAAATATTTAATTAAGTCAAACATAAAATGCTTCAACCAACATTTATTATTATTTGATCCAAATATAATATGTTTGACTCAAATAAATACTTCATTGCGCTACATGAAATATACGACTGTTATATTCAAACAAATCGTTTTCTCAGTGTATGTACTCTCTCAATCGTAGAGAGGTGCTTAAACAAACTGCGCGTCACTTATGTTTCATGTTCTTTTTAATCAATACTTACAGCTGTACACGCTAAACAAGTGATAGCCAAGCCAAAACGTAGTGGTACCGAATCATGGAATTTGGCATTACGTGGATCCCAAACACCGCAACAGACCAAAGTCAATATCGCTGTTATAATGAACTCAATACCGAGTGCTGCTACTGAACTTATTTCCGCGTGTGGTATTGTCACACAAAGACCATGCTCAGCACCGGGTACACTGATAGATGAATGTGGCACAACTGCTTTCAGCAATCCATATCCAATAAAACCACCCAACATTTGAGCCACAAAATAAACAGCTGCCATAGGCAATGATACCATATTGTAGACATATGCGGCAACTGTAACGGCGGGATTAATGTGTGCACCGGAGACGCAACCGAAACATTGCACCGCTACCATAACGACAAGGCCGAAATTCAACACCATTTGTAGATGATTATTGGGGAAGCTTTCATTTTTTATGCAGCCCATGCAGCCGAGAAACACCAGTACGCCGGTACCAATGAGTTCAGCGAGAAAGCAGGAGATTTTGTCCAAAGTTGATAGCTTCATTTTGAGACGCTCAAGACAGCTATGAAGGAAAGAAATACAAAAAACCTTATGATTAGTCAATGCTCAGTTATAAAGCGCTAGTAATAAATCTGGAAAGCCTTAAGTTTAGAGGTATACCGATTTATGTAATAATAGAATTATAGAATAGTGCGATCGCACCATTCTTTGGTATGATGTCAGCTTTTTGCATGAAATTGAAACGTAATGTTGTTGAAATGCTCTATCTAACTGAAGAGTCACCTCTAAGTTGTGGTTGGAGAACTGAATAATTTCAATTTGAATTAAAAAAGTTAAGTCGGAGTTCAGCGGAATTCAGAACAGAGTGCAAGGAAAATGGTTGCTGACCTAAAAACATTTGACTGAATTTCGCTTGATCTATATTGATGGAATGAGCTCGTAGCCAAGCCTTACAAAATCCAAAAGCAGATGATGGATGTCACATCAAAACAAAGTGAAGTTTCTCAGATGGAATTTATTACCAACTGAACATTAGCGTCACCGAAGAGAGTGTGCGAGAATTCGATGCAACAAGTGGCTGCTATCTTTTAAATATATAATTTGGAATTCGGTGCTTCAAATTCCGCACAGCTCACGAGCCAATGTGATTATTTTTGAGGATTAAGTCACACAGGAGCCTGAGCAGTAAGTCACCCACTCCGGGTCAGATGCTTTTTGGGTTTACTGGGGACGCATGCTAATAGTCTTGTTATTTCTTTTCACAAAAAGTGACCCCTTCATCTACACAGTTTTAAAAACGATTCAAAAAACGATATTTGGTCCACCAATTTTCTCGATTAGCTTCACCTTCCTGCAACTTCAACCCATGCATACATTTTCAGCGCCTAGTGTTTAAGTGAGTGTGCATTAAAGTTTTGGGTACGTAATCCTCTCGAGAACAGATTGCTCTGAACTTCGTTTCAACACAAGATTGGCTCTCAAATTTATCAATTTCCAATACGCTAGATATCTCTGTCTGGCATATTTTGAACTCAAAATTGTTAACAAAAAAAGCTCGTTTTTTCATAGAGTCATTCGAATAATCAGTGAGTGGGCGAATATATAGAAAATCTTAGATACATTTTTGCCAATAAGAAAAAGTGTTCATAGACAAAGAATGTATGATAATAATATTAAATATGTATAACTCAAGTACCCAAGCTCTAGAAACAGATTTTAAGGGACCTTTTAAAAATAAACTTTCGTGCAGTCAACAGTAAAAATATTCACATATTTTTGGGACTAAATTTTGATAGATAAAGTATTCAACCAAAGTAGCTGTCAGCTTCAATAGAAATTGCTTTGCCGAAAAAAACCCTGCTATCAGTCTTTATCTACTGGTTGCCTTCTAATTTTTGGCAATCCAATCACTCACTGCGGAAGCAATTATCAATTTAAGATAAACACATGTTCAATTATCGCGCAGATATCGCACTCTGATTTGCATGCGTGCAGACCATAAATTGTTGGTATTTATTGTATTAAACTGCAATTATGTGGCGTTTTTACGAGTGTACAACAATAAATCAATAAATCATATTTGCTTTGTATTATTGATATTTTTTTGCCCCTTAATTGCAGCGCTAAAATTTATAACGACTTTGTAAATGCTTTATTTGATTATGACGGGAAGGAAAAATAATTTATTTCTTACCATAAAAAGATATAGTTAAGGACAAATTTTTATATAATTTTATAGTGGAATAGTGGTTGAAAATCGTGAAGTTCTAAGTAATAGATATAGTACGAACAATCTCTGCCATTACATTTTCTCTGCGCTATTAATTGAGAGTGCTTTAAAACTTTCATTTTAAAAAATGTGTCTGAGCACAAAGACAGATAAATTCAAGAGGCAGATGTTGTTTTTAATTAAAATTTGTATTTATTTTATGATATGTTCAAATTTAGGTGATCTTATCCCTAGGCAGATTACGATAATTATAATGTTTATGCCATAAAAAACGAAAAAAACAACCTCTGTTACTAAGTTATTGCTTTATTTAAAAATGGCAATATGAATTACTGATATGTTAACGAAAAATTCAGAAATAAATAATTTTATCGCGTCTGCCTCTTAGCTTTAACTTATTAAAAACGAAAAAATAGAGAAGACTGACGATTCCAGCGCTGATTTGTCGAAGGCAGACGTTTCTGAGCACTTAAGGAGCACACTATGTACATATATAGTTATATAAAACCAGTGCCATAAAAATATTTTATGCAAAAATTCACTCTCCTATTTTTCATTTTTGCCATTTCTCTGGATGTGGTTTTCCACGTCAAAACGGAAACCATTTAACTTCGGCATCTCTGATATTTTGAATTTTTTTTTTCATATTTTAGTACTAAACTTTTTAATTTTTTTTTAGGATAACTAGAAGTCTTAAAGTTACGATATTTCAAAAAAAAAAAAAAATATTTCGTTACGCATAATTCAAATTGAGTTTTGAAGGGAAAACTTTTCAACTAAATAATTAAATACATTCGGAACAATTTGGTTTTTCTGAAAATAATATACGAAGTTGACCAAAATTGACAATTTTGACATTTATAAAGCAGAGACCTACACGTCTGCCTCTTGTATTTTAGCTTCTGTGGGCAATAACGAAGTTCTGGATAAAAATGTTAGAATTATTTAGTGAAGCTTTTTTCTTCAGCAGTATGAACGTCTGCTTTTTATATTTTCGTTATCTTTACTATGCACATAACACAATATTTCCGAGGCAGACGAGATAAAATAGTTAAGCACAATTTTTTTTTGTGCAATTATAAATATAATTAATTATTTTTAAAGAATAAACGATATTTTTACTTTACTCTAAGTTTTTCTGATACTCATAAATGTGAACTAAAATTACGTATCAGTGAAATGCCTTAAATGTTATTGGTTCCCGACTGCCCACTATAATCCATTCGATAAGATTATAGGTCATTTTATCTTGGTAAGGCTGAGATTAGTGCTCATTATCAGACTTGTTTAATATTTTGAGTTTATTTATTCTCAGGACTTGTTTCTGTACAGACGCACGTGCCAAAAGTTTGTTAAAATACGAGCTAAAAATAGCTTTTGAATTTGGTGAAAGAGCTTTACATTTTTGTTTCAATAATATTAAACAAAGTTAACAACGTTTCAAAATAAAAAAAAACATATTTTTCAATTCATTATAATCAACACCTTACCATTTAGTTAGGAAATTCCTTGATATATAAATATATGGTGATTGGTTATCACTGTCAATTCCAACGTTTGGAACAATATATGCAGGAGTTATTATTTGTGAATTTTGTGTAATTGGAAAACTATGAATTTGTAAAAAAAATTAAAAAAAACTTTTTTGAAATGTAATTTTTTAATATTTTATAAAGCCGTTCATTGAAAAACAACATATGTAAATGCTGAAAACTTTCAATCAATAATGCTTATTGCTTTTCACTGAACAGCCCAGCTTCTCGTAAATGATATACGAACCCGTTGGACGTCATTATCGAAAAATATTTTTAAAAGTATTTAAAAAAAAATTAGCATTAGAGTGCCCTTAAAATGACGTCTTTCACTTTACAACTCTTATTATAAACTGCTGCTGATATAAAACGTTGCGCCCACAACGTCTCTTTTAATTTCATTAGTGTTTTTTTTTTCCTTTCAATATTTATCTATTTACTTTTGAAATTAAAAACAATATAATCCATATCAATATTATTAGCTTATAAGCATTAATCACAATATTTTTATTTGTTATCAATCTGTAATCCTTCTTTGCTTATATCAGTGTTGAGCTTTAATTTGTTATAACGGTTCTAAATAAGATATATTTCGAGTACTTTTCATGCCGCATTCTTGGTTGTACGCTACAATGGGTATTTTTTTATGTTGAGTTTTTGAACGTGAAGTTAAAACAATTAACTTAAGACAGATTTTTAATCAGAGAGAGTTTTTTCATATTATAAACGGCTCCAAATTTTATTTTTTTTACGCTATTTTGGGTATGGAAAATTAAGTTATTTAAAAATAAGACTGAAAAACTGCGCAGAAAAGAAATATAAGACTTTGGGCGATATTTTCTGTGAAAAAAAAATGGTTTCTTTCTGATATTCTTTTCATACTGAGGCGAATTTAAAGTTTGGCTCCATAGAGACTACTAAAATGTGGACTTATTTCAATAAGCAAATGCCTACTCTTTCACACATCGACCTTTTCTTTACAGTATTTCGTTGAACAACAGATATTCTGAGCAGAAATTGTGGAGTTTATTGTTTTATTCAGATTTGTTTTTGTAAGCTTTTTTTCCATTCTTTTTTTTAAAAAGGGAATAACCCTTTGACACGTGGTGTGTTAGCTTGAAAAGAGGAGACAGAGGAGTGAGGGTTACTATGTATGCCAACATATTGTATTTTCATACCACAGCTGGACAGCTCAATGTGGTGCTAATTTGGTAAGAGCTTGAAAAAAACCTCCAGAAAGTAAGGAGAGGACAAGGAAACGATCAGAAATAAAGGAAAATTAGGAAATATGGAAAGTGTGTTACCATGCCTGAACCAAGAATCGATCCCAGGCACCACTGGGATTCTAAGCGCAATATATTACCACTGCGCCTCAAGGCCGAATTAAGGCTTAGAATATATGTATAGAATGTATAAGTCATTGGCAACTTTGAACTTTGATGGGCAAAAATACAGACCTTTCACATGATGTCGAAAGCTTCAATTTTTCATTATGGTTTTGAACACAGCTAAATATCAAAAAATTTCAGGAAGATCATATCTGTACTTAATCGCCTATACAGTAAATATTGCTACAATATGCATGACACTATAAATTCTAAATTATAAACTTGACATCGAAAAAAAAGTTACATACCATATACATTAGTGCGGGTCGAACTTTTTTATCAATCGACTGGGTCATCAAATTGTAGATATCATCATTCTGAACATCACTGTGTAGTTAAAGTTTGTTTTAAGCGATCATAGAGAGAGCGCGAGTGCCCTAAAATTCCACTATGTTGACACAACACTGAACAATTCACAATTTTAAATTAATTCTACCACTTAGATAAAGAGTGCAAAGTTGAGCTTCAAAAGTCTATCGAAAGTGTATGTATGTGGGTAAATATATGAGCCAGATCTATCTATAAAGTTATGTACTAGCAACGATTGCATGAAAAATTACTAAAAATTAGCAGTTTTGTGGCAATCGCGCTCCCTCTGTGATCGCTTAAAATAAATTTTAATTACACAGTGGTGTTCAGAGAATGATGATAACTACAATTTTAAGACTCAGCCAATTGAAAAAAAAAAATTCAACCCACCCTTATACACATACATATGCTCTACAAAGTTGATCGTTTTCGACCTTTAGCGAGATAATTCATAATAACTGAGAGTTAAAAAATGCCGTCTTATCATTTTTGACATATTCAATGAAATTGAGTTTTTTAAATGGCGGCTAAAGCACAGCCAATCAGCTGCATCATGCACTGGTCGATTAACTTTCTCCGAACAAAAGAAAAATTCTAATTTTTAGCTGATTTTTCTGGTTTTCTCTGTATTTTATTAAAACATTCTCTTTAGAACTTTTGACATATTTGTCAATTCCTTGAGTGGCTTATTACTGTAAAAAAAAATATTGTATTTTGATTACCATTGATAAGGCAAAGTGCAAGGAGCATTTTAGAGTGGCATTTAATGATGAGAATTCGACACTATTCCTCAACATACGATAAACGTGTCGAACACAGGGAAAGTGTGCACACGTCGAAAGGGAAATATGGTTGCAATGTAAATAACACTAAGTACTTTAACACTTTACTTTATATCAGGACAAAGGTAGTCGTTGCTGCGTTAACTAGTCATTGTCTGATTGAGTGTACCGAAAGATTGCAGATAAACTCATTTGAGCTTTGAAGCAGTTGCTGGTGTACTGAGAGTAAGGATTATTTGCACTTTAACACTTACTAAGTGTCTTAGCTGAATTTGATAAGCTTTATGAAATTGTTTAGTTAGTTCTCTTGGGCATTTTGAAAAAATTAAAATGTTGGAGAACTCAAAATAGTCCTCCACGAATGAACAAAATTATTTCCAATATTTAAGATACCTCATTTAAAAGGCAATTTTTAATACTAAATAGATAGGGACGAAATTCTTTATCAGAGCCCACACAGTATCGGCTTCACAAGTCAAAATATGACATTATATTCTAAATTTTTATAATAACATATTTTAGGACAACACGTTATTTATTAAACACATAAGCACTAAAAACTGAAATCTATCGACACCATGGAATAAAATGACGCTGGCCCTAGCTGTCATGATTAAGATTTTTTTTTGTTCAAATGCTCACCGCGTTTTTGTAAAACTACACAATTCGTCGGTTTCTTCTTTGGTATCCATTTATGAAAATACGTAGTTTTAATTGAGTAAAAATTAAAACATTAACAAACTTAGCGTGAGATGTGAATTAGAACACCTTTAAGCTGATTGTCAGTCAAAAGAGCTCTGATAAGTTTTGCACATTTTGACAGAATATATTATGAAGTCACTAAAACTGTTGACAATAAAAGACCTCAATATAATTTTCGTTTTCGTAATTTTTAAGATAATTTCTTTTATATTTTATTAAAATTAGAATAAACTCGTAAGAGTATACTGAACTTAATGTTTTAAATTAAGTACTAAAATGCTTACGTTGATACTCATACTTTTTTTCGTTATTAAAAAGTCAGTTGCAGAAAATTTATGATTTCAGACTTAAGAGATTTGTGATAATTTATGTGCAGCACTGGGTAGATAGGATAGTGCCGTAGAGAAATGTTTTGCGTAAACATTTTTTTCACTTTTCTCGAATAAATTTAAATAAAACTTTGTAAATATTAAGCGTCCTATAAGGGAACTACCAGACGCCGCTAATAAGTTGTTTAGGCTTAATTGAAGAAACAAATTTAATGCGCCAATCGTTAGAAAAGCAAAAATGAATTTTGAGCACTACGGAGGTCCTTGACTCCACAAGGGTATTTGAACCACATTTAAAAAGTTTATTACACCAATCGATAGGAAAATGAGTTTTAGAAGTCACCGGAAAGTCTCTCTCTCGCGGAAGGTGTACTTTCTCTATTTGTGAACAAAACATTATTGCACCAATCAATGAGGAAAATGGAATAGAAATTCCGGAGGTGCCCCAAGATTCATGTTTTAAATTGCTCAAATAAAAAACTTATTCAGAAAATTTGCGTATAATGAAAGAAGTAAGATTAAAGAGGAAAACAAACATTTCAATGCATACTTTTAGTTGTTACAGAACGGTATTCCATTGCATACTTTTAGCTGTTAAATATAGGTTTAAGTTCTCAAATATAAGAAAAAATGAAAGTTCTGAGCAGCGCACAGCAGAACGCACGAGCGTAGCGAAGTTTGCGGGAGCGGTAAATTTAAAAATTATTGAAGTTTTTTTCATTTTGGCCACTGCTTATGCTAAAAAGTTTTTTATCCAACTTTCTTCGGTGATTTGCGGAGTACATTTTTTTTAAAAAAAGGCACATTTCGGACATGAAAATGTAAGACATGTAGTTGTTTTCCCATCGATTGCTACAGTAAATTTCCTCTCAAAAAATGTGTTAAAACATCTCCTTAGGAAGTAGTGACGTTAGGTAAGAAGTAGAAAAAAATCTTAGATTAGGTTTTTCGAAAGAAAGTTAGACTTATCTCTTATTTTTGTTTCTGTTCGTTAACCTGTGCCTTCCACAGATATAGCAAAGTGCAAAGAATTTTTATATATAAAAAAATTTTTACAGCGTATAGTGCATAGATTATACTTTATGATCATGCCACTAGGCTTGACTTTCATTAAATCAACTTGCGTATCATTAAGCTGCTTTAAAAAAAGCATGCGTTAAAAAAAAAAACATTTTAATCTCATTTCACAGTTCAAAATAAACAAACTGATAATGTTATTACTTTTTACATTTAAATAAATATAAATATGAAATGAAATTAAGCAACTTTTTCTCGCACTCAAATATTTAGTGATAAAGTAGAATATCCCTCCTAAATGAATGTTAACATTGATTTAAATCATCAACAAATGCGCCCATTTAAAATTTTAAGTGGTCTGTATTGCCGTTGTGTTGCTCAAAGTGTCCGTATTGATTACGAGTCTTTGATTTCAATCAAAGTTCTTCCATTAAGAAATTGCGTGCAATTATCACAACAATTGCGCGAATCGTACGTCAATTTGCAGTGGCAATGCATTAAGTGAATGTTGCCATCAGCGATTGTCATCAATGCTGTGAGCAAAGATGGTCAGTCATTGTCCTGATTTTCCTTTCATTTAATCGTTTTCTTTTAACTTTTTTTTTCTTTTTTAACTTACAACACAAAAACAATTTTAGTTCAATTGCTTTGATTGTAATCGATCTTTCAATCGACTGCTTTGTAAGTAAACTCCCATATAACGTACTTTGTTTAATCATTGAAATTAAAGGAGAAGGGCGCTACATTTGATTGACAGTTGATAGAAATGGATATTCTTAACAGGCATATCATGGTTTGTTTGGATATTTATAAAAACTAAATATGTACCTCAAATCACGGCTAAAGCTAGATTCATACATTGCTGAATGAAATCATCAGCGATCTTTGGGCTGACAAGTGAGAATTTCTAAGCCTGACGTGTATTCCTTTTTGCATAGATTTGGATGACACAACAGGAAAAATAACTATGGGTTTTATAGAAAACTTAAAATATCATACCATATATCACATAATGAGTTCATTATATATAATATTTTCTGTTTTATATTTGTATATGAGATGCCACACCTACTGATACGTAATTGTGAGCTTATTGTTCTAATTAAAATTTAAAACAATTACTGCTATACAAAATTTTATATAAGAAAATATTTTCGAGCAATATTGAATCAATTTTTTTTTTATTAATGGAAAGCGCCACACCTACTTTTGCAATTCTACCACTTTTAGTATAGTGATTTTTTTGTGTGATTTTCATTGATGTTACGTATCAAATTACATCGAAATATTTCGCATGATTTGCGAAATACGACGTACTAAATTCTGAAGCTTAGTGCTTTGCCACGCCCCTTCTAGAACTTTCAATGAACTCAAAATCAAGCTCAATCTTAGTTTCATTTTCGAAATAAAACTCGCCGTACAATTGTTATGTATTTTTGTACAATATTAGTTCAGGGAAAATTATTTTTTATGACTTAAATCCGCATATTTTCATGTTGAAAACTGTAAAAACTACATTTTGTTCGTTTATTTTTAATGCCAACAACTTTAAATTTATTTCATATCTCGTATGAAAAATAGACATTTTTTAGCATTTGAATTCTTACAGAGCAACTTAACTTTTCATTTCTAAATAATACGCTGTATATAGCAATCTATATATATATATATATGTCTCATGTTACTCGCAACTATAAGAATCATATTACTTGAAAAGCGCTACACAACGTTTCTTCAACAAACGCATCAATTCTTACCAAAGCAGCTTATAAATATGCAAAATAAAATTATAAAACTTTCACTGGCAGAATGTTAAATAACAACAATCACCCATACTGCATAGTTTCAGGCCTTTGGATTTAAACATTAAGTAAATTGAAAGGGGAAGGATATATGTAAGTGCATGTTTATTTACATTTTATCTATTTTATTTATCACTTTCCACTGGCGCAAAGCTTCGTAACTATAAATTATCGTCTACTGCGGGGGTGAAAATTGCTAATATCAATGTTAATTGTTGTTCACAAATTATCAACTTATCTATTAAATCATTTTACTTTATTTGCTTTATAGAATATAATAAACCTGCAGTTAAATTATTTATTTACTTCAGTAGTTAGTATGCAGCAGTTGTAAAATTTATTTGCATAAATGGGTTTGTCTTGTCTCACACGATGTTTTCACTTGTAGATATGTACATACTTAACATAAGGATAGTAAGCAAATAATAGTTGCATGCATTGGTTTTTAGGCATACAATTACGTTGCATTGCTAGTACGCAGTCGGAAACAGAGCTATAAATGATCAAGGAACTTTCAAAAACTATAAATTTTCAAAGGAAGTTGTAATAGTTTTTGGCTGGTATCGAATATCTTCAATTAAACCAAAACACAACTTCAGTGAAAACCAATTCTGAACATCTGCACATTAAACTAAGCTAAAAAGACGAAGGTTAATTTTTCTGAATTCAAACTTTTCAAAAGTATGACATTCATTTATCAAACTCTTAATCTATGAGGAGTTTCGCGCTTGATCCTTGAAAAAAAGCTATTTCTTCTGAATGGAGCTACGATTTCAGAGAATAAAGTAATGACAAAGTCCTTAACGATATACTATAATTTGATTCTAAAGGCGTGTAACTTTGTAGCGACAAGAAATTTGATTTCGCTGTTAACCAAGTAGTATCTCTTTGAGTAACGTGTAGGAGCTGAAACTAGTTCGACTTGTGGGGCCGAACGTTAAAAATATACGATCAATCATTGATTTTTTTGACAAAAAATTAGCAATTAAAAAGTTATTTCAAAGAAAATTCACATATGTATTTACATAATTTTCATAAATCAATACTTAGATCTTTAACATGCGTCACTTTTTAACATTTCCACCACTTTTTTGGAAAAAAAATGTTGAATTTACTTTACACCTCGGAACATCGCAGTATACTGTAAGATATACGAAAGTAATCCCTTATAATAGAAATGTCAATCGCTTATTTTAATGAATTCTTGTGCATGCGTAAAAGTATACTATGGTGAATTTGATCAGTAAAGACTTTTTATAATGTTATAATACACATGTCCAGCATGCAAAGTAATTCATAATACTATTATGCCGATATGTCTGTTACAATTGTATATTTTGTTAAGAGCCATAGGTTCATTGGCCTTGCTGTAAATGCTTTATTTTTCTAACATCAAAGCTGCATTTTCTATTGGGTATTGCTATTTGTCGAATCAAACTGATAGGTTATTGTTAAATACAAAATTTATTAACATATGTATACATACGTGATTTGCATACATACATGTGTATGTTTTTTATATGTTAACCCAAGAAACATTTGGGAGATGTTTAAGTCTTACAGACAGATATGTAAAGGGTGTTTTTTTTAGAGGTTTGTTTTTCGAATAGAGATAAAACTGGCATTTTATGGTCAAATCTGGCAACTCTAATGTCATTTATGTTCAGTTTGGTTTGCCATTTCATCATGAACAGGTTGACAAAAGAACAACGCTTGCATTATTTCGAAAATAATGGTTCAGTTCGCGAAGTTTACCGCAAGCTCCGTCCATTTTATGGTCGACATAATCGTCCATCAGAGCAATTAATTCGGTTAACCATGGATCGTTTTCGCACTACGTTTACTCTATGTGATAATACGCATCCGCAGAGACGTCGAACAGTGCGCACCGAAGAAACAATTGCCGCTGTAGAGCAAAATGTTGAAGAGGACCCGAATGAATCGATTCGCCACCGTGCACAGCAATTGGAGCTTTGTCCATCAACTTTATGGAAGATTTTACGCAAAGATCTTGGCTTGCGACCTTACAAGATCCAGCTTGTGCAAGAATTAAAGCCGCGAGACCATGCAATGCGTCGTGATTTTGGTGTATGGGCCGAAAATGAGATTGATCTCGATGCTGATTTTCATCGCAAAATTTTGTTCAGTGATGAGGCTCATTTTTGGTTGAATGGCTACGTCAACAAGCAAAATCGCCGCATTTGGAGTGAAGAGAATCCACATGAGACCCTTGAGACGCCATTACATCCACAAAAACTGACTGTTTGGTGTGCTCTATGGGCTGGTGGAGTCATTGGGCCATACTTCTTCCGAAATAATGCTGGAGAGTCAGTTACCGTTAATGGAGACCGGTATAGAGCCATGATAACCGACTATTTTGTTCCCGAATTGGATGGCATGAATGTGGATGAGTTGTGGTTCCAACAAGACGGCGCTACATGCCACACAGCGCACGTCACAATCGATTTATTGAAGGAAACATTCGATGAGCGCATAATTTCGCGGAATGGACCTGTCAATTGGCCACCAAGATCGTGTGATTTGACACCATTGGATTATTTTCTTTGGGGATATGTGAAGTCGCTCGTCTACGCCAACAAACCAGAAACGTTAGGGGACTTGGAAGCCAACATTCGTGGCGTTATTGTCGACATACGGCCCCATATGCTCGAAAAAGTGGTTCAAAATTGGACCTGTAGAATTGGCTTTATTCGAGCCAGCCGCGGCAGCCACATGCCCGAAATCATATTTAAACATTAATGGCATAAAATTATCCTTCCAATAAAGCCAAATTGATGGACATTAAAACGATTTTCTTGTGTTTTATTTCAATTCGAAGCTCTATACCTCTAAAAAAAACACCCTTTATGTGTCGATATAGGTCATGACCTCTTAATACTTTTCGAGAAAATGAAAAATAATTAATTTAAAATCATCTATGCAATTATTTGGCGACCATAAAATTCTTTGATTCCATCTCCCAGTCAATGAATTTGTAATTCTCATCTTGAAGAGTTAAATTGGCATTTTAGGTATTTTTGTAAATTTCATATATTAAAATGCATTATGTTTCAATGTTACTTTTTAATTATTTATCAAGTTACAATCACGTTAGCAGTCATTCGTAGTGTCAGTTATACTTTTTTTATTTTAAGTTCTGCCTTAGCTTTCAAAATCAGCTTAGATAAGGCACCGATATTTCCAAATTACCTACTCATAAGTAAAAGCGCGCTTTGTCAGAATTTTTTTGTCTTCTTTTGTTTTGTTTATTCTTGACAGCGATAGTGTAAGAATTGATAATTTGAGTTTGACCAGATAATTCGACCTTGCTAGTTGTACCATGAATATTTGCATTGTATATATACGACATCAAAATCGTTAGAAGCATAAAACGGTGTCAATGTTTACAGGCTGGTTCTCTGTTTCATAAAACGTTAAGTGTAATAATTTTCAGTTATAAAATAATGCGTCGCAAAAAACTATAAAATATCGCACGCAAGTTAAGTGTATAAAATGAAGCAATAATTATCCTCCGATGAACTTATGATTCATATGCGAATCGCTATGACGAGTCATTACGCCGACTTGATGTTCATAAGAATTTGAACGGTCGAAACCATCGTCTCTATGATTGAAATATGACTCTCTCACGTTTATTAATGTTTGCTGGGTTGTGTATAATAAAGGCCTAACGGCGATTTGTGTTGTGTGGTGTGCCGACGCTTTGATTGAATTTGCAAATATTAAGCTACAATCACGCTGCACTGCTGGCATACTGCAGTGTTGCGTGTTAATTATGAAGTGTTGATAACCCAATTCAATAATGGGGCAAATGAATTCATAATGTGAACAAAATTTGTTATTTGTTGTCAACACATTCTAATTGCATTACATTTTGAGCAAAAGCGAACAATAAAGTTGAATAATAATAATTAGATTAGGCTTAACAAGATTAGATGGATGAGTCTAGATAGACTTAGAATAGAAATCGTCGTTATTTTAATCTTTAAATCTAAGCTGATCAAAATATTTACAGTAACAGACATAAAAATTTCCTTTTGAAATGTATTGCACATTTTGGATAGAAAATATTAGGTTACTTCTTTCTCCAACACGTGAATATTTAAAGTTGAAATGTACATTTGGAGTTAAAACGTAATTATTTATAAGACAGCGTATATCAGTGGCAAAGAGTGAATATGTTAACGGCCAAACTAGTTTTAGGCCTAACTAGTTACCGTTAAGCATAAAAATATGCAATGATTCTTGATGCAAAAGCACTGTGGCTGGCGAAGTTTAAAACTGTAAAGTAATAAAATAAAGCTTAACAATATAATTGTATGCTAGTCACGTGGTTATTTAGTGTAAGTGGACAGCCGCCTGCCGAGCCTCAGGATTTACATGCTTCAATAAGACCAACAGTGATTTTGCTTTAAAAATTAATTGAATACTTTCAGGCACACAAATCAACTAGATTGGCCTAGTAAAAACTAATTTATGCTAAAAACTAATTTGGCCGTTAAAAAATGCACAAAAATGTTAAAAATGTGCTGTCACTTGTCTGAATGTATCATAAGTCAGACTATCGCACTTTACAATTTTTTTTCTATGTAAAACTTAAGTTGAAAATATTTGCATACTTTTAGGCTAGCTGTTTTCTAATATCTGTAAGTAGACCATTCTTTCCGTGTATATCTAATAATATTTTTATATTAAAATTACAACAGCTAATAATTGTACCCATGTACATCAAAATAAAGCATTTATCAAATATTTGTGTGTGCCTAAACACAAATATTTACGCAAAATCATACATACACTTACTCACTTAAAATGCAACCGTGCATGCAATTAATGTTGCCACATATTGGCTAAATTGTTTTGGTTACCATAGCAACCAGCAACACTACTATACGGTACGGAACGAAAACTGCATCATCATGAAGCTTCTCGTATTTTATTGACTTTGAGGTGCAGCCAGCGATGCATGCCGTGTGTCGAATGCATTGAAGTAGAATTGAATCCTTTTGATGTCAATAATTGGAATTTCTAAAGTGATATTTGGTTTTTTGATTTTTGTATGTGGCGTTGTGCGTATGCAATGTATTGTAAATACAAATGTTTTAATTATTAAGAGGCTTTGCTGCTGTATATAGCAAACTTGAAAGCAATAAAAAAAAAACTTCTTATAAATATTATTCCATAAATAGAAAGAAAGTGTGTTAAAAACTTTGATGAAATGACAAAGAATCCTTTCTATATATGTATTGCTCAAGCGTTAGTTTTTTCTCATGACTAAACTACAAAAACTTAAATAAATGAAACTAAACGAAGTAGTCATGTGAATATTCAATTTCAGTTCAAGCGTTTTGACTCAATGACAAAGTAAAGTCCATCGTGTCCAAAAAAAAAAACTCTTATCTTCAATGTAACCTATATGGTTGTTGTTGTAATAATTAAGAATTCTATTAAATATAGAGTCTACTTATCAGTGAAATTATCATAATATTTTTTGTTGTGCTCGTACAATAAGATATCTAACTTGATAAAAACTCAAAGGTCTACAAAATTTTTAACACAAGGTTGGCATATCAGAACTGTTGGTCGTCAATTTTGTCAATTTCAAGAAATATTCAACATCCAAAGTTAAATAGAGAAAAACTCAATGAAGGCGACAACATTACATTACTTATGTATGAATGTATGAATGTTGATTGGTGATATAAAGTCATTTATAGGTCACTATCGATGTCTAATTGTAAGTTAAATAAAAGAAAATGTTCATCTATGAATTCTACAGCCTCTGGTTAGATGATTTATAGAATTTCCTTAAACAATCACTTCAGCAACTGTAAGTAGGTTACTGCAAGTCAGTTAACATCGTACTACATGATGATGTGCATTTTAACACAGTAATATCTCACATTTTGTTACTTAAGATAATTTTATGCTGCTTATTAATTTTAAATTTACCTTTTAAAAACAAATTTACACAAGTTTTTTGTAGAATTTCTTTTGTGAGAAAACTATTGGCCGCCACAACAGACAGACAAAACACCACACACAGCAACACCCGTTTACACTCTAAAAATGTTATCAACCACGAGCCGCCGCCAAAACGAAACTAAAACAACAAAAATGTTTTTTCTTTCGAACTGTAGTCGTTGGTCGAAGAATAAAATAATTTAAAAAAAAAAAAAAAAAAAAGTGATAAGCATTAAGTTGCTCCGGGAATCTAAATCGAAAAACGAGCATACATTTTAGTAAATTAGTAAATTTTTTTGTGCGAGTAGGCAGAGGTATTTGTACGAGTACAACACGCTAGACAGATAGAAAGAAGTGCTGTATTCAGAACTGGAAACTGCTAAATGCAATATAGTTATGTATTTGCTTACAAAAGAAAACAGAAAAGAAAACGGTATCAAGGTCATCTAAAGACACTCGTCAGCCTTAGCCGTGCTGATAAATATTGATTCTACACAGAAAAAAAAGTCATTGGCCAATTTGATTGAAAAAGCGATGAAAAAGCTCTAAACAGCAACAGGTTGTTTGTGTTTTTGGTTTTAGCAATTTAACACTTTAGGCTCATATATTTCCGAGTGCCTAGTGAAATCGAAATTGACTATCCAACAGCAACGCTGGAATAAAATAAAACAAATTTACGTTTAGCAGATGTCCATCATGACGTTGCATGTGCAGTTTCATATACCACACACGAGCACACATTATCACGCATTTTTTTATGCCACATAAAGGAGCCTACTAGTGCTGGCCCAACGGGAAACGGAAGCGCATACAAAGCGCTTCGGATGTACTTTAAGGGAAGCAGGAATTTGCTTCCAATGCACTTCACACTATGTATTCTATGTTTAACATAGAATGTCATTGAAGAATTGTCATTCTTAAATGCTAAGTAAGAGCACATCCTTGGAAGCTTATAAAACAAGCTTTCTTGGATGTTAAGTAGAAGCATATTAAAAATGCACTAGATATATTCAAGGCAGCTTGATATGGCAGCTAAAACAAATGTCCATACGCATGGCTGATGTCGTTAAACTGCGCAGGTAACAACACGGAATGCCCGGGTTCAAACCCCAGTAGTTGCGGAGTAAAAGTTTTTTGTTTTTAATTAAATAGAATTTTGAATTTAATGCTCTCAAAGAAGCTTATCTAGCATTCTCGCCTTGAAATCTGTATCCAGCAATACACTAGGGTGGTATTAAAACTATCAGTTTTAGTGGTAGAGTCACTACAAAGGCGCACTTACTTATAACGCCATCAAGTGTGCAAAATCTGAATTTACTGCACATATGTACGTACGTCACAAGTGACCATACGATTGACAGTCATGTGAATGAAAAAGCGAAGAATAACAAGAAGTATTTTTAATTCTACGTTATTTATGAAACATATACATAAGTCATATGGCTTCGTAACTTTCACCTGTAAGAAATCATAACACTAGCATAGGAAGTCAAACAGCTGTCGAAAAAAAGAACAAAAAAGGACTGTCAAGCCACGAACATAGCTTTTGTTTCAGTAAAGTGCTTTAAATGAGAGATAACACCTCCACTAAATGACGTCACAAAAGAAAAATGACGGACATGCGCATGGCGCAACTTGGTATTTATTGATTCCTGCACAGTATCTGTCAAATTGACTCTGAAATATTTTAAATTGACTGTCTGTTACGGGTTAATAACTATTGTAGCCGTACATCACAGTTGATATTAAAGTATGAAAGGTCCTTTCAATCTAACCAAAATATTAGGAACTTACCGGACAAATCGCCGGTATCAAAATTTAATCGTATAAAATGGCACAGAGCTGAGACGGCACACGAGCAAACCCTTGACTTAAATTTATTTTTATTTTCTCCGATAGAGTAGGATTTTTATTATTTGCGCTATAGGTTTCAACGTTGGTGTTGTTTTTTTTTTTTAGAACAATTTACGCGCACGTATTCGCAAACGGAAAGATTTCACTAAGAATAATTTTCTTGTATAATAGCTAACAATGATGGCCATGGCAATTGAGAAACGATTTCTAAGGTGGCAACGGATCAATAGTTCATACCTGTTGCACTCAGTTATATATACAGGAACAGTCCTCGTTCGCTTTGCTTTTAAGTTGAACTGAAAGTAGTTCATTTCCTTTAAGATTTCACCCTGATAGCGTTGTGTGGTTTAAAAATACGCCTTATTTAAATGTAAGCAAACTGACCCCTAATGAAGAAATACAGCAAAGTTGTAAAAAAAATTCATTTTTATTATGGATCCTTTATGTTGTAACAGGCAACCAGCAAATCGAATAGCACATAAGGACTTATGTTGACTTTATTTATTAGAAAAAATTTACAGTGGATTAGAATATGTAGATATTGAACTCAGTTGATTTTTCTTCTGTGTATAAATTTTGCAGTCAGCTTAAATTTATTTGCCAATACTCATAATTGAGTAGCTTTTAAGTAATTAGATTTCATAGGTAGTAGAAACCTCTTTGAGACTTAAATTGTATTGAATATTTTTTGTCATTATGAAAAAACATGTAGATCTCTGCCGACATCATTGTCATGCAATCTACTTATATTTGAAGACATTTTTCATTATAAACATATCTTCTGGGTTTTCTTATCTTAAATTTACAACAGCAGCAAAGTTCGTAAGCAAATGTAAACAATTAAAATGATAAAAGTAATAAATCAATAAAATTATCTGTTATAGCATGCGGTTTTTGATTACACCACTAAAGTGAAAAAAACATCATGTCAATGGCATTCAAAATTGGTTATAAAAACCAAAGTTATGTTATCTTCCTTGTATTGCCGACACTATATTTAATGCGGAAAAAAGTGAAATCACATGTACGTAATTGTCATTTTTGTTTTTTAGTTTCATATGTCAATATTACGGATCATATAAAATGGGACAGCCATATTTCATATAAAAAAATTAAGAAATAAACCTGGTTGCTAAAAAGATTTAAAAATGAACTGTCTTCATAAATTTAAATATCTGTTAATAAAACATCAGAGATATAAAAGAAAAACAGAACTCTTTAGAATCCTTCGAAAAAGTTGTGCGTGCACACTCTCTTGAGTTCCTTTGCTCCTCACGAAGCTTAGGGCCTCTATGAAACTGCTATTCCAATGTGCACGATTTGAAGCGAGTCGCTATAATTTTCGCTGGCATTTCCGCGATAATTTAGGTTGGCTGTGGGTTCCACTACTTGCCGGCAGACTTCAGCTGATGATTTTCGCTACGTGTGTCCAATACATATCCATGTTTTAATTTTATTTGAATATAAATTGGATCTGCTGGTGTTATTGACCCATGTTTCTCTGAGAATGATGAAGGAGCAAACGTTTCTTTTTTGGCCTGTAAACGAAAATTTCGTTTTGGAGATATGTGATTACACACAAGTTCTTGTAAATCGATCCTACTATGCGCCTCTGCGCAACCAATCAGCAACACTGTCTTTAGATGATTATAAACTTACTTAACCCTTAGCGCCATCATGCGATTTTTCGAATAAACCCAAGCTTAGCCTCATGAAGCATAAAAGGTTTTTGAAAAATAGCCCCAATACTCATTAAATTTCATAGAGAAGAGTAATTTCAACACTCGTTCACAGCTATAAAGTTTAAAATTGAAAGTTCGCTTAATAACTTTTTTTCAACGTGGGGTCGTGAAGACCCCAATGTGCGATATTGTTATAAAACTGAAGTGGTGCCGATAAGGGTTTTAATAGGCATATTAAAAGAGCGCGCAATTGATACAAGTTCTGTGACACTATCTCCCCAGACGACAAAGATAAGAAGACAAAAAACCCAAGCATGCGACAAGAAACTTTTAAATGCTTTCATAAATATTGCAAAGCATTTAAATTACTAAATCATGTGGCCACTATTTTGCTGCGCCATAACTGCACATACATATTGTTAACTTTTTTTTTGTTTTTAATAGGCTATTGAAACAAATCACACAATAAAAGTACCAATACAAACAGTTATATTTTAAACTTGTGCGCCTTATAGGCCAGTGATAAGTGAATATCTGATAACGATAAGCTTCTGCTGCCTATATCTAGATAAGTGGTGGGTAGTTTTTAATTAAACTTTAAAAAAATAAGTAGACATATAAAAATTAAACTACAATTGATCTGCCAAATATTAGCGATTTAGCAATGAATCCTTGGAATTTCTACACTTTTTGATAAGTGTAGATAGTACATAGTAACCAAAACTTATTTATATTATAAATAAATTGAAAATTAAAAATTAACTTAATGCTCTCGTATCAGTTTAATATGTACCTATTTTTGCTATCAATATTTATTCTCCAATAAATTGCCTCTTAATAAAAAAAAAATGTGCGATTGCTAATTTTAAGTTGCTATTTTGATTAGAGGTCAAAATTTGTACTTTTCCACGTCACTTGTTTATTACAAACGTAATGATTGTTATTTGTAAACAAAAAGTTTTTTTCCAACGAAATCAAGAAACTTTAAAATTTAGACTTTAGTTATTGGTTTGAGTCACATATATATAAATCTTTTTCTTTGACAACGCGGATATATGCACTTGTACCTACAGATAGCAGAATGACACGTCGCTACGTATGTTTGGGTTCAAAGTTTGAATGTATGAGTAGTAAGCGGGGAAGAACTAAGATTTTTGCTAGTAATTTTCTCATCAGCAGAATTTGATAACACAGTACTGTCGAAAAGCTTGAAAGCATTCTACTTCTTGTAATTTATTTTAGAAATTTTGTATGTAACCAAAGTTAATAATGTTGTTAGAAACTAAGCTACTGGTTGCTTGAAATACATCAACTGACTGTATGCAACTTTGGCATATCGAAGGGAATGAATTGTACTTAAGTTAGTCGTTTAGAAATTTTCAAAATAATTGGAGTGTCACTTTCCATAAGAGTATACTAAGGGTATAATTTCTTTGTCATTCTGTTTGTAACGCATAGTGTCAGTTATGAAAAAGTACAAGATTCTTGATCAGCATCAACTTCTGAGTTGATTTAGCCATTTAGCTGTCTGTTCGGCAAAACTAAGCAAGAAAATTGTATTAAGTTTGGTACACAGGCTACACGTTCAAACAAGGTTGATCGGATCACGAACACGCCTACTTCTTATAAAAATAGCACTTTTAAAATGCAACATTTAGAGATTTAATTGATGTGGTGCAATCTTGAACAAGTTCTGTAGAAAAATCATCACCATCAGGGCGTGGCAACTCTCATACAAGCAAAAATTTCACAAAGCTATATAAAGAGAGTTATTTAAGATAACGGAACTAAGTTTCACACAAATGATAGGAATAATTCGGGATAGCTTTGAACAATAACTTGATAAATTTCTATAGGGGGGGGGGGGGCCTGCCACACCTTAGAAAACTTTAAATCGCTTTTTCACACAAATACAAGTACATGGTTCGGTATATCATCTGACAAAAAAATGGCAAAATTTTGAAAAGAGGGCGTAGCACCTACCATACAAGCATAAGCTTCAAAACTAATTTAAGTCAGTCTTTACACAAGGAAATTCGGTCAGACAAATTATTGTCTATCCTCTTTTGTGAGTTTGTTTTGCGTTTACACACGAAAACTAGCATTTCTTAGTGCAAGAAAATGTCAAAGCAATTACTGCGTCAACCCGCCACAACAAACGTAAGTTCAGAGCATAATATCAGCTAACGAATAATTCTTGCCAACAAACAGGAAAACTTTTTCGCAAGAGATTCCTCGTGTAAACGTTGCCAAATTCAATGTGGGTACATTTAGTTAAGACAGCTAGCATATAGTGTGATGGAAAAAATCTTCTTTTAATAAAACATAATGCCTATGTCCCATAGGTATAGAGTACATATATAATTTTTGGCGTAGTCAAAGATAACAATCTTTCAAGCTTTTAATCGTCTAAGTTGTAATCTTAATATCCTGTTGCTGTCAAATACATGCTAATGAGTTATTCCTTCGACATATGAAACCACACTTAGGTGTCCCCAAATTAGAAACCAAAGCTTCGTCATAGCAAAATGCATTAATGAACATTATCATTAGATGAACTTAATTTTATCGCTTCAGATTTTCCCTTAAATTTGGCAGATTAAAGTAGCGATCAGCAGTATCCCAGCGACAAAGTATGTCACGCTATTTAAACGGCTTCATGCCAAATATCATTTGCGAAGAGAGCCATGGTAAAAACGGCTCATACGCTTTGGCTGGCAACAAAAAACGGGTTTCTGGGATTGTATATGGGAACCAGCGCTAAATATTAGTTTATTAATTCTCTCAACCTACTCTATTTCGCACAGCAACGGAGTTTAGGAGCTGGAGCTATGAAATCGTTTCAATTTCAAGCAAAATATTCTGCAAATTGGTAGCAGCTTAAATTATTTGTTATTGTTTCATTTAAGTAATGAACTTTTTAATAATATTTGTGTGTTAATACATTAACATATATAGTAAAATGTATCCAGAATTGAGTTTTTTTCGAATACTACGGCGGGGTCAGTAGCATAGCTAGGGGCGAGAGGGGTGTCCAAAAATTTAACGAATGTTAGCGACTCGTATTCATCAGAATGATTTCAAAATAAATTTTAACTGTAAAAGTTATTTTACACGTCTAAAAATTTTCATCCAAAACTTCAAAATGTTGAAGGACGAGGCTTAACCTCAAAAGCGACTTGAGTAAAGGTATTTAAAATGATCATTTACATAATGTTTTTCCTATCATGTTTGAAATCTTACAGATTTTAATTTTCAAAACACCTGAACATGCAATTGACTTTAAGATAGTAATTCAATTTATGTAGTAAATGTTGACATGATATGGATAAAGATACTCGTACGTTAAAAAACACCTTCGCAAAGTAACGATACAATGATTTCTATCTAACGTCGAAGTCTTTAAACAACATGTGGAACAAAATGAAAAATTTCAGATGCAATTTAATTATAGATTTTAATTAATTTATGATAACGAATGTATTAAAACAGCAATAGACGACTGACTATCTGATAAATACTTTGTGCATATTTCTAAGTAAAAGTTGCAGCAATAATTTAACAAGTAGTGCTGAGGCTAACATCAAACGAGTAGAATAATAAAACATATAGGACAGGGTGGCCAATGAAAAGCTGAAAGGATTGAAGAAGTCATAGCGCTCGCTTAGAGCATACCTTGGAGAATAAAATTCATTACGCATGATGACCAGCAACGTGTAAAGCTCTTTGAAATTTCTATTTCAGTGACCGACTATGTATTCAAGATCAGAGAAAATACTGAATCAATTTTAATGTCAGATAGCCGATACCGATAGTATGATTTGGAATCTAATGTACTAGATGGATTAGACGATCATCTTCTGGGAAGTGATCCTAGACATTAAACACATTCCCAAAAAGTGCACTGTTTGGCGCGGTGTTATGTTTTAAAAAGTTAGAATACGTCGAGTGGTTGAAGAAAAATGGTAGTCATGTTTTAAATAACAACAAAACCAACTGTCAAGGTGACGTTATACCTCTTTTTCATATCATTTTGCCTGTCAGTGGCCACCCTGTAGCAATTTGCATTATTACTATGCCAGCAATGCATTAAAGAATTTCATTAAACGTGGGTAGTGGCAATTTATTACAACGAGTACATTGCTTCATATTTACCATTTCAAAGAAATAAATATTAACTGACATTTTAATAGTAAATAAATTAGAAAAACCACTGAATGACCGTTTAAAAGAAATTTGTAAAGTTTGAACTGTTGATTTCGTGGAGAATACATCATACATATGCCATAATTATAAAACTCTAAACATTGATTTCAAAGTATAACTATATGTTTTCCTTAACTCTTCGATGATGTATATAAGAATCTAACTCTATGGCCTCTAACAATTAAAAAGCAGCACGCATGTCTCGAAATGCCTCGGATTAATATTTATTTTTGATGAACTAGATACAAAGTTCAGAATATCTTGCATTGAATTTTTTTTTCCAAGCAAAAGTTTTTTTTTTTGGTACTTTCGAGTTTTTTCTATTCCCGAAACTGAAATTTTTGGTCAAAAGTTTTTTTTCGAGGACGTACATAAATACCACCACGGTTGAGGTTATGTGCCACTCGTTGAAATCCCTTTCAAGTCGCTATCAACAGTTTGTTGAGAGAGTACTTTGAATACGAAATGAAGAGTTTTGAAAAATATCGAATTTTTTGGGTTTAATGAGAAAAGTCTGGGCTCGCGTCTGGGCACCTACATTTTGCCAGCAGTTATTTTCAAAGATTCAAAGTTGAAAAAACATAATCCCAAAACCTTGAGAACTCACTTGGTTTCTCAAAAACAAGATTAATAGTAACTGTGGGCGTGGAGTCTCCCGTTTAACTGTTTGATGGGAGTGATCTCATTTGACGGCTGATGTCGGACTATAAACTTTAAAATAAATTAAATTCGACGGTGTTGCATGAAAGACCGTGGCACCTCCCGTATACATATCAAATTGGAAACGTGATTTAAAGTAAACTATATTATGAAATTTGCTATAAGGTATCTTGAACCTAAAGTTGGAAAAATAGTGTCAATGGGCGTGGCACCTCCCATACAAGTAAAACGCCTTAAATGTTATATTTAGTTAGTTATGTCAGCAACATAGTGAAATTTGGCATTAGGCAGTGAACTTATTAGGTTGGAAAATGCTCCTACTGTCTTACTATTTTGGCAAATTGCAATTCTATTAGACTTTTTGAACAATTTTCAACAAGGCAGAGATCGGTCCCTGGTACTTTAAGTTGTTTATTCACATCTATTTTTGTTGTGAACTCCATTTATAGAATTTTATGTGTGACTCAAAACAACTCGTCTACTTCTGATGTGGTGGAGAGAAGTCTTAAAGGATATCTTTGTAGGAAAAAAAAGTGAAAGAGACAAATGGATCTGCATATAGATCTGAACGTGTATAGGAAGCAATCTAAGAAAAGGATGCACAGCTCGAAGCCGGTTTAGCTCTTCCAGCTCTTAAAGCAATAACAAAAAATATTGAGCTCTTCTCAAGCTCTTTCTGTTATGCGAAATAAATCATTTTGATACGTTTTTTGATTTTGTAATTTTTTCTTCAATACATCGGATCGTTCAGCTCTTGCCGTTGCTCAAGTTAAATAATTTCAGTTCGGTATTGTCGCATGCATTTGTAATTGAGTCTTCGACGCACTTTTTTGTTTGTGTGATTTTGTTTTCAAGTCATTTGCTAATTCAGCTCGTGCACTTAAAAAAATTTTCGTTAACACAATTTATTTTTTCGCAAAATATTTTTGAGGTGTTTCTCTAAACTGATGTTGTAATCAGCTCCTGAAGCAGATTTTTGTATGCTTCTCTGATCTGGTATTGCGGAAACTATCAACAGATAAATTTCAAGAAATTTGTAATCGAACAATGGAAATCCTGTCCTATCTCCAGCGAGATCTTGGTTAATAATTTGTCTCAGAATGAACTAAACAGCACTTAGCCTACACTATTCTGTGTTAACTACGCCTAAGTCTCGGCACACTATCTTTTTTTTTCCTTTGGACAAGCGCTTGAAAACAATGATTTAATAGCATGGTAGGCGTGGCTTAATTAAAATACTTTATACCAACATTTTAATACGGATTTAAAATTTTAAGATCTAGGTAGGTGTAAATTAATCTTATATTGTACTGACAAGAAGAAAATTAAGCACTTACAATGTATAAAATTGTACTCAACAAATTGCCAAAGGCGTTAACGATCTTAAGACAATAATTTATTTTTGTCGATACATAATGCATTTCTCGAGAAAATTAATAAAATAAATTAAAATGTGTAAATAAGCTCTTGTTGTGGTTAATATTATCCAATAATATATTTTGTAAAAAAAATAAATTTAACATGAAATTCCATTGAAACTTTTAATGGCGCTTGAGGGTTTGATTGGCAGATACTAACAATAAGATGTATCTTTAAGATTTGTTACATGTAATAATACCTACGTGTCAATTTTGTTTTTGTTTCTTAGCTTTTCACTATCTACACATCTGTTAAATATTCAAATTCAAGTGTAATCGATAATATGTTTGAAGTTAATTGTTATTGAAGTTAATTGCTCTTTCATTAATTTATTATGCCATTGTTCGTTAAAGTGATTTTTCTGTAAGAAAATGCCAATTATCTTTCTATTAAATGTCAGATAGTGAAGCATCTTCATATTATTATCAATATTTTCATTGTTCTTTTGAAGGTAATAACTCTTAAGAACGTGTGCATATTTTAGCTATGTTTGTACAGTTTTTATTACCTATGCAGGAAGAGTTTTGTTTTAATATTGCCTATATTTAACTTAAAGCTGAATAAATAAATCAACTTACACAATAAAAATGCTGTACGCGTGCACGTCAAGCTAATTGGTTTTATGATTATGGTCTAAAATTGCAGTCAATGGAATATATTTGTATGACTTTTATTGAAATTTTATGCTTTAAATGTAGGGAAAAAGCTAAATTCATTAACAAAGAACTTTAGTAAAAGTCTACAATACCTTAATATCCTCATATTTTATTGAGTTTACTGTTCAGTACAGTGCGTGGCAACAACAAAAAAATACAGAAAACAATGTTAAATATAACAAACTTGAGTCCATGCAAAAAAAGAAACATAACAGGCTCAGAAATTCTTACTAATTGGTGTAAGAGTCACTGATGATTCTATTTAGCTGTTTTTTGTTGTATTAATCTTAGTTTGGTATATTGATTGACACAAAACCATTGGTTGTTAATTGGTGTTGACACATACAGTACTATACAGTAAGCTCAGTTAAATAATTATAAAATAATTAATATTTGAAATATTTTTCATCTCTTTAGATATCAACTCTAGAAAAAAAAAGTTGTGTGAACATAAAATGTCACGAATAAGTTGATCTTTCGAAAGTTAAAAATACCAAACCGATCGACTGTCGGTTTAGTAAAAAGTGTCCACTATATTATAAATATATGGACGAATATATAACCTTGCAATATCCGCATCAGAACTAAAATACAAGTTCAATAAAATTGTTTTCTGTTTTTACTAAAAGCTTGTATTTTGACTTAAATTAAACTTAAAAACATAATATATGATGCTGCATTAATTAATGAATTTATTTTTCATAATATTCTAATTTTGTGTTTCAAAAATAAAATGTTCTCTGCAGCTATGACAACACCCACACGTTTTGTGTGCTTAGCTCTTGCAAGAATCGTCATGCAAAGAGCATTTAAATTATGAGAATGTATATGTGTTATTTGGAAATATTCCAACAAAACTTTGTACGAACACAAATTCCATGAAGCTCCATTCATTTTTTATGCTTTTAATTTTTAATTTTCATATATATATGTAAAAAAAACATTTTTAAAGAACAAATCACAAAATTGGCATCATAAAAACTTTCACTGTTGCAATTTTAATTGTTGGCAACATTTCACAAAAGCATCATAAAAAACGTATTTGTTCTATTTGTGATACAAAAAAAAACATTTTTTTTATTAAATAATCATTTTTCGAACTTAAGTTCATTAGCATCAGTTACGTGTGCAGTCTATTAAACTGTGGGTCAATCAATCTGTGCAGCGCGCAGCAAATAGCAATAGTCTAAGATAGCGAATAGCGCATATTCCAATTAAAAAAAAAACTGATTGCGAATACAAAGTAACCTAGGTCGTGTGCTATACTTTCATAAAGATAAAAAATAAATTAAGCAAATTAAAAAAAAAAAAATATGTAAATAATAATCGTCACTTAAACTGGAATTTATAAGAGTATACACAATAAATTCTTAATAACAACCTATCATTGAGATAAATATTATGCCAAAATAACTTAATTCATTAAATTTTGGGCGTATAAAGCTATGAAGCTTGTTTTACTATTTAAAAGTTAAGTATAATTTGAATATGGGCAAACAAATTACTACTGCGTAGGCTAAATATTTATTGCTAATCCATAATACTTACATATATCCAGAAATATTTATAGAGATAATTTATGTTAATGTAGAGAACAAATATATAAAAAAAACAGAAGATCCATATATTTATTTAAAAATAAATATTTTATAGCAGCAAAAGCAAGAGTGAATGTTAGGGAGGAACACATTGGAAAAAGTTTGAAATTAAAATTTTAAAATTGTTTTGGTTTAGATAGCAAATAATATTTGTTTCTCATTCGATACAGAAAACATTTAGTTTCCACATGGTATTCCATATCAAAAATAGAGGAGTTGAAACTTAAGGTTCTCGATTTCGCTGAATTTATTGCGGGCTGTATTGGTGTAGCTGAGGATTTATTATAAATTACTTTTACAAAAGTCACATAATGCTATTGCAATATGGTTTTTTAATCTTTCATCTCAAATTTTCAAGCCTGAAAAGATGCTGTTATATTCTAAATGAAAACAGCTTGTGCTTAATGAATAATTAGTTACATATATAAATAGCATATTTTTAGGCTTGCAAATAAGAGACGAATCGAAATACATATGTTACAGGCCAAATTAGTTTTTAGGATAAACTAGTTTATCCTAGGCCATACATAATGAGGCTTTCAGTTTGTAAATTATTTATATCGCTGTAAATATTGATTGAAAGAAAAAAATTTAAAGAGTTAAGGTTGGAATGGCAGGCTGGCGAGCCACCTCACGTACACACGCACATCTACGCTGTATGACCTGCCAGCCTATATAGTACCAAAAGTTAGTTTCAGTTTCTACCTTGATTCCCAGGCAAATCCAGCTTAACAGACAGAGCAATTGTTTTATACATACTGAGCTTTCATACAGAGATCTTTGCTCTCTCAACTAATGGGGGGCAATGCCCCACCAACAATTTTTTGAGCGGACAAAAGGTGCCTTGCCCCCATAGTCACCATCTCTGTGTATAATTACGAATTCTATTTTGATTTTTGAAAGATATTTATCAGCGAACTTAACCTCTTTAAATTTGGGCTATTTTAAATGTAAAAATTAACTAAAAATTTTAATAAAATTTATTTTACTAAGCTTACTATTCAGTATAGTTAGTGTTAACACCAAAACAATTGCACAAAACAAAGATTAATACAACAATAAGCGGAATAAAACTAGTTATGCTAGTTTCATTCATTGCTAAATGGAATCATCAGTGAGCTTTAAGACGATTAGTGAGAGTTTCTAAGCCTGTTATGATTTCCTTTTAGCATAGATCTTTTGAAGACCCTAGCAAAAAGTGGAACAGAGCAAAGCAAATAATTTTCTCTTTTGTGTTTCTTTATTTTTGTAATTCATTTGTTATAAAACTTTTCTTGCAGGCGTAGAAACGCTTACTAATTGGCTCATGAGTCACTGATGATTTCGTGTTGCAATGGATGAAAGTTGTATGACTAGCTTTGTAAAATAATTATATAAACTATTTTTTGCTCCGATACACCACAATTTCAATTAAAAGTTTTTATTTGAAATGATGTACCTTATTTATTCGTCGATAAAACCTTTCGCAATATTTGATCTTTTTTCTTTTTTTCATGTAAAGTAAGTTATGAAGCTTTAAAACTTAAAGCATATTTTATTTTTTGGCTAACCACTCCAGTTTTGTTCAAAGTTAATGTAAAAATTATCCAAAAGACTTCAACAACTTTTCTTAAATCACATGAGATATCCCTTTTGGTGTAGCAATTTTTATGCGATATTTCATTTTTTTAACATAAATTTTTAAACTTATTAAAATGCGCTGGAAAATAAATTCAAAACTAAACAAAAAAGACTTTAATGAAGGTGTTTAAAATGAGAACTACCTTGGTGCAGAATTAAATTTATTAAGTAAACGGCAATGACTGATAGTATGTAGAATCATCGGAGAGATTTGGATTTAATCGAAATATATTGACTAAGTCGACATGTATCGGAAAATATAGAAAAAGTCAGACAACATCAAAAAACCACGGGTAAAGTTGATACAAGTTGAGAAGTACTGAATCGTATCGAAAAACATCGGAAAATCAAAAAAAAATATCGAAAAAAATTATTAAGTCAAAAAGTAACGAACAATTCAGAATCGCTGGAACAGCAGATATAGAAACACAAAAAAAAAATTAGAAACGATTAGCATCAAATTATGTCCTGAGTATCAATAGAATTGAAAATGTATTGGAAAGAAATCCAAAATTATCGAACAATATAGAAAACCAAATCTAAGAGTCCAACAGTATTGAATAGTTTATAAATAGTTTTATCTTATGAAAAATCTGGATTTTAAGTTGATATTTCACTTTATTTCTTCTTTCTAATCGTTATTTGTTTATTTCCAAAATAAGTTCCACCCCATTGGAACTTTTCAATGATGACAAGAAGTTATCCATTAAATGTAGAACAAAATGCACTCACACAGCATGGGTATTTTTAGCGCTGTCGTTTTATTTTTTGTCGCTTAATCAACAGGCGGAGAGGCAGGCACTTGTTTACACAGTGCATTGACGCCACGCCACTTTGGAAAGCATGAGTATGAACATATTCTTACCTTTTCAAAAAAAAAAATAGTACTATATATAAAAACTTTTTAATAAAAATTCAAATCGAGTGGTTAGTAAAAATGCAAAATTCAAATTAAGCTGGAACTACCCTACAAAGAACAGACACTTTGGATTGGAAATTTTAATTCAAGAAAATTAAAAATTTGAAAACCGAAATCGAATTTTTAATTTGAGACGTGAGCGCACTGAACTGCGGTCATAACACAACTGAAAAACATCGTGAAAGAAAAAATAAAATTTCAACTCAAGAAAAATAAAATAAAAGATATTCATTCGGAAGGTGAATGAATACATTATTATCGTTACATTGTAAGGAATGATCAGGCAATAAAAACAAATTTTGCTTAAAGTTGACAATGGACATAATTTCTTGATAGAGCAATATGCGCTCATATATAATTCATGGACGTTAAAAAAAAAATATTGAGTAAAAATTTTTGATAGTCAGCGACTAAAAGGTATATTAAAGTTTCAGCACTTTTTCATTACTCAAACTCTGATATCCCTTTTATAGAACAGCTAAATTTTATATGCAGGAAAGTATGAACCAAGCAAACGTACATATGAGGTATAATATTGTCTATATGTAATGTCTCAGCACTTTTAGCCTAATTATCCTTCGAGGATAATCCAGCAATTTTAAACATTTTTGAGTTTAATTATTCGGCATGAACTATACCATCATGGTTTTCGATTTCAAAACGATATATTATTTAAAGGATCGAATGTTTCCTATTACTTTATCCATACGATGGAAGCGCGATTTGTAGAGAAGTTAAGAAAATTATTTTCTATAAAGAAATTTAATTCAGAATGAAAAAGTTGCAGTTTTGTAATATAGGGGCTTAACGAATATGTAGAAAAATTAAAAATGCATTAAGTAAAATTAACAATTAAATGCACAGATTTGTAAATTACTTCAAGTATTATAATTTGTAGTCAAGGTGCTATAAAATTAAAACTAGGTATATAACGATAGACAAAATATTGCAATAAATATAGTCAGAATAGTGTCATAAGCTTGACACATTTGCTATCAAAACTATATAAAATTGTATTTACATATCGCATACATATCTTGTTTAGATTTTATAGGAGTTGCAAATTGTATATTACCGACATATCAAGAAAACTGTGTTTCACATGTAATTCACTCGTTTGATTTCTTAGTAACTGTTTAATATATTTACGTACAAGTCACATGCAATGCTAAATGTCAGCTGGTTATTTTCGTTTTGTTATTAATTTTAAGTCTAAACAGCAAATTAAATAGTAACTAATTAAATATGCCAGCAGAAGTTTGAAAAGTTTTGAAATATTAAGAAAATTTTGTGGAATTTTACATTAAAATCGCATGACATTTAATGTCTTACTAAATAATTGCAAATTAAGAAATTAGTTTTTAACAATTTTTTAAGATTTTTTTTGGAGAAGAGAGATCTACTTGAAAATTCACATTTAATTTTTACAAAAACTCTCATAAGATTTTGCAAAAAACTTCATGACATTTTATAAATATTCCACGGTGGTACTAAGAACATTTTAAAGTAATAAATTGAAACCTATTGTCTATAGTGTAGCGCTTTTTGAGACTTGAATGATTTCCATGCGATAGAAAATAAAGTTTTTATTATATCAAAGTGCAGATTAGTTTCCGAGTTATTGAGCGAATTTGCTTTTTCGTCGGCCTTTCAAAACCAGGCCCTCCACGATTCTGGTGACTACGCTCGATTATCACTCATACTTAAACTATTAATTGCAAAAAAAAGTCAAGCGCGAGGAAATGACTAAAAAATGCAACGCTAAATCCATTAAAGATGGTGGTGCCACGTCTATTGGTGCTATCCCATCTACTTTCAGTGTAGATATAACTAAATACTAGCAAGATATCGTTTTATATTAAACATTACAAAAATTGAATTGAATATGACTGGTGCCACGCCCACCAGTATTCATCACTAAATATTTTGCAGAGCAACTTATACATATAAGAAACCAAAGATTTTCTTAAAGATAATTTGGTATGCTTCGATGCTATAAACATTTTAAAGCAAATTTTTATAGCATAACACTTTTATCTCTTGATAGTTTAAAAAAAATGTATTAATATACAATCATACATACATACAATTTAATTTACAAAAAAACTTACATTGTTATATATTTATATATATGTATGAAAGACAAACAACCGGCAATTGGGATAAGAAACAAAATTATTTAGTTTTTGTGCACTGAAGTTGAAATTTCTTTAAAAATCGACTTTTTTTTAAAAAGCGTATTAGCGCCTCATGCGGTTGCAGTTTGAATTTAAAATCCCTAAGCTTGAATTTAAGGTTCGATCATTTTTTTTTCGCACTTTCACTATTTATAAACAAACGCAATGCAACGAGATTGACACAAAATAAAACAAAATTTTGATATAAACAAAGTCAATTCGCACACGCTCTACTTTGATAATTACGCTAATTAATTTGTCTAATTTTTTATTTTTATTTTTTATCTTCAATTAAAACACTATTCGCCTTGGCGCACTTTTACAAAGTGTTGCTACCGTTAGTTATATTATCTAATAAATACTATCGTAAACTGCTAAATCTCAGTATTTTGTTAATACTCGTAATTTATTGACAAACCGTAATAATTTTTAAGCGTTGCGCTACGTTCGATTGTTTATTATAGATTGACAATAAAAGCCACAACATTTTTTATCAAAAGTCGTCACAATCCAAGAATCTTTTTGCTTGTGCTTTTCAGTTTTTCCATTTTTTTTTTTGTTTATTTTAGTTTTAGTTATAATTTAACGATTGCAGCGAATGTTAGTGTGCTACTGCTAAACAGTGTAGTAACAGTGAGTTAACAGCGAGTTAACAGCACGAGCAACGTGCTCAGCAGACTGAAGTGGTTTGCGATAAGATTAACAGCTCTCTTGAATGTGCATTAATTTTAGCAGGGTTGGCTATCCACGCCGATCGCAGTAGATTTGCTTTGTGAGTAGTTTTTGTATGGTATTTCATATAATTTTGGCTTAAAATTAATAAATTAAATGAGATATGGAAAATCAACTGAATATTTTTTAATTTTGTTCAGAAATAATTAAGTTTAATATTGCTTTTTATATAGTTTACTGTACAGTGGAATTGTAATTTTTTGGAAAAAATCGTAGAAAATTTTATAAAAAAAAAGATTGAATTTTCCTTGTCTGACAGACTTTATAAGAAACATCAATATTTTCTAAAATTTTCAGTTATATGGAAACAATACACTCAGGGGCAGCTGCGCCGGGCGCAATCGCTTCGAGGCGGCAAAATGCTCTGTGTTACTGTTTTGAATATTTGATGAAAAAAAATTTGATGATCTTTTTTGATTACATTTTTGTCACAGTTGGAAATTTTTTTTTTCTGACAGCGGCGGAAGATTTTTAAAGCCTTTTAATACTTTTAAGCATTTTCATTCATAGGTATATATCATCATATGTATATCATTGGTATGTATACATAAAAAAAAGTTTGTGCATATTTGTGCATATGCTATCAAATGCATTTTTATCTCAAAAATATAAAATTGAATTTTTTTATTTACACAACTTATTAACACCATTTGCATTTGTGTTATTAGTGCATCGTAAATAATTGAAAATATGTGTAAGTCAAGCAATAGGTGAAAGGTAGTAGAAATTTTGCAAATAAACGACAACTAAATGAAGTGTAATGCAGTCTATAACCACAGCAAGAAACAGCTTTGTATTCAATTGGATGCCTTGCAGTCTGACGAAGTTCAAGGCTCAAAATCTCATATTCATACTCAACGGTTGCTTCCGTTTGTCTTTTAATATTTAATATTTATTTTAACGTAATTTATGTGTTTTTAGTTAAAAAAAATAAAGTTTATTATAAAATTAGCAAAAGTTTTTGTTTTATTAATTCATGCCACCATACTGTGGAGTCAAATAGAAAATCGATACACAGAAAATTAATCCTAAATAAAGTTTTTTATTTTTACTTAAAAATCATCACTTCAATGTTCTTCATAATTTTAGATGATTATTACGATAGCATAACTTTTTATCATGGTTATGGGGCTATATATTTTTTTGAGAAAATTTGGTCAGCATTTTTTTTTTTCGCAAACAAATCTTCTTTGAATACACTCAATCACTGTTTGAGACTGATTTGTCTTTAGTTTTCTAAAATTCAGCTATATTTTTGAGTTTTTTTTTCAGGCGTACCGTATTGCGTTATCGTTTCACGCAGACAGATTTTTTATTTATGCGAATTGAGTTGATAACAACAAAAGAAACAACTTGTTGCTGTCTCTTATTGTGGTTGTTTTGATACAAATGTATTTGTATTTGTATGTGTAGTTTGTTACTATCTTTAGCATTTATGTATATATATTTCTTGTTTGTTTTTAATACAATTTTCCTTTAGTGTTGTGCATAATCGGAAAATATAAAAGACCGGTTTTTTTATTGTACTCTATTCATTTATTCTTAACTTAATTAAGCTAATAGCACAGAAGGACGTCAGCGATATGAATGAAGATCCTTCGAGCAGCAAAATCTATGTGTTTGCATTTCCTCTACATCTATTGAGAGGAAACTCCTGTTGAGTTTTAAAACGCATTTATGAACTTTTTCCCTCGAATAGTGTAATAAAACTATTTTTTAAAATTTGGTACTCAATTAACTGAATATTTGATATTTTTTTGCTATATCAGAAACATGGACAAAGCGAATGAGACGATAGCAGGAGCGAAAAAACATAAGAGCAAAAGTGGGTTAATTGACGAGTGCAAATCTTGAAACAAATTTCAATTCTTTTTCATTGAATTTTGACAAAAACAGTTTTTGTTTTAAGGGGGGTAAGGTATTAAATGTTTTTTTTTGTATTTTTTTTAAATTTTTTTAATTGAATGCATAATATCTCAATAATATTGTGTCAAGTCGATT
This sequence comes from Meiosimyza decipiens, assembly GCA_963680825.1. Taxonomy (NCBI): domain Eukaryota; kingdom Metazoa; phylum Arthropoda; class Insecta; order Diptera; family Lauxaniidae; genus Meiosimyza; species Meiosimyza decipiens. The sequence goes on along the minus strand of OY804261.1, from coordinate 69,346,326 downwards.
GGAGCAAAATTGAAGTTATGAACATTTTTATACCTGTCGGATTTTTGTACCTATACCCGACCAGAGCGCGCTATTGTTACCTGGCAGATGTGAAAGACAAACCAAAAAAGGCAGGATTCCTCGTAGGTAGGAGCAAAAAGATGCTTTAGACATCATGGATGATAGCAACATCTTCTATGGACCTGGCATTGATGTTCAAAACTTTAAAGCGTTTTTCCCACAACTCACGTTTTCAAAGTCGGTGCCCCTCATAACTTCAAAATTACTGCACCGATCTTTATGAAATTTTGCATCTCTATTTCAGTACATAATTTACGAGGTAACGTTGGAGAGTTTTTTTTTATTTTGTTAATTTTAATTTTGCAATAACAAATTAGCTGATTTTTCCGCAATCAATTGTGTTCAAAGTGTCCGAAAAAATTTATAAATTTGAATTTCGAAAAACCGTCCCAGCGTTACCTGGGCAAAACCAGTATCTAACGAATGAACTTTAATTTTTTGATTTCAGATGATTCAGCAGCATCAAGTTGTGAGGGGCACCGCAATTCTGCTTTTTTCCGTGACACGTCCCAACAATTGCTGCCATTGCCGTATTTTTTAATATTTCTTCGTGAAAATTTGATAAGATGTTATTCGAATGTCATGATGTTATTCGACGACATACTGTGTCGTCAAAAAAAAAATTCACAAAAACATGGCTTTTTTCGTACGATCTGACCATACACCCTCTTCATTTAATTTTGTATTTCTCATTAATGTAAATTACATGTTTCTTTCTTTCAATGTAAACCAATAGTTTTAACATAAAGTTATATAAAGTGTCTAATATGTCAAAATTTGGTGTTGAAAAAAAAGAAATTTATATTTATCACGTGACAACGTTAAGTTTATCTTAATTAACACAATTTGTGCAAATATTTTATTTTTTGTTTTGTCAAGTTTGCGTGTCATTTATATGAGGAAATGTCAAAATATCTACGAGTACAGTGATAGAGCAAAGTTCAAAAAATACAAATAGCTAAGAAAGTTAAAAAAAAAAGATGAAAGTTTCCGCTCTGGTGGTACCGCTTATACGCTACACCATTTTCGTATATAGCGGTAAAAAATTAATCAAATTTTTAAAAAAGCAGGTAGGCGTGTTGATGTATCGTTATGTTTGTCGAAATTACCAAAAAAAATTTCAAAATGTCGTGAAAGTGGAAAATGAAAAATTCAAAAAAATCAAGAAACTAGCAGAAAATTGAAAATACTGAAAATACCCAGTATATACCAATACGATTCCAGTTAGCCTTTCAATAATTGATATCAAAAGTTTCAAACAAAAAACTTTCAGGCCACAGTAGTCGCATAAATTATTAATACACGAGTGTGTAGGGTGCTTAAATAAAAGCTTTTTTCTTGACTTAAAGCTCTTCGTGCATTTATCAGTTACCGGGTGGTTTTATTTATGTTTTGGTTTTTATGATAATCAGTTTTTTATCACGTGTATCTTTGTCTCTTTTGATTTTTTTTTTTTTTTTCATTATGTTAATAGATTCCGCTTATTATGTTTGTTAAGTCATTTTGAAGTTAAAATCGCTTAAAAAATTCAAAAATTCAAGCTAAACTGTTCAAGTAATCAATATATCTGAAGGTTGAAAATATATAATAAATAAATTGAAAACATTATTTGTTTTATTAAAAGCATTAATATTGTTTTAGAAACAATTTTTTTTTTGTGTAATGCACTTTATTAACGCAATCTTTGACTTCCCACGCTCATTAAACGCCATCTTGCGACAAATTTAAGCATACCTTGAACTTGAGTGCAATATTAAAATCATTTAGTTTATGTTTGCTGTGTTAAACAAAAACAAAAAACATGTTTTCTTCATGTTTCTTCTGCATTATTTGATATCAAATTTAGACAAACAAATAATGACATACATTTAAAGGCTTCTATGTGGTTTTGAAGCTATCATCAAAGTCAAAATATTTCTTTAATAAAAGAAGAATTGACTTAAAAACACATTAAAAAATGTGTGATGCTTTTGAAATAAAAACGCGCATGTGTCTAATTATGAAAATCCCCGAAGAAACCCTTACGATTTTGTACAATAATTTTAATTTTCAGCAATCTCATTTGAAAAGCTTATGATTTATGAGCGTACTTTAGAGTTTGTGGATTAAATTCCATGCAAAATTTGGTGTTATCATTTAAAACATAACTTAGCTATTTTAATATACACTGAGTTAATACAGCAGATAAGGCTTAGATAATAACCAAGTAAACAAAATGTATGAGTAATGATATTAAGCCAATTTTAGTACACTGAAAAATAAATAAATAGTCAATGTTTCATTTAAAGTACATCAAAACCACATCGAAACAGCGCGGTACTCACAACTTTTTGAAATGTACTCTAGTAAATTTAATGCCGTCTTTTTGTTAAGAAATTTTCCATGCACATGGTTGATATACAAAAAAAAAATGTCTTTTATGCTAAAAACATAATATGACATTGGCGTAAGTGGACTTAACTACTTAACTTGCCGTCCTTTGCAGTATTCACTTACGAAAATTCGAAATTTCATATGATCAACCTTTCAAATGAAACAATTTTGAGCATATTTCTTTTGGTAAGATTACGAAAATTGCTGGATACCCAAAACTTTGTTTTTATAACATGCGATTTTGAAAAATGACATTAACAACTTGAAACTGAAATTTTTATTCAAAAACTTTGAAGGTCTATTTCGGTAAAGCGAGAATGGGTTCATTTATTTTCTACTCGTTCTCTAAGTTCTACTGTAATTTTCATTAAATTTGTGCTCATTCTCAACTTTACAGTAAATTAAAAAAATATTTATTTACATATTCAGACCAGGCTTCGGCATGGCCCAAACATTGTTTTCAACGCACACAGTTGGCTATAAGCACGGACGGACTTAACATATTAGTTGTATTAAATGTAATTTGCTATGGTAAATAAATTTATGAAAAATATTATTTTCTCATTAGTTATTAAATTTTATTACCGTGAACTAAAATGTGTTATGAAATCGTATTTAAATTCATTTGAATAATTTCGATAGAAATGAATGAAGAATGAAAATGTTAGAACAAACCTCTGATTCAAATTGTAGACTGTAAAATTTTGTAGAAGATCGTTGAAAAATATTTTTCACGTACGACTAGCCAAGTATTTAGTTGGAAAAATCGAGTTCGTTCTGACGCCCTTACTAAGTATAAATCGAAAATAAAGAACATATATGGAGATTCTTGCTAAAAGCTTGATATATGACCACTTAAAGAGGCGGAAAATATCCAAAAATATGCCAAGGTCAAAATTGTAGGGAAGATATTAGGTGCGCAACTAAGTTCTCGCTGTTTTTTGTTAGAAAATGCAACTTTGTGGTCAAAAAATAGTTACAGATGAATCAATCAAAGTATTGCCCATTGCTAGATACCACTTTTCTCCATGTTTCTGGTAGAGCTTGAATGTCATCACGGTAGAAGTGTTCGTCTCTTAAGGCTATTCACGAATCAAGCCATTTTTTGAGGTCTTCATAGGAGTTGAACTGCTGATCAGTCAGACCATGTGCGATTGAACGGAACAAGTAGTAGTCTGACGGGGCAATATCTGGGGAATACGGCGGGTGGGGTAGGACTTCCCATTTGAGAGTTTCCAAGTATGTTTTCACTGGTTTAGCAACGTGAGGCCCAGCGTTGTCATGAAATAGGATTATTTTATCGTGCCTCTGTTCGTATTGGGGCCGCTTTCACGCAGTGCTAACGCTTGGAAATGGCTTGTTGGGTAACTCCCAATACTGAAGCAAGCTCTTCTTGCGTTTGGGTCGAATCCTCATCCAGCAATGTCTCCAATTCCGTATCATTGCAGGTTATTGGCCTTCCTGCATGTGGTCGATCGTCGATGTCAAAATCATGGTCTTTAAATCGACGAAAGCAATCTCGGCACGTTGTTTCGCTCAGAACACAATCTCCGTAAACTTTTTGGAGCTCTCGATGAGCGTCAGCCGCAGTTTTCTTCGATTGAAAGAAGAAAATCAACACCTCCCGCAAATGACGATTATTTGGCACAAAATCAGTAATTTTCGAGCAACCACAAACAGACTATGAAAACACAAAATCTTAAAAGTGTCAAATCGGTTTGTTTACCATATGTTTAGGCTAGATCCATAACGTTTCGATATGAACCAAATCGACCAGCTTTTACCGCCAGCGCCATATATTGACAAACAGCGAAAACTTGTTGCGCACCTAATAAAAACGTATCAATTTTCAGTCCGATAGATAAGATTCATGCCTTTATTCATTGGATTAATAAGAAACCCATTTTTCAAAATCAATAGTTCATGTTTTGGAAAAAATATATATGATTATCAGATTTGATCTAGCCATTCCTCAACATCACTCAAAAGTTTTATCACCAACACTATAGCGTTCAGTACCGCAAACTTCAGCTTTTGCTTTCATTGGGATAACACGCCATGTTGCAAGAAGTTACCTATTTTTTGTTGGGTGCTTGTCTGAGCCATTTTGCTAGCATTTGTATGAAATCCAGTTACATTTTCTTTGGTAACTCTGTCAGTATAGTGTTGTAAAGAGTCCAACGCTCCTTTTTCAAAATTTGCCTCATTTCCAGTGCTTGTTTTTGTATAAAATTTGGTTACATTGCCTTAAATAACTCTCTCGCTCTCTCTAATTTAAAAGGTTTTGCTCGCATGGAAGGTGATATCTCTTCTTGGTAAGGTGTGCGCACTTTTTGTCAAGTGAGCGTCAGACCTTTGAGCATTTGTTCTTAATTTTGTTTGCATTACCTACAATAACTATGTAATCCGATCAGCAAAGCGCTTTAATTGTTGCATTTGTAAAGTTTTTTGTATCTACCACGCCCCTTTCTTGTAAAATAACAAAATGAAAATAACTTGTGTGTAGGATAAAAAAAAAATTTCACAAAACTAATTGAGAAGACATTTTTTTGACGTAAGACTTAACCTTACACTTCTGTTTGATTAATAGAATGCGAGATAATTATCAATATCATCATGATGATGACATGAAAACGGTTGGTCGCTTGTTAAAAAATTCTCATAATCAATTTTTTTTCTGTTAAAGTTTTTAATGCACACATTTTGATGCAAAATGTTTAATCTATTATTTATTATTTACTTGAATTTCTGTGCAAGCAATAGGAAGCGAGATATTTTCTGACATTTGACCTACAGTTGTCAAACTACCGAACGCAGCTAATCCGAATAAATTTAAAAAAAATAGCACTCAGCATAATCTGATAATAATAAAATGCTAGCAGATTTCTTTTTCAGATTTTTTTTTTTTGTAAAAAAATCTGTTTTTGAAGCAAATATAGGTTTAATAAAATATGTAAGTACAAGTGTTTCCAACAGATAGTGGTCGGACTTGCAAATTTTCATAAATTCGTCCACATGGTCAACTTTAACTCAATAATGCTAACCTGTAAGGTGATTGGATTTTATAAAAATGTTCCCACTAACTACTGAAACCAGCTTCTAAATACCCCGCCGCGGGGACCAGCTAAAGAAAAATATGTTTGATAAAGATACCAAGTTATATGAACTATAGACGATACAATGTCCAAGATATTGTGAGGCTTATTTTCACTGTCAAACCACCCTGAACAATGGACCCATGGGTGTAATGATCACTTTAGCTTTTAATCTAGAAAATATCGCCGAAAAATATTCAAATTGTTATATAAAGGATGTTAGGTAAATGGGGGAATTTTTATAGGGCTTATGACCGAAACAAAAATGGACATTAGTTTCAAAATCATTAACTATGGATAATTAGGTAAAGTCAGGGCAATAATTTACTTTGGGTCCCTGAAATATTTTTCATTTTGCCCGAAATGTCGGTATATTTTTTAGCTGAAAACGAATGTAAAATTAAGAAGCTCGGTTTCGGAAAAACAACCTCCGGAAGTTTTTAAATTATATGTATTTTCCGAAAATTCCCCATGTCCTTTGTTCCCTTCAATCAAGATAGTTCAGATTACTTATCATATTAAAAAACGACTACAAGACTTGCATTCAATCTAATAATGACTGGAAAACAATTAAGGGCTGTCTTAATTTCAACACCGATTGCTATAGGCTAAACGGCCAAGTCGTTGATGGTATTAACGCTAAAGCACTGAAGTTAAAAATTGTTCAAAAGTTACTAAGCCATAGCAGCGCTTTCTAGGCATAAATTATAGCATTACAGAGATTATTTGGATTAGCATCCTGGGCGAAAGTCAAGCTACTATGAAATTTCAAGAATAACTCTTAACACTCTATTGACCCAGTAATGCTGCACAATTCTCAATGAATTATCTCAGAATTTTTCTGAGTGCATGGACATTGATGAAAATTGCTGCTTAACACTGTTATTGCGCACTAGGTGAAGGGTCTATATTGATCTAGCAGTCTCGTCGACAGACATGCAGAGATTTTAAGGAGTAGAAAAAAATCAAGCTCAAGGATCAACTTGCAACATAACTAGGCAAATCTGGCCGAAATGGGATGCTAAGCGTTTGGCAGAACTAATTTCTTGCACTAGACATAGTGTCTCGTCAGTTGATGCCGTCATAACTGGACACTGCCTCATCGGCAGACATGCGCAGAGATTAGGTGTTAGGTCCTTTGACTTCTGTAGAAGTTGTGGAGATGTGAAAGAAGAGGAAATACTAAACATTTTCTCTGCTCCTGCTTCGCACTTGCTAGAAAACGCCACAAGACACTTGGTTCGTTTTTATTTGATGGCCTGGATGACCAGGTCAGCTTTTTAGTTTCATTACGAAATCTGGGTGGTTTAACGAGAGGGTATAGTCAGATACCCTGTGGTATCACAATGGATCACATTTGGTCTAAGTGAGTCGGTTCTTCGTAACTGACTGCCACTCTTACCCAACCTAACCTAACTGAGTTCGTTTTTAATTTTACTACTACGATACAAAAGAAAATTTATAAGTAAATTACTGTAACAAATCAAACACCACTTCAACGAAAAAAAAAATCTATTTAATTCTTCAAAAAAAAAAAAAAAAAAATTCAGCTATTACTAACAATTTAAGATTTTTTATTTGATTTCATCGGCTGATTAGTAATTCAATTGAACTTCGCATAGTAAAACACCAATATGTATTCATAAAAACATAAATCGATCAATGCTTTTTTCTTAAACAAACATAACAAGACAACAGATGGATCGACATACATACATATGTTGCGGCATGCATACATACAAACATAGCCTCATAAGACCAGTTATTGCACAGGATTTGAGTCTCAGCCATACCACGCATTATATTAGAAGAGCCGCTGTAACACTTGAGCTAATGTAGTTCGTGACCTCCAATTACCGGGTTAAATTGATTCAGCTGTTGTCTTGTCATGTTTGTTTAAGACAAAAAAACAGTGATCGATTTGTAAATTTTTATGAATATCGATGTTTATAAATGATTATTATATTAGTTCAATTAAATTAATGTTTATTTGTAATCCAGAACTTAAACATAAGCTTTTACTTATAAGAGAGATAGGAAATAGGAAATTTAATTTTCGCCCAAAAATAATAAAAAAAGCACAGAAGAGAAAACCAAAAATTAATTTTGTTTTAAAAATGGATATCAAACCTTAGAGGGAAAATTTTTCTGAATTTGATGTCGCAGATGATTTATTCGAGCGACTTTTATTTTATATATATAGTTTTGTGAGATTTAAAAGAATTTTAGAATAAAAATTCCACAAATTAAAATAAATATATATTATTTTTCAAAAGTTTTTAGGCTGAAGAGATTTTTTTTGATTTTTTCCCATAGAAAACGGGGGATTTGACAAAAAAAAATATTGAAGAAGTTGGAAAATAACCAACGAAAGCTCGGGTAAATTAATGAATTTGTTTTATTTACATTAAATTAAAATATTGACCAAAAGAGCCGTTCTTATTTTTAATATAAAAATTTTTAAATCCTTTATTTTTGTGGGCTTTGTAGTCAAAAATAAAAAATATGAAAATAATTTTTCACTAATTCTTTGCCACAAATGAATTTTTTTTCGATTTTTTTCGTTTTTTTTATTGAATATTTGCTAATGACATAAATCATAAGTCAAAAAAGTCGAACGACAACGATATGAACTGCACTTTATATATTTAAGACAAATTGTTAATGCTGACGACATCCAATATAAGGCTTCACGGTACTGTTTCAATATATCAATATTTACACATCGATTTTTTGTATATCCAATTTAGCTGAAATCGATATTAAGTTCTATGTTTGCAAAGGTATATTTCTTCCGCGCATTGCTAAATTTGCTAATTATAAGCATGTGAATGTTTGCGTCAGACAAATATTAGTTTCGACCAATGTAATATTACGAAATATATAAGTGATTCTATAAAATTATTCAAACATTAGAAAGGTTAATAATATTTAATTCGTCTGTATCAAATATACCATTTGTTAGCTATCACCAAATCTTGATTTATACAATCAAATCATAAGTTTTATGTGGTTTTCAAAGAAAATTATGAGGTTGATTTTTTCAGCAAATGAATATCTTTGGAAACGTCGGAATACAATTTAATATAAAATATTATAATTTAATTTAATTTTTTTTAGGGTCAGCAGCCATCAACTTTGGCTTTTATTTTTTGTTTATAAGCCAGCAAATTTTTGTAAACTTATGTCACACCATAACATATCTTTCGAACTTTTCGAACATTAACATGAAATATTTGTAAGTGCGGCAGAGCCCGAATTGCGTAAACACACACAAGCGCACACGTCAAGCACATAATTGATGATTTTAATTTTAAAATATATTTTCTACATTTATTAAATGAAATTCAAAATTTTTAAAACTTAAAATTATCACCTCTCGTAAATTTCACGCATGCGGGGGGCTTTCATTATGCTGAATGTTTTCAAATCCAGTTTTGCAGTTAAAACTCGTTTTTTTTAATTTTTCTGAAATTTTTATTTTTAATTTTTTTCAAAACTTTTTTTTTTAAATTCTTGCAATTTTAAATATATTATTTTTATTTTTTCTTAACAAAATCAACAATTTATAGTGTGTTGGCACCACTGATAATTCTCACAAGCGCAACGTGCGCTGTGCCGTGTCAAAAAAAAAAACGCACCGCGAGAAGTCAAAGAGCAGAATACAACAGCCATCACCGTGTATCCAATAGATTTGGCATCGATTGCGATCGAAATTAAGTCGTCGATTTGTTGTTATATTTTTTGCATTTCGAATTCGAATTCGTTGAATTCGCAATTGAAGAAAAAAACCTTTAAATAAATTTGATGCAAACGTTAACGACATTTGTTGTTGATATTATTTGTTTTTGTTCGGAGTTTCTTTTGTTCATTTTGTTGGAAGTATTATTAGTTTGTTAAGTGTTTTTGGTTTTTTTTTGTTTTTTTTTTTGCCGTTGCTGTTGTTGTTCATACCCTACACCTTCTGGAAAAAGGTATTTATACTTTTGTATAAATGACATACATTGACGTTTCTGACATTTCTCTGGAAGAAATAAAATAAAAAATATTACGCATAAGGCATTGAATAATCAATGAAATATTCACACCAAACTCGAAGGGATTTGAATAGCATCGAAATGTCGAAAAGTATTGATAATATCAATTGCAACGTATCGTCAAATATTGAGAACTGTCGATTGATTTTGGTAAATATATAAAAAGTCACATCGTTAAAAAATTTAAAAGCCAGAAAGCATCGACCATTAACAAAAACCATCAAGAAAGTCAAGAGAAATCGAAAACAATCGTTAAGCATTGAAAATGTCGATATGTCAAAGAGTATCGAATGGTATAGAACAATATTGAAATAGTTGAATGGTATTGAAAAAGTCAATATTTTATCGAGAAAACAGCGAAAAATTTAGTATAACTCGTATTCAAATTTAATCGAATAGTATAGAAAAAGTGGAGCAAAGTAGAAACGTATCGAGTGATATTAGAAAATACAACAAAAAAGAAAATGATATTAAAATACATCGAAAAAGTTAATAGAAGTCTATATGTATCAAATAATATTGAGAAACATTGTAAAAGCAGCGAAAAGTTTTAGGCTACTGGGCTATTTTCCATAAGGAATATGCACAAAAATTTGAATTGAGAACAAAATTGAAAGGAGTTCCAAAATCTTGTTGTAGCATAAAGAATAATACAACAATATATGGGCCGACAGTTAGTCATACTAGTTTCATTCATTGCTAAATGGAATCGTTAGTGCAAAGTAAAAAGTGAAACAAAGCTTAGGTCCTCAACAAATCTCGGCCACGGAAATTGTAATAGGACTCGTTGGGGTGAGCTATGAGGAGATTACAATTTCCACGATCTGATTATGTTTTTTAATAGAACACATCAAAATAAATCAATAATGTTAAATAAAAAATATTGATATCGCGCTTGGTTTTCGAGCTATCGTTACTTAAAAATGATAACCAGAGTACGTAAAATGAGTCCTTTGTGGGCCAATAGCTCAAAATCCAGTCATACGATTATGTCGTGCTCATTCAGAGTTCTATTCAAGATGCCAAAAACAAGTCTTCCAAGAAAATTGCAGCATTTGATTGAAACTCATTTTTGGTATAAATAGTTTGGGGGTCAATTTAAACATGGGAAAATAGCGTACAATAGAAATCAACTATGCCACTTCTAACTTTCAAACTTGTTTAATATTGTTTATAACGTTGCAACAATATACGCAATTACAAAATATCCGACACACTTATATACCCGTTTAAGTGACTGTCAGACTTTTGATTCTTCAACACCTGAAGCTCTGCATGCCGTGAGCTTTTTTCGTAGTTCGAATTTTTGTTGATTGTATATTAGGTTTTTATTTTTTTTTTGTGATGTGTTGTGTTGTTTTGGAGTTTTTATGACGTTGACGTAGATACAATAAAAAAGTGGGCTAGGTTTTGCATTTATCAGATATTGGCGGTTAGCTTCATATTAAAATATATTATTGATAACTTTATTACTGCGTTTGTGTCACATATTGATATTTGTTCTTATTACAAATATCATTTGATATCACATTGTATTGTATTATTGATAGAGAATTATTAGCTGTGTGGATTTTAGAGATAAGCGATATTGCACCCAACGAACAGAACAAGGCGCGCAAATCTGAAGTAGTCATACTATTTGTAACTTTTTCTCAATACTTAAAGCACATTAAAAAAAATTATTTTTTTATCGCTGCACTGCTTGGCATGGACAAATTTAGCTATGTAATATAGTAATATATTTTTTCAGCCGAAAAGATCAGACTGTCTAAAAATGTGTGTAAAATTATCGATTCATAATGTATATTTTCAGTAAAATAACTGTCTCAAAAAAGGTTATCAGGCTTTTTTTAACCCTTATTGCCATGAAGAATTGTCATAAGCTTGGCTCGATCAATAAAGTTTTTTTCAGTAATTTTCTCTTAAATTATGTGAAAAAATTATCAAATTCTGACTGATTTTAATTCGGGAAATGACGTTGAAAACTAAAACGATTTTTCACGGAGGTTTGATTTTATTGTTTTTTATTATTTTTTTTTAATTTGTATTTAGAAAATAGCCAGTATTATAGTCATTTTGTACCTTTTATTCCTGAGCTATTTTCTTTCCGATAAAATCGTTCAAGAACGAAAATAAGATAAAAAAAAATATTGCCAATTTTTATAATATTACTAGTGGTACCCACGTCTTCGCACGCGCTCGTTCCTTTGCTTTTATAATTATGAAATTACGCTCTTAACTTTCCATTCCATCAGCTCTCTTCAAAAGTAAGAAAAAAAAAGAAAACAATTGAAAGAGAGTTTGTCCTTTGAATTTCAAAGCCAGATAAAGATGGTGCAATTGAGAAAAAAAAAACAAAACAATAACAACACAGACTTTAAGTAGCAGCATGAGCAAGGAAAAATCAATCGACAGTTTTTATGTCTTAACAAAAAGATATTTAACTTTAAAAATGAAAAAAAAGTATGCAATAGCTTTCCTTAGCACAAATATGTTGTTTTAAAAACAAAATTTTTAAATTCGGCTTAACACATTTTGCGCCAAAGCGTTACAAAACATTTCCATGTAAGCAATTTTATATAAATAGCATAGATGTATTTCAAACAAATTATGTATTTCACAAATTTTTATAAATTTTTTTTTTTAAAATCGATATCACATTTTTTGGTGTATTTTTTTACGAAAATCGCGTAGTGCATGTGTAATATTTTATTATTTCTTATGCTAAAAAAAAACCGACAAGCTCATCTTATATATTTTGTACGAATGAATCAAAAGTAAATAAAGAAATTGGGTTTGAAAAAAGAACTAGAAAACGCCTAATCTGATATCAGTTAAACAGATTTTCATTTATTTATATAATTTTTGTGCCATTTTTCATATTAGCTATGGGTAAAATTTCGTTTTTGCCTTTGGACTATTTTTATTTTTTTTATGTATGCTCAATACTTCACTTTTTATCTTGAATTATGATATTTTACTTTGAACAATGTCACTTACATATTTTGGAACAGCAAATACAAGAACCCACATTAAAATTATAAAACTTTACAATACAATGTAAAATATATTTCAATAGAAATATATTGATTTTGAAAAATGATACATACCACGTTATGCAACACAAATGGCCCGAAATTTCGATTGTATAGTACTGAGGAGATGTCTATATGTCAACTGATATTATAAAGCAATTCAGTTGCATAAAATGACCAACGATGGCTCTATAGAATGTGACAGAATTTCAATATCGTGCGCCCAATGTTTGTGTTATTCATATAATTAACAAATCTTATTTTGACTTATGATTAGCTTTTTTTTTAATACAATCACGGCGGCGGCAAAATTTCAATTGTGGCATTATAGTTTGAGGTTTGAGGGGCCTGTATTCCGGGTGCATATTTTTAGTTAAGGAATACATTTATTCATTAACATACTAAGTACATGCATTAGGATGGCAAATAAAATCAATCGATTGTGTACTTAATTAAGAATAAATTTTTTGACAAAAATATTAGTCTCTTTGCTTATGCTTATCATATCGCAGGTTATCAAAAACATTTAAATATGGGCCACCCAAGTGCATATTCATATGCAATAAAAATTTTTGTAATTTTTAAGCTTTACAAACGTGTTAAAAACTTTTAATGAAAGTTAATTGAAAAATTTATGCTGTTAGGGTTAGTCTGAATAACTTTTCTGTTGGCATTTAATTTAACTCCAAAAAGTATGTGTCAATTTTTTATGATTTTATTATGATATTGAGAAAACGGTGATATTTTGTTGTATACATTGGGATTTACCGAGTAACTCACCACAAAATATTTATCATGCCACTAAATATAAAAGTTTGTATGTTTAGTTGATTGTAACACAATCACGCCTTAACAGCTGAAAGGATTTGTATAAATAGTGGATAAATAGTCTAGAGTCTGGATAACGTTAGTTTTATTTAAAGAGTTGCTTGTTAGGAAACAACTGAGATAACTCCCACTTTCCTCACAAAAAAAAGTACTAGATCTTCGTAATTAATAAAGCCGCTGCGGTGAAATTGGGTACATAGCCGAGTATTTTTTTTAACAAGCACTTTACGAAATGTGGGTGGGACTACAAAATACAGCAACAGTACTTAGAACGCTAACATCTTGTCTAATGTGAGCAGCAAGGCAAGGCACTTTCCTAACAATATAATCAGCTAAAATGGCATATATTTGCTACGTTTATGAAACTTGATACATGGGTGTATATTGTCCATATTAAGCACTTTGCAAAATATGGTCGGTTGGCACCTCGCACAGGTTAAATCTACTTTAAATGCTATATATTAAGGCTTATGGAAGATATGTTAGCAACATTTTAATGATGGATGTATATTGTTATGTTCGATGTCTTAGATTTTCTTGGAAGAAAAACTCGAAGGAAAAAACTCAATACAAACGTACCCATAAAGTCCCTGAGAGGCGAAAAGCAACTCGTAAGAAGGTTACTTAGCAGTAACAGGGTTCTTAAAATCCATACCATAAACTGTGAATGCAACGATTCTACATTTGTCAACAAAATTACAGTTTTCAACAATGGTGGTGACCTACTCAATCAGATCGTTTGAACTATACACCCAATGAAAATTATTTTTCTTTAAAAGGGTAAAAAGGTTTTTTGGAAAAAAATTATAAAAATCGTTATGATCTTTTTCCGACATTTTTCTTGGCTTTGACGTGCAACCATATTTTAGGTGGAGATTTCTGTTACTGAACAGGCTGCATATATGATTGCTGGGAGAAATCATTCATCCTCTAATATAATCATAAGTACTGACAGTCTATGTAAGGATCAAAGATGTCACCAGAGCACATGATGGCCAACTACTGGAAATCTATACAGAACTAGAACGCCATTCGTTCATGCGAATGGCGTTGTTTGAATGCAACGACTCTAAATCGTTATGGCCAAGATCGAACCTGAAAAAGACAGTAGCGTTGCTAGGGAGGAAGAAAGCAGCCGCACCACGAGCAAAGGCTTATGTTTAGGCAAAATAGCCATCGCATAATTCAATTAAGTTTGCTTATGATCAATAATTTAATAATAGTTCAATCAAAAATATAATTTTATGGCCCTTTTTTTTGCGCTTTTAACCACCCTAATGTATGCAACAAAATTTAATTAAAAAGTTTAGCCGAAGTGCATAGTTATGTTGTCAGAAAAAAAAATTCTGTTAAAAAACATTAAAAACAATGCAAAAAAGGGGGAACTAAAATAACGCATACAGGACAAAGCATTCAGAAAACTACAAACATAACATAACACCAGAGCACAATAAAAAGTTTTGAAATAAAAAATTCTCTTTCAAATGGAAGACTATGATACAAAAATATTTGCATGAAAGTTAACTTTATTAAAAATGCAATAAGGTTATGTACCAATATGCTAAGAGTTTACTTTAATGTGCATTGTTATGTTTTTGTTCTATCAAATTTTTAAGAGCTAAGCTTTGAGAATATTAAATAGCTGCTGGATTTTCAATGTTTTACTTTCAATGCTATGGTTTTGGTTGGTTTGTTTTACTTTCAAATGTTAAATTTTTTGTAGAACTTTGAAAAACTAAGAATCTAAATTTAATGAGGTACACACTAAAACCCATACGAATGCAAATTGCACAAAATCATAATTTTTGCGAGTGTAAAACCTCATTACGACAATACAATCTCACCAACGAGACCCAATTGCAGCAGCGACAGTTCTACAGTAGTTGCATTTTTAAGTGCTAAAGTTGGCAACAATGCTGCGGAACTTTGTTGTTTGTTGTTGTTTTAGTCGTCATTCCTTCAAGTTAAGTAATTTTTCATGCATATTCAACAGTTTTCCTCATATATGAGAACCTTTGTCAAATTAATGCGAAGCCCATTTAGAAAATTCCCCAATTATTTACTGGTTAGGTTCGTACGAAAGCTTTTTGTGCGTTAAATATGGATGTTGAAATATCCTTGCTTCAAGTTATCTTATGCTTACACAAAATTGTTTAACTGATTTCTGCTTATGACGTAAGATGGAAATAATATTCCTTTTTAAATTTCAACTTATTCAACAAAATGCATTCTGCGCGTGATATTGCCTAATGATTCATCCATAAAATGGACTTAACTACAATTGGTTAGTACTTTAACGAAATATTATGATCATAAATGGACTACTTGGGGGTAAATAAATTTGACTTTGTAATACTGCGCCCAATGATATACATATGTACCATTTGGAAAGTTTTTTTGATAGTATAGCAACATACATATGTTGTCTAATGAGTAAAAAATTTTGGACCAAATTTTAATATAAACTAATTACCTTACATAATGTCTACCCCAAAATAATATAATATTAAGGTATTTATTACTTTAATATAATTAGTCATTAAGATATAATTCACTGAAATGAAAGCAAAGATTCCCGCATTCGAATCCGGCTGGGAGCAAGATAACTTTTTTTTTTCCAATGTGAGCTTATAGTGTCTTTTAAAAAAGAAAAAAAAATATTATCTAGGATACAACCAATTACCCAACCGTACATATTGATAGTTTTAACATGTTAAATGTATACATCCTTAGTAGCATCAGGATAAGTTATGAAGATGAAAATCCAGCTTGCGAAAAGTGACGCCTTTAAAATAGCTCTGTTTCGTAATTAATAAGATACTTTGACTTTGTTGCGAAACTTGGTGTTATAAAATCTTGCTAGAACAAGCTATAAAATCATAATATAGAGACTGCATGTCTTTTATGTCCTTATACTGTAGTCATGTAAGTCACTAGAAAGACATGACGTTTCATGTTTTCAAAGACACATGAGATAGGGCACATTATTCACCACAACAAATGTGAGAAAGACATGATTCGCCTTTGATATATAATGTCACATATCACAGGTAGCCTAATAGGAAGCGGCGCAGCACTATGAATCACTGGGACATGGGTTCCAGATCGATTTTGCAAATTTGTAAAATAAATAAAAATTAAATTTGATAATAAAATAAAATGAAATATAATAAAGTACTGTAATTTGCATGCTTAATAAATAAAATAAATAAAGTCAAAAACATTCTATGTGTTTTCAAGGTATCTTTTAAACAGCTTAGAAACATACTTTACCGAGTCTCTTTAAAGATAACAAAGAGTGGTAAATGTCTTTATAAAGGGTGTTTTTTTAGAGGTTTGTTTTTCGAATAGAGATAAAACTGGCATTTTATGGTCAAATCTGGCAACTCTAATGTCATTTATGTTCAGTTTGGTTTGCCATTTTATCATGAACAGGTTGACAAAAGAACAACGTTTGCAAATCGTGCAAATTTATTTCGAAAATAATGGTTCAGTTCGCGAAGTTTACCGCAAGCTCCGTCCATTTTATGGTCGACATAATCGTCCATCAGAGCAATTAATTCGGTTAACCATGGATCGTTTTCGCACTACGTTTACTCTATGTGATAATACGCATCCGCAAAGACGTCGAACAGTGCGCACCGAAGAAACAATTGCCGCTGTAGAGCAAAATGTTGAAGAGGACCCGAATGAATCGATTCGCCACCGTGCACAGCAATTGGAGCTTTGTCCATCAACTTTATGGAAGATTTTGCGCAAAGATCTTGGCTTGCGACCTTACAAGATCCAGCTTGTGCAAGAATTAAAGCCGCGAGACCATGCAATGCGTCGTGATTTTGGTGTATGGGCCGAAAATGAGATTGATCTCGATGCTGATTTTCATCGCAAAATTTTGTTCAGTGATGAGGCTCATTTTTGGTTGAATGGCTACGTCAACAAGCAAAATCGCCGCATTTGGAGTGAAGAGAATCCACATGAGACCCTTGAGACGCCATTACATCCACAAAAACTGACTGTTTGGTGTGCTCTATGGGCTGGTGGAGTCATTGGGCCATACTTCTTCCGAAATAATGCTGGAGAGTCAGTTACCGTTAATGGAGACCGGTATAGAGCCATGATAACCGACTATTTTGTTCCCGAATTGGATGGCATGAATGTGGATGAGTTGTGGTTCCAACAAGACGGCGCTACATGCCACACAGCGCACGTCACAATCGATTTATTGAAGGAAACATTCGATGAGCGCATAATTTCGCGGAATGGACCTGTCAATTGGCCACCAAGATCGTGTGATTTGACACCATTGGATTATTTTCTTTGGGGATATGTGAAGTCGCTCGTCTACGCCAACAAACCAGAAACGTTAGGGGACTTGGAAGCCAACATTCGTGGCGTTATTGCCGACATACGGCCCCATATGCTCGAAAAAGTGGTTCAAAATTGGACCTGTAGAATTGGCTTTATTCGAGCCAGCCGCGGCGGCCACATGCCCGAAATCATATTTAAACATTAATGGCATAAAATTATCCTTCCAATAAAGCCAAATTGATGGACATTAAAACGATTTTCTTGTGTTTTATTTCAATTCGAAGCTCTATACCTCTAAAAAAAACACCCTTTACTTCATATGCCAAATGGCGCTTATAAGCCCCAAAAAAGAATTTATAAATGTAATATGTTGGTTTTTTACTTACCTTTAAAAGGCCTATAAGAGAAGCTATAAAACTTTTTTTGCTACTAGTGATATAGCGTAAAGGAGAAAGTTAATAACTCACTGTTGAAGCATGACGATTGCCGGATCAGATATTTTCTTGACACAGAGACGCGCCTTCTTAATCAAAGAGTAGTGTTGCCACAGTTTCATTTGGTAGCTTGAATTCAAAGTCCACCTTTTCATTTGTTATATTTATGTGGAGTTTAAAGATTTGGATAGCAAAGATATTGAGCCGGTTGTGGCTACTTTTAAATGAACTCTTCTAGCTAAACAAAATGTACTTGGATAATTTAAATCGGCTTGCAATATTTCGCTACTCTTAGTACATACGAACTCTCAGAACGGATTTAAAAAGTACAAAATACACGAAAACTTTTCAGCTTCTCAAGTTATGTGCGATTTTTCTCATTGGATTTTCACAACTTACTAACACACATAAATGCATGAGCGAACATATAAGTCTCTACATATAAGTGTGTGAGTGTAGCAGCTCATTTTTTGTTTAATTTCATAAAATTTATGAAATGTTGTCGAAAATTGTTGTAAACTTCCGGTCATGAGTCGTTTCCAATTAAAATTCCTTGATTTACAAACTTTTGCAGAGTTATTCTTCTTGCTGTGGATATTGTCGTCATCGTTGTTGTTGTTGTTATTGTTGTCAAACATCATGTCATGATATTGGTGTTGAATTTAATGTTGTTGTTGCTTATTCAAACAATCATATTGTTTGGCAGCTGCTATGTACAACAGTTGTGAGGGATATGAGGTTTAATCAAAGTTTAACTTTATATTTTTGTGTATTTCTTAAAATTTATTAAAAGTTTTCAAACATTTTGTTAAAGTTTCTTTTGTATGTACATACATATATTAGTTTTCAAATGCCCATAGGACAACCATAATAACGCAATAGTTGGTTATGTTGATTTCTTTGGTTATATTCAACTCTGAATGGAGCTTATTGCAAAGAAAAAACCGTTGATGGTCTGCAGATTCCAGTCAAAGATTCCAAGAAATTAAGATAACAAAGAAAGTCAATTTTTTTGACAACAGCGCACCGTGCAAGCTGAAGAACACGGATATTTCTAATTATAAGAAGGGTAACTGAAAAAAGGTTCGGGCAGAAAACCAGAATTTTCTAACCCAAAGGTAGCGGCGAAAGTGAAGCGTCTTTTTAAGCAGAATCCCAACACCTCAGTTCGAGAAATGGCGGCTAAAACAGGTACATCAAAAGTTATTGTACAAAGGATATATGAGAAAAGTAAGCTAAGGAGTTCAAAAAGTACCAGACCGTTCTGATGAAAAGCAGTTGATGGCTCAGATGCGAGCCTAAAATATTGTATGAAAGGTACCTGACTAAATTTGATTGCTATGTTATGGACGACGAAATTTACGTCGAAGCAGATTTTAAGCACCTACCTGGACACGACTATTATACATCACCGAAAGAGGGACATGTGTCTAGTAAATTCAAAGAAAAAAAAATTTCGAAACTTCCGAAGCAATATATGATTTGGCAGGCCATATGCACCAGTGGTCTCAGAAGCAGCTTCTTTGCACAATCAATTTCAAAGTTTATATGGGCGAATGCTTCGAAATACATCTTCTACCATTTATTCCGCCCAACTGCCCAGAACTTCGCCCAATTGAAAGACATTGGGCTCTAGTGAAAAGAGATTTTCGAAAGAGTGGTAAGGCTGAACAAAATTTACAAGACTTCAGACATAAGTGGAAAAGATCGTATCTTACTGTCGATGAAATAACGGTACAAAATTTAATGAAGAGCCTTAAGAAAAAAGTAAGAAATTTTCATAGAAAAAAAAATTGTTCATGAGTTTTTAGTTATTTATATTCTGAACACTAGCCATCATTAATAAAAAACGAAAAAAGACCAAAAAATTACTGGGTACTATTTTATTACTAAAAAACAAAACGCAAGTTTTTTCTGGGACAAAACTTACTCTCGACGATTTTTCGCGCAGCAAATGTACTGAAAAAAGCTAAAATTTACAAATTGAAGTGAATGGTTGCGAAATTTTCGCAGGAAAATCACTTTCCATACTTCGCAGGATAATCACTTTCTATACTGCCAAGTCTCTGCCTTTGCTATTTTTATAGCTCTATTTATATATTTTTTAAAAATAATATATGTATATTTAGTAACAAACATTATCTAATTGTAAATAAAATAGTTGAATCATATCTGCTGAATGTAAATGAGTACGAGTATCTATTTGGAATAAATTGATTGCAATAAATAATGGCTTCTGTCGACTGATAATTACTTGCGTTTGTTGCAATTCAAATGGCCTGATTTTTGGCTCTATTAGCTAGATGGCCGTATCCTTTTAGCATCTTAGTATTATTTTGGAAATATAAGCGCCATAAGTGGCCAATATTTAGCGCAGTCTAATGGTCAAACTTTGATCACTTCTTCGAGCAATTGAGTACATAATGCACGAGCTATGCTTATCAGCACATGCCACAAATTGCACAAATGAGACGAGAAATAATTGAGTGATGTCAAATCACGTGATCGCGATTCAAAAATCATGTGAATTCAGCCAGTGGTTTTTGATGAAAATGTTTTCCCTTTATTTCTCATAGAAAATTAATCGAAACGTCTCAGAAAGTTAAACTAAATTTGAGTTGACAAAAAACTGCTTCCTAAAACTATGCAATGACGCTTTTGTCCTGATTTATCTCATTTAAAGTGCAAAGATCTTTAATGCATAATTTTCGACAGTTCTAGTCGATTAAGAAAATCAAACTTAAATCAGAGAAAACATTTTTACTTACAACTGATGAATATCAGTAATAAAAATTTAAATGGAGAAGCCACTTATTTAACGGAATGAACATTTTATCGATTTCAGTTCCTCTTTGGAGCAAAATCAAATAAAACCGCTGTAACGGGCGAGCAGTAACCAGTTAAAAAAAGTGTCAGAAATGTGACTAAAATGCAAGTGGCGTAATTAATATTATTAACATACGATATTTAATAAATTCTTTCAACAAAAGTTATGATCATGCAGTTAATGCAAAGAGTGTTAACACAAAGTAGCCAGCCCTATAGCCAAACAGCGCCTTGGTTATGCAACCATATTTAGTGACCACTAATAAAGAAATATGTACTATATGTATGGGAATACATGGTAGGTACCCGTACCTACATACACACGGGATACAGATACTTATTACATACGATTGCATGAAATTATGCCAGCGAATATTAATAAACAACTAACGACGGAAATAAAATTACAAAAAGAAAAAGTTTACAAATTTCCCTTGTGTTATATAAAAAAAAATTGCCCTTTGGTTTCTTGCTATTTATGGAATTTTTATGTTAATAAAATATTTATGAAAAAAAGTTTTATAATAAAATTTCACAGTTGATCAGGTGATACGACTGATGAGTTCCATACCACTACACTTTCTTAAAATTTTATTTATGGGTTTGTTTTAATGAAAAATTTATATGCAAAAAAGATTTTTTCGCAAATATCTGTAAAAAATTGTTTTCTTATAATAATCTCACTATATTATGTTTAGGTTATATACTGAAATACGCAATTTCCATGGAACTATCAGTGATAGATCGCGTTACTCTGTTCCTTATTCCATGTCCCGAACGGTTTTAAGTATCAAATCAACGCAATTTTGGCTAATTCTTAGCGAAAACGAAAGGAGTTGATCCTTGGTATTTCGACTTTTTTCTGGCTGATATTTGAATAGTTAAACAAAAATAGTTTTGACTTAAGTTGAAAGATTGTTGCGCTACGATTTTCCAAAATTTATTGAAACTAAAAGCACAAATTTTTAAAATATTTTTCATTCCAGTAAATAATAAAAAAAAATTTAAAATTTTTAATCTTCTACTTTTTCTAACTTCCAAGCTTAACTCAAAATATCATTTACCCTATTTTAGATAAAAAATTTAAAATTTTTTTTTTTCGGAAAATGGTAATCAAGATCTATCTAACATATACTCTACAAAAAAGATTCAAGAAATGTTACAGAGCTACAAAAGTTAAAAGATCGTAGCAATGTTTTTTCTGTGTATGGAATGTATTTGCCGAATGATGACAAAATTTCTTTGGCATTTGAATTTCTTTTTGGCGGGTCGCGTCATTTAGTAGATAGTACTTTTTTTCTCTATATACATTTTTTTTGTTCGTTACTGGCTGGCTGACTGACTTCTGAGTAACGTTGTTCAGCAGCGGAATACGTGTTTGAAATAATAAACTTACCGCTATAAGAATCAAATGGCAATCAAATGGAAATAATTACATATTTTTAATATAATTTTTTTCTCGATAGTCATTAACTGGCGACGAAATAAAAGTATACACCAAAACTCAGTTGATTTAGACCTAAATTATTTTTGTATAGATTTTTTTGAATATTTTTTATATATGAAATCAATATTCTTATCGAATATTTCAGAGCCCTGGACAGAAACATAAACTCATACCTTTGTTACAGTTACTAGGCAGACGTAGTGTCAAACCTGAAGGAGAGAGAGCTGAAGGTATTAAGAATTTGTACCCGCGTATAAAGGTTTTTCACTTTAGGGGTGCAGGTGCGCTTCTCTCATTTAGAGAGATTTTTGATTATGAAAACGTGCCTACTTTTTCTGGGGACCAAGTACTTTTTGTTTTAATCACAACTTTATGTGCTACGTTATATGTTCATATTTTTATATTGGAGAATGAAGTAAAAAACTTTGCAAACGTTTTGGTATTTTATATGAAACATAAGCGAAATCGGCTCGGTGCTCAATGTGTTAAAATCTTTTTACTATTTTTGCAAAGGTTGCAGCAGTTTAAAAATCGTTTGAGAAGTGATGATTTTTATGGAATAAAAGTAAATGAATGTCACTCATACGCCATGTTGAACAAGATGGTCTATATAAAACTGAATGATATAAATCTTGAGGCCCATTGTCGCTCTGGTAATATGCGAAGTAGCTTTATCCTATCATACATTTCATTCATAACATTACACTAAACAGAGCATTTTTACACTTCTTTCAAACCTAGCGATTAGATTTCGAAACATACATATTACATAATGAGTCTTACCTGTGTTTGATGAACATCATACATAGCCACTTTAATCTCCAAGTGGTGCTCTATAATCTACAAAAAAAAATTAAAATTAAATTGATTAAAAAAAAATCAGCTACTAGAAAGTAATTTTTAAATAGATGTAACTCTATTATTATCGTTCATGAGCGACTTCAACACTAAAGCGGGTAGCGACAATAATATCCTCAAGCACGTTATGGGTTGACAAAGCGTGTCGGCACCAGAATTGAAAAATGCGAAATTCTCACTCAGTTTTGGAGTGGAAAATATGTTGTAATTGTTTCAGCAGGAACTGGAGCAAAAAAAAGGGGGTTTCACCCGATTACCGACCACAAAACCAGATAGATAATTTCTGTATAAAGAGCCCGTGAAAAATAGCCTTATTGACGTTAGAGTCTAGAGAATCGTCAACATTGGCTTAGATCACCAACTCCTTGAACTTCTATTCGGCTCGAGATAGTATATACTCAACAGATCCGCACAATAATTCGCTTAGTGACGCTAACACTCAAAGCTAAATCGAATTGAAAAGGCCAAACATCAAGTCTATATTTAAAACAGCCAGTGAGATCATAATTTACTTTACCACATGGAACTAAAAAGCTCTAGATAAGTGACGCTTACTGGCCATTTTGATACTATTAGTCAATGTAAACAATGTCTTACTAAGAGCCAATTGAAGGAGATACATACATGACACTAAAACTTTTTAATTTAAGTGAATATAAAAAAAATACAAAAACTTTATTCGAAACATTGAGTAAAATATGGGGAAAAGGAAAATTAGTGTTAGTACAGCAAAGTTGACGGTAAGTCCGCACCGGAAGACGCTAGTGATAAATAAACCATAAAAACTTCGTTAGGTGAGGAATGCTGCCAACTTGTGTCGACGACTGCGTTAGCAACTTCAATAGACAATTGAGGAGTACTGCTTGCAGACCAAAACAGTAAGCCAGTTAAAGACTATTCCACATGAATATACACGTATGACTTAAGCAACATACATACAGACATAGCTACAAATATGAGTAAAGAAATAAATGAAGTGCCCATTTAATTAATATTCCGCTCAGGCGCCATGACAGTGAATAGGAAGAAAAAGAAGAAGCAGCAAACGACAGCAAAATACTTTGAGCGCGCGCATTCTGTAGCCTTTAAAGGTGCGCGCGCGTACATAAAAAAAAAAGAGAATACGTGGTAGTGTCGTTGCCATAGACACTCATACAAACTAAAGTAGCCCCACTAGTGCAAATGTATGCGTAAGTATGCGCGGCTCCCGATTTTTCGTTTATTTTTTTCATTCGAAATTTGAAAAATTTTTAACGCTTCCAGCTTTTTGAAGACCTCTACGTGCTAAACCACTGTATTTTATATCAATGCGTTGTTAATATTTTATTCTTTGTAACTACGCACGCTTGCATACACACATACATGTATGTATGTATGTAGGTATCCATATAACTGAAAATTATTTAAATTATTGCTTTATTTCGAAAATATTTATTTAGCTTCGCTTAAAGGTGTGGTGCTTAGGTTTGACTGGGTCTTTAAAATCAGTTAACAGGCAGTCTTTGGCCCCAACGGGTTACACACTTGATTTAAGAAAATATTTAAATAAAAAAAATATTTCAGTGGCAACAATAAGACAAAAAATATGAAAAATTAAATTAATTTTTATCAATGGATTTTTTAATTTTAAAGTGATATTTTTTGCAAAATTATTTGATTTATAAAAAAAAGTTGTTTAACCAATCAAAAGTCTCTGTTGTGGAATTGGCAAGATGTCGGCATAGCTGACATTGATGAGTTTGACAGCGGCTATGCTACATCTAGTCAATTGTTCCAATGGAAAAAGTCAACGCATATACGTCATAGATCATCATCAGTGTTCATTCCTATGCAAATATCGCAGTCTGCAACAAAATAAATCAACCTTGTTGTGTTCTTTTTTTATTTGAAACTAGAATTTCATGCGAGTTGGAATGGAGATTAAACTTTGCTGGTCCGAAGGACTTCTGTGTACTAGAAATGAAGCCGTCTTCAGTTTTTTCCATCGTATCAGGATTTTGCTAAGCGGTTCCAAATATGGCATATTGAATTATAATTGGAATCATCTCATTTCTACTTCTTCTTATAGATCCTTGAATGACAAGCGGATCATAGGGCATTAACTATGCTGCCGCTCCTTTTTAACCGTGTTAGCTATATCAAATTGGTGATCTTTAAAAAGGTTCGCTGGATACAACCGGTTCTTATAATGTTATATAGTTGTAGCAGGAATGCTGAATATATGATAACACCATTTGACAAAATATGCCTTAAAATCGATATACTTAGAATGATTCTTTCAATTTGTCAATTGCTTCTAAATTGAATCTCGCAGATGATTATTTTTGTTCTTCACTGGATGTTCAACAGTGAGAGTATTATCGATTAGTTACTTTGCGTCGTTCTATTCGGTGCAACTGATCACCGGGGTAAGTGGCATTTTCTGCTTTGGGAGCTACATTATTCATGCCGTATTTACATAGCGAAAAGTAAGTAAAATTTATTCATAGCAAATTACACTCTCAAAGCATTGCCAGTAAATTGAGTGAGGAGGGGAGGGGAGGGGCTTAAATGAAAATTTTCTAATTCTTGCATATGTCACTTATAGGAAATTGTGTTCAGTCATTTCTGTTTTCGACACAACAGACAATATCAATCAGTGTTATTAAATTTTACACTTTGAGATACTGACTCTCTGAAATATTATATATTGTGCATTTACATTTGACCTTATAAGACAACGCGAGCTTCGAGGAGGTGGATGTAAGGAAACCGCTTTTAAAATAGGTGTTTTTGTGAATATGTTGTATTCGATTCTTCACGTAAGAGGTTCAGTACATTGTTTGCATACTACTAACCGTTTTAATAATTTACATAAGTGGTCAAAAGCCAAAAAAGCGATTGATTTTTTATGTTGTATAGAAATACACAATATCAATTCCGTTCTCATATTGGAGAAACTCAAAGTCGTCTATGTTTGCAAAAGTATCAAACCACATCTGCTCAGAGCGCATACATAAAGAGCTGATCTATCCAAACTGCTTTGCACTTTCTGGTAGGATGTATAGAAAAAACTGTCTCAAATAAGGAAATTCTTTGGCTGTCTTCTTAAATATCAGAGAAATTTTTTTTTCTCAAGCAACAACTATGTACTCCTCTGCAGCGTCTGGTGGTGGATAGTTCCATTAGAAAACTTACTGAAATCTTCTCGAAAAACAGAATTCTTCATCTTACTGTAGAATGTAACCATAAACACGTTGCTATTGTAATAAGAGCGAATGTGGTTGATACGGTGCTCATTTGCTGTAATAAATTCCCTTCATATCAGCATACGATGTGCATCAGTAGTGCTATCCGGACTACGTCAAGTTATGCACTGGAAGTTCTCCTTCATTTCGTTGACCTTGATTTATTAAGTAATAGGTGATTGCTAGCTTTATATTAGACTTAGGCAAACCATTCGTTGGTGTAATGCAGAAGCGGGAAATTCAAATATTAATATATTATGCTGCCTCAGTATTGTTTGCTTTAAGTTAGACTAGAGTTAGAGGAGATAAGATATAGATGTACTACAGTAAAGCTCTTGGGAAAATACTATCTTGCAGCAATGAAGGAGTGCTGAGCGATCTGAAACTGAGAAGCACTCAATACCTACTGAGGCACAACAGTAACTCGCATTTGACTACCGCATTTTCTCCTGTACTTTTGAGGACGCGCCTACTCACGGGATGAAGGGCACATACTTTCAGGTTATTAATCTAATTTTAGAATTCCTTATTACCGCTGAAAGTCACAGGCAATCTATAAGTGAGAAACACTCAGGTGGGGTACAATAGACCAAATATTCACAGTACACATCCCAATCTCAATCTAATGGTTGGTAGCCAAATGAAGTTTGTGATTTGAGATCGTGTGGTTCACCAATTTCTAAATATTCATCTCGCCAGTGTGCTTGTGAAGAATCATGATACGCAAGTATAATGCAACACTGATTTATTTGATTTAAATATTCGTGGTTTGGTCTGTGTTGAGTTTATGATACTTCTCGCCTTGTTGATTCCTACTTAGAAAAACCGCACCATATTATGTTTGCCTCGTATTTTCTTGGTTTCTTAAACTTCAACTAAAGCTCAGGAGATGCCCGTAAAAATAAACTGTACCGTGTTGGTTTGGACAAAATGATATATGTCGGATGAAAGGGTGATTATTGAATAATTACTTCCATAGCACGAATTGTAAGATTTTGGACAATGCAGAGTATTAGAATATGTACTTTTAAGCAGAAGTACTATGGCTAGCGTGTGCGGTAATATATATAAAAGAAATATATTTTTTTTCACCGGCACCGCTTATAGGTCGATTATCTTATCACCACGTCAGATGGCATTAAAGATGGAACTGCAGCTGAAGCCGCCCCCAAAAATTATTAGTTATAAGCTACGTTTCATTTACCACTCGATGCTATGTGTCGCTTAAAGCAAGTCATCACTGGAACGGATAATTGTTATGGAAAGCTTCCATAAAATCGTACACTTAGCGTGATGCTTAAGAGCCAGTGCTACTCAGAAGATTTGTGTGTTGTCTTCTGTCGAATTTGAAATGTACATAAAGGAGAACAATTTCGAATAAACAAGTATTTTTTAAACAATCTGGCGGAGAAAAGATGTATGGATTAAAGCTTTCACTTAGTATCCAAAAAGCTGTGTTTTTGGTCAGCTCCTTTCATGTCTTCGCAAATAGCTCTCCTGCTAGCTACATCCATGTTGTTTTCTTTTTTTTAATAATTGTTTTAAATTAAGCTGTATTTTAAAAACATTTTATTTAAATCTAAAATACGTGGTGCGTACCAATTTTTTTATGAAAAATTAGACTATTATTTCTAGGAAACGAGGTCCGATACGTATTTGTTTGATATTTGATTTAAGTAGAAAACGAGCCGCACAGAAGAGATAAATAAAACAAGGCTGTTGCTGATATCAATTTGAAAACTTTATAAACTGAAAATAAAATAGGAAATATGAAAATTATTCGTTTTACTTGCACGTAGATAACGAGTTGTCGAATAAAATGCAACTTATACGTAAACCTAATTATTTTTCAGATTTCGTCAGTCCTTCGTTAATTTTTAGTCACTCAAAGTTCAATGAAATATCACTCAAAAGATGCCCACCAAATAAAAAAATTACCACACAATAACGTCAAAATATTTCCAAAATAACGTAACGGTGTCAAATTTTCTTCATTTAAAAATTACACCAAATCCAACACTTTGTACATACATCTGGCAACACTTTCCGTACGCTGAACGAACTCATACAAGAGCAGCTGTAAAATGACAACTGTCAAAATCAGCTGCTTAAGTTCTTTGGATATTCATTCGAGGTAATTGAAAGTGAAAAAATCAACAAAAGTAAAAATTAAAATTTCAGTTCAAAGCTGAACAAATCACAAATATATAAAAACTAATTTGTTGAGAATATCTATGTATAAAAGCGCAGTAATATTACGGTGTTTGTTAGCAAAAAAGAAACCAAGTGAAAAGTTGGAAAAATTTTTATCACAAATTGATTTCTGAAGTGATGGACAGTCAGGTAATTAAGTAAGGTATTTGTGTTTCTATTAATTTTTAAGTCTAATTTGGTTTTGTAGTACATAAATTCAATATGTTATTAAAAATCATTGGCGATATAACCTTCACTCTGGTTTATAGACGAAACTCAGTGAACTGTGACCTTTAACTGGAGCTCTACATTGCTTCATTGCTTACGCGAGTGCTATAAAATAAATAGTTGCTTAGCCTAAATGCACACCTACTCACAAAACAAAATTAAGTTTACACTACGAAATTATTCTTCTTTACTCTTACGGAAGTTTGATTGTTATATTCAATATTAATAATCAACTTACTACACTTCTAATGGAAAGTAAATAATAGTTATATGTATGTACTCTTTATCAGCATCATTTTCATGAGATTTGGTCACGCTCGAAATTAGGGTATATTTCTGTGATACATCATAATTTCGATAACTTTATATTCTGTAAACTAAGAGAAAAATAATTAATTTCATACGAGTTTTTGGAGTTGATGGATATCGAGAGGGTATTATTCGTTTTGTTGAAATAACTAAAAGGTTCAAAAATTATTAAGAGTAGCTTGTTGCAGTAATTGGAAAAATTCAACACTTTATTTATTTTCATCTTAAATCACGAATTGAAAAACCTCGAAAATTTTACTCTACGATAAACAACACCGATCTCAATCCGGAAGGTAACTTGTGGCATATTATTTGAGCACAAAGATAAGATATGAACACAATCGCGAGTGTTTAGAACGCAGCGGCTCTACTCAAGTTAGTCACTGTTTCAGTCATTCCCAACCGGCTGCCATTAAAGACACAAAAAACTTATAAATAAATAAAAATAAAAAAATTTTTTTTTTTTTTAAATTTTTTTTTATTAAAACCTATAGCAGTTAAAATAATATCGTACTTTAACTAAAAGACGCTGAATCTGAGCCTTAAGTTGTGCTAATTCGGGTTCTTTTGATCTTGATTTCATTGTTATACTTGAAAAAGTTTCTACATAACAATAACTCTATCTTTGAATCATCCTAATAAATCTAAAAATAATTTGCAATAAACTATTTCATCCCATAAACTTTTTTCATCTATTTCGTTCATTTTTACAAGCTGATTTGGCATGGCGCGCATTGAAATTATAATGACTTTTTTGTAAGTTTCTGTTCCGTAAACAAGACAAGCAATACAAATCATTAATAATCGCTTTTAGTGCCGTAAAGTTGTATGGAATTTTTAGTCACTTCTATTGTAAATATTAATTGAGCAAAGTATAACTTTTCAAATTGCTTGAAATTACGAGATTTATATACATTAAACTATTAAGGCCCGTACCCTTATAAAACTAATCCTTTCAATTCATTTGATTTAAATCCATTATTGACTATACAAAATGAGGCGAAATATTGTAAATTATTTTAATTCGAGGAGTTAATAGAAAGTGTTAAATAAATGAACAATGATTTTAAAATACCTTTTTCTTTCTACTATTTTTAAAAATAAAGGGGTGGGTTTATAAGGTTAATTTACCTTACATGTAATTTTTATATTATTCTACAGTAAAAAGTGTTTAACATTAACATTCGGAGCTGTTCAAAATTACTACTGACATGCTAATTACTAGGTTAAAAAAAAATATTGCTAAAATGTGTATAAAGGTAATTATGTCTTTGTATCTAAATATTATTTACAATAACTTTATCTATTTGAAATCTTAAAAGCTTAGCAATTCTATTTTTAAGCATTATGCATTATCACTGAAAAATAATTTTTTTATTTGATGACGATTGTGTTTGGTATTATGTAAGATATCTTTATCAATTGAAATTACTTCCCACAATTTACTAGCACAATAATAATTAATTTTGTGTATGTTCCCTAATTTAAGACGATAGGAAATCATAATCAAATTTGTTTGATGGTAAACCCCACACAAAAAACTAATGCGGCTAAAGTTGCCTATGTCAATAAATATATTTAAAATTTGATAAAAGTGTTTAAGTATCTAAATATAAGTTCCTTGGTCAATTTCATTCATAACATTGTTTACTCTTTCTAAATTTGTTTCTTTTTTTTGTTCTGAAGGCACCCGCTGATGGTCATTTATTGGATATAGTGGATGATAAGTGGCGCGAAGAGGAATTGCCATTTGATCAAATTTTAGTACCAGCTGAAAAATTGCCGGATCCCGAAGCTGACGGTGGAGATTCTCATTTAACTTTAAGTGAACAGGTAGTTTATAAGGAAACTATTTATTTTATTGTTCCTTCTAAATAGTTTTTTAATTTGTATACAGGAACAACGATGGAGCGATTTGGCTTTGGGCTCTTTAGCACCGGAATCATCATTTAGCGATCAACTTAATTTAACAGCTATTTAAATTTAATAAAATTCTACAATAAAAAAAAAGACAAACTAAATACGAATAAATAAATTTTTTTTAATAAAATGAATCAAAACTTGCATTCGCCTACAAAACTCACTGAATTTGCTCGCGACTTTGAGGATGAAGAACCCGAAACAATATTTGGACGTTTTGTTAACAAGATACAAAATGCTTACAACCAAAGCTATAATACTGTTAATGATATACCCAATGGGGGTGCGCAGCAAGTTGCAAAATCAACTTTCTATGCAGATGTAAAAAACGATGGCACAAAATCATCCTCAATTTCTAGAAATAGCTCATCATCAAGCTTAAATTCAACAAATAAACCACAACCACCAAATACTTTAGCGGTTGTAAGCGGTACTACAAATGACCCCAGCTCTTCTTCTACAACAACAGCGGAAGAGTTAAGTGAAGCAAATGAAAAGGTTTAAAATTCTTTGTCACTTGTATTATAATGATTGGTATTAGTAATGCTTTTTCCATAAAAATAGGTAGATGAGATGCCTACAGTAGCTGTAGAAGGTCGCACAATGGCAAATGTTTTGAAACGTATCAGTAATATTATGGCATCGAAAAATAGCGTAAGTTTTGTTTTTAAATTTAAATGTACTCATAAAACTTGTGTTAGCTTTTGAAGGCTAATAATTTAAAATTTAGAGCAGCGCTGGGCGCGTGAAATTAACTGGACTCAAACTTGGCGCCAAAACAATAATCACGTAATTTTGGCTGTTGTTGTTTTCTGAACAATAACTTAAAATTGCAAAACTACTTGAAAAATCACAAACACAAAATACGAACTTTGAGCACACGTCAGTTGATATTTCGTACATCTTTCAGTTTTGAGCTAGCAAAACCGTAGAAAATATCTGTTTTTTTGTGCTCGCAAGTTGTAATTTCCATTCTATTGACCTGAAATTGTAATGTCTTAGGCAGGTCACACACGTTGTGGTCTATCGTTCAATTAGATTTTACTACAGGTTTGGCTGTTCACCTTACATTTTCAAACTTATAAGACGACCATTCGTCCAACTTCAAACAACAGCTAATACTTACTAGATACTTTCGACAGTAAATAGTTTTTAATGATATTTCTTATTGTTGTATATTGACCCTAGATTAAAAAATTCCATCCAATCCTGTCTATCACTCTTCGATGCAGTTTTACAGTCAAATTCCATCCAATCCTGTCTAACACTCTTAGATGCAGATTTACAGTCAAATTGTAAGCGTAATTTTTCAGATTTTCTGGGTTGATTTTTGTAATTATGATTTTTTCTAAGCATAATAAAAATGAACCATTTCGTTTACGTGTATGTTATTATAAATCCAAGTTTGGCTCTATTTGATATTTTATCCCCAATGCTACTTCAAAACATCCTTTTGAATTATATGTATACTACACAGGATTTGCGCAATTACAAAGACACCGACTTACAACGCTTTTGGATGCCTGATTCAAAAGCGAAAGAATGTTACGATTGTTCACAAAAATTTTCTACATTTCGACGTAAACATCATTGTCGACTTTGTGGTCAAATATTTTGTTCAAAATGTTGCAATCAGGTTGTGCCAGGGAAAATTATAATGTGTTCAGGTAAAATTAATCCACTTTATATAAATTTATGAAATCTAATGTAAAAAATAAATTATAATAGGTGACTTGAAAGTTTGCAACTATTGTTCAAAAATTGTGTTGAGCTATCTGAAATCACCTAATATTACTGTTGATCTGCAAGCAGACTTACAAGCTTTGCAACAAGATCTATCGAATAAATTGGATGATAATAATGAAGGGAACACTACAAAAACTATGCCAGCACATCCTATACTACAACGCAAAGTTTCTGTTGGCTATCAAGAGGAACGCTTTGCAGCATATCAACCAAATAATCTCTCAAATGCTGATCGAAAATATATACTACAACAATCAAATTCATTGATTACTTTGCATGAAGAAATGCTACGTTTGCTGCCAGTGCAGAATTGTGGCAGTGATTTAATTGAATTTCTCAACAGCAATAATAAATCATCTAATAACGTGCAAGCTATAGCAATTTTAAGTGCTATGTTAGCTGCTGGATTTCTGGAACCTATTGTACCCGATTCGGATCAAATTGAATTTGATGAAACTTTACATTATAAATTTGCAGAGTTGCAGAGGTATAAAAATGCTTACCTTATATCGTACTGTTATATTATAACCATGTATTCTCTAGGCAAAATCTAGAAACAATTGACGTCCCAAGCGAAAATATAAATTTCATCGACATTATGTCAGAAACTAATAGCCCCCAATTTGATAGTAGTCAACCTCCGAAATCTATAGATACTTCTCTCTCATTTAACTCTGTAATACAAGACAATGAAATGGAAAATTCGATACGCTCGACAACAACCGCCTCTAAACTTTTGGAATCATATTGTGAGCATGAAGAACAAATTCTTGCACAAATGTTGCGTAGCTTCCATTTAGATGTCCGATGGGCTAAAATACTTGAGCCTCTTTGCTGTCGAGCGGCGAATCACTTTAAACCAGAATATTGCACCAATGATTTAATGGATATACGAAATTATGTAAATTTTAAAAAGGTACCTGGTGGGAAGCGACACGAGTGTAAAATCGTTGGTGGTGTTGTTTTTTCGAAGAATGTCGCTCATAAGGATATGGCTACTCGTGTGGACCGTCCACGTGTTTTGTTGCTACAATGTCCAATTGTCTATGAACGTATCGAGGGTAAATTTGTAAGCATTTCGACGGTTCTTTTACAGGAGAAAGAATATTTGAGAAATGTAACTGCTCGTATTATGAGCTTTCAACCAAACATAGTTTTAGTGCATAAAAATGTTGCTGGCATTGCTCAGGATATGTTGCGATCTAAAGGGATTACTTTAGTATTGGATGTAAAACTATCTGTAATGGAACGTCTTGCACGAACGTTGCAGTGTGATATTATGACTTCAGTTGAGTCAAATATTGCAAAGCCAAAACTGGGCATTTGTGATGCGTTTTATATACGTAGCTATTATGATGGTGGTGGTAAGTAAAAAAAAAATAATTTAGTTAATTTTCTTCCAGATAGCTTTGATGAAAATATTCTTCTTTGCATCTGTCATTTCATCAAAATCATTTTTACTTTTGATTTGCTTTTAATAAATCCTTTGCTATTTTTACTTTGAATTCCGTTTGATCAACGTAAATTCAACGTAAATTCTTTGTATAGATTAAAGATTATTTCATTTTCGAGTTGTTTGACAAAATTTTTTTTTCTTATGCATCAGCAATAAGCAAAACTTTGATGTTCTTTGAGAAACTATCTAATCCACGTGGCTACACCTGCTTATTACGTGGTGGAAATAACAAGGAATTAGCAAAGCTGAAAAAAGTAGCATCGTTTTTGGTTTATGCACGGTACGTTAAAATATAATATCCTAATCAAATTTGATCATATTTTTTTCTTTGTTCATAGCTACAATTGGCGCTTAGAAATGTCTTTTCTTATTGATGAATTTGCACAACCTCTTTCACCGAAGCCACCAATTTTTGATTCTAAAGAGCAAAGCCCGGCGGATGAAAATGCCAACAATAATGAAAATCATCATGAAGAAGAACCACAGCTACGTTCCAACGTACCAGCATCGAAACGTTTTGTAGAACGCAAGTCCGAAGAAAAAATTTTGACAATCGTAGCGGAGAATGTTTCCGATTTTACTGATCCCTTACGTTCAGCTGAAATGGGAACTATGAAACTATCACCTGAAATTTCTGTAGTAGGACTAGCTGTTGAAACACCATATGATAATCGGTTTAGGTCAGCTTTAAGTTCAACTATGCTTTCAATCAGCCCATTTCTAACCTTCCCGTTACCTTATTTGGAGACTGAGCAGGGACATAAATGCCCCTTGCGTTCACTTTTTCCACCAGAGCTGTACTATTCCAAACAGTGGTCGAATTCCACACCAAGTGGGAATATCTTGAACATTAATTTGGAACGTTTAGAAAGCACAGAATTAGTAAAGGTTGCAGAGGAGCCAGAGTTAAAACCACCTCATCCCTTTTTAACGCTAAAAATAACTGCACCCATTGATAATCGTGAAATACAAACATTGCTAGCAGAATTTCGTGCTTATGGAGGCCGCTATCCAAAGAAAAATAAAAGTAATTTGAGATATATCTATTTAAGTTTTGGTTTGAGTAATTTTTCTTTTTAACATATTCTAATTTCTGCACAGTGTTTAAATTGGGGAAACGTCGTCAATCTTATCAACGTCCTCAAAAAATTGGTGAAGATCATGTGTATAAAGATGCACTGGATTTGGAAAACCATCAACGTTTACCAGTGCTGTTCTGTAGCTTTTACTACAATACAAAATCCACACCTTCATTCTGTGCACCACCAACTTTGTTGGACATGAAATTCTATGGACAACAAGATATAATGTTAGGCCAATTCTTGCACCGTTATTGCTGTCGTCTCTCTTCCATTTGTCCACTCTGTAATTTACCGATGTTAGATCATGTTAGAAGGTAAGTTTAGAAATGTTCTAATTTCTATTCACTTCAAATAAATTCATTTTGTTTTTAGATTCGTACACTCTATGGGTTGCGTGCAAGTTTTTCTCAACAAAGATAACTCGAAACCATCACTGAATACAATTTACTTTACTGCGAGATGTACGATATGCAATGAAATGACACCTAGCGTGCCTCTATCTGAAACTTCCAAATGTCTCTCGTTTGCCAAGTACTTAGAATTGCGCTTCCACGGACATGCATACAAAAAACTTTCGCTCAGCAATCCCACGCATGAAGATGATGTCAACTTATCATTTGGCACTGGAAAATGCCAACATTCTCTACATCGTGATTATATACATTACTTTACCTATCGTGGTGTGGGTGCACAATTTATGTATACGCCAATTGAGGTGTGGGAAATTGGCTTACCAGCATTGATATTGAATTTAATGCCACCAAAGCCGGTTGATCATTTTAAATATTTGGATGAAATCAAAAATTTTTCACTGAAAGGTCATGAAGTATTTACACGCATCCATGAACGCATCGCTGACTTGGCAACCGAGGATGAAAATTCGCCGCTATTGGCAAATTTAAAAACTACACTAAGCAAAGATCAGTTTAAATTCAAGCAACATAGTGAAATAATGCAAACCCTACTTACTGAAGCAAAAGCAAATTTTTATGATATAAGCGATGCGTTACTTATGTCAAAGCGTGTGCTTGCTGAAAGTATTGATCATTGGGGTCCACGTATACATGAAATGGCTGTGGCACAAAAATTGGCTGCCAAACAGCAGCAGCAACATCAACAGCAGGTAGATCCGGGTCATCATATAGACCCTGGTACGATTTGTACAGAGGAGTTACGTACTGAGCATTCAGATGTATCTCCCACAGGAGCTTCTCATATTGATAGTTCACGGTTGCCTGTCTACCTTACTCCTGAAAATATTATACGGCCAGCTGATGAGATTGCTCATGACATAGACAATTCAGGGAGTGCTCAGGCTATAGGTGATAAGAAAACTATTACTGATCAAGCGCCTGCAACAATGTCAACATCCAATTCTACTGATAAGAAATCAATTAAAAAGATGTTAATTAATTTTTTACCCTCAACGAATCATGCAAATCTTTTGGAATCACCATTTGTGGCACAAGAACATTATACATTGCCGTTGGGTGCCTTCCCTATACTTGTACATGATCATGATCTTAGTTCGGTAATTGCCTACAGTCTGACTAGCTTAGACTATCAACGATTGTTATTGAGCAATAGTAGCGTGGGAAATGATATAAGTTCTTCGGTGAGCAATTCCAACACTAATTCTAGTGCCAGTCCGACTGTCAAAAGGAAAGCTCAAGAAAGGTATGATGAAGAAAAATATATTTTAGAAAAATTAATATAGTTAATTAGAAAAGAACAAAAATCTTTTTTAGCGTACTTCCAGCCGACTGAATCCGAATATTATTGTCATTATGCTCAATTAGCTCCTGTTTGTAAAATATATGAGGCTAAATATTTTTAAAAGCACAATTTTGGTGAATTTTATGCACTTATTATGGGAGCATTCTTTTCCGAGTATTTTTGAAAAGATAATACTAGATAATTTAGATAAGATTTTTCCTTCAAATTTTCTTTCAATCGTTTCAATTGGCCTACATAAAGATAGCGGCGCCTATTCATACTCGTAGTAGTTTTTAAAATTGGGCTTAAATTCAACACATGATTTTCATAGTCAGCTATTGCTGTCTGATAGATAAAGTTCAATAGCCGAAGCACAAGTTCACGAAGAGCTGCCGCAGTCGACCGTAAACTCTGTTTTTCATATTTTTAGCTTTCAAAACACTTCTACTCTTGAAGAAATTAGATAACCTATTCAGTAGGCCAAAATCACACTAAAAATGTCATAAAAACCTAAATAAATTTTTTTCCCCATTTATTTGGTTTTTGTTTTCAGTCCACATGATATTGAAGACCAACAATCTAAAGAAACATCATCAAAAACAACCTTCAATAACAGTAATAATTCGAACACCAGTGCTAATGAGTTACACTTCGAACTTACATTCCAAGACAGCAGTGCACAGTTTACATGTAAGGTGTACTTTGCAAAAGAGTTCGAATTAATGCGTGTACGTACTCTGCGTCCGCCAAAATTTGAAAAATCACTTTATAAAGAATTGCAACAAAGCAAAAAATGTGAGGAACTTAAGGTTTCTCAAAGTAAAACCGGTTCAAATTGTCCGGAAATTGAAATTGTGCACAAACCAAATGATACCATGCAAGATACGAGTGCAGATAAAGATGAAAACTCGCCAATACAAACAGAAATGGAAGAATGTCGCATACATTTTGCACGTTCACTCAGTAAAAGCGTACAATGGGAGGCTAAAGGTGGAAAATCTGGTTCACGATTTTGCAAAACTTCTGGTTAGTTGAAGTTTGTATTTTATGCAGAAATGTTTTCAAAACAGTTTGCTTTACTTACAGATGATCGTTTTGTACTAAAAGAAATGAGTGTAAAAGATGTAAATATTTTTGAAAACTTTGCTCCAAACTATTTTGAATATATCAACAAGTGTCAGAAGCAGAAACAACCAACGTTGTTGGCAAAAATATTTGGTGTATTCAAAGTTACTATTAAGAATAAAGAGTGCGTATAAAGTACTCTTTGATTGTGTTTGTTTTAATGAATTTTTGTTTGCTTAATAGTTCCTTCCAAGAAAAATCATTGCTAGTCATGGAAAATCTGTTCTATGGTTGTGATATAAAAAATAAATTTGACCTAAAAGGTTCAGAGCGCAATCGTCTAGTAAATCCCACAAATCAGCAGAATGGCGATGAAATTGTGTTACTCGATGAGAACTTAATGCAAAGTAACACATATAGTAAAATAACTATTATTTTTTAACTCTTTCCATTTATATATTATAGTGTCCTGGTCTAAGCCTCTTTATGTGTTGCCGCACAGTAAAACAGTTCTTAAGGATGCTATCAATCGTGATTCATCGTTCTTGGAAAAGAACCACGTAATGGACTATTCACTGCTTGTTGGCTTAGATAATAAAAATAGCACACTAGTACTTGGAATAATTGGTATATTATATACAGGCTCTTTATTTTTACAAATTAATAACATATAATTTTTCAGATTATATTCGTACATATACTTTGGACAAAAGATTTGAGTCTCTTATCAAGCAGTCCGGTTTTCTTGGCGGAATGGGCAAGCTCCCTACAATTATTGCACCGGAACCTTATAAACAACGTTTCACCGATTCCATGGACCGCTATTTTTATACAGTACCAGATCGTTGGGAAGGCTTATCTAAAATTTAAGCACTTAAGTGTTATTATTATAAGTTTTACATATTAGTAAGTACGTAGTATAATGCACCCTGTTTTTAATATTGTATGCAAAAAGAACAGCACTCCAGAACGTATAGGCTTATATCAAAATTATATTAGAGCCAGTAACCATTTGTTGTTTGTTATCTATATAAATAAAATTATAGCTGGCTTCGTCGATGTGTATGTCTCACGCGAAAACTACTGGATAGATTTTAATCACATTTTTTTTGGTTTTGTTTCGTAGACGCTTGGTTTTTATCTCCAATAAAAATTCTCACGACGAAAACTTAAATGTTTATATCAAAATAGTTTCACAAAAATATGAAATGAAACTCCGCTACGAAATTCGTCTATACAAACCTGCAGGACTGATTATAAAGGTATAAAAATAGAGATTCTGCTAGTTGTAGAAATATAAACAAAGAAGAGCAACAAAGGGATAGGAATCAAAATAAAAATATGGGAAACATGTATGTATATAATAAAACATGTATGAAAAATATAACAGTATGAAAAGAGAACAAAACAAAATTTTAAAGTCTTAAACATAGAACGAAATCAAACATTTCATTTAATATGTTCATTTAGTATATGTATTTATATTTATAAAAAAAAATATTTTTATTTGCTTGTGTTCAAAAGAATCGTATCAAAAAAAAAAATAAATATATTTTAGTAGCTTGTTAGTATGATATATATTACTCGTATGTTTCCTATTTCAGTCTGATGAAGCGCCTGCAAGAAAAGTGTGATATCAAAAAGTTGCTTAGCGAAAGGGAAGGCGAGAGTAAAATTTTTGTTTATCTTTTGTTATGGTTCTTAATATGTTAATGCAAAAAAAAAAGTAAAACAGCTTCAAGTGGAGTGGAATCCGATGATGAAAATTTTTATGGAGATTCTTAATGTTCGAAACACCATAGGGACAGCAGTAGCAAAACGCGCTGTAAAACAGAATACAAGATTGTTCAATAGTATAAATCTCGTTCTGAAACACGCCGAATTGGTTAGATAGTTTTAAAAAATGTATAGTTTCAGCGCGCTCGAGAAGATTCTTAAACAAGACGAAGCGTATCGCACCTTTATGGCTTAAGCATATCGGTAGCCATAAAACTTAGAGCTTGATATAAAAATGTTAAATAGTGACAGCTGGAGTATAGTTTCAAAATCAGTTTGGGGTGTACAACTTTGTTATTCCAAAGCAGGCTAGTTTTTGCATCTTGTTCAGAAAGGTGAGAAAGTATATCTTACGATTTGTCAGGGCTCCGTAAGTATGTATGGCTAAACAATAGCTATATATAGTACATCCAGTCGATAATCTGGCCGCGATACCACTGTGTTTCCGACTCTCTTTTATAATCATTATATCTCTAGTAAGGGGGGAGAGCATCTGACTGGTTCAAAGTGGTTTCCGTGTACGTAATAACAGGATGGCAGCATATATTTTTGGGATTGAAAATTAGAGGTGAAATAGGATAAGCCGATATAAAAAAGAACCCCTTAGACTACGAGTATATATTGTTTTGTTTTTCAGTAAGCCCATATATTCCATTTATTGTCGTTTAAGATTAGCTATCATCCAATAAATTACAGTAATTTTTTTACAGTAATTAATACGCTATTGACATTGTGCGGCTTATTATTAATCAAAATAAAACATAACCCAATAATGGAATAATAATTCAATTGAAAATAATCCATTCCCTAACAACTTGACATGTTTATTTACATTATAATGTTTTGTTGCATATTTTAAGGCTTTTGATAGGATTTTTTTCCTAAATTCCATGCAAATAAATTTTTATTTGCCTTTTCAAACGTAGCTTTTAACTGTTTGTTAGCAGTCACTTCCGGCTACGAACTGTTTTAGCCTTGACCTAAAAATGGCTAAAAATCAACTACATACAATGAGTTAAAATTGAGCAACAAATAAGGGCGCGCAAATAATTCTGACCATATTTGAGTGTAATGAACTGAGAAGGATGGCAATAACTGCGTCGTGTTTAGTTAGAAAGAATTAATTTAAATTTGTAAGTAATAAGATGGTGTTTGTTTAACATTTCTTTTTTTTTATTAAGAAAAAGAAGCACTGGACATTTTCGAATCCAAAAGATACTGGATCTTCAAAATTGACACCTTCCAGAACTATGGATGGTTGAAATCAAATTTTCGGTGTAAAGGTTCAAAAGACACATAATTCTACACTTAGCCTAATGATGATGAACGTTTTCCTTAAAGTTGCAAATAAAATCCAGAAGAGGGACCGCGAATATCACAATTTGAGACATAAAGGTAATAGCCAATTATGTTATTATACTGAGAAAATTACTTAATAGGGGACATAATACTGAGCAAAAACAGATTATAATTTAGGAATTTAGGTATCTTTACATTTTTGCAAAAATGGCACATATTCGTTTATGTAGCTCAAGGTTTTGTGAAGAGTAAGAAGCTCAATATACAGAATTAAAGCGGCATGCAGAACTTAGCAACTCTTATATTCTAAAATCTGATATGGATATTAATATCCCATATATCTCGTAGCGCTATAAAGTTACTATATTCAATCTAATTGATTGATTGGCCCCTCTTCTGTATCATGTATACATATATAACCAACATCTTATTTTGAGGTATTCTTGTTATTGATTAATAGTCGCCACACAGATGCCTGCTTAAGAAAAAAGTTGATGAAACCATTTTTTGCTAGATATTGCAAACTATTATGGTGATAAACATGAACTCAATCCTAGGCACAGGAAAAGTCAAGGGAAAAAATCACATTTTCTATGGTTGGTTCACTAAGTACTAATGCTTTCAAGCTTCAGGATGTGCATCCTTTTTAGCCTCATCGAATCCTTATGGAATAGAATAATATCTTGTTATAACGCTCTATCTCAAACATCGTGTACTCTACTATTGGATGGTATTTCATGAACTGTTCTTCCTCCAACTTCAATTTCATATCCAAAACCATTTGAAGTCGAAATCCAGTTCTTACGCGCTCAAGGAAAAGTATCATCTACATTTGAGGTAACTTCTTAATACTCAATATTAGTTTCAGGACTTGCTCCACTTTTTATCATGTAAGTAATTCCCTTGGACATATTTTTTAGGTTAGAAAGCGAAAAAGTCTTCCAAGATATGTTTCAAATAAACATCCTTCAAGATTTTCACTTCAATTTGACAGATATTTTTCAAATGTTGATTTTAGCAATAAATCTGAAATTTCTTTACATTAATTTGCATTGCGTGATAGTTCAGCCGAAAAAAATACAAAAAATGGTTGAGATAACAAAAAAAAAAGATAGAAAAATAAAAGTTTTAAACTTAAGCAAGGCGTGTCTTTCAATGTTCGTTCAGTCAGCAGCACAACCGGAAATGCTATTTCTGACTACTTTCACGATGCGACAGACAGACATTTGGATAGACAGACCAGACTGACTGACAGGCAGGCTGCATGCAGGCATAAGGATAAACAGACAGCTTTGTGTAGTTTTCATGCTTCGGAAAATGTTTAATTTACAAATTAAAATACAATTCAGGTCAGTGGTACCTTCAATTCAACAACTGAATGAGTGGCGAAAGCGCGGATAAGATTGCATTGATAAAACTCTGACAAATGCACTGAAAAAAAAGTTAAGTTTATCTTGCGAAAGAGCCAAATAAAAATGTGATTTTTTTTCTTCGTTTGGGTAGAAAAAATATGCGTACAATAAGAACTAGGACAGAACATTGCATAAAGCAATACCACACACTGTGTGACATGCGTCAATATTGCACAACACAACGCAGTTGGGCTGGCCAGAAAAGTACCTCCATAAGTTTATGTATCCTTTAAGTTAATTGAAACTTTTAATAATTTTTTCAGTGTAAGCATTTAACAACTTTAAAAATTTTCAAACTTTAGTCCAAATTGTAGATACCTAGCTATGCTTACTTACATTTTTAAGAAAATTTTTCCACTTATAAATGTTTTTTTTTTTTTTGTTTCGCTTGTCATTCTCCATGGCTCAAAGTTTAACAAATCGTTGCATTGCATGTAATTGTTTTCCGAATGTATGTTACTGCGCCTAAAACGCTGCTGACAGATTTTTTCGTTTTGCGCGCGCACACACACCCACTGGTACGTAAGCACACAAAAAGAGCCGCTGCTTTAGCAATCAGGTGTCACACCTTTAAATGTGAATAAAATCATACATGACGCGGAGCCTACAAGTATACAATGAATGGTGTAAAAAGTTTAATAGGGATCTAAGGTACCTTCGAAGACCATACAGCTGAGCGCATTAAATCAGTTGAGTTTTGTGTTTGATACCAAACACACCACTATTGCAGACGAATGTAGCGTATGAAAAGTGAAAAAAAATACGCGTCCGCACCTACTATTCGTAAAGTGTTTAATCATTTTGGCGCCAGTGAGATTTTAATTCAGTTCCGCTATTCAGCGGAAGTGTTTGGATTTGCGAGTGTGTGGTGTGAAAGAAATAGTGCTGCTTATGCGTGAGAATTCAGCCTTGAAATTTTACGAGTAATAAAAAACTTTATGAGTCTAAAAATGGATTCGAATTAGAATTTGGTTTCTTCATGCATAAAACTGACTTAATGTTATGGGGAAACATTAATTAATCCAAAATTAGGTATGGCTGCCGATTGGAATAATAAAGCAAAGTAAGTACCTATTGACAGAAATGTGTCTAAATAAAGACATTCAAGCATCTAATGTCTTTGAAAAAATTTCGAGATAAATAAATGGAATATTACTTAATCTGTCGTAAAATCAAAATAACACACCCTGGTACTAAATATGGAATGCCTATATGTCCAATTATGGAATAATTATGTTTTCAAATAAGAGAACAGAAAGATTTTTCTTAACTTTTGAATTTTTTATACTTTTTACCGAGCAAGTTGTGAGCTTAAAAAACAAAAGTCTTTACCAGAGGTTAAACATGAAATTAGTTTCTACAACATACGAAATTCATGCTTGGCGGTTATCTTCTTATTCGAATTTGATTGCGTTAAATTGGTGCAACCGTCATTTAAAGCAGCGGCCGGCAACGGATTTTTCGCAAGAAAATTTTGGTTGTCCGCAAAAAAATCAGCAGATCAATGGCATTTTTGAAAAATGCACCATTTTATTCAAATCGGCTTGCTGAATCAACCCATCGCCATCCGGCTGAAAGTAAATCTCCTTCAAATTAAG
This sequence comes from Meiosimyza decipiens, assembly GCA_963680825.1. Classification (NCBI taxonomy): domain Eukaryota; kingdom Metazoa; phylum Arthropoda; class Insecta; order Diptera; family Lauxaniidae; genus Meiosimyza; species Meiosimyza decipiens. The sequence goes on along the minus strand of OY804261.1, from coordinate 69,301,998 downwards.
GCCATGCAAATTCGTGCCCAGAAATACAATGATATTTTGCCTGCAATGTTTCACACTGACGGTTACGTGCAGGGTTGAAAAGTTGAAAATGATGAATTAACAAACATTTTTTTCGAAAAAAAGTTGAAGGCCTACGTCTTTGGCATGCAAAAGCGCCCACTTGGCAACCCTGATTACGTGCTATCTGTTATCATTGCGAAGGAAGTTAGTTCCGAGTAACTACAGAAAGAAGCTGAAGAAGGCCTCTTGTGACTTGGAGTCACTACGAAAACAGAGATTTTGTAAATTAGCAAAACCCATAAGCTAGAAATGAGCTTCATCACTGAACACAGTTTTCCAGTAAAAAAATGCACAAGTTGCAATTACTTTTTTAGCCTATTCATCGAAGTTGCAACGAAATCGATGATAGTTAGGTTTCAGTTCTTAGACAAATTAATTCTTGAAGGAATGCAGATTAAGAACTTAAATTTTCAAAAAATGGATGGGAAGACCAACATTTTCTGAAACGGCGACAAACGGACGAATTCGAGTCTTCGGTAGCATGTTTACAACAGCAATATTTTCTTCGTATGTATGTCTATATCTATAATTTGTTCATGCAGCTGTACCACATAGTCATTTTATATGGTGTAAAATGCAACAAGTGGTCAAGTTTCATAATTATGAAACTTTAAAGCTTTCTAGTTATAATTATCTAATCCGTCGGCTGGTTTGACAGCTATTCCTATTGGGTCTAAAAAAAACACCCTCTGCAAGGCGTCATCTTCTTCGCATATGAATATATGATTTCTATTTAATCCAATGATTAAAGTTAACTCTTTTGGTGTTATTTTATCATATCATTAGTGAAACAAAATATTTACTCGTACATCTAAGTTCAGTATTGACACCTTCGCCAGGTATCAATGTATTTCTTATTCAATTAACCGCCTTACACACTCCATTCACACAAAAAAATGTATTACCCCAACCATGAAAAGTGACTTCATGCTTTAGGTTATAAAAAGCCAAAGTCACGTCCACTTAACATTTAACTAGGCCAAATGTCACGTGCCATAAATATGACGTTCTAGCTAGCCAACTGGTCAGCTGATTGACCTTGTTAAGCCTTTATCCAAGCAAACGAATCGAACAAACAAACAAATGAATAAACAAATGAATTCAAATGAAAACGAAGACGCATGTCACAAGTTGCATATTGAAGGGACTAAAAATATCCCAACGGAAAGAGTAATGCGGTTATAATCTCACATTTCTAGAAGGAGCGCTTGAAAACCAGGTGGAGGTCAAACGCAACTCGTATGATTTACGATTTAAGCAGTAACAGAGGCAGCACTGTTGCGTGACAAAAGAACGTGCATAACACAAATTAATGTAGCTGGATTTTTTAAATGCGAGGGGTCTGGACAAGAAAGAAAACTCTCTCTCTCTCTGTCTCTTCCTTTGAGAATAAAATAAGAAACAATTAAAAAGAAAGCAGGAATGAGCAAAGTTTTCAAAATAGCCATAGGAAAGGATTAATTTGCAAACATTTTGCAACATGCGACGAATAAAATGCAAATTTTTATTCATAAAATTAAAAAATGGTTGGAAGATGTTGCCTCAAGCGAGAAGGTGTGAAAGCAGCTGAGCACATATGGTGTTAATGTTCGTGTTAGGGAAGTTTAAATCAAAATATTATCATTGATGCTGAAATGCCATGATTTATTTTATCTTAATTTTAATTGCAAATTTTAACTTAATATTTATTATTGTTTTTAATTATTTTTTAATGGCAACGTTTAAAAATGCAAATTATTATTATCCTTTAAGTAACCGGACGGGATTAAATGTTTATTTTTACCAAAATATTTACGTTTATTCAAAATAAGAGTTGTTTTATGGAATATATTACAAAGTACACTTGCTACCCTATCATCACTAAGACTTTTTATTGCCTGTACAATTTTACGTTTTGCTGGCGAATTGATTGTAATTGGAAGAGTCGACATATCCCTGCTGTGTCATATTTCAATTTCTTTACTTTGCAATTACAATACCTTCTCGAAGTGGCTTCTGCGTTTACATCAGTCTTATCCTTTCCAATAAGACACTTAACATTTCATATGGCAGAGAAAACCACACATTCCGCAAATTCTCCATATAAGTGACGCTGTACGTGATCGAAACAAATGGAAACAATGGAGTCCTTTAAAAATCAGTATTTATAGTTACAAAATCCATATATGTTAAATGACTGAACAAGTGGCACATGCAACAAGTGGTTGTTGTTTGTTGGTCATTAAATTTGCATATTAACATAAATTTGCTGCAGGCAACACTCGCTACTGTATTCGTTCACAAAACTGCATATACTTATTATGAATATGAATGTACTGTGCCTTCGAACACTGAAAGAAAATCACACTTGCAAACATATTCAAACATAAGTGTAAGGAAAGTTAGAGTGAAAGCAGAACAAATGCATGCAAATTGCAACAGACTGTGTATTGCTACATGAATTTTTCAGAATTAGAATGGTGTCCGTACACCACTGATTAACACTTGATATTTAAAACTGAAAAGGTATGGTGCCCAACTAAGTTCTCGCTGTTTGTCAATATATGGCGCTAGCGGTAAGAGCTGGTCGATTTGGTTCATATCGAAACGTTATGGATCTAGCCTAAACATATGGTAAACAAAACCGATTTAACACTTAAGATTTTGTGTTTTCATAGTCTGTTTGTGGTTACTCGAAAATGACTGATTTTGTGCCAAATAATCGTCATTTGCGGGAGGTGTTGATTTGTTTTTCTTTCAATCGAAGAAAACGGCGGCTGACGCTCATCGAGACCTCCAAAAAGTTTACGGAGATGGTGTTCTGAGCGAAACAACGTGCCGAGATTGGTTTCGTCGCTTTAAAGACCATGATTTCTACATCGACGATCGACCACGCGAAGGAAGGCCAAAAACCTTGAATGATACGGAATTGGAGACATTGCTGGATGAGGATTCGGCCCAAACGCAAAAAAGACCTTGCTTCAGTATTGGGAGTTACCCGACAAGCCATTTCCAAGCGTTAGCACTGCGTGAAAAATGGCCCCAATACGAACAGAGGCACGATAAAGTAATAATAACCCTATTGCAGGACAACGCAAGGATTCACGTTGCTAAACCAGTGAAAACATACTTGGAAACTCTCAAATGGGAAGTCCTACCCCACCCACCGTATTCCCCAGATATTGCTCCGTCAGACTACTACTTGTTCATTCAATGGCACATGGTCTGGCTGATCAGCAGTTCAACTCCTATGAAGACCTCAAAAAATGGCTTGATTCGTGGATAGCCTCAAGAGACGAACACTTCTACCGTGATGGTATTCGAGCTCTACCAGAAAGATGGGGAAAAGTGGTATCTAGCAATGAGCAATATTTTTTCTTAAAAAAAAACAGCGAGAACTTGGTTGCGCACCTATGTTCACCAAATCCACAGATTTCTTAAAAATCGCAGCAATTTTTTTCAAAATAGGCATGGGTAGAATGCCAAATTTCATTGAATTAGCATGCTTAGTTTTCTCGTAAACGTGATTTCAACAGACAGACAGACAGACGGACATAGCTATGTACATATATCGACTAAGGTGGTGACGCTGATCAAGAATGTACATATATACTTTTATAGGTCCGCCACGCCCCCTACTATGCGTTACAAACGTAATGGGAAAGTGAATATACCTCTGTGTAGGTTATAAAAACAAAGAATATTTCTGTCAATTTCCTTTGACATTTTTTCATAGTTTTTTTCAATGTTTATCTTTCTTACATAATTATGAATTTTGTTTGTTATATGATACATATCAAGATAATTGTTTTTTGAGTATAGTAGAATATTTTCAGATTATGAAAACTTTTTTTTTTGTGTATGCATCTTGTAGAGCATGTTTTACATGTGTACATATGATAAACACTTTTATATTACAAGTAGAATTACGCTTGCACTCATATTTTTATTGTAGAGTATGTAGGCGCATGTGACGCCATCTTGACCAATAAAGTATGCTAACTTTTTTACCTTTTTTAATTGAGTCCTATAACTTTCAATTTCCGTTTATTTATTTAGTTAGGAAATGTAACATTTCATGTCGAAGGCTTTCTAATTAACATTACTTTATGATTGTTCATAAAAAATTTTATATAGTACATATGTTTTTTTTTTTCTTGAAAATAAGGACAACTTAGCTAATAACAAATTTATATTTGGTTGTCAAGGACAACTGCATTCAGCGGTAGCCACAGGATACTTATTTGTTTATTTACAATATGCTTAGGCATTGAATTTGTATTGGAATTTTTATTTTTTTTTTTCAATTTTATTGATTTGCATGTATTAAGTAAAATTCAATTTCATGCTGTAATGTAATTTAATGAGTTTTATTTAGTCTGTGAATTCTTCTATTGTTTTTTTTTTTTGTTCTTCTTATGTTTTAGAGGCAATGTTATTACCCTTTTACTTATTGCATGCAACAAAATTATTATTTCATAGAATTCCAGCGTATCTGAATGTTTCATTGGTGTGGCTGTAAATCCGATTACTTATATACAAACAATACGAGTACATCGGAAACATCCGAAACGGATCCGAAACGCATTCCGTAACGGATCCGATTTATTTAAAAAAACGAATCTGTAACGGATCTGATTTACTTACAAAAAATGTATCCGAAACGGAACCGTATATGGTTTCCGTTTTGGATCCGACAAAGCGGATTCCGGTTTTTTGAGCGGATCCGAAATGGAATCCGTAACGGATCCGTTTTATTTAAAAAAACGAATCCGTAACGGATCTGTTTTACTTACAAAAAACGTATCCGAAACGGATCCGTTTTGGATCCGACAAAGCGGATTCCGGTTATTTGAGCGGAATTTAATACGCACATTGGGAAGAAGTGATTAGGTTCTACTTTTTATAAAACTCGTTACATAGCTGTGAGTCATTTTGCCTCTGGTCTCTTGTGCATTTAGCACTTTGTTAATTTTTCTACAATAGCTCAGGTTGCGTCACTCATTTTAGGATAATTTCATTAGTAAAATCTATTTCACATTGATTCGAATTTGCAATGGTACTGGGATGTTAAGTCACTAACATTCACCCACCTCAATACTTATCTATATTCATGCAGTTGTGCAATTTTGATTTCTAAATATATTCGTACACGCTGAGAGGTATTTTATTATATGGTATATGCTTAGCAACTTGGTGTTAGTAAAGTTAAACTGTATCCGCAAGCAGGACACATGTCTTCGCAAAATAAAAAAAAAAACAAACGTTCCATCAAAAACTAAGCAAGCAAGCGAATAAACCATTTAACTATGTTGCCTAGTAAGTAAATCCTTAGAGAAGTTTGTTTAGTTATAGATAGAATTTTCGCAAAGGTGGTTGATGCATATAAGCACGTTATCTAAATTGGTGCTAAGAAATAATTAAGAACTCTTTATACGCCCAAAAATATCTGGGTATTTCATATTTTGTTAAAAAAAGATTATCTTTTCTTTTCACAGCGCCAATTTTGAGTGGGATCGTTCGTTTTCGGAACCAGATTTATCAAGTAAAAATGTTATTACAAATCAAATAAAACATACTCAAGGACTACAAAATTTCTTTGCAGATCCTTTAAGACACCTCAGTCGCTTTGTCATCAAACATCCACACGAGTACATATCGGTTGATGACTTAAAATTTTTTAGACGCAAGAAACCACCAGGTTCGTATTTTTGCACCAAGGTCGATTGTTGAAAATATGTAAATAAAATTGCCTTAAACCATATTGTAACTATATTAAATGGGTTTTTGAGTATTTTTGGATTTCACGTGGTCATTTTCTGTTTTTTAAAATATTTTTCTTTATAACTAAGCATTTCTTATTTCTCATTTTTAGTGCTATTTTGTTCACGCCACAAATAGTATTATACCTTTAAAGACGTTTTGAATTTGTTTCATTCACTACATATTAGATTTTCATACAAGAAGTAATATATGCTTGTATAATAAGGATGAACCAGTGCTTCCATTTGGCTCACTTAAAACCGAGTATAAAAAGCATTTTTGCAGTTTGGAGCTCAGTTTGCGGCCACAACTTTTAAGACGTTCGACATCATTGCGATTAGAGGGCTTAATGCATCATAAATCGGAGCATCAAGAGCAATATCATTGGTATAGCCCAAAAGACTGGCAAAGGTATGTTAAGCGTTATATATCTTAGTGACGCATTAATTCAATGATATAACATAAATTTCATTAGACGATAATTTTAGAATGTGTGACCATCCATGAGAAACCAATAAGAAGGCTTACAAAATCGTTTTGATGGTTTAGGGTATTTTGGTGTCTTAAGATCACATAGTGTAAGCTATCAACATCTCGATATCACACACCTTTGAGCTTTCTGGTGGACGTTCACATTTACTGAAACCTATCTGAACATACAAAGTGAATACATTAGCAGTAAATAAATTTTTTTTATATGTTTAGTTGCCGCTCATTTCCTATACGAAATCCTGAAAATTTGCGCATTGGTGGTGACTTCAATATGGATCCTGAATACCGTTCCTCATATATCTGCTATCCAATGGTCGATCGTACTGCCAAAATTCTACCACGCGAAATGTTTCGCATTGAGCCAGATTCGTCTACATCATCTAATTACAATCAACGCCAACAACAATCTCTAGAACGTAGCCCAGAAGAAGTCGCTGCCATTAATAAGCTAGCCGAGGATAAATTTAAACGTGATCTTGCCGCTCAAGAGCAACACAAGTGTCATTTGCAGCAACGTGACGCTGACATTAAGCAGAAAACGAACACATCACCATCAGAATATCGTCGTCAATTTGTACAGTTTCCCATCGAAAAAGCCCATTCCATACCTCAAATAAGTCACATCAAAATACAGGGTGATTTTATAGGTGTTCCTGAATATAGTGATCGCTTTAAAATGTATGACAATTACTCGAAGAGTGCACCAATCAAAAAAGCTGATAATCTATGCCAATCAGGTGCTGAAGCTCAACTTACTGCCACGGACGGGGAGGGCACCACTGTACCGTACGTTCGTGAAAAATTTCGTTTACCGCCCAAAGATGCCACAAAAGATAAATTCCATAAGATCAATGATCATTTGCATCCACGTGGTGAATTCACTAAAGATGTGCCCGAATATTATGAAAGCTTCCGTGATCCACAAATAAAGCAAATGCCGGAACGTGGTAAATGTCGTGAACCATACTTGCGACTTAAAGGAAAAATTGAATTTAATCCAGAATATCGAAGTACCTACTTAGATTTTCCACGCTCAAGGCCAATTGTAAAAAAATCAACGTCTTCATTTCGTTTGCCAACATCGTCTACAACAACAACAGCAACCAGTGGCGATTCAAAAAGTCCAAAACGTACGCCACGACGTAAGTATAAATCGAGTTCACCAAATCGCTACATTGATGCAGTTGTCGATCCGACCGCAGATATGACAGCTACACCGGAGTACAGGCGTGCACATTATAACTATCAGTTGCGTGAGCGCACACCACCGCACAAGGTGATAGAATCGGATGGTGGTGGAATATCTAAGTTTATACCAATTAGTAAAACGCGAAAGAGTTCGGATTCTTCTCCGGAACCTGCTGGAAAATTTTTAAATGCTAACAAACGTCGACCATCACGTCTTCGTCAGGCTTCCATATCAGATCAGCAACCATTATCAACGCAGTCCAGCTTTGAAAATGTCGGCGTAAGTGCGACGAAGAAACCAGCAAGGTTTGGACGTCGCTCTTCGGTCTTACAAAATGCTGACAACTGCCGTGGCAACTCTTCGATCATCGAAGGCAATCCAAAATATGCGCTATCAACAAAACACGACAAATGCAATCGAGAAAATCAAGATTCCTTTGTTGTACTGGATGAGCCATGCAAACGAACTAATTGGATGAAGAAGTCATGGTATGAGTCGTAGACTTAGTAGGTAGACTACAAAATAATACATAAAAACAGGATAACAATTCAAAAAATATCTCATGAATAAACAAATATGCTAAGGCTAGTCCAGTGTTGTTTTCTTTCAAAATGGTCTGTAGACTTTTGTCCAGAGTGAAGGGAAATCCATATTTTATTTTGTTGCGCTCACTTGAGAAGAATTCGCTCGCAAATTCTTTTTTTGATCCCCGAACCAAACGAAAAAATTAGAGTTTTAAGCAAAATTAGTTCAGGAATTTAGTCCAAAAAGAATAACACTTAAAACCGAATTTAATCTTTAATGGTACTAGGTAAAAAATGGAATTAAAAAAAAGAATTTTAAGCGAATCGAGGGGAATCGGAAAAATCTAAAGTGGATTTGAGACATCAAGCTAGATATTTTGGGCAATTTTTTTTACGTTGATGGGAAAGAATTGAAACTGAATTCAAACTTCAACAGAAGTTGATTTGATGACTCCACCAATATATTTTACAAGGAATCTCACATTTATGGTATATATTTAAAAAATAAATGAATCTTAACATTGATTTTGAAGCAAGACTACTAGACCAATGCAGTGCTTTTCAAGCTGAGGCTTTTGGTTTTAGTGTAAGTGACATCCAGGCTAAAAAGTAACACGGTTTCCAGTTGAGACATCAACACATGTTTCGACAGACAAGTATCTGCAAGAGTCTGGTGTCCTGAAAATTTGAGGTGCGCTAAAATGACACAAGCTTTAAAGCGAAATCGTCCAGCATTCATTTCGATGGTCACTTTATATTAATACCGGGACGTATTTAAATGGTTGCTGTTAAGCAGACTGACTTGCTAGGAACAGGACTACTTCTGGGATTCTTCTGGATATGGCACTAGCTAGAAGCAAGTTGCTATTAAAAAACCATGTGCTGGAAAAAGCATACAAACGTCGAAGAGACAGCATACGATATAACGAAACCAGCATCAGATCTAAATGGAACAGTTAGATAATAATCGCTGTGATAAAAACTCAATCCGTGGAAATATCTATTAAATAAGCATTTTTGAGGTGCAATTTTGAGTTGGTAATGAGCATTTTTACTGAATAGAAAGTCTTTTAAATTTTTCATCTTTGATAACGTAAAGTACGATATATAAATAAAGGGTGTCCGAATAAGACTGTACTTTTTAAATTTTGTATTATATAATATTGTTTCCGTGCAAACTGCTACTCTGAAATTTTACAGCAGTAACCTATGATTGGTTGGATTATTAAAAATGGAGCAACGCGTTATCATTGTGAAAGCCCTTTATGAAAATAAGTGACGTAAATGCTGATATTTCGAAAAAAGACATCTTCACCGATGAAGCGCATTTCCGTCTGAACAAAATTGTCGAATTTAGGGCTCAGAAAATCCTCACGCGATCCATGAAAAATAACTGCATCCACAATGAACAACTGTCTGGTCTGGTAGCTGTTTGGTCAGAGGCGTGATTATGCCTTAGTTTTTTGAAAATGAGGCCGCAATTGGAGTTATTGTGAACGGCATTCGTTACAGGAACATGATAACGAAGTTTTTGTGGCCCCAACTGAACGGCATGGATCTGGACAACATGTGATTTCAGCAGGACGGCACCACCTGCCACACCGCGCATGAAACAATCAATATATTACAGCAGCGATTTCCAGACCAAATCATCTCACGAAATTCTGATGTCAACTGGTCACCAAGATTATGCGACTTCTTACTTTAGGGTTTTGTGAAATCTCAGGTTTATGTGAAAAGCCTGAAACAACTTCTGAGCTCAAGTTCGAGATCTAACGCGTCATCGGTGAGATACAGCCACATCTTTGTGAAAATGTCATCGAAAATTTCATAAAAAGAGCAATGGCCTGTCATCAGAGTTGTGGTGGTCATTCGCCGGAATTTGTTTTTTGTACTTAATCGGAACATGGCTACTTTACAAAATCACAACTCGCTCAAAAACTACGTATTTTTATTTTTAAATAAAAAAGTGCATTCTTATTGGGACACTCTTATGTATTTTCTTTAAAAAAAATTCTTAAATAATGCGGCTGAAATCACCCGTAAGATACTTGGTTCTGCTAAATTACATTAATGTTTAATACTATATAGAATACATTTAAATATCTTACATATATGTTTATAAGGTACAAAGATATCAACATATAAATATGTTATTGTTTTGCTTATTAGGTACAAAAACATAAACAAAACTTTGGTATTCGCATATAAAACGTTTTTTATCAATTTCTTATCAGTTTAGTCAAAACCAAACAATGAATAATGCCGAGCAATACTCACGCAAAAATGTGTGGAACCACCTTGTTTCGTAGTCATATGCAATCAGTATCTCAACGAATTTCGCAAGTCCAACATACCCTCAATGGGAGGCGTTTTAAAATTTTCTTTTGCCAGAGGGAAAATTTCAAAATAAGTTAATTAATACGAGAAAACACTGTGTTTCAAACGACGCACAAATGGATGGCCATGCCGGTAGTCCACCACAGCATATACTGGGCTACACGATACGCAGTCGAACACGCATTTATGTCTCGTACGTAATACCGGCAGCACTGGAGTTGACCTGCTTTATTGCACAAATTGTAGCCGATTGTGCTGTGAGCTATGAACATTTTCGTTCACATCAACCGAATTTTGGCTGGGCTACGCTCAGTTTGATATTGGTACCACCAGTGTTGACGTTTATTATTGTGCTCAGTTCTCGTGATCAATGGTCTAATCCTAAACATGCAAATCGATGGCATTTTTTTGGATATCAAGTCTTATGTCTACTTCTATTTCCGTTTGTTGCAATCTACAGGTGTGTAAGCGTTAATTACGTCATTGTTATTCTGTACTTGATTTTTCTTATCAGTTTTAATGATATGATATTTTATCTTTATCGTTTGTTTTCATTTATAGATTATCTCGCCGTATATTTTGGTCGATTGAAGCTCTCTTTCAAGATGACAATGATAAGGAACGTATGCTGTGCCTCTCTCGCGCGGAGGAGTGTTCAACATGTGAACTGTATCATCTTATACAGGCATATGGACAATCTGCACCACAGATTATCCTACAACTATATCATATGTTGACGCAGGATTTATTTCGAAACTTTGAAACAAGTATGTTAATATGACTTTTGTTTTAACTAATCTATCTGATCTCGTTTACTCAAGGTACATGTACTTTGAAACACCTTAAGTTCTCTGTTGCGTTGAGTTCAAGTGAAGGTGAAAATTCATTCACCCGTTTTTTTTGCAATGAAAAGGATGGACGGGGCGTGATGTAATCTGGGGTTTTTCAAAACTTTGTTTTAGAATGTTTTCAGTGTTGACTGACAATTATCATATCCTGCCGTGTTGAGCTATAGTGAAAGAGGAAATCAGATCCATCTACCGATCAGCAGTCTAAGTGTTCCGTACCGTTTCGATTTACCGGTATTCGACCTAGAGCGCTGTGTACACAGTCCATCCACCCAGAGCATGCGCTGCGCGTGGGTTATGTTAAAATTTTTACGTTCGTTTTTTCCTATCTTTTAATGTCTTAAGCACTTTCAAACCGATCCTTTGGGCAAATTTTTGTAGGGTCACGAACTACGTCCGATATAATAAAATTCTCGAATGAAGTCCGTTCTAATATATTATATATGTGACGCTATTGATATGTCTTCTTAGTGTCTGCACACAATTAATTCAACGTTTCGTTTCGACTCATAAAATAACAAATAATTTTTTTATTTTTCTTTTTCAAACTCAAACAGCAAATTGCCAGGCCATCAGTTTAATTTTCTCTGCCATAGACTTAGCGTCTATAACCACTACCTATCAGCGTTTTGAAAGTCAAAAACAAGCAGGTCGTCCCTACCCCTGGTCAGCACCACATCAAGTTCAAGTGCAAAAAGCAAAATTAGCTACTGCTGAACGTCTGCAAAATGAATGTGAAAGAAAGAAACGCGAATCTGAGCGTACAATAGCCAGTTTCCCCGAAACCGATAAAATAATGGCCAATTTTAAGCTCAGAAACAGCGCTGAAGAAGCTGCTGAAACGAAAAAAATCAACAACATTGTAAGTGAAGATAGAACCCATGTCGGAAAAGTAGAAGGTCTTGATGAGGTCGATAATGATGCAATTGAGGAGACCACAGTGCTGCTGCACAAACAGCATAGTGAACATGAGAAAAATGTAACTGACGATGAAAAAATCAAAATTATACCTAAACATCGTCTCCACAGTATACGAGAAGAGCAAATCAATGCAGATCACATCGAGGTACTAGATGCAGTACCAGACAGTCCTGCACCGGCAGTGCCAGTTTTAGCACCCTTTAGACTATCAGACCCTAATGAGACACCACAATTACGTAGCCAAATGTCTGATACTTCAGAGACTAGTACGAATCGGCAGCAGCGACGTGATAAACGTTCATCAAAAACACTCAGTCAACTTGATACATTCAAAGATATGTTAATAGTTAATGCACAATTATATATAAAAGAACATGTACCACGTCCACCTAAAATGTTACTAACACGTATTGAGCCGGAGGAAGAAGAAGACAAAGAAAAACTCGTGTCAACACCTGTAGCTGCAAGGGATGTAGTCGATTTTTTTCTGCCACGTCCAACAAAAATTGTCAACGGTATACAGCAGGATGATTTTGCGGGTAAAACTATAGCTTTCTTTGGTTGGATTGCATTTATAACCATGCGCATGCTTTCGCTAGCAACATTTTGTGTCTTCTATCCTAAAGCTTTTTTTATTCTAATCAGCGTACACTATGTTGTCATGTTGGCTGCATTATATTTGGAGGCACGTTTCAATGGTAGACTTAATCGTACGCTATTCTACATGCTCTTGGCCTACGTTTATATAATTGTTATCCTTGAGTTTCGTATAAAATTTAAGCGTATACGCTTATGGTTTATCGGATATTTCATAATAACCATGACCGAAAATGTCACCATGACCATAATTTGGTATTCGCGCGAAGAGTTCGAATCATGGTGGTTTGGTTTTATTTATGATGGTATTATTTATAGTGGTATTTTGTTCATAGCCACAATATTGGTATACTACTATATACTGAAGCCGAAGGATGTGACACTTGTAGTCGAAGATAATGACAACTTGACAAATGTAACTAACTAGTTAAGCTTAAGCGAATATATCTAGTTGAATAAGTATTAATAAAAAGGATGTTAATTTAAATTTTAAATGAAAATTATATTTAAAAGTATATGATATTTTAATTATAATGATTACACAACAAAAATTGTCAGATTTGCAATTAAAGTGTGTTCCAAGTAATGTCTTTCCTGTTTACTTGTGGATTTTAAAGAAATAGTTGAATAGTAAAATACAGACATGAATATTAAAACAACATTTTTAGAACTGAACACTTAGACTTAGTTTTTTAAATAATATTTTTTTTTTTAAACGGTTAACCGCGACAAAAGCACAGCTATAATAATATAAGAGTTTATTTACTACAGCTATTAGCCTTCTTAGCAATTTAGCTTGAAGCTTCAAACCAAGTAAAAAGCTTATTTTATGAATGATAAAACTGAAAAAATTACACAACCAGCCAGTTGTTCAGCAAAAGCGTTATGAGAAACATAATTTAAAATAAAAATGATGTAATTCAAATTCAGCTGCAAAGTTACCTGATTTTCATAGAAGTACCCATATTTTGTATGTGCTGTGGTATTTTTAAAATAATCGAATATAAAAGGGCTCAATCTCTATTTGCTCACATTTCTGGACACATGGAAAAAGATTTTGATATCTGAGATCTCTAATGTATATCTTATAGAATTGTTCTTTAAGAATAAGATTAAAGCGCTAGATACACAGATGTACGATATACAATTCTCTGCTATCCCCAACTTGCTAATATTAATTTTTTTTAAACTAAATTTTTGGTCATAGCTCAGTCAAAAGAAAAGCTTTACATAGGTTTTTGATCTTATTTTATAGGTTAAATTTTCCAATAAGAAATGTAAAAATGTTAAAGTATACAACGATATTACATTTTCCTTTGCTCTTAAAACTTTCTAAGTGTCCTAAAGTGAAGATCTCAAACATATTTTTTTCAAGCTTTTTTGAAATTAATACATAATAGTCCGAGTTGAGAGCAAGGTTTGCCAAGTGGCCGCTTTTCACGCAGTCAATCCTATTATTGCAGATTATAGACCTATTTACAATTTTTGAACGTTATCGTCATTAAGTTTTTTGCCTACAAAATAATAAATTTTGTTATATTAGCGAAATATTTTTACTTTGGGAAGACCGCTAGCTCCTTGTTTTCAACTAGGCAGCCCTAGCTGAGATCTTATACTTTAGAGACTTCGCATTTATAGCAATGGAGTCAGATGGAAAGAATTGAGACTCCATTCCACTCCGTCAAATCACATACAACAAGAGACGAGTGTGGTAATATCTGATCATAACGATCTATGGTTCTGTGCCATGGCATTTGGATTTTATGGAAATGTGCTGTATTGAGATTTATAATGTATTTTTTAGAGGGCGATTATACTTTTTTGTCATGGACATACAAATTTTGTAAGCTTTTAGTTTAAATAAAAAGAAGAAAATTTAAATAAATTACCGAAAATCAAAAACGAATCACTTACCGATTGCGGCCTTACGACTTGCACAATTGAAAGACCACTGCTAAAAATTAATTTGCAAAACATTTTGAACGCTTTGAACAGAATCATAGCGGATGCTGCACTTTGGCAGCAACTCCAATTCATTTTAGCAGTAACCAATACACTCACACCACACTTAAGGATTTTTAATAAATTAATTTTTATAAATAAATCAAACATTGAAAAAATTGCTAGGCATTAAATTAAAAAGCTGTTGTTGGATTTTTTGTGAGCACATTTAAAGTTTTTTAACAAACCTACTTTTAAATTAAAAACAAAACAACTAAGCACTACACTCTCACTGGCTTCTCTGCTGGTGGCACCGTTTTGAATGCGATTTTCCATTTTCACATAAATTTATTAAAACATTTTATGGATTTATCACCACTTTTCATATATTTACTATTAATATTTAAATATGTAAAATTTAAAGATGAAATAAAACGCGCAAATTAAATGAAAACTGAAGCGCGAACTAAACTTGCCGATTTGGACAACCAAAGTTTTGCTACACTAAGAGTGTTGCCAGATATTTTTTTACTGATTTGCTAAAATTTACTTTGGAGATAGATGTAACCCTTAATTAGTTTATTAAAAACTTTGAGTTCTTTAAGGGGGCGTGACACAGCCCTTAATGTGAGAAAACTCTGCCAGGGCTGAGTCGCTACAACCGATTATGATGAAATTCTGTACAGAAATAGGTTTTCAAGAGGAAAATATGTTTCTTAGCTAAGCTAACCGGCTGATTTTGATGAAATTTGGTATGCAGATATGTATATATAATGAACTCGAAGGAAGGTATGGAAACAGGAATAGGACATCATGATTTTCATTTTTGGAAACGTTGACATGAAATAGTTCTTTTTTATATCAGTTTTTTTAATACCAAAGATAATTTTTTGTTTTTGTTTTGTCACTATAATGGTTGAATTTCAACCACTGTCCAAACTATAGTAGCCTTAAATATTCGCCAACATTTTAAATTGTGTCTGTATCATTGATGTTACACAGCACATCCACAGCAACGCCACTGTGCTGTTTAAGAAACTTACGTTGCCATAGCATTCAAACAAACTTTAGTTGTCAAAGAAAATATAAGCAAATAAATAAATAATTTTCAACTTTGTATTCGAACACGAAATTTATTTGTGGATAAATTTTTTTCAAATATTAAAAACAAGAATTATAATGTGCTCCAATGATAATAAGTTAAGTGAAACAAAGGAGAAGTTTACTTTACCAAAATTAAAAAAGCCAAAACGTAAGTTAATTTGTACATGGACAATAAATGTCGAGCACATTAGCATTTGCAATTCAATTGTCTCTTCAAATTGCTAATGCAAAAACATTTAATTTATCAATCATATTTTATGCAAAATTATATAATCGTATTTCGCTTACATTTTAGCTACACGGTCCAAGCGCTTAGAACAATTTCTTTGGAAAGAGCTTTATGAGGAGTACCTACGCTTTAATGAGCGCAATAATAAGCGTGTATTAACTAATCCCAATACAGAGTACTACGATGAATTTTGTAAGGATATGCCAAAAGAGGACGAAGCCGCAAAGGAAGCACTAATGCATCGTTATCCATTGTATTGTACACGAGCCATAACGCTATGGAATCATGATGGCGATATTACATTAGATTTTAAGAAACGTTATTCCATAACACGTCCAGTACAGGAACAAACTGAACAATTTGGTTGAAAAACGCGAATACTTTGTTTTGTAACTACATTGGAGACAATGTAACCATGCCATATTGTAATATGCACGAGTTCAAAGTCTTCTGATTGAGTTTTGTAGCCAAAAACTTTAGCGTTTCCTTTCAATAAAAATTTTTATAAGGAATTTGTCATGATTCACTCATAAAATAATTAAGTGGATGAAATGAAGTGGTGTCAGGGTCAGGTTAAATTTTGATACATACCTCATTAAAAATATTCTGTCTACGGAACTTTTCGAAAACTGTTTACTGATAGTAGTGGCTTAGAGTTACATAAACTAAACGAAAATTTTTTATTCAAAAACAAGATCTTAAGACCAAAGGAGTGGGCAATCGGAGGCTCCATTTTTTTTTTTTTTTTTGAGGTAGTAAAGAACGTTCATGATAAAGCTATGATCTTTATCATGGTATAATCACGGAAGCGGCGATGTTAAATTTTTTATGCTGGGACTTTTCTAGCGAAAGAATTTTACAAATTTGACAACAGTTGACTAAATTTATTTATACACGTGGAGTGTCCGAAGGATACAATTATATTCTATCTCATATGAATGAATGCCACTGTATGCCATCTCCCGAGGGTGCGCACTTTTAACAGTTCATTCAAGTGATGCCTAGGTATTGGCTTTCCATTATTTTCTATCAAAATACGAAGCATAAAATATTGGGATTACACATTTTTATCAAATGATTGAGAGCTATCATGTAAGTAAGGTGTTCAGAAGGTGTGAGCAAAAACAGTGCGCGAATTCACACTATAAGACCCATCGCTTACAGCTTCTGAACGAAACCTACTTTGAATAAACACAGCCGCTGACGTGTCTGTCATTTTTTTGCTGGCTATGTAAAAAAAATTTTGTGCATCGGTGTGGATAAACTACATTGGAAAATTCAGAAAAAATATAAATTTCAATAGAAATTCCGAATATATGTTTAGTATGTACAAATTAGGTAAGTTAAGGAAAATATATATTAAATGAATGAATTATCTGTTAGAATATGAACTTTGTATGCGTTTGGGATTCGTCAAGAAGAATACCGGCTTCCGCATGCCTACTACCGGCTATCTGATGGGTGATGCTATTCACAGTCAGCGATGTTGGTTTGGGTGGGGCGGGGGCAACAAAAATGCAAATTCTCTTTTTATTTACAATTAAAAGAAACATTTTTTTTTCCAGTATTCTCCATATTGCTTGCTTTGGCATTAAGCGCCACCAGCTCTTTAGCCACACGCACAGTAAGCAGTCATTTGGGAAACACGGATTTAACACGCCTGCAGAAAGTATTTTCCGATGGTTTGGTGTCCAATGACTTACAGTCTATTTATTATTCTTCATTGAATGTTCAGCCAACGAAGCCAGCGGATCAGGAAGCATTATGTAGACGTTTAACAAACCTTCATGAGGAATCCAAATTAAATGTGAGTTTTGACTATAAGAAAAAATGTAATCTGTTTGAACTAACGCTAAGATAACAATATTCGTACAATCAGTCTACTTGAATCTTTGGCACTCTGCGAAAAGAATCAATAGAACATTTTGTGTTCTTAAATTAACCTCACTGAGGATTTAATAATTTTATCCAGTCGTAAAATTCATGATATATTTAGTTATAATAATGAGCGCAACAGCTCATTGAGCCTCAATATAGCGCTTTAACACCGCCGCTATTCTTTGTTCATTTCAATTTTGTGGAATTACGAGGACCGCATGCTTAACGCCGTATCCGAACGGCAATAGTTGAGAAGTAGCTAAAGTATTTATGGCATATTCCTACCATATCATGAGTTTTTTTTAAAATTCTATTATTCCTTTGCATTATTTTTACAGGACTTCGAGAAAGACTTTTACCTTATTGGTGCTCACAAAAATGCACGCTGCTCATCCAAACTTCCTGAAGCATTGCTGTCCAGCATTTATGCCTCATTGAAAAAAGACATCGCAACGTCACAAGAAATCTACTATCGCGTCACATCACACAAATTACTTGGTGTACAAATCGATGAAGCGTCCAATTCCAAATTGGTTAAAAATCTACAAGACATTCTTAAAAAAGATGATTCACTTGTAAGTCTAGGTTACGCTTTTAATGTTGCCTCAGAATTAGGACCAGCGGCATCATTTGTTGCGGAACGTGTTGAGGATGCAATTGTGCAGGCCGATGAAGTCGATGGCAAAATGTTGCAATTTGAAGGTGGTCTCAGCATTACGGCGTTGATAGTAAACGGTGCTTTCCGCGCAGCCAAAGCCGGTAATAAAGCAGTAGCTATTACATCAGAACAAGCTGTTAAATTAGCTGAATATTTCCTAAGTCGTCGGTCGGTACAAACAGCAAAGGGTGCTCACGTACTTGTTGAAGCTTTGAAAACACTAAGCGATGCTGGCAAATTGGCGCCGATTTGCATACAATTGATCGGTAATGGCCAATTGCAATCCTCTTCACCAGTCCTTAATATAAAAGCTGTGAATTTATTGGGTAAAACATTAACACCATCGCCTACGAATATATTTGGTAAAGTAAGCACTAAAAAAGGCAACACTGTCCTTGCCGAAAAAGTACAATTCGTGTCAAAATCCTCTGATAAGACCATCTTTGCTGCTGACCTTTCACCTTTCAAGCCAACTCGCGGAATTTATGTGGTTGATATTAATGCTGATGGTGGCTACACGCAGGAGCTACTATTTAAAGTTTTGGGCAGAGTTAAGGTTCATTCTTTAGAGGTAGGCGTTGGTGATGCAGATGCAAGTAGCACATTTAAAAAGCAGACAGTTGCATATCCAAGCACTCTTTCGGAAACTCTAA
Source organism: Meiosimyza decipiens (assembly GCA_963680825.1). Taxonomy (NCBI): domain Eukaryota; kingdom Metazoa; phylum Arthropoda; class Insecta; order Diptera; family Lauxaniidae; genus Meiosimyza; species Meiosimyza decipiens. The sequence continues at coordinate 69,282,822 of OY804261.1, read as the reverse complement.
GTGCAGATAACACACAAAAATTAATTTTGAAAACAATGCTTGTGGATGAGGGCACAACAAAGGTATTAACTCTTAATGCAATATAACTTTTAGCTTGGTTATAAGTTTTAAAATCTTGCTTAAATTTAACTTGTGCTTTATTTTCTCTTAGGTTATAACAGTACATCAGGCATTCGTGCGCCTCTATAACAAAGAAAGCAAGGAAGAAATAATTTTTATTGCCGAACAAGATTCATCCAAAGCCTATAAATTTGATATTGACGTAGGTGCACGTGGAGCTGATTTCGGCTATAAGTCTGGACTTTACCAATTGGACTTAATCATTGGAGATGCATCACTTTCGAATTCGTTTAAGTGGCATGTAGCCAATGTACAACTCAAGTTTGCACAGGACCCTAAAGGTATTTAAAGATTTACGGCGTTATTAAAAATGTATGTTAATATATATATATATATTTATTTTTTCAAGATACCAAAAAAGAACTGCGCGCACCGTTACCAGAAATTCATCATCAATTCCGCGTACCCGAAAAACGTCCACCACGTGTTGTTTCGGACATTTTCACTGGACTTTGTCTAACGCCTCTGGTGTTGTTATTTATTTTCTGGGGAAAACTAGGTATCAACGTCTCGAATTTTAATCTTTCTATTAGCACAATTGGATTTCATTTGGGATTTGGCGGAATTTTAACATTGTTTGGTATTTTCTGGCTGCAATTGAATATGTTCCAAACGTTACGACTACTCATTCCAATCGCTGTATTGACATTTTTATGCGGAAACCGGTTGCTGCGGCGTCTTTATGCTCAGCGTGTAGCGAAAAATCCCACATCATAAACATTTTATTATTTCTTAGTGCTGCTTGGTTCTTTTTTTTTTTTTCTTAAGAACCTTTTTGAATCTATTATATTTTCTCATAAATGGTTGTCAAAAAAAGAAACATTTTTTCATTATTATGTTTTGGTTAAACCCTTAATTGTGTTAATGTCATTGACAATCATTTAATGAAATGCTGTCGTGCTTTAGTTTTTGTTTTTCTTTTTCTAAGTTCAAGCTAAAAAAATTTGTCACATTTTAAGAATCTATTAATTTAAGCAATTTAACATTCGTGTTTTCAAAACAAACTACAGAACTGCACTTGAACACACGCATATTTATAAGAAATAATAATTTGGAATAGCAGTTTTAAAATAAATGAAAATTAAATAAAATAATTAAACTGACTTTATGCATCGTTTAAATGGTTGAATCAAAATTGAGAATGGTAGTCAGGTTAAAAAAAAAAGTTTTTGGGCTAGAACTCTTAAACCTGCAAGTTAAGGTTAGAACTAATTTCTTTTTATCAATGACAACTTCTTATCATTTCGGTTATTATTAGTGATTGCCTTTATCAACATGTGCTAATTATTAGATTTTATCAATTACGATTTTAGGAAACTTAAGAAATGTAAAGCATATTTTATTTGCTCCACTTTGGAATTGTTTAATTGTTCATGTGTGATTAAATTTATTTATAACACATACATATAGATTTTTACATTGGGATTCAAATTTGTATAGGGTGAACATTGAAAGACAGCCCAATGGAAGAAACATTTAACATGTTGAGAGACAGGTTTGTCGGACTACCTGTATGGTATTTGTATAGAAGCATGTCAGTTTGTATTGATCGGTTCTTTGAGTCATGATGGAATTAATAAAGGTAAAGTCAATTCCCTTTTATTTCACTTCACTATAGTAAAAATAAACGTGAGGAAGTATATTTTTTTATTCATTTACTAAATAAAACTGACTGTCTCTCTAATGACTTCATCCTTGATAATTCCACTAGGCTTTGAGTTTTACTTTACCAAAATTAATTGCATCTGGTGGCTAATCTATATTTCGTTCCAAAAGTATTTTTCTTACTGAGAACACTTTCTAAACGGAAAAATTCTACCAACATAATATCATTACTCGGATTTGTGTCAGGACTTTATTCGAGTACACCCAATTCTGTTTTTACACGGTAGATACGTTGCACACAAAACCGTGTAAAAAAAAGACATGATGTATGTATGTATGTACATACATAGAAAACGAGGGGATTAGTACCATATCCTTCAAACCTGTCAAAAATACTTAAAGTAAATAATTATTGAAACATTTTTCTTAAAGATTACGTTTAATAAAAATATTTTTTTTTAAATTTTCCATAAAATACCGTTTTCAATCGTGCTAAATCGAAGTCGTGTAAAAACGCAATCAATTTTTTTCTAGACCGTGTTAAATCAAAACCGTGTAAAACAGAATTGGGTGTACGTCATTAAAGCTGTTAAAAAGAATAAAGACAAATAGTTACCGAAGAATACAAAAACTTTAGATTGGGAATTACGTTTCGAAAACTCGTTCGATTTTCGAATTGAACTTTAAACGCGAAAGATTAGCTCCAATTGAAAGGAATAGAATACGAATAGTCAAAACAAAACGACACGTTTCAGGGGATGGCATCATTTCTTTATTCATGTTATGCATCTGAGGCTGTTTCTTTTTTTTTTTTTGTTACAATGACCATGTTTTTCAAAGGATTATTCATTTGATATTTGGACTTTATTTACATAAAGTATGTTTTCTATTTATTAAAACATTTATAAAAATATTGCGAGTTATAAATTTCAAACTAAAATAAAAGTTATTTTAAAATTGTTAAACATCGATACAAAATTTTTTATTTTTGTGTTAAGGCAAAAGTCAATAGTATATTTGGTTAGCTTATTTTAGAAGTTACGTTAATTACTGCACGATAATAAGCAATGCGCTAAACAACTTCAGATAAAAATCCTTCAGTTTCTTCCGTAACAATTGCATCAATGTTATAGAATACAGCGTGTAATGAGATGACAAAGCATGAGGCACCTGCAAAAATAACAGATAAAGATAAATATATAGTAGCCAAGAGAAAAGCAAAATATATTTATTACCTAATGTCCAAAACAAAGCAGCACCTGCTCCAACCAAGAAAAGTACTGGTAGAGCAGCGATATGTACTCCTAAAATCTGATGATTTGTAGTTAGTTGATAACCAAAAATTGTGATCGGCGATTCAGCTTTTTTGATTCTATGACTGAGGTACGCAAGAGCGCCTAATACAATCAGTATGAGAGGTGAAGTGATGCTAGGTGTTAGTAAAAAAATCAAGTTATAGAATTAAAATTTTCGAACATAAAATAATTCACAGTTTTACTTACAGACAATAAATCATCAAAATGACGAAAATTATGATGTAATTACTCTGAAAATGGCTTAAATTACGTACAAATCTGCTGCTTAGGCGCGGAAAGCTAACAGCGGCTTTGAAGTTAGCGGTGTTAATAAACTCGGACCAGGGACGCACATATTTTCGGGTCAATTGTATAAGCTCCATAGGGGTGGGTATCTTCCTGAACTGTGAAAAACTGTCCGAAAAAATATAAATAATTTTTTATTAAAAAAATAAAGATATTGCGCTTTTTCTGATTTTTTTCTCAGTGGTTGTGAGAGGCCGACAAAAAAATTGGAAATTAAGCCACAAGTAAAAAAATATATTTAAACCTGTAGAAGAGATGAAAGCACATAGATTTCCTGTCCGAAAAATTCTCGTATGTCAAGATTTTACCCACCTTTCATATTTATAAAATTACTAATAACCATCAATAAAAATTACTTGTTCTTTATTATTCTTGGCTATTTTTGAATAAAAATTGCCCCATGCTAGTCTGATTACCATCGTTTGCGACGACAGCCACACATTTTCTTCTTAAGTTTGGCCATCTGATCTATTTCTTAAATATTTCTATCGAAAAGGGGCTATATGAACTATTATTTGAGATCCCAAAATTTATATATTCTTTCGTAGAAACTATTTGATGCACTAAAGTTTTTTAGATCTTACCTGGCAAAATCAAAATGTGATTTGTTTTCCGATTGCGGCACATTCATTTCCCCGCTGAGATCCACTTTAACTTCTTCCATTCTACTGATGATGCTGATAACGATGTGTGAATTTTTGTATTACTTTGTGTGAATTCCAAATCAAAAACGCAAAGCTTTTCGTTAGTTCGTACCTACGTTGCAACGTTGACAAAATCAGCTAAGCAATTAAAAATATTCAAGAGTTCTGTTTTATCGTAATTTTTTCCCCACCAAGTATATCTTGAGCCACAGTTTCTACACGTAGTTTAGTTGTCTAGTTTGCATTTGTTGCTGTTGTTTTGTTTTTACCTCCGCTTCCACCAAAAAATTTTTGTTTGTATTCTGAAGATGAGAATTTTATGATGTGTTAATTATGAGATATCATTAATTTAGTTGTAATTTTTATTTCCACTACAGTGAAAAATTTTTAAAAGCGAAAGAATTTGCTATTTTCGATTGTTTTCATATGCAAAAAATTGACAGAAAATTTTATACAATAATAATACTCACTGGCAAAACGGAAATTCCTTTTGTTGACGTTTCGTGGTCCCAAATCGTGCGTTGCCAAAGACTTTTTTTAAATCGTAATTATTGCATTCTTTTTCAACCAAAAATTTACGCCACACGATCGCAATTGTTGCGAGCAACGTTTTTTCTATAGCTGGATCGTTTCGTTTTATTTTGTGGAATAAACGCGAATGAACAAGAGCGTTCAAGGCTGCATTTAGCAAACGTAAGCATAACAGAATTTTTACAAAGTAATGTTGCGTTCAGATAGTTGGTTATATGGCAACAGTTCCATGTAACGAGACTAGCTTAATTTGTTCACCTGCTACGCGTGTAACGCGGCATTTACTTTTTTAATTCTAAAACATTCAATTATATCAATTGGACGGTAGTTATTTGATTGATGACCAATTGAAGACTGCCTATACTATTTAGCTCATGTCAATAGTTGCACTATTTAATTCTTTGAAGTTAAAGGCCTGTCAATGTATATGACAAAATAGTTGCTGAACTACTGATCTCTACCAAATAATTTTGTCTACTTATAATTGTTCGCTGATGTCTAATTACATAGTAAATACCAACTGAAGTAGTTTGGTGTTTATAAGTTTTTTCTCAGAATAATATGAATATTGTTTACAAAAATTTAATAATTTATATAATTATTGAGATAAGGATAACAAAACGAAAAACTTTGTGTGTATCTAACAAAAACTTATTTTTATCTAATTTTTATATTGATAAGTCGGTCGACTCTCGCCCACCCATTCAGTTGCAGACAATTTTATGATTCCTTATTAAATGTGCGCATTCTCATAACGCTCGATGCCTTTATGAATATCGTATAGCCAAGTAGTTTGTTTGCAAAGGCTTTTGAGCAATGGTAATCACATGTAAATCGCTTGTCTAAAAACGTGGATTTTGAGAACGTGGATTAATAAACCTTTGACAGTCTAAAATGCATTGTGATATTTTACTAGCATGGAAAATGAGACATGAAGAAAAAAGTATATTGCTGAACAAAGTCATTATTCAGTCTCCGGACTGTTAAGCAAACTGTCAAAATCAGCTTGAATTTTCTCACAATTTCAGTTAATGACATTTCTGATAAAGTGACACTGACAACAACTGCGGTGCATTAGCGTAGGGATTTTAGAAATTTTTTAGTTTTTAAAAAAAGTGACCAATAGAAATTTTAATTTTTATAACTAATATAAAATTAAAAGATCCGAAAAGAATGCAAATATTCAAAAATCACAAATAGCGTAAATTAAGGTAAGTGTTAATTTACTAAATATTTCATTAGAACGTTAGCAGTGAAAGAAAGAAAAGAATTTATTTTGTTGGTCGGAAGGGCTCTCGCTGATGTAACGATGAGGTGCCTTGGTAAGAATTTTAATTTTCAATTAAATTTTCTTTGAAGTTTGCAATGAATGTACCTTCCTGTTTATAGCATGATTTTATTTGCAAAATATGCAGTTTTTTCTGTCGAATTTTTGAAAAACTTTACAGTAATGCATGTAATCTTCAGAATTATTTATTTCTTGAAGATTTTATTGCAATATTCACATAAAAAAACTTTTAACACAAAGCTTTTTAATTGCAAAAAATAAGTAACTAAGTGATATTGTGCTCAAAATCAAAAAAAATTTTGCTTTATGATTTATAGAATTAAGAAACTTTATGATGGGTATATGTACATAGTTTAAAAGTCAGCTTTTTTAGCAATTTCAATGATCACAATTTGAATTTTTCGCATTTGTATAAAAAGTAACACTACTTAATTCATATGCTGAAACTCTTTTTTTTTATCTTATTTTTAATGATTTTTCGAACTATAGAGTTAATCTGACAAAATTTTTAATTCATTAATTGTATTTCACTATTAATTAGCTTTAAGGGTAACGGACTTGTATCGAATTTATGTATGTACAGATGTACTCTTTCGGATTTCTGTCATCGTTTTAATTGGTGTTGTACAGAAACTTTCTTCATCTTTCTTGCAACTGCTTAAAATATATAATTAATTAACTTAAGTAAATAACTTTTCGTATATATATGTACATAAGGGTGATTAAAACTTTTTTGTTATTGATTTTGTTAAGGTGCTGTTGCTTAAAAAGTAATTTAATGATATGAAAAAAAATTTCACAAAAATTCAGCTCAGTACCTCAATTTTACAAGGTGGCGGCGAAGCCTATTAATTTTACATGTAAATTATATGAAAAACTATATTTTATTAAAATGACATGTAAATGAATATGTGATGATTATTGTTGGGCTGAGGAGGGTCGTTTTTCAAAGTAATGTTTTGCGCTGAGTCCGTATCTGGCTTTAGAATCGACCCATCACGTGAGGATTCCGTCGTTGTCCTTCAAAATGAAATTTGCTTTGTTCCAAAAACACAATTAAAAAAAAAGATCAAGTTTCAGGCACTTAACCTCAAATATTTTAGAATTCTGACATGATGGGTCAATTCTGAGGCCAGATTCGCATTCCACGTAAACAACTATGAAAAACGACCATCAGCAGCTGAACAATATTCATTCACATACCTTTTTATAGTAATAAAATATAGTTTTTCCATACAATTTACATGTAAAACTATGAGGCTTCGGCGCCACCTTATATAATTGAGGTACTGAGCTGAATTTCGTGAAACTTAAAAACCTTAAAAAAAACAAAAATTTGAATCACCCTTATGCACATGCATGTGAAGACAAAAAAAAAATCTCCCATGTCGATCCTTGTCAATGCTGGTAAAAAATGTGGTGTAAATACACGTAGACACTAGTGTGGAAATACGGACAGTTATGAATGTACGTACGTAGGAAGATCGCTTTTCCCAATATAGTTTTCTTGATAATAATTCTTGGCTAGGCATGATGTATCCAACTTATATGAATGTGCACCACTATGTTCAATTGCGTCCTAGAAAAAGGTCAAACCGAAGTCACGTTGGGGAGCGTTCTCAAATTACGTTACGCAAATTTTCGGAACTTATGGCCTCCGTCGCACAGTAGGTTAGGTAGGGGTGGCAGACATTTAAAACCAAAAACTTTGCACCGTAACAAAATTGAAAGAACCCCCCCCCCCTCCTCCTCTTCCCTTCTAGCGTTACGTTACAGGAAATAAATATTTTTTGATTCTAATATGGAGTTAAAGACGCTCGGAGCAATCGTTCTCTGCATATTTTTGTCTTCTTGCTTCTTTAAACAAAAATATCTAGCCACGAATCGCAATCGCTGTAAAAATGTTGTACTTTACGACATCACTACATTTAATTTATTCATTTCCACCCAGTTTTGTAACAATAAAATATAGTCAAAGTTATACGTTTCAAATAAATGACGACATTCACGTTCGTACATATATTATTTGGTACAACAATTTTATACAAACTAAAATAAGAACATTGCACATTATTGTTCACATTATAATTCAAGCCATGACATGCATTTATTTTTAGTATTCGGAAATTTCAGTGAATTGTCGCTCAGGTGCTTTAATCCACTTTTCAAGATAAGTTATATTAAGAATAAACGATTCAGCACCCTTTTCAATCGGAAGTTTATCTTTGGCAGAATATTATTTTATTACATATTCGATGACATCATCGACATGCAGCCACCGTAATTCGGCTTGACCAGACTTATCTTCAGAATCACATACGATTTTATTTCTTTTTGGAAATAACTTTTCTTTACAGATTATCTCTGTCCCACTGCTTCTATGTGCACATCATTTTTATGAGTATCCAGACATACACTCATGCTCATATAATTAAGTCATTCGTATGCTGCGTAAATTTTTTGTTAAAATGTTCACATAATTAAGTCATCTGAAAGAAAGTAGTTGAAATTGTTGAATTTTTGGTGTTTTTTATTAGTTTACTTTTATAATGAGTTGGAGAACCTTTTGTTTCATAACTGTGAAGAATCGCTTTGACATGCTACCTACAAGCTATTGCACGCTATTCTGGAGTAATTTTATACCACTCCTATAGAATAACTTGCCACAAAGCTGTTTTATGCACCATAAGTTCTCTATAAGATTTAAGTCGGGACTTTCAGGTTGCCACTCCAGAATCTTGGTGGATTGTGTGTTCAGCCATTATTTGACAAGTCAAGAACAATGTTTTAGGCCATTATCATGCTGTAGAATCTATGTCAGAGGTAAATTTTCGGCGTAATAGGTGACCAAATGTTCCCTTAGTACAGTAATTACAGGAAATCTGTTAGCAGCCATAATTGTAACAAATTCGCGTCACATTTTGTTCAGTTACGCTACTTAAACTTTAAAAGTGATAAAATGAATCATCGATTCAGAAAACAACAACAATCCAGAATAATCGAGAATTCGATTTTCTTTCAAATTTCAGAAAATTTTAAAATGAAACAAAATTTAAGTTTTTCAGATTTTCTCTATAAAACTTTTCATTTCTATGCTTTTGATCCATGCACACAATTTTTGGGATTATTAAAACCGGATACAAATTTTGACTATTAGGCTTTATTAAGTCAATATTTTGCTATCTTTTTTGATGTTGCATTTTTATAGCTAGTCAAAGAGAAATACGTTTGTTTTGGCTATCTATTGAGTTCCACAAGAATTAATTTGCAACCTCAGGAACAAAAATACCAAGATGCCCAGAAAGCTAAGGTCAGGTATCCACACATGAATTTTAAATAATATGACTTTCTGCAATCTTCTATTACTTGCAATTTATTGTCTTCAGTTGTACCACCCATCGGGTTAAGGTCGCTTTTTTAATATAATACTTAGACTTATGGATATGTTCATTATATTAAAGGACAGTGCTTTAATTTTGCACTATGTCCTTTAATTTTTTTTTTTGTAGATTATTTGTGAAACTGTTCTTGAAAAGTAGAACAATTTGTATATAAAACAAATAAAAGAGACAGCATTTTTTATTACTTTAATTATAAATTTGCAATACCTAATTTAAGAATAATGAACCTTTATCAATGTTATGTACAATTTTATCACTTAAGACTTCTAAATATTTATTTTAAGGCAATTGAGTTTTAGTGCTTCTTCAATTTTATTTTGAATTTAATTTTATTATTTAGCTAAACATTGACTAACACTTATTTAAATGTGTTAAATCGTTGAATTTTACAACTAGTAAAAGTAAACATATTTATCTGTCTACACATTAAGATTGCATAAGCAATTTGCAAAAGTTTGCGTTTTCCAAAGTGAAAAGTAACCACATTTTAAGTAAAAATTTGTATACATTTCTCTAAATGTTGTGTTTATTTCATTCATTAAAGAAAATTTCCAAGTAAACACAGTACATAATATAAGTAAAACGCCACAGGACTTATAGCAACGCCATTGTATAATGATATTTGGCGCTGTGATTCCCTAAACTAAACAAATTTTTATCAGAAATTTGAATAGAAATTATGAATTCATAGCAGAAATTAGCATTCTGTCAAAAAGTTAGTTCTACAAACATACCAAATATCAATATAATCCAGTAGCAAAATATACCACAAATAATTTATCTTTGAACTTTGATACTTTGCGTGGTTTTTACAATGGCCAACAATCATCTATTGTTGATCAATATACAAAAGCCAAATTTTTTATCAGTTGCCAACAGTTAAACTAATCTCTCCAAAGAAAAAGCTACGTCACAGCATACAATTGTTGCTGTCAAGAGCCACAACAACAACAACACATACCGTCCGCTACTCATCACAGTAACGCTTCAAGAAAAGGGGAGAAAAACGATCGTGCCAACAAGCGGCAAGCAATATATATATCAATATACTGCAACGATCGCATGTTGCCAGCCAGCCCCGTTGGAGTCACCGTCTTCTACAATATTGTTGATTGGTTTTTGTTGTTATTGGCGGCGCACTTCCACCATACTAAATTTAGTTGAAATTCTGAAAACGTTTCCATTTCACTTGGCGGACTTGTACGTTTTTCAGTTTAGTCATACAAGTGATTTCTTTGAGTGCGGTTCGTGCGTATTCGTTAAACGCTTGTAAATCTTTTGGATATAAGAATCGATTGAATTCAATCTCAGAATAAAAAAAGAAGTTGAAAATTGAGCAATTGCATACGCTACAGCAAATAACACCAATTTAACAACAACTCAAGCAAACATTGGGCCCTCATCCAAGTAAGTAATCAATATTTATGTTAGTAGTTATGTTTGAGAATTGTGTAAATCCAAAGTATTAATCCAACGAAGCGTAAATAAACAGGCGGAATGCTTAAAGATGTATTTACATACCTTTAACGATTTTGAAATTTTCGCATGATGTGGTGATGTTCAATCTTGACTTTCATAATCATAAAAATTGTAACGATCATTTGTCGAACTCTAAAACAAAAAATACCAGATATTAAGATACGTATTCATATGAGGAATTGGAAATGGCAAAATTAATTGTTATGTTCAATGCTATGCACTGTGGTGGGAAAACGTATTTTGGTATAAGTAGTATTGCGTTCCCAACTACTCTGTACAAACGACATTTTTAATCCATATCTTTCGAGTATTCCCATTTCGGAACGATTGAAGAAACTATGGAAATTGGAAGGTTAAAACTAATTGTATTTATGGGAAATGTCTAAGGACCAATGGCTTTTTTTATTATATGTAAGTTAACACAGTTTAAGAAATTCAAGATTGCTGATGAATGTAATGTCAGTTTTTCGATTAGTGCCTTGATTTTTGCGAGAAAGCCCAAAATGTGAAATAGGTCAAAATGTCGATCCCTTTTCAAAAACCTGCGCAAAACAAAAAAAAAGTTTTTCCTTTAAATATTAACATTTATGCCAAAACGACCTGCCAGAGAGAGGTTTTCTCTAAATATATTTTCTTAAACCTGAAAAAAAATTTCGACAAGAATGAAATAAATAATTTTTCAAAAATGGAATGCATTAATCTTATCTTTTAAAGAGCATAACTTTTGATCAGTTATACCTAGACCAAGGGCCATACCGTTGGTGAGGCGAATCGTACAAGGTCGGCTAATATGAATAAGCCTCGCACATCTAAAGAGGTGTCACATTTGGTAGAGCCATCAGTTAGATATTAAAAAGTGGTCAAAAATTTGAACAGGTTGAGTAAAAAAGTTAAATGAAAGTTTTGCGCTTTGAATTATTTGTTTGCCTATCAGTTAGAGATTGAAAAGTGGAGTGTAAATCGTCAGAATGAAAAACAAAGTGCTTCATTCATCCCAGGCACCACACTCGTATGGCATGGAACTGCCTAGAACAACAATTCATATACTTCATATACTAATTTCAAAATTATAAATTTCGCTCGCTTAGATTATCGTTTCCCACCACTGTGCAACGTAATCATTACCACGACCTAGTTCCACATAGTGCGGTACAATTGTGTTGTCTTACCGCTTGTCGATTTTGGTTTTTGGGTTGATCACTTGCTACTCTGCAGACGGTATAATTTGACGATCTTCTGGGTTGGTCTTCTGCGATTGTCTTTGGTGATCTTTGTTCGTCTTCTTATTTACGCGATGTTATATGATTATTAAACTTGTTAGTACGGCATTACAACTCTACGCATTAATTCCTCTCGCAAGTCCGATGCGTTTGGTTTTGTTTATTTTTGTAGCTCATTGCGAGCATAAACTTAACAGCCGAAAAAGAGAAAGTTTTTCATGATTTTTCTGCGTTTTTTGTTTGCTGTGATTTAAGCATTATGATATTGTTGATACTCACAGATATTTAGTTGTTTTTTGACCACTCGACTAAGCGTATTGCATTGATTAAACGTTTTCTGAGGTTTTATAAAAAAAAATTTGTATTTCTTTGATCTAGGTATTTCGTTAATTTTTAAAGAAAAAAGAACAAGAAAAAGCAAAAAAGAAAAACTGTTAATACGAATAAAAATTCCGTCGTGTAGCTCCATGAACTTAAAATCAACAAACGACGAAGAATTTCTTTAGTAATTAGGTGAAAGTTATGTTTTGGTTTTGTTTAACAAATTTTAAGCTTACCAATCAGAAAATTTAAGTTTTCGAATGAGTGCCCAGATAATGTATAAATACCTAATAAGTAGTACTATAAAATAGTTATCTAATATAAATTTACTAAAATTTATTACTTATTTGAAAATAGAATTCATGAACGAAAGAATTATTTTTCCATTGAATATCAAATATACCATTTGGTTGAAAAAATATTGAATGAAAATTGGAGTTTCGTTCAATCTTTAACTGAACCGAAGTGTTGCAAATTTTAATACAGTAGACGTCCAATATAACGTATAACGATATAACGAATTTCTATTTTAACGAACAGTCTTTGAAATTGGAATTTTTCCATTGATGTCTCTAAATTCAACTTTTATAAGAGTTAATATATGCGTTAATAAAAGCTAGTATCTTTAGTAAAAAACACTTCGATATAACGAATTTTGCTATATTACAGCTGATCCGTGCATTTATTAGTTCGTTATATTAGACGTCTACTGTATAACTATCCAAAAATTGGAAAAAGTTATCGCATCCACATTCCAATCGCATACACATACAGTCGCTAGCATTAAAGTTCAACTACAGCCACTGAGTCACAAAATTCGCGATATCGCGAAAATTATGTTAGAGCTTTATAATTTCATATTTACATGCAAGTGGTACCTTACGTTCCTGATGTAATTTCTTGTTCAATTGTCTGCATCCTGTACTCTGTAATGCATAAAATCACAAGACAACCCTAAAAAATATGCAATCCAAAAAAAAAAAATTCAACTCTTCAAAATTTAATTTATTTCAATAGTTTGAGTATTCTTACAGGAAAATATTTTAGCTTAAGTTAATACTTAGTGACATAACCGTCATTAGCGATGAATGCACGCAATATGAAAGACATGCATATGTAGATGCCTTATTCGATTCTTCCCGAAGAACTTTTACTAAGTTCTTTAAATTGGAGTGGTTTTTCTTTTTCACTTCGCGGTCTAATGGCTCCCATTGATTTTCTATGGGGTTGAGGTCCGAATTTATTGACTCAGTGACTGTAGTTGCATTTTTATGCTCGCGACTGCACATACATATAAATTTCTATTGAATGTCTTTAACAAACTTTGTGATAAATGCATTTTTATTTCTCGTGAAATTTTGATGCATTTTATTTCTTTAAAAATGTACATACTACATATATTAAATCATAACAACATTTTATGGAAAAAAAACTCTCACATATGTACATATATATCCCTAATTCAGCTTATGGTAGTGACGCCTATAATGTTATAATATGGCTTAAGAGCAATTGGTCAAATACCGATTTGAGTCACTTTTTTCGATTACTTTTGGTTATTTCCGACCTTTCTCGATGGGGATAATTTAATGTGAGGTATAAATAGATCATTTTCCAATTTCGTTTTTCCACCTTTTTCCATATAGTTATTTGAAGACTAGTCGACTGGCCTATTGATTTATAATAATTAAACAAAAATTTGTGAAATTTCTTAAACTGTTGTTTTTTATATCGAAGGTCGAATTGTGTGAAGTTTTGACTTCGCTCCATTCAAATAAGCAAAGTGGTAGGTGACACGGCGCCAAGGCTGTAAGGATGCCAAATCTAAAAATTTAGCAACGTTTATTTTTTGTTCATCAAGCACCCAGGAGCTTAGATTTTTTTTATCATCAACTCAATTACGGCAAACCATAGGCGCCGTATATCATCTTGCATTATGGCACCAGATGAGCATTTTTCAGATATATTAAATTAGAAAATTTTGATTAATTATTGGAACGTGGTAATGTTAATCAATCGGGCTGGCCTAGTGCACAAAAAAATATTTTTTTTTATATTGGAAGCAAACAAGCAAACGATATAAATTACTAAGCACACTCTATTGTACCAAGGATATGGACAGCATCTCCTATCAAAAGATAATATACGGACAAAAACTCTTATGGCATCTCTCTTTCTTTTCAGACTTTACAAAATTTCCTTGGATTCCATTCGAAAGTATTTTTGAATATCTACAATCAAAATGTGGCCTGAAAACGTTGGAATCTTAGCCATAGAAATACTATTTCCCTCACAGTATGTCGACCAGACAGAGCTGGAACACTTTGATGGTGCATCTACTGGAAAATATACAATCGGCTTGGGTCAAGCAAAAATGGGTTTCTGCTCTGATCGCGAAGATGTCAATTCACTTTGCCTAACTGTAGTGAGTCGTCTGCTCGAACGTCATAATATAAAAGCAACAGAAATTGGACGCCTTGAAGTTGGTACTGAGACAATAGTGGATAAATCAAAGTCTGTAAAATCCGTGCTTATGCAACTCTTCACCGACAGTGGTAATACAGATATTGAAGGTATTGATACAACAAATGCCTGCTATGGTGGCACTGCTGCTCTCTTTAACGCTGTCAATTGGATTGAATCATCCAGCTGGGACGGTCGTTATGCATTGGCTGTATGTGCTGATATTGCTGTCTATGCTAAGGGTGCGGCGCGTCCTACTGGCGGTGCTGGTGCTATCGCAATGCTATTGGGACCAAATGCTCCACTCATACTTGAACGTGGACTACGCGCAACACATATGGAGCATGCATATGACTTTTACAAACCAGATTTGAGTTCAGAATACCCAGTAGTCGATGGTAAACTTTCGATACAGTGTTATCTTTCTGCACTGGACACTTGTTACCAGTTGTATCGTAAAAAATTTGAAAAAAAATTCCCCGATGCACAAAAAGTTGGCTTAGAAAATTTCGTCGCATTGGTATTTCACACACCATTTTGCAAACTGGTGCAAAAATCAGTAGCACGCGTTTGCTTTAATGACTTCCTGCTGACAAATGAAGTTAAACGTTCCGTCAAATATGCAGGTCTTGAAAAATTCAACAATTTGACATTGCAGGAAACCTATTTCGATCGGGACGTCGAAAAAGCCTTTATGACCCAATTTGCTGATGTATTTGAAAAGAAGACAAAAAAATCGCTGCTGCTTGCAAATCAAGTTGGTAATATGTACACGCCTTCTGTGTATTCAGGTTTAGTATCGCTGTTGATCAGTGTACCACCTAGCGAATTAGCAGGCAAACGCATTGGCGTCTTTTCTTATGGTTCCGGCTTAGCAGCTTCGATGTATTCGATTGCAGTAACAGAAAATATTGATGTCTTCCAAAAGTTCTTAGAAAAATTGAATTATGTTTTGCCTATGCTGAATTCACGTGAAAAAATTGAACCTGCCTTATTTTCCGAATTAATGGAAGTTCGTGAAAAAAATAATCATGCGGCGCCATACACGCCAACCGGCAGTATAAGCGCCTTATTCCCCGGCACATACTACCTCAAGGATGTCGACGCCATGCATCGGCGAACATACGAACGAACACCTGTTATAAGTAATGGTGTTCACTAAAATTATGCAGTTAGAAGGGTGAAATGGTGAAGGGAGCGTCTCCTCTTCTAGAGCAGTCGAAGAGCTTAAATTATTTTTATATAGTAGTATGTAATTAGAAATACATATATGGTTAATATTATCGTAGTAAATACTAACTGAACAGTTTAAAGAATTGTAAATTCAATTTAAAAATTTGACATAAATTCAATAACCAACTTTTTAATTATCTAAAACAAAGTAAACAAATGATAATGTTTTCAAACAATAAATTTAGTAAAAACAAAAACATACTTTTAAAATATAATACAAAATGTTAATAAGAAATATTTGTAATTGAGAAGAACAATTTTTATGTAGATACAATATTTGAAACTATAGTAAATAAGAGCGAAAAATTAATTCTGCTTTCAAAGGAAAGGTGTCATAGGTAAAACATTTATCCACTTACATTTTATTAAAAAACATTAACCTTTCCAAAATATATTAATTATGTATATGTTAAAAACTTTACTTCATTTCCATTCAAAATTAAAACTTTTACATATCGTCCCTTCTGCCTTAATCTTTACTAAAAATATTAAAGTGAAGCGTAAAAATGTCACTAGGCTCTGTATAAAAATTTCTTTTGAATAAAAATGCTCTCTACTTATGTTTTGAGAAATAACAAAATAAGATTCTTGAAAATATTTCCAAAAATGTTTAGACATGTATGTATGTCATCCATATTTTACTAATACGAAATGCCACATTAGTTTTAGCATTTGAAAAATAACTACGAATATTTTATTGAAAATTTATATTTTCTGGTGAATTCTAAATCACTGTATATATAAAACTTTTTAATATGCTTTGAAATGGGGCTTAAACAATATTAAACCAATAACAATTGCAGCTAAAAAAAAAAATTAAGAAAAGTATGACAATAACTAGTTGTAGATTTGACTGCTTACAATTTATTAACTAAAAATGCGTGCAAGCTATAACCAAATACAATAACATACCCACATACTACTATTTTTTCTTGTAATTTTAGATATTAGGATCTAATGTCGTTTACGAGTTAAATAAACAAAAGTATATGGTACAGCAGATTGCCAATAGTGCGAAATGCAAACGCTCTTTGTGCTTTATGTTTATGTTTTATTTATTGAATCTTCTTACTAAATAATGCTTCTGGATAACTTTGACAGTATTTTTTTTTAAACATAAGTCATTAAACGAAATGAAAGAAATAATTTATCCGAAACTTTTTATATACATAAGTAGCTCACTTTTAGACAATTTGATCGCTTAAATTTTAAAGCCCAAGTCACATTATAGTACAAATGGTACGTCACGGACGATTACAAATGGACAGAAATTTAAAAATTTGCCCTCACCTCAAACTTATAAATTTTATTGGCAAATGGACGGATATGATAAAAATTCGGATAAATAGTAAATTCTTACCATTTCTCCGTAGAATACGATTAAAATATTTTTAAACTTGTAAGGTTAGGGTTTAAACATTTTGCTTAGAGGTTTTTAATATTAAAATCAGAATTTGGGGATTTCTGAAATTTTTTTTTTGTGCTTTCTGTTCCATAATGCGACTTGGCCTCCGAGTAGTTGAATCATGGTGGTGCAAGGATGGACAAGTGATATCCACTCCACTTGCGCACTGTTCTTGAAAAAATCAATCATAATACAGTAGACCTCATAGCTAGATGCTAGATTCGAATTTTAGAATTAGGAATAGTAGATGACTTAAAAAATATATATGTACGTGGTTCGAATACATACAATCAAATAATTTGTCTGTAGGCGACGCACTTGGCTGAAAGCAAAACTATAACTATAGGCGTATACATACGGAATTTGTTAAATATTTTGCAGGAAGCGAAACATTGAATTACAGGCAAAACATATGACTGCAAACAGTTATAAATACTATAATAAATTCAAAAATTTCAAAAATATTTGTCAATTATTAAAGTTAAGAGAACTTACTTTTCTTACCAACTGAATAAATAAACGTTATTTAGTAAAATATTAAACTATTAAAATATAATTTATTGATAAACCAATTGCTTAACACTCAAACTTGATTTAAATAAAAAATAATTTAAGACAATCCATAAAATGGATGCAAAATATTTGTTATCCTTAACTCTGGAATGAATGCAGCTTATTGACCAGAATTTTAACTGACCAGTGCCTTATTGGGCATCATGCTTTTAAGTTGGGTATAGTATCCAACGACATATAGAAATTGTCATGAGCCCGAAGAAGAAGAAACCATGGAGCATCTTTGCTCTTGCTCCGTCCTAGAAAGAAGTAGATAAAAAACTTGGGGCAGCCGTTTTTCTTAATCTAAAAGGATAAAAGCAAAAAAAAAAAAAGAACGAAAATTCACAAATCCGTCTGTCCAGTTGTGCGCCCGTCTAGTACGGATAATTGCATGTGTATTTTAGCGGATTTTTCGACAATAAAAATTGAATTATGTTTTGCCTATGCTGAATTCACGCGAAAAAAATGGGCCTGTTTTATTTTCCCAATTTATGGAAGCGCGTGAATAAAAAGTCATTCGGCGCCATACATGCCAACCGGCAGCTTAAGTGCCTTTAGATTTAATCTTCTTGTTAATAACTTTTTTCGCATATACAGTGGACCCTCGGTTAACGTACGCAATTGGTTCCAGCATCTTGTTCGTTATGCGAAAAGTTCGTTAAGCGAAACCATTATTCCCATATAAACCAATGTAAAATAAAATAATGCGTTCCAGGCCGAAAAAAATACACTCTAATATGTTTCAACTTGAACTTTTATTGAAAGAAAGTAACATAAAATGCATCAAAACTTTTAAAGAACTGGAAAAATACACCAAAATATTTTAAGTTCAGCTTTTATTGAAAGAAAGTTCATCATCAGTATGAGATCATCTTGTAAACCTGGTGCATGTGAAGGACCGTTGTCCATAATAAGCAAGGCACGAAGAGGCAAATCCATCTCAATCAAATATTTCTGCACAGAGGGGCCAAACACTTTATTGATCCACTCAGTAAAAATATCACGTGTCACCCAAGCTTTACTGTTGGACTTCCACATGACATTCAGCTTGCTCTTGTCGACATTATGCTTTTTGAAGGCACGTGGATTCTCTGAATGATACACAAGAAGTGGTTTTATTTTCAAGTCGCCGCTTGCATTGGCACAAAAAAGCAGAGTAAGGCGGTCTTTGATTGGCTTGTGGCAATTATGAAACAAAAGCTAAACACAGAGAGCACTATAATGTGTATTGTGACTGTAGATAGAGCAGTTCGTGTAGCAAGTATTGTATTTTATCTCAAATATTGCGAAACTGTTGAGTCTGCAGAATGCTAAACACAGACAGAAATTTTACATGCAATTAAGGTTTCCCCCTTTTTCGTTGGTCGTTATGCGAAAATTCGTTCGTTAAGCGAAACTTTTTTTCCCAAAAAAATATGTTCGTTATGCGAAATGTTCGTTATGCAAGGTGTTCGTTAACCGAGGGTCCACTGTACATCCTAAAATCAATAAAACCTTAAAGAATTTTAATACGGAGTAATAAAGATGCTCAAATGTATATTTCACTGCTTGGGGCCCGCGCATACATACGATTAAATATTTTGTCAACTTGTAATAAAATTAGTCATTTTCTTAATTGATTTGGAACTGGTCAACTTTCGACCGATTGCGTTGTCACAGCGAAGCAAATATTTTTTTGAAAACGACAGCAACTGTATAGTGGTGGTGATTTGGATACGCTACGTTCAGATTGTTGTGGTTATAATAATTTGTTCCTCTTTAGGAAGTTTACCATATGATTTGCTATAAGGGTCTCACAAAGGCCTCATTCCATGAATTGCAACAAAGATCATTATGAACACCCACTCCATAAATCAATTGATTTTAAATCGTGATAGGAAAATACGAGAACATTAGAGCTGACGCTACGAGACAAATTCACATTAAAGGTTCAAAACATCAGATCATGATCAGACAAATAATAAAGTTGTTCGCATAACAGAACTGCACAGAACTGGAACTATACCATTGACAAGTGATAATCCTACGGAAGCAACATATTCAAGAAACGATTTTGATACATTATCTCGATATAGAAGGTTAACATTTAAATCACCACAAATAATGAAGAAGTCACAATTGATTAATAAATTGTTCAGTCCTTCGCAAATATCTCATTAAGTTCGTACATATGGAATGGTATACATGAATTCGATATATTCTGGGTAGGCCATTAGTAAAAAATCAATAAATCTTTACTGTTCTGAATAAACACTAAAAAAAAAGATTTCGCTTTATATGCAAGTTCTGCGCGCAAGCATTAAGTAATTAATTATAAGAAACTCCAGAAATCTCTACGCTTCTATTATAATAATAAATTTGTTCGACATATTAATTAAGATATCGATACGGTTTTGTCATCATTCACGTTCACACTTTAGACGCGTATTGGTTGTTACAACTAAATTCCTTACCACTGGAAAATTACAAATTGCAGTTTACTTAATTTGGAATTCTAGAAAGTTTTACCTACTAGTTTTTTTTTCTGCAACATTAATTAAAATATCGATCAATACCGTGAGTTATTCATTTTCTTGGGGCAGGAGGGGCGAGAATAATAGTTCCACGACTAAAAGATGGGTTTATTGAATTAATGTGTTGAATAATAACTAATATCAGATCCTTGGGGGGCCCATGCCCTCTCAGCCTTACTAAATTAACGCCACTGATACACTACAGCTGAAATTTTAAAAACTGAATAAATCGAATGAATGAATCGTAAGTGAAATTTACTTCGTTAGATTTGATGCAGTTTGTTAAATCAACTACGAGACAATTTCCCAGAATCTATTAGTAACCATCAGTGTGCAGGATACGTGTTATTCGTCAAATCAAACACAACATCAATCATTTACCCACTAACCTGAAGAGGTAGTGAGGTTTGACATTATTAGAAGTAAAAGTTTCAATGTAATTACTGTTGACGAAACAACATATACCGGAAATGAAGAATAAGCGGAGCAGTTTACAAGACACTGCTCTCATTTCAACAGACAAATTATCAAAATGGAACATATATTTCGGACATCAATTCCTCTAATAATTATTGTACATTCTCTTGCACTGCTGGTACACATTCATGTTTCTTTTAGCCCTTCAAAATCTTACAAAATCACTAAATATAAAATAATCTTCAGAACAGACAAGATTTCGAATTATCTTATTAAAAAAATGTCTCTTATCTGCTTTCGAGTTTTGGTGTGTAATATTTTTAAAAATAACGTTCAGCTAAGTAGCCAAATTGAATAATGTTTTACGTATGCTAAATTCATGCGATTAAAATGATCCAGTCTTATTTCAAAAAATAATCATGCGGTGCTATACACGCAAACCGACAGCATGAGTGCCTTATCCCCCGCCACATACTCCCATCGGATGCCGACGAAAATTGATGATGGGTGCGTCTATTCTTCTGGAGCACTGGGAGAGTTACTCGTAAATTACTTTCAAATAGTATTAGGGAATGATACTAACTTTCACAAACACCGTATCGCAATAATTTTTGCAGTTAATAAATAGACTGAGATAATATTTACCTATATGTATTAAAGTTATCTTAATTTTATTGAAGTTATTTTTGTTAAATAATTATAATTACGAAATATGTACCACTAAATATTAACGATAGATAATAATAAAAATTATTTGTTGAGAACCGTGAAGAGATAAAAGTTTACACCTGTAATGAAATGAAATGTTTTGTTAAATTTTCTTGGCAAAACAAGTCCACAAAAGCTTACCATTAGGATTCACACGGGTCTCAAATGTTGCACTAGATTTAATCTTATTGTTAATAACTTTGTTGGCATATACATCCTAGAAGCAAAAACAAAAAAATCAATAAAACCTTAAAGAAATTAGATGCGGAAGAACATAGAGGCTCAAATACATATTTTTCTGCTTGGGGCCCGCGCATACATATGGTAAAATAGTTTGTCATTGATTACTAACTAACTAAGCAAACTTTCGATCGATTTTAGATACTCAATTGGTATCCAATTTGCGTATTATTTTGAGCATGGTGGGGTTAAAATGAGCTTTTCAAAGATTTTTTTTGTCGGGCTTCCAAGATTCTAGTTTCGATCTTGAGCAAGTGACAAGAATTAACAAGGAAGGCACTATATTTTACAAATCTGTTTAGCTGATAGGATTTATAGATGATATTCCCATTACGGTTGTCTTACAGAGATCTCTCTGCGGAACCTTTTTTTAAGATTAAAGATATGGCGAAGCGCGTGAGACTAGCGACCAACTAAGACAAACCCCAGTACAAGAATATGCTTTCCATTAACAAACAAACATCTGCCAACCTTCTGGTGTAAAAGTTTCCATGGAGAAAATGTATGAAAATAAAACTCTCGGGACCGCTTTAGGTCAGGCCATGATTCTTACTAAATTGCTAGCCATGTAAAGCAAAGCAAAATAAGTACGTGTTTTAAAAACTGAGCTAACTGAACATAATTTAGGTAATTTTTGGGTTCAGTGGGCCAAAATCACACTAGCTTGATATCAAAGAAGCTATTTGGGTGTTGCCTTATTTAATTGGTACATCATTGTATTTTAATGTTACACTTTAACAACATACCTTCACTTGATAACCATTTGAAAAATGTAGTTCCAAATCTTTTAACGAGAATTTAACGGCATAGGGAGCACCATCAGCCCGTCGACTGACAAAGGCAACAGCATATGAGAAATGTCCATCAGAGCTAAGAGGACTGACGGGACGTGTCCAAACCTGTTGTAATCAAATAAACAAAACAGTAGTATTACATACTTACGCAATCGTATTTAATTAATAACTGAATTACCTCAATGGAATTTTTAAGTAGAATACGTTTGCCTTGTATGCCATTTACATCTTGATTAACCGAAATCAGATCGCTGGAAAAAAGTTTAATTAAATAATATTAGCCTTTAAAGACACAAGCAAACTCTTACGCGTTCTGTAGAATTTCTTTAATTTCAGGTCGAACTACAGTTAAATCATTGGACATGATTAGAGGTGCAGCCATTATAGCCCAAACAGCCATTTGTTGTTTACTCTGATCGTAACTCAACCCATAGTTTCCGAGTATCAACTAAGTCAAAAAGATCGCACTTTTTAGTAAGAACAATACGTTTTATTGATATTCACTTTTATTTACCATATCTGGATCGTTCCAATGTCCTGGACCAGCTTGAGGCTGCATATAATTTTGATTCTTCGAAAAATAATCCATTATCGATGTAACGGATTCATAAGAGTCATCAATGTCATCCCAATTACGCCATAAATTGCAGTGCTCCTTAAGAGACTCATAATCTGGCTGTAAGAATTTCATAGTATAGTATAAGTACTTATTAAAATATTTTGGCACATGAATCAATATACGCACCGCATTTCCATTTGGCTCCTGATAGGCTGGCCAACTACATGAATACACCATTGGTCTTCCTGTTTTATTTAATAAACGTCCAAATTCAGGATAACCTTCTTTCATGTCTTCTAGCTTTGCATAGCAACCATCAAGTTTAACGTAATCAACATCCCAATCGGCAAAAGTCTGTGCATCCAATGCCATATTATCGATAACTCCTGGATAACCACCACAAGTATGTGTTCCAAAATCTTCATACAGACCGAATAATAAACCTTTGTCGTGGATCTTATATATGGATGATGGAAAGTATTTCGTATATAATATTATCGTGCTTAGAAAATGCTTAGAATATATTTATATATAATCGAGGAAATGTTCGAGAGAATTAAAAGCATTTGCTAATGATGATTTGATTACTAGTAATGCACACCAGAAATGTGACATATTTCCAACAGTTACCTGAACAACTTCAATCATATATAGCTATGGGTCACAGCTGATTTGGCCAAATTTACCGGAGTTTCATTATGAGAATAAGTCATCAAAAAATGATAGATTGATCTTATGAGGTATTAAATTTATCACTTGCTCCTGAACTTATATATTGGAAAATGGCACAAATGATTAACTAAGCAACTACATACATAATCTGCCAAGGCGTTTAATCCACTTGGAAATCGTTCCTTATCTGCTACTAATTTATTGGTCACGTTATCGCGTTCCTTTTCAAGCCAACAATCATCAATAATTACATATTTGTAGCCAGCATCAGCATATCCTTCGGATACCAAGAGATCGGCAGTGCGTTTGAAAAGTTGCTCACTGAAAAAGAAAAATTGTTGATAGCCAAATAAGTCGATTTTACCAAGTTGTTGCAATTAAAAAGTATGGCTTAGACAACAAATTTGTGGTATTATGAAGTGTTATAAATATACATAAATGTGTTATGAATTTGAACTCGACACAATTAGAAACTAGAAAGTTATCAGAGTGTTCATAGTGGTAATACAATTGATCTACTTGTCCAAATGGCTGGATCTAGGTAATATGTTCAATTTCTTATCAAGGCGTGTCAAAAGTGTTTTGTCTCAGTTCTAATGGAGTAACTGATTATTTTTAATGGAAAATAAAGTTGAGGCGGTGCTTTATCGGATTGAACATCAGCAGCAGAGTTTCCTGCTTTGGTAGTGAATCTGCCTTTTCGTTTTCTATTAAATTTCACAATGTCCTCGGACAGGGTTGCCAAGTTGAAAAGAAGGAATTCCCGGCCTTCCCAAAAATAAAATCATTGTTCCTCAAATGCAAAAAACTCACTTTTTTTTGGGAAAAAGGTTTTTTGCCCATTAAACAAAACTTTTTAGTTCATGACACAATCGTCAATTCCCGGGTATTTCAGAAATTTTTGAGTTGCCACTAGGCCACCGGCTTTGACATGAAATTCTAGGCTTGGCTGGGTCAATTGCAGTCACTTGGTAATCCTGCCCTCGGACTTTAATATATTCACTCAAAGTACTTTAGGTGCCAAAAAGAGGTACCTGACTATCAACCAATAAATAGATTATTGTTTATTTCATAAACCACATCAAATTCACCTTACAAAATGATAAAATAATTTAAAGGAGTAGTTTTTGTGGAAATTGAGACGCTATATCCCGTTCCAACTCAATGGAAGGGATGATGTACACCAAAAGGTGAAAGTCTTTGGAAGATAATATATCTGAGGAGTAATAGTTATGGAGGAATTGGCTATTGCATTTTTTTCACTCAAAAGCCCTAGTTTGATGAGAAGTCAACGAATAGAAAGTGTTTTGAACAATTTTACTTTCGACAATAGCGTTCTCTACTGAAGTCCATAGTCATCTTTTTCAATTTAAAATCCATTTTCAAGCTCTTTAAATAAATTTTAATGTAACTTTACTCCTTTTGTCTTCTGTGTCCTGTATCTGCTTCTGGAGTACATATAAGGCCTTCCATTTTACACTATAGTATCAAATCCAGCAATCCAATCGAGTTTCATTTTGGGATTGATTTATCCACATGACAACCTTTTATTTATTGGGCTATGCAGCGTGTAGTACTTTAATTAATTTTTTTTAAATTTGTCTATTGATTCAGATACATACATATTGTAATAAAATATTTCGAATTGCGTTGTGTATACACAGTTGAACGCTTTTGTAAGTAAACAGTTCGTTGAAGGTTTACATATATTTACATATGTATATTGGTAGAAGAGTAAAATTCACTTATGTTTAAAATAAAATCATTCTTCATATTATTGTCCGGGAGCTAGTGTCACAAAGCATGTACCATTTACATAATTTTGTAATAACTATAAGTGTCTATTTAGTAGGCTCATGATAATTTGAACACAGTGCTACCAGTCTGTTGCTTAGTAAATGGAACACGGGAGCACAGTTGCGCCGAATTGAGTTTCCTTGGAAAAAACTCATTTGCCAGCTCAATGTGAATATAAGTACCATAATAAGCTATAGTCTATTATTCCAAAGATTATAAGCTAATATGTTTACGTTGAAGGCCCTCAGGCTGGCCCGTAGCCCCGAAAAGAATCAGTCGCCAATAAATTATATCTATTAAGGTATTTTATGGAACAAAAAAATTGTCTTCATAATGAGTCACCTGAATTTGGCAAACGTAAACCATTGTGTCGCACGCTCTATATCAAATATCAGAGTTTTTTGTGGAGTCTTTTCAATGGGGGTGTTGCGCCGCTAAAGTCACTGGCAAAAAAATTTTGTATTTTATTAAAAATATCACTACAATTTATTTGTCTCTCTCTCTACAAATCTGTTACCCCTAAAAAATATTGAGGTTTTCCACGCAATAAAGCAGAGACTAAAGATTTAAGAGATTTTTAAATCCCAAAAAGTCATTCGCCGAATAGACCCCATTCCTATATATGAAATCACATACATCGAATTAAGTGATAATTTCACTAGTTATCAATTTACAAGTTCACTGATCTCTTAAAAACTAATCTAAGATTAATATTATGAGACCATACGATATATCTAGCATACTCATATTCAATAATTTATAAAACGCACCTTATACACTCGTCTGGATATTTCTGACAGTCGGTAATGCAACGATATCTTTCCCAATGCATCCAGCCCATTGGTGGTGTACGCGCTAAGCCATTTTCTAGGGCATCGATTTGCCAGGATATTGTTAGAAAAACACAAATCAATATTGAAAAATCCATTTTTATTTATAACTAATCACTTTCTGTTTTTTTTTAACTTTTTTGTAAAACTTTTTCTGCAATGAAATCTTCGAACTGTTGCCTTTTCAGCGTGGTCACAATTAATGAATCCTTATGAAGAAGTTACCGCTTATTTATATATCGATAAAGTTGCAAAATAAATAAAAATGCTCAAAAATAAAACACTTGAGTTATGCCGGAAAAGTTCACTTGTTTTAGTAGTTGCAAAAAAAAAAAATCTAATCGGTAAATAGATTCAATGTATTGTACATACAAGAACGTTAAATTTCTTAAGTGAGACTGAAATTATAACAATGGCAATAAAAGACACTAAGCGATACATTGTAACATATCACTCTACTCGAAGATGTACTCCAAGATGGCACTGATACTATGTATGTATTAGGAAAATCACATAAGTATTTGCTTACTTAAAAATCAAAAACTTAATAAATAAAATAATATTTTCAATTGCATAAGTTAAAATAAAAGTTATTAACTACGTGTTTCATTAATAGTGCATGTTATAAAAAAATGCATTTTAATTGCTCAACGTAGAGTGTCGCATTGATCCTCTCTTTCTGTTTCTTATCAGTTTGGCTACATTTTTGAACTAGAAACTTTAGGTATTGTGGAAGGCTTTCTTAAACTCATCAAAAGTCGGTATATTCTGTGTGATATTAAAAATTGTTCGGTAGAAATGATTACACACCTGCAATTAGGGGGGATGGGGTTCGAGAAATATAGCAGTCCAAAATGTCGAAAAACCAAATCCGAATTAAGTAATCATTCTTTTCCGTCACATGTGGTTTTTGGGATCAGACGTCTTAAAAACACCGATTTTGACCACTTTCATGCACTTTTACCAACGACAGCCTTTTATACAGTAGCTAACACTATAGTAAGTAGTGAATACTAGAGTAAGTAGTATAATTTTTCTATAGCACACTCCCAGAGCGTTTTTCGACATAGAGATTGGCATAAATAACATGCTTTGATGTCAAAGCTCTGACTAGAGAATGCGGATGTTCAGCAACATAGCAATTATTAGCAGAAGGGCCCTCTAGAGAGATGCCCTCGAAAACCAGTATATGTCCTCGGTTATTAAAAAAACATTTTTGCTTAACAATTTGAAAATATTGAGAATGAAAACAGGTTTTCGAGACACATGGGTAAGTTCTTGATTTCTAGTAGCAATAGCCATGTTAACACCCAAAAGTATGCAGCAAACAGTGTTCCTCAAGGAAGTGTCTTATTACGTTTACTTTGTACGCTCACAGCCTTAGATTGCATATTCTTCAGCGTCGAAGTTATAATATAATAGTATAGTATAAGGCCGGTGATCGCAAAAATGTATTATATGTCGGAGGTGGGTTCCCGAAAAGTTTTACATATGCTTTTAAATAAATTTACTAAAATGAAGACGAAAATTATGGGCGCGGCTTGGCATAGGCAAAATTCCTTTGGATATAACTGAGCCCCACCCCCCCACACACAAACAAAATGCTGTAAATGGTATTTCTTGGCATCTATGAAAAGTTGTGAAATTTGATGCATGGATAAGTATGGTTTGTCTTACTAACCACCTGCACCTTGCAAAATGTGGGCTGTATATTGGTTCTCATAGCAGCTATAGTTGGGAAATTGATGCTTATTGTCTGCACTTAGCACCGAGAAAAATGTAGGCGGTTACAATAATAATTCCATAGTTTAGGGAGTGAAATCGTTAAAATCTATCACCTTGAAAGCATCATATCTAAGGCAAATCTTATCGTACGGGTGTCCTTCGATATGCATATTTATATTTTTTGCGATGTTTTGATTTGTGCAGATAAAAAAAACTGGGTCAAAATATTTTTGAAGAAGTTTTTTCTTATGGCCGCATTAAATTTATGGTTAAACTGATTAGGTTAATCAATAGGAATTTACATGAAGCACGACATTGAGATTTACTTTTCTTATATGTATTTGTTTTTTTTTTTTTTCATTGTGATAACAATATGCTTGCGAACAATAGCACATTCAGACTTAAAATATCTAACTAGAAATCTAAGTTTTTGATATTAAGAACTAAGGAGGCTTAAACTTAGTGATTGATTATGATTTTTTTAGCTTTTCCGAAAAGTCAACGCAATACTCTGAAAGTGATATTATAGGCTTTTGAAATGGATGAGACGGATGGCATTGCAGCATTGGGCGTGATTTTTAGCTAGCGTAAACTACACTTCTTACGAAATTTGATGCATATAGGTGGCCTACGTAGGTATCTTTGAACTAGAAGTCGTCTAAAATACAATAGTGGGCGTAACACATCTCCCACATGCAAGAGACTTTCAATGTTATATTTAGTATACAGCTCAAGGGATCATAACAAATTTTGGTACGAATATGTCTAATACTTGACATAATGATAATACCTAATATTTTATATTTTTGTAAGTACATTTAAATTTGGTACCTGTACTGTTTCTGTTTGGACTTGCCCATTAAATATTGCAAGAGTTGTTATTATCACACTGTGTAAGGTCTACTCCTGTATGACAATTTTTGCTCAAAGTGAGTAGTATAGGGTATCAAGAAGTCAACTTTAGCCGACCATAAAATAATCATTATATCATAATCAAATATGGCGGCAATTTTCACATTATCACAACCGAAAGAACCGATGAGCGCAAAATGTGTGGATGTTTTGATAACTATAGAAAATGAGAAGGCAAGTGATCTCTGAATAATTTTCGCTGCTATCAGCATAACAGTCTAAATAAGAAATATTCTTCTATATATATTGTCATTTAATTAGAAAAAATGTGGAAGTCGCAATTGCTATTATTCTCATCCATATAGTCACACACATACTAAATACATGAGGCATTCTTTGCCAAAAAGAAAGGTGCTGGACGTTAATGTCTCCGATTTTGATGTTTTTTGTGACCAGTTGAGGATTTTCAACTTATCATTTCGATTAAAGAACTAATTTATATAGTATTTTTTTATCTCTGTATAGGTATATCAACTCTGCGAAAATGTTTCTTAAAAAATAAAGTGTCAGAAATTAAGCGGTGATTTCAAGAAAAAAAAAAATTCAATCTGTTTTTTATTTGCTTAAAGTAAAAAAATTGATAAAAGTTGAATTTAAAATTTTTTTTTGAAGAATTGTATCAAAGCCAATATAGATCCTTCTGTTATTTTTGATAAAAATTTTTCAAAATTTTTTGTACCAACTTCAAATAAAAATTCGAGTTTTTGTCATCTTGAAGCTTAACATAAAATATCATTTACCCTACTGTAGGTAAAAATAATTTTTTTTTTTAAAAATACCACCTTTTTTATTTGATTTACAAATTATTTTCGTAGCGTTGAGCCAAAATGATTTATGGTAAGTCAACAGTTAGTTCAAGTGCTGTCCACAAAAAAGAAAACAAAAAAAAAAATAGTAAAGTCGGAAACCTCAAGTTCCTGCTCCTATCGTTTTGACAAAGAATGCCTCATATGTATGTATATAAAAATGTTAGCGAACCTCATAATCAGCACTTTCTTAGTTTGTTTTCACCATTCATGGTATACTGGCCACCGCTACTATCGCTCAAACCCCTGCAGTGAAAATGAGACGTAGTCGCAAAAGAATGCAATATTTTTTATGTTTTAGGGTGTAGCAAAGAATAAAATCGTCTAATGCGGCTAAGTACATGTATGCATATGTAGTATGTATAATAGCTAATACATATGTCACCAATAATTGCCAGGTTTTTGTTGATCTATCTGTTGTCTTATCAGGGATTTTTAAGAAAAACCAATGACAGATTTTTAAAACTTACATGTACAACGATGTTTGCTAATGACTTTATATTCAATTTAATAATGTGCAATTGTAATAAAAAAGTATAATATAATACAAAAACAAAAAAGAAAATAATTAAAGTTGTTGAGATTAATACTAAAACTAAATTTTTGTAAATTGAAAATTTAACGTTTTTGAAATTAAAACTTGATCAAGAAATAATTGAAAAAAATATTTAATTGAAAACGTGAACCATATTTGTAGTCAGCATTAAAAGTTATACTTCTTTTTTCGAAAAACCCTATACAAGTAGACAGTAGTTTTCAAAATTTCAGTCTTAAACTTAGCTACAAACACTTAGACGCAAATACATATACATTGTTTGACTACCCAGCAGGCAATTGAGCAAGGCCTTCCCCAGAGAAGGCCTGCTAGCACTGCTCCGATTGTAAGAGGCCTTCTCAAAACTAAATTTTCATGTAAATAACAAAAATTTTTTTTTTTATTTTACTATAATTTTTGTTTTTATTTACAATCCGTCAATATTAACACTAAGTAAATTTCATAAGTAGTGAATTTTTAATTAGCAGAATAGTTACACTCCATTGAGTGTAAACTCATGAAATGCTATTATGTGCTGCTATAAGGCCTTCCCATAGCAGCAGTGCTATAAGGCCTTCCCACAGCAGCAGTGCTATAAGGCCTCATAATAGAAGGCAAAAAAGAAGGACTTCATGTATTTTTTTACTTCATGTATTGTAATAATAATAATAATAATAATAATAATAATAGAGTTTAGCTACTACAGCTATTAGACTTCTTAGCTATTTAGCTTGAAGCTTTAAACCAAGTAAAAAGCTTTTTAATAAATAATGGAGATGGAAAAAATTATACATGCAATTAATTTTTTATTTTTTTATAATTTTTGCTTAGCTTTATCGCACTTTCTCAACATACCCACTCAGACCATGTGATATAGATATTAATATAATTGTGTGTGTAATTTTACATGGTCCAAGGCGTAAATGTTAGAAAAAATTTACCCATCATGCTGTGGGGCTCGGACAACACAAACATAAAAATACAGACCACCATGAAGCTACAAATTTAGCTACAGTTAGTTTTCAATCTAAGCTTGAGTTGACCTTTTGACAAGCTAATGTTATAAAAATCGCAACTGTTAATAAGGGTTGTCATGCGATTAAAAGGACCTGTAATATAATTTGTTCTACTAACCGGTTAATAAAATAATTGATTAGAGTTACGTATGTTATTATGTTATCAAGAAGCTCTGGTGCAGCAAGAGACCCAGTTACAAGTTGATGCAAATAAAGTATGTCCGCAATATTTCTACGGGACCTCAAAGACAGCAAATGTAATAACTTCAAACGATCCTCATAAGGAGGAAGGTTCAAAGGGTCAGTCCAATTTAAGCCATTGAGAGCAAAACGAATAAAGTGTTTTTGAATTCTCTCAATTCTATTTATATGAATATTATAAAATGGTGACCATACTTGGCTGGCGTACTCTAAGTGAGGACGCACTATTGTATTTTATAAAGTCACCGTTACTAAAGGCCTATGAAATTCTTTTGCCCACCTCTTAATAAAAACAAGCAGAGATGAGGATTTTTTACAAATTAGATCAATATGATCATTAAAAGTTAATTTAACATCAAAATGTATACCTAAGTCTTTGACTAAATCGACACGACATATTTTCTTATCTTTTAATTGATAATCAAACTTTACCATATTTTTCTTCCTGGTGAAAATCATAGATTGGCATTTATCAGGATTAAGATGTAAGTTATTTTTAGAACACCAAATCTCGAAGGGTTTCAAGTCAGACTGGAGTGGAATAGTGTCGTCAACCCCCTTTACGTTCCTGTAAATTTTCATGTCATCTGCATATACTAACAGATGTGAGTTTTTAATAACATGTGTTACATCATTGATTGCTAAAATGAACAGGAGCGGCCCCAGGTGGCTTCCTTGTGGAACACCTGATGCCGCGCTAAATGGGGAGGAAAACACTCTCCGAAATCTTATTTGATATGAGCGATCAGATAAATAAGATTCAATCCAGCTGACAAAACTTAAAGGAAATCCGAGCTTCTTTAACTTAAACAAAATCAAACTATGTGGTAGTTTGTCAAATGCTTTACTGAAGTCAGTGTAGATGCAGTCAACTTGCCCACCAGAGTCGAAAGAGCGTAAAGTAAAAGAAGTGAAATCAAGGAGGTTAGAAACTGTTGATCTGCCATTAACAAAACCATGCTGACGAGTTGTTATGACTTCACCACAGCACACTTTAACTTGATCGTATATTATGTGTTCAAAAATTTTCGGTATTGATGATAACTTAGCCACGGGCCTGTAGTTTGAAACATCATTTTTGCAGCCTTTCTTGAAAATGGGGCTAATGTATGCATTTTCCAAAATATTGCAATGTTTTATGATTCGACACTACTTTTTTGTCATTGCATTGTACTTATATGACATCAAAAGTTGATACATGGTTAGCAGTAAGGAACGGTGTGCATGTTGCTAGGTTGGTCTTCTGTTTCACGTTATGCTAAAGCAGTAGAGTGTTGTGTATTCAATGTCAAATTATAAATTAAGAAAACGTCACAAAAAATAAACATTAAAAATATGAACGTAAGGGAGGTTGACGCAGATAAAAAGAAACATTTAACTAAGAGTCTCACGACGTATTAAGATTTAATTTTTTCAAAGTACATCTATGACCCCTTCCACGGTAAGCGCTCTTAGAAGGGCTCTTGACGCAAGCGATGTAGGAAGACCTGCTCGAAGAGTACTTATATTAGGCCTGCTAAATGAGGCCTTACTTATCGGGACGTTTCATATAAAAAAGAAAGTAAGTTTGAAAGGAGGTGGTAAGGCCTTAATCTTACCAGGTAAGGTCTGCTAGAAGGCCTGCAAGCTCCTGCCCTTGCCTACTGGGTACTCTTATATTACAGCGGGTTAGATTAACAGTTTAAGATATGCATTTTTTATACACTTAAATTCTTATTTTTCGCCCCATATCAAATTCATTTGCATTTCCACAAATTACTTATACAATTAGGTATCTATTTAATACAAATTTAAAGTTCTTATGCTGCTTTAAATTAAAGTGGTTGGTATGTACTTGAAATATGTATGTACCTTTTTATCTTAAAACTGCATAAACGTTCATTTTATGATTTTGACCCAATTTACTATCACAGTATATTTGTTTTACCGTAATTGCAGTTTGTTTATTTGTTCGATTACTTGTTTGTTTATCAATCCACAATTATAGAAAGTCTTTGTTCAAGAGCCGATCAATCTAGAGTAACACCAGGACCGTACATAGGTATATACTTCATACTTAAGACGTTTTGTAACCATGCTCTATGGCAACATTTATTGATTTTAGTCTCAGCATAAATATCAATTGCGTGTTGAAAGTTCTTTTGTGTAAAGCCGATCACTTGAAATAATAGTTTTATTTGTAATCGATATATCATTAGGTACAAAGTGAGCACAAAACTCTTTGTACTCCCTCCCCTATTGGAGGGAGTACAAAGTTTCAGTTTATGTTCTGTCCGAAAAATTTGTTTAACTCTTTCTTGAACTTAACAATAGCTTAAGTTATATTTAAGTTTAATTGAAAAGTTTCCAATAAAATACATTTAGGGTACATTCGAGGTTTTGGGATAGTTGATCTATTATTACGCAACCTTATCACGAGGTACTTACCGTACTTGTATATATATATACATATATTCGGTACATAAGCGTGTATCTCAATTTGTGAAAAGTATGGGAAAAAAACTCCATCGGCACTTGGTTCAGCGTATTTGTATGTGTGTATGTACTGCTTTCGAAAATGATACCTTAATAAAATCAATCTTTGAGCATTACTTTCAAATAAAAACGTTGTAAGTCAATTATCAGCTTATCAAATCCGAAAAACTTAACAAATTCAAGGAATTATTTTATTTAATTAATTCATCTTAATATTCTCAGTCCAGAGTCTTTCTAATTTTTTATTCGCACTCATGGCCACCTTAATCAAAAAATCACGATAAACCGACATCAGTTCAGCACACACCATCATGCACGATCAATTAAAAAAATATCAAATCATTTTAATATTGGTCATGCGCATGATCAACCAACCACTTACACACTCAGTTTGCATGAACTATTATGTACTTGATTGATAATGCACGCATGAACGTCTATTTGGCGTATTCGTTTCGTTTCGAAAAATATCGGATGTGAAGCGTCTAAGTCTTCGATACTTTAGTTACGACTTTGTCAGGTCGAATAAAAGTTGTAGCGTCTTAGAAGAAGTCGTAACACAAAATTAAACTATATATTTTGATAATTTTATGCGACCAGGCTGTACGACTGGTAGTATGAGAAGTCGTATCGAGTAACATAAGGCTCGGTTAAAACGGGCGCTTTTTCAACGCGCCTTAATGCAATAAGCCACTTACGCATGATGGTGTGGCTATAATTTTGTGTTAAGCGTAAGCCAAAATAGACGTAACGAGACGTATCCAGTAAATTCGATGGGAAATCAATGTTCATAACCAAAATGAACGTGCTTAACTGATCGAAAGTGAACGAAATACCTTGACGCGACGTCACTACTCGTCATAACAGCTGCTTCGATTCGTTGGCTAGCGTAACATTTTGGTTTAAATGTCAAAACCGACGAAACGAGTGCAAACGTTTCGTTTAGTTGCTATCGTCTCGTCATGTCTACTTTGGTGAAGGCTTTATGCTGAAACGCGTGTTGAAAAGTATATATACATAGTTATATTAAGGCATATAAACACAACTATTGTGTCTCAGTGCTCCGTTTCTCATTTTCGAGCACCACTATGCAAATACACACCACCTGACTCCAGTTCATTTGCAACTGTATGCTAAAGCAAAGTGTCAAAACAAAATAATACCTTTCTGTATTCACCATTAGCGAGCGCTTAATCACGTGAATTTTTCTGTATTTTCTTTTTTTTTCGCTTTCTACTTTGTACGCTGTGTAAAATTGGCGTTTTTGGTCCGTCGCCCGTTGATTGATTTTCAACAAAAAAGCGAAAAAATTTTCAACGCAAGTTTTTGTCCTCCGCACAACGTTCGAAGTTAAATTTTTGCTAAAAAAAACAAATTCACGTGAATTTTCGCAATAATTGAAGTAAGTGAAAATGTGCAATATATGTGGTAAATAAAAACTGAAAAATTGTTAAAATTCTATGTTGGCCTATTGCGAAAGTGAAAGAAATCGTTAAAGCTGAGCTCATCCAAGAAAAAATGGGAGACTGGGCGAAGATTTGCAATTGCCTTGCAAAATAAGATCCTGGGCCAATACGGTGTAAAACTATAAAATTTTAATTGAACCGAAGATTCGTAGTTTTCTCTATCCAGTGCAAGTGTTTCAGTTAAATTGTTTTACCAAATTCAAGCCTGTATAACTTGAAAGAAATCTTGCTTCTAAATTTCAATTAACGCATAAAATATAAGTGGAAAAATCTATAAGTATGCATATCCTTCAAGCTTCAAAATCAATTCTTATACTTTGGTATTACAATAGCAACTGTATAATCTTTTGATTATTCAAAAAATCTTCACAAATTGCGCATATATCAAAAAAATCTGTGAATCTTTCATAGATTTTCTGTTTTTTCTCATAAACTCGTGAGTAGAATTTTATCGATCCAAAAAGCTGTCATGTGACTGTCACCATCAAACAGCTGACACATGATAACTCACCACGCTTCGTTGTATGTTGGATTTTCGTCACATATGCTTTATTTTTACAAAACTCGAAAAAAATACGATCTATAGCTAGTCGGAGCTGTCAACAAACGTCTAATTGTGTATATGGTGAAATTTGGATGTAAAAGATTTGAACTTATTTTTGTTTTGATTTCAGTTTAATTTCTCATAAAGATACCGCGGATAGCTCAGATATTATTTTATTAAATAAATGTCCAATATTCAGCCATATGAGCGTGTGCATACTTTCAATTAAATATTTTCAATTTAATTTATAAAGAGTCAGCTAATTGCGATGGCGTTTAGTACAATTTCAAAGTCGAATCAGTAATGTTTTCTTCCCCGTTTTCAAAATTGATAAGCACAAAATAAGCATCCTCAATGGCCTCAAATCGAATGCGTTTTGGGGGCTTATGGACTTAATCAAATTCAACGACAATGCCTTATTGTGTTCGTATGGTAGCCCTTGCCCAAGTAAACATTGGGCATACTACATAATTGAAAAATTTCGGAAAAAACCTTTAATTGGAGTTTTTTTATATTTAGTTAAACTTTTTTTGAATGAGCAAAACAATGAAAAGGACATGAAGTTTTTTTCACTATTTAGTATATTATTCAAAAATAAGATCATCAACTTTTTCACAGAAAAGTGAACTTTTAACTATTTTAAAAAATAAAAAACTTTTATTTTGGGAAAGCCGGTAATTCCTTGTTTTTGCTGCATTTCGACCCGCTTCATTTCATTTCAACTTGGCGAATTCTCATACCAAAGAACGATTTCACGGAGAAACTTTAGACCAAATGAACTGCAGGCTCGATCTTCAATCTAAGTTAAGAGCGCTGCAAATATTCGCCAATTATTTAATTAGCGAGCAATTGCTGGCCAAATAAATCTTTTGTGTGGGTTCAATTGTCGCACAACTTATTGGTTGCATGCAGGCGGCCGTTTCTAGAGTTTTCATTGAATAAACAAAATTTACTAAATTTATTGTTTCTAAGCACAAAATAAAACTATTATATATCAACACCGTTGTGGGTTTCCACCATATAGGTGACAAATTTAACTTAAGTGCATTTGACCATATAACTCTTATTTTGGCTGTAAATGACATAAGCCAATGTTTTTTTTAAGTATTGAATAAAACTCAATCAGATTAAGATGAAATTACTTCTTGGGCAATATTGGGCATGGCGTTCTTGCCAAGTTATTTAGAACGGTAATGAGGTAGGTCTTGTCTAGTCCCTCATTTTTTGTTTTTGCAATTATGTTATTTGAATAAAACTTACATTCAATAAATTTTACTATTTATCTTTTCACTCATCGCAATTACGGTTTACATGCAATCAATCGAACACAAATAATTAGAACGCATTCAACATATGTCGCACAGCAACCAAAAAACATAAACGAATAACTTATAACTATGCTGAATAAATAATATAGATGTGACGACCCCTTGGATATGGAGGACCTTCCTCATTAGTTTTATTGTTGCAAGTAACTGGCTATTTATCAGTTCAGTTTAAATCACTATAGAAAATACTTTTGGCGTGTGTCACGGTTGTTATTAGTTTTCACGCTAAACACGAAATTCCCAAAACACAACGCATAAAACATTAGCTAACAGTCACACCTTATCAAAGCCTATCCCATCAAATTACAAATTAAAAATAAAAAAATTTGTAAAAACTATGTACATATGTATATGTACCCTAAAAGATTTTATTAATTAGTAAAAATGTTATTTGACTTTTTTGATGAAAATCTGACAGGTATGAGAAACATTTTGTACTGGAAATATACATATTTACCTAGATGCTTTATAAACTTGCGTAATTTATGTGCCATAACTACATTACATAATTTACGTACTCATCCCTCTTCACATGCCTTATATATGTATATAGT
Source organism: Meiosimyza decipiens (assembly GCA_963680825.1). Lineage (NCBI taxonomy): Eukaryota > Metazoa > Arthropoda > Insecta > Diptera > Lauxaniidae > Meiosimyza > Meiosimyza decipiens. The sequence continues at coordinate 69,244,864 of OY804261.1, read as the reverse complement.
CGTATGGACGACAACAGTCTGCGCAGGAGAACGGAAAACCAGTAAACATAGTAAATAATTTTTTTTATCTAGATGTAATTCAAACGCCAATACTCGAAATATTCAGCGAAAAATGTAACCAACATAGCTTGGAGCAATTAATTAATAAACTTCCAAGTGGAAGCCCTTTCAAGGAGTAAGCAGATCAATACAGTATGATGCACGAAACTAAAAATGATTCTAAAATTACGATTATGATTTCACGCCGAATATGCGATGACATTGATAATCATTTGTATGGACTATGTTTTGAAAACGGTTTCAGATACATGTATATGTTTAGTCAAGACTCCTTTATAAGCTATTTTCATTCATATCAAGATATTAAGCTTTTTGGGCAAATCAAATGAACCAACTGGGTAATGTATTTGACCTACATATAACTCAATTATTCAGGAGCAGATAATTTTTGTCGAGACTTTTTAAGGGATATTGAGCTAAAATTATTAGAGAAAAAATACATTCTGAATAAGATAGGGTGATTTAATTACGTTACTAGTGCATTGGATTACAGTAAAATATTATATAAGATGAATCAACAATTAATGTCAGACGGCTAAAATGTCATTGACATCTATTTCTCTATTATATCAATCTAACGTCTTCAAGTAAAAATACTTTTATTCACTTCATACTTATTGTCAAAACTTATTAAATGTATTTTCGGGAAACTCACAACTCGTAATCGGTGTAACCAAATTAGAGAGGTCGGCTGAAATTTTGCAAATTTTCATTTGAATCTGTTATAAAACGCGCTATATATAAATTTGTATTTAAAGTTTGTAATCTATACCAAATTCATTTTGTTATTTTTCAGAAATTTTATATCATTTATATCGTCCTGAAAAATTTAAACTAATAAAATAATATAGACTAAGAGTTTATCTTATTTGTAGTTTTCTTAAAACAACAGCTTAAGATTAAATCAACACAACGTCACTATCCTAATATAGCTTGCCAAGTTACCGAGAAATTGCTTCCGACAAAAGTTTAATTTATCCTTTAATATCTTATCTCCTCCCAGCTACTCGTAGTTCATATATGTACACATGTAGTATATGTAAAAATTGTTGTTAGCAACATCAATACCCATTTATATCAATCGTCGCCACTGACAGTCTTTCTCGATATTTTGTTTACAATGCTTATGGTAGGACAAGTCAAGAAATAAAGGACTTCTAATAAACCTGCACAAAGACACACACTCATGCAGATTGTACATGTGACAGTAAGTGGTGTATTTATTAATTAATTAGGCGCATGCATACCCGCTGCCTCCAATGAACTGCGTGCGTGAAATGTTCGCATAACAAGTTCATCATTTGGCGCGTAATTTTTCGAACCAATATCGTTCTACATTTTGTATTTGTTATCCAGTTCAACTTGCTGCCGAGTTACTTCCAGGGCAAATAGTGTTTCATATTCAATTCTAGACAATCGAGTTAAAACTTCATTGAGAATTATTGACAAAAAATCGGTGATTAGTTTGAGATATACGTACATTACATTGTAAAGGTGCATTGCCTTTTCCGCTGCTTGAAATGTGTGTCAAATGATTGAACTCGAAGAGTGTAAATATAATATATAGGGTTGCCTTGTCAAATTATGTCAAAAACATGGGCTGTCACCTTTTTTTGGGCCAAGATTTTTTGGATAAAAATTTATGGCTTAATATTCCAGCTGAAAATGTGTGTCAAATGATAGAACTGGAACAGCCTAAATATAATATATAGAGTCAAATTTTTTTTAGATTCCAGCTTGAAATATGTGTCAAATGATAGAGCCTGGGCGAATCCTGTCCCTAATATTGGTTGCCACCTGTTTTTCGGGAAAATTTTATTTCGAAAAAAATGTATGGTTTAAGATTTCAGCTTGAAATGTACATATGTATGTCAAATGATAGAACTTGATGATCCTGAATAAAATATATAGGTTTGCCTGGTCGAATCCCGTTCCAGACATGGCTTGTTAAGACTCATTGAGATCTATCATTTGACACATATTTAAAGCTGGATTCTTACACCATGAACTTTTTTCTAAAAAAGTTTACACAAAAAACGGGTGTCAACGCATGTTTGGAACAGGATCCAACAATGCAACCTTATATATTATATTTAGGCTCAACGAGTTCTATCACTTGACATACAAGCAGCGGAAAAGGCAATGCACCTTTACATCTTCTACAATATTTGTAAAAAATAATCATATCAAATCAAAAACCATAGTACATTACTATCTATCCTGTACATCCCACTCTGAATTCTTATACACTCGACTTTTCTACAGTCGGCTTACCGTCTAAAAGGATTATCAAAAACCACATCAAAACAAACACTTTTGCGTTCCTAATTTTCCAACCGTAACGAACAATCGAAAAAAATTAATTATTAATTAATAAAGTTTCCCTATATGGACTTTGTTCTATTTAAAAACTATTAATTTAAAAATTTTTACATAAATTATCAGTCTGTCAAACAATGGGTATCGTATAATCTTGATATCGAAATTTTTGCCGAGAAAGCTTATAAGTAATTTAAAATTAAAAACTCTTTAAAATACCCGGTAGTATAAATAGAGCAATGCAATGAAAGTTATGTACCCACCCATATGTCTGAGAAACATACCATAATGCAATAATTAATTTATGTATATTTTTCATTGACATTCAGACATGTGAAAGAGAATTAAAATGTGATAAATACTCGTACAAAAAGTAAACTCATAGTTTTGTTGAAGCAAGCAGTTCGTTTAGTCCTTTTGAGTTGTGCTATCCTGTCGCATGTATTGTGGAAATAATTTCCTAACATTCAGTCTACATCAAGACATGGCTGTATACGGTACGAAAGCGGTAGTAAGCAAACATTTAATTTTAGTTTGATTTCACAACGAATACGTAGTTTTTAATTGATACTCATGAAAAGTTTTAAAAAGTTTAGTGCCAAACATATGAAATAAAATACAAAACGCAATAAAAAACGAAATAAAGTGATTAATAAAAATGTAGGTGTTTCAAGTTAATTTGCTAATTAAAAATTAAACACACACACACACACTTTTCAATGTAGCCGGCTCCCTGCTGTTAAAACACAAGGAAGTATTTAATTATCTAAAACTCGCTTTCGATGTGATGGACGTTGATGACGACGATTCGTGCTTTGAATGTCACTAGCGGTAATCGTAAGTGTCCCTGAAATTGAAAACTTATTTTAAAGTTTGAAGGACAAAGCTAACAAAATTAATTTGCACGAGTATCCTCTACTTGAATTGACATTGACAATACAATTTGAAATGTATTTTTATTGTATTTAAAGCATCATTTCGAACAGTAATTAATCGATAAAATAGCAGTGAACCTGTCATCAGGAGTTACTTGATAAATGCTATAAGTTTGTAAAATACGATAGTATTTCATCTTGAACTTGAAGGCCAAGAGAGTCGTCTGGACCTGAGCTGATTGTGTCTAAAGTAATATCAAAAGTACTAGACACTTATACCTTATTGCTCTGTTATAAATGTGGTCATAATCCTCTGCCTCAGATTTAAATGTGGTTCATACTCAAACTTCGCAAAAATCGGAGCGACTTACTGAAATCTTGCTATAAAATGGTCAGTACGGACAAGCTCCCTAAGGTGTTTCCGTTTAATGCCAGTCAATTAGCCTATATTAGGAGTATGCCACCTAAAGGTGCACATTCATCACTTAATCTCTGATATTGAGAATAATTCAGTTTCTCTAATCAAAATTGCGCTTTGCGCCGCTTTAGACGTGGAAAGTATTTCGGTACTCGGGTCTAAAACTATTGTCAGTATAGGAATCGATGATATTTTGATACAATTTCATAAAATCAATTTTTGTTTTCATCACAGTCATTAAAGGCTGTCCACAAGGACAGCCCCATTATTTAAAATAAAAATAAAAGTAACTAAAAACAATAAATTTTGCACCATTCAAAATCCGCTATTTAAAAAACAAATTGGTATTAATATAATTACTATAAATAAAATTTTTAACATTGTAATACATTAAAAGACTGAAAATAATCATTTCCATGAGTACGAATTATTGAAACTAAAATTGACAGCCCTAAAGCTCCGCTGCTGTAGACTTTGGTCATTGGCGATCTACTAACACAATCAAACGGGTAAGAGTTCAACGCCAACAACTTCGTTCTTTCAACTATCTGGGATTGTTGATTGTTCAATCGAGGGACTCGATAGGGATAGGGATAGGGATAGAGATAGAGATAGAGATAGAGATAGAGATAGGGATAAGGATAGGGATACGGATACGGGTAGAGATAAAGATAGAGATAGGGATAGGGATAGACATAGGGATAAGGATAAGAACGATAGAAATATGGATAAGGATAGAAATAGGAATTGGAGTATGGATATGGATGAAGATGGAATTAGGGATGGAATTAGGAATTAGGAATGAGTATGGTTCTGGAGATAGGGACATGGACAGGGAGGACAGAACAACGACTGTGTGGTCAGCTAGTTTATTATAAAAGTAAAGTAACTCCAAAAATTGCACTGAAATCCCATAGATGGCATCTTATTTTCTCATGCTCATACCTTTACTCTACTTATTCCTTATAAAAACAAAGTTATTTCAAAATTCAATTTCAAGGAGATCCTTCACTATTATAATGAACGAAACATATAACTTAGTCAAAAATATTCGTTGTCCTTAATAATTGTGTGTGTATAGATATATGTGCCGCACGATTTAATGTTGTAAATAAAAAAAAAATTTCAAATTACAATCACAAATTTATTTATAGATTAATTTGTTCAGAATCGATTTAAAAATAATGTTTCATATTTTTGTGTGAATCATTTTTAGTGCTGAAAGAATAATAATTAAAAAACTATTTCAAGATATTTCAAAACTTTAACAGATAGTTTGAATTTTTTTAATTTCTGATTGAAGAATACACATTAACAAATGTTTAACGCAATATGTCAACCAATTAGTTTTCAATCTATGGGAGTGCCATTAAAGGAAAACCATTTTTAAAATCATACACTTTTAAACATAAAAAACAATTATTGCTATATCCTCTTTATTTTTTAAGGCACATCATCGAATAAAGTTTTTATTTATTCGTTTATTTATCAAAAAATACAATTACGTTATTGCTGTAAGGAAGAAACAAACAAAAGGCTCTAATTTTGCAACTCATCTTTCGAAGTGTAAAACATTTTGTAGCCTCAAAACTATTCTTCTTCATTGTCTTTGGAGGCTTTCGTTTTACGCTGTTAAGATTATAGTGATGAAAGTTGAATAAGGTAGCCAAAGTAACATTTCAAATTTGATTACATAAGTTAATCTGCGACTAGTAGTATTATTTGGTAATATAAGACAAGATCGCAGTTTAAGCTTAACTTTTGTATATACTGCTGCTCAACTGAGTATTATAAACGATGATTAGCAATCTCCTAACTTTGAGCAATGTTTCAAAAACTAAGCAAAAATCTAATTAATAAACATTGAGTATCGCACTACTATTATATAACTTCTGATCAAAACTTTTATAGCTATTTCGATCACTGGCTCGTTTCTCATGCTTTGCCATTTTTTTACCGGTTTTTTAACACATCACTTTCTATTATTCGGCGCCTCGATGTTCGGGACCACCAAATCCACATTATCCGTCATAAAACAATTTTAAGCTGCATTTCTCCTCCAACGCTTTGTCCTTGTTGATTAGACTGGTTAGCGCCACTGCAATGACGCCAAAAGTCATGTTTTTGCTGTTCGTTTGAATGCGCATTTAATGGTCATTATTGAAATTACCAATACATGCAGAAAACCTCCCAAAAAAATACCTCGCATAATAATAGTGTAAGATGAATTTTTTTTTTTGGAATCTATCATCTTGTAATTCATGTACCAAAAATGGCGTTTCATGCGCATGCGAAAATAATATACTTTTTCTGGCACGTTGGCCGCTTTGTCTCTCTATATCATACAGAAAGGCGCCAATCTAACGACGCCGTAAAGTCGCATATTTTAGGATGAACAAAAGAAATGTGTCAATTTTGTTTTGCAGCAAATTGAAAACAGGGTTGAGGACACAAAAACATAATGGAATCTATTAAAAATTGTTTGAAATGTAGAATGTAAAGTTATTATTATTATTAAAATTATGTGTTTTTCTCAGAGTCTAAATAAAAGAGTTATAATTTATATTTTTTCAGTAATTTCTTCACTAAAGTTTAGAGTTCCTTAAAGACTTGAGTTTTGTTTTTTCGAAATATTTTCTTAAATTTCAAACTATAAACTAAATACTGTCGCTTAAAAGAACTTATCAATAAGTTTAATATTATTTGAAACAATTTTCTTTTTTTAATTTCTAGATATCAACAAAATGTCCGAATACTGGCTCATTTCAGCCCCTGGCGAAAAAACCTGCCAGCAAACTTTTGATACTATGAACAATCTCACTAGGGTACAAAATAATCTTTGCAACAACTACAAGTTTCATATTCCTGACCTTAAGGTGAGCACTTTCTTACACATAACAAATATTTATTTAACTAAACAAAATTACATTGGAATTTAGGTGGGAACACTGGATCAACTTGTCGGCCTATCCGATGATTTGGGCAAATTGGACGGTTATGTTGAACTAATAACACGCAAAGTTGCTGCCTACTTAGGTGAAGTGCTCGAGGACCAGAGAGATAAGTTGCATGAGAACTTGCTCGCCAATAACAGTAAGTTAACGAATTTCAAAACGTATTCTCTTTAATTTTATTTTTTTAATAATTGAAAAAAAAATAGTCACTAATTAACAGCAAATTTTCTTTTCTTAAACTAACGTTAACAAGTAGTTATTAGTACTTCAATATTGTAAGAGTATGCGTCAAAAGCCTTAATAACAAAACTAATCACAAACCCAACATACGACATTATTTAGTACGTCAAAATAAAAATCAAATTTGAAATTAGTGAATATTTTTTAAATGAGTTTTAAATACAAAACATTTAAATTAATATATTATATAGTTAATTAACTTAAAAGAAAAACTAAGAACAGAAATTTGGAATGTTTGCATCTAAACAATAATTTACTTAAACTTTCAACTCATTATAATTTTTAGTATAATTATAGAAATATTTAAAAAATATATCAAAAGGTTTAAAAACTAATCGATTTTCTGCTGAAGTTTTTTATTTATTTTTTAGTTTAAATTTGAATTTGTTTTCTATTATTTCATTTTATTTTATTTTTATCAAATTAATTTAGTATAACTTTATTTGATTATTTTTTTTTAATTTTATATTTTCTCATAAATAAAGCACATTCATTCAAAATCTCAGACGACTGGACACCAGTCTGTTGGAGATAGCTTCTTTTTCTAACACATATCAACAAACCAATGTGATGTTGTTTTTTTCTTTCTTTTTGGTTCTATGTTGTGTAAATTTTTATTTCTTTATATGATTTTTATTGTAAATTTAACAATGCAAATAATCATACAAATAGATACTAGACACAACAATGCACACACAATGATACATAGAAACATGAACGTTTTTTATTTAACTTTTTAATTACTGTCAATTTGGTTGTAATCTCTTTAAAAAAAGAAATAATTATAATAAAGTCCGTAAAGTCAAATTTCGTAAAAAGAAAATTGTATTCCCTATCCAGCAATATTTATACAGGCGTATTTTTTCAATGTAACTATTGTTTTAATATAATATTAAATATGAAAACAGTTTTTGTGTCTGGGACAAATCATTATAATTTGTTCTAACTTGTTACTACAAAATAAAATAGCAACTGTTTTCTTTGACTTTTAGAACGTCATACGGAGATAACATACAAATGTATATAATGGCCTATTGCTCTTTTAAAATCTGTACATATTTTAATTGTTTTACCTTCTTTTTTATAAAAGCAATACTGTTTACTAGCTATAAAAATTAATTTCTACAATATCAGGGGAAAAAAATGGGATTAAGCGGCAACTGAATAAGAACTAAAATATCAGGCAGTGGCTCTTTCTGAATAAAATAAAAAATTAATTTATAGAACTTTCCTGATATTATCATTTAAAGTTACAATTAAAAGTTACTAATACAACAAAGGAGGCACATCCAAATTTAATTTTGAACGATAAATTTTAAGAGATTAAAAAAACGAAAGAAATCTCGCTTGTGCTTATCATTTCCGTGTTTTGAATATATGTTAGATTTAACACAAAATCATATGAAAATATGATTCAGCCTAGAATTAATATTTATCATACAAACTGTCAAATTCAATGCTTAAAAAGGCTATTTTAACTTTCGAAGTTTGATGATTTGATGGGTGGCCATAGTTTTCGCTGATTTTAACTTTGTTTTGTAACATTAAAATGAAGCATTTGAAGGAAAACATAAATTTTTGGTTCAAGTTAGTGTAAAGCTACATATTAAGAACTTTAAGTTGAATGAGTCTTTGGACAACTTTTTATGTACCACTCGTTGGGTACTTTATTATTTTTAATGCATTTAAATGATACTTTAAAAATCGAACTACACAATATATACCACAAAAAAGAAACACATTCAGATATACTTTTGACATAGTTTTTTTTTTTTAGTTCATCACGATTTATTAAAGCAGGCTTTTTTTCAGATTAGAAAACCAATTAGTTTTTAAATCATGCAAAATATACTATAAATATATCATTTTAACACATTGCAAAGAACAATTTCTTAATTTTTTTTTTGAATTTTGAAATTCTCAAGGAGAAAGCAAAAAAAAATCATCCCTATGCTCATGCGTGTAAGTGTGTGTGTGTGTTTTTGCCGCCAGTAATTTTTGTATAATTGTTTTAAAATTTTTTTGCAACCATATTCTGATTTGATCTTAAAATTTATTTTGCATTTGTTGTTCGTTGTTCACTATTGATTTTCTTCTAGCGACCTCCTCCTTTATACATAGCGCTTTAATATACTGTCTGTTTTTTGTAATTCCGCTGTTATATTGTAAAAATATTTCACACTTTTTATGTTTTGACAACTTTCTAAAATATGCTTTTTTCAAAACTCATCGATTAATTTCTGTCAATTTTTTTTATCTTAAAAACAAATTTTATTAATTTTATTTTTTTAGTTTAGTTTTTCATTTATTTTTATTGTTTATTTAGTTGAATTTAAATTTATTTATCTAATATCTAATATTAAATAATATTTTTCCTTGAATAAGTAATAAAAGTTTTTGATCAAATTATATTTTGTTTAAAAAAAAATTAAACAAAAGGATTATGCCTTAAAATGACGTCTTTATTTTAAGTGGCCTGTGTTAAGACTAATATTCCAATGTAACGCACCCAACACTTAACAAAAATGATAAAGATACATGCGCAAAGATGTTGGAGTTAAGATAACGTACTATGTATATTCTCAATTGAAGGAGAATTGAAAGTTCACGTTATCAAGCTTATTTTTATGAATAAAACTTAATTATAAGTGCAGTTAAAATAAAGTACATTGCACATTTTGAATGTAAAATTGACTCCCGGTGATTTGCCTCAATCTCAAGAAATTAAAGTTTATGTCAGCAGGAAAATTGAAACTATAAATTTTCCTGCTGTCGTTTGTATAATAATAAAAATAGTTATAATAAGACTCATTAGACCCTCTGCCTAGCTTTTCTCTGCCTATCAATCTGTGTTCATAGTCTTAATTAAATTTAAATGTAAAATTATGCTTTTGATTAGAATTTATCTCTTGGAGTGTTGCCACTCTTGTGTCCTTTATCTCCTCATGGAGCTTAGGGCCTCCATAACACTCTTCCAACGTACACGATTCGTTGCGGGTTTCTACAATTTTTAAGTAAACATGGCACCTTATATAAAAAATAATAATGTAGATTTTCAAACTTGGAGTATTTTATACGGCAATAGTGTAAAATATGACAATAAGTTTCAGGATTTATTGTCTGGGTCTACCCGATATACACTGAATCGGCTCCATGGTCAATTTACAATGAAAGTTAATGAAATTTATCATACTTAAAGCTTGCTAAATTGTTGAGCCACCTCATGGAAGAAAAAATAAACATTGTTTTGTGACACAAAACCATCATATTGCCGGCTATTTGAGAAATTTTTGAATTCCTACAGGCCCCCGGCTTTGACATGAAATTTCAGGCTCAGCCCGGCCAATCCCGGTCACTTGGCAACCCTGCCCTCGGAATACTTCAATATATTTACTTAAAGCACTTAAGGCGCAAAAAATAAGGAACCTGACTATCAACCTATCAATATATTTTTTTTTTTTTGCTTTTTGCTCTATATATTAGGATGCCATGAAATACAATTTTCTTAAGTTTGAGACAAATCGGCGGAATCCTATTTTCCGAACAATAAATGTGTTACTCTTTTAATTTCTATATACCATGTAAACACATCGTTTTCAAATTTTAAGCAACGTGAAAAATGCATGTTTCATTTATGGCCATTTATAAATAAAGTTCGTTTTATACGATATATATTTGACATTATCCTTTATAACTTTTGCAAATAATTAAAAATTTTGCGTCAATTTCTGCTCTGCGTTTTGAAACTCGTCTTGAACACAAAAAAACAAAACAATACAATTGCAATTACAATTTTTATTTTAACAAAAAAAAAAAACATCCTCACCACAACCACCACCAACCACTGCCACCATCAATGCTACCATGTCACTTCAAGGTCCCGGCCCTCCCGATGATAATACGTATACTCACGCGGAATTAACTGGTAAATCATCAAATCTATCAAATAGTCATGATACTACAACAACAACAACAACAACCACTTCCTGTTCCGCATGCCATATTGGTGGAAGTTGTAACAACATTTCAACGACTGAAGGATCGGAACGAGAATTTGATTTGTTATCATCATCGGTTTGCACGTGCGATGATTGTGCTGCTTCTCGTGTCGTCACTGCTGCAACCATAGCTGCTACTACCACCACCCACAATACTAGCAACCCGGTTAATGTTCGCGATGAATGTTATTCCACTTATTCTTTAAACACATGTGCCATGTCTGCCTCCAATTCCTCTTATGCCGCCAATGCCAATGCAGCAGCTGTTGCCGCCGCCAGCACTAATTATTCCTATTGCTCTACATCTGCGCCAACTGGTGTTCCAACCAGTAAACTGGCTACAGTATCACGACAACACAAACTAAATAACAACACATGTAACATAAATAACAACAATAAAAATAAATTGTGTATTAGAAATAGTAATAATATTAATATGTCATCGCCGCCGCCGTCTAACGACTCTCATGCCGCCTTGAAAAACTGCAACAGTACATCCGATTTAAGTGATACATTTGACTGGTGGTTTCATAGGAATCGAAGAAGTTCGAAAAAGAGCAGGTACAACCATTATCATGCATTACATGAAAAGAAAAATAAACTAAAAACCTTAATTAATACAAAAGATACAAATTGCTTCAAAATCTAGGTACATGTAAAATTTTACATTACAGGCTCATGCATTACATACACCACTAGACACAATTATATGTATGAAAAACTAGATACACGGAGAAAACAAACTTTTAAAACGCACTTTGATGTGAAATAAAGTCCGATTGGAAGGTTTTTTAAAGTGACACGAAACGTATGAAGCTACGTTTCAAAAAGAGAGGTTACTTCAAAAAACTTTCCGATTCGTGTTCGCATCGTCAAACTTGCTATTTAAATTTTATTTTCTGTGTGGTATTTGCTTAGTTAAAGTCAATGCAGAACGCACTGCAACTTATTTAAAATATTATGTTATATTAATTGTAATCTAAATCATAGTGATTGGGAGACATTTTTTTCACATAAAACTTCATTATTTTTTTTTTAATTTTGCGAGCAACTTTTTTAATGAATGGTCGAGAAAAAACAATCGCCTTCTTAAGTACTTTACAATAAATTTCTTGGCAAGCATTTCGTTAATATTCACCTATTTCATACAATTCTGTGTTCAAAGTTGTTAAGAAAATTAAACTATATGGTGCTGCTGTAGTACCGTACGATTGCATATGGTACCGCTCCGAAAAAATCTTCATAAAGTGTTCGATCTGGATCGCAAGCGAATACACAAAATTTTCAAAATATTTTCCGAGAAAGGCTTAAAAACCCCAGGATCCTTCAGGTCAGCTTTCGCGAAATATCGAAACTATTTTAAAGTAAAAAAGTATGTACCAAACTGAAAAGAAATACACAAAATGTCGGATATTTTACCAAGAAAAATTTACTAAAACAAAAATAATTTACGAAACTTATTTTGCATAATCGCACCGTGATTATGTTATCCGAGTTTTGGGGAAAAACTTAGCTTTGTAAAGAACAAGCATTTTAAAAAGTTGCTTCATTCATTCCTTGAGGGCTTCAAAGTTTTGCCAACTTTTTCGATATTTTGGGAACTATTTACTTTGGCTATTTGATAAACAGTTTCATGAGCAATGCCAATCTCGTGGGCATCTTTTTTCATTCAAATTCTTGAATTTCACTGAAATCGCTGTTAGCGTCGCAATATCGGATGTTGTCTTGCCATACAGGTCGTATGATTAACATTTCAGTCAGGAACTACCATTAGCTTGACAAATTTTAAACAGCAAAGTTTCTTGTTTTTTTGTCATTCTCAATTTTTTTTCTAAAATATATCGAACAGTTTTCGAGATATAGGGCAAATATTCCGCGCCCAAATTTAGACTCAGCATCAAAAAGTCTATAAGAAATAATAAATTTCATTTAGATTATGAAAAATGCAGATCACGAGCAGAAATGACATCGATATTTACGGGATAAAAATCTCAAAATTCAGAGCCAATCCAAAAAATCGATTTCTTTTTCAAATCATCGAACTTGAAAACTGTACTACATTCTGTGCGCTTAAAAACGTGATCCTTGCGTCTTTTTATTTTATGAGAGTGAAGAGGTGGGAGTGATTGAAATTCGTCGAAGTTTTTTCTTCAAAAAATAGCTCCTGGAAATGTCTGAAATTCTTAACGACTTTATTACATCGATTAGTGAGTTTAGCAAAACTGTTTTCAGAAAATCAAGAAAACGGACTGAGATCAAAATGTAATACAGTATGATAGAGCAAGGATAAGGATAAAATATTTATGAGAAGTAGATCGTAGTAAAAGAATATGCATGCGAGTAGAAGATAGTGGTGATTTCAATTCCGTTCATTTAGCTGCATAATAAGAGTGCACTTTTTTATTTGAAAATAATTTTTTGAGCATGCTGTGATATTTTTATTGCATTGTTAAGTAAACATGTTCCGATTAAGTATGGAATAAAATATACTAGGCCACCTCGGTTCCGATGACGCGCCACTGTTCGTTTCATGAAATTTTTCGATGACTTTTTCACAAAGATGTGGCGGTATCTCACTGATGATGCGTTGGATCTCGGCCTTGAGCTCAGGAATTATTTCTGGCATATTGAAATAAACCAAAAATTTCACGGGTTATATTGGTGTCCACTTGACATCAGAATTTCGGAAGAATCATAGGATACAGCCGCCACTTCCACGAAAACAAAATTATACAAATTTAAAAAGTGCACTATTGGGACACCCTTTATATCGTTTGAAAAGATTTTAAAATGTCCTATTTATGATTTTTAATAGAGTAATATGTTCAGTCTTATGTATATAGTGTGCTCCATTTTAATTTCCCCAGGCCAATATCTCTAAAACTAAGAAAGATAGTGATAAATGTTTTAGGTAAAAGCAATAAAAGTTCTAGAGGCTCAAACAGTAACCTTACATCTGACCTTGGAACCAATGTTAAAGGTTAACGATATAGATATTAATAAATTTATTTATAACTTTTGCTTGAAACATTTGTCAATTGTTAATTTCTTGAGATATTGGTCTAAGTGAATTAAAACGGAGCTCCCGGTGTATCTCAAGAACTGTTCGCTTAATTAATATATTTATGTTTATCTTAGTTTTGAATTTTTAATTTGGAAAATAAATCAGCGGTAATCAAACAACGCGTCTTGCATAGTTCATTTAGATTTAAAACATCTTCAGAATTAATAACATCTAAAAGATTTGATATTTAATATAAAATTATATTTTTGTTGCGCTGAGGAGCTTTTTGTTCGGGATCTTGTAAGTATTGTAAACATTCAATGCATTGCATTTTGAAATTGATTCTTACACACAGTGCTTTCACTAATTCCACTCTCATGTTATCAATCACCATTACAAACCAAGATAGTAGCTGTTTTTTTTTGACGTGTAGATGGAGTTGTTATCGTTATCCCTTCACATTTTATAAGCCCAGTTTGGCAGCAATCGGGGAAAATTTTCAAACAAGTTGTCCTTTTTTTCAAGTGCTTGCTAATAAAATCATAATACGTTAAATATTAATGAACAATTTTACTTTAGGGGCGATGCTCCAAAAAAAATTTTTTTGTATAGAAACATGGAGTTTTACCCCCTAAAACCGAATCTGAAAAAAAAGTCGGTTTCTTATGGCTACTGAGATAAAATTGGTAAAAGTTTGAAAATTTCATGTACCCCCCCCTTTGTCGGCTTTCCTAATACTCGTTCTAAGGTAATTTGTTTTATAAAAATATACAGGGTTTTTCAATAGGGGCGAATAGATGAAAATTTCAATTGAATAAAACAAGTTTTACGTGAGATATAAACAAATATTTTGTTTTATTTAAAAGACATTGATTTGAGCGATAGTACGGGCTATGTTGACTTTGCGAGCACCAGTCGTTTGCGGCTTATTGGCATAGACCGTTGACTTCAGAAAACCCCACAAGAAAAAGTCTAACGGGGTCAAAACATCCATTTTCATGATGAAGTCTTATCTTACGCAAGTGTTGCTCGACGCTGTACATATCTTGCCATGGTGATTTGTCCTGAAAAATAAAAAAAAATAAAACATACATGATAATACAACATGGCCGCCATAAATTGTCAAAATCTACCCGCACCCTATATAAACTATTTATTCACTTTTTTTTTAAATATATTGACTTTCCCAATTGAAGTATTTAAAAGAGAAAAAATCGTTTAACTTTTTCGATATTTTAATTTTAACCATACATATGTACATAACATTCAAAAATACATACATACATACATACACGTAAACATGCATTTAAACAAATACAGAAACACATATGCACACAAACAAACACACAAACTTACGCACACACAGTGACACAATTATGCACGCCGACAAACTATCGCCCTCTCGTTATACCTGAAACCCTTTGATGATCATTTTATAGCAGTCGTTCATCATCGAGTCAATTAAATATAAACAATGGATTTAATTTCACATCAACTCATAGATCGTCACCAATGAGTAGTTGTTGTGGCAGTAGTAGTCAAGGTCGTTCCAGTCCGGACATTGATTTGGCCGAACCACCAGCGTTTCCATTAAGTCCAGGTTAGCATGCCTGGTATTCAATATTTATTACAATCAATTTATATTGCTGTTTTAATGTTTACTTTTTTTTATTTTCCATGTATTTATATATATAAATATTTAATAAAAGTAAAAAAAAAATATAAAAATACGAAAGTATTGGAAAAGTGTACAACTTGTACTCAAACCAAACCAAGCCATTCCCGTTTTAATATTAATTTTATGTTTTGTACATAAACAGGCAATTATTTCTGCTGTTTACATAAAACTTGATGAATGAATATCCTTGATATATATTTAAAATTTAGATTTTAAACTTAGCAAACGTTTAATTATTTCATCAAAAACTCAACTTTAAAATGTGCCTATTTATACTGTTTTTATTTGACTTGATAAATGAATTAGCCAGTTTCATTAGACGAAATCATCCAGACGACTGAAACAAATTAATTGTGGAGCTGATACGATCTTTTATGTGCATGATTATCATGAGTCATTTTTCACGGCTAGTACTGAAAGCTTTCAGAAATGGTTCGAGAAGTTCGATCAATCAAATTTTTTTCGCATGGACTTCAACCGTAACACAGCATATGCTTGCCTAATATTTGGGTGAAAACTAAGTTGCTACTATCAAATGGTTCATAACTTGAAGGAAAATATAATGTATAGCACTAAAGATCGTTACAAAAGTGCTGGCAGCGTCAAAAATGCTAAGGCGGTAGCCGTTCAACCAGCAACCAGAGAAGTCGTTAAGAAAAAGTCGTACCCAATTCAAATAAATCAATATTTAAAATATTTATATATATACATATTTGGCTATTGATATAAATTTTATTTATGTAATTTTTCTCTCTTTATTTCTGCAACAGTGTGTAAATGAAAATAAATTGCTTTAATATATTTTCTCACCATTTCCCACGAGAGATTTATCACGCGCCGAGTGTATTTTGTTGCTGACTTTTCTTGCAAAACTTCTTTTTTGATTGTTTTTACTATTTTTTACACCTTTTTTTCAAACTTATATACATTTATACACCATATACTCGTACTTATAAATATTTGCTATTTAGTTTATTTTTCTATTTGTGTCGAAGAATAAGTGTTTTGTTATTAAATTGGGTGAGCCCCTGAGTAACAAAAAATTTGATTATTTTTTTACAGGCTGTGTCGTAAGGAACTTAAATTCAAACTTTATTTCAACAATATTTTTATATGTTACAATTATTGCTTAAATTGTTTCTTTTAATTCTATAGCTCTCTAGACTTTTATATAGGAAAGCTAAAATGAGATACCTTTAATAAACTAAAACAGTTCATTTGATAAGGTTTTAGTGAACTTTGTATACATTCTTCAAATTGCAATTCTTGTACGATATTTTTGCCGAACATTAAGCTTGCCAACAGCATCAAACATGAAAGTGTGCGAACACACGATGTTCTCAAGACTTTCCATGTGATCTTAACATGACTGTCCCCTCACCATATTTTAATCTCAGTTAATATCAAAATTTTAGTAATATGTATCGTTATCGCTTACCATATTTCTTCTATTGCTTCTTTAAGAAGAAATTGTACAAGATAAGCCTGATACAAACCTTTATCATAGCCCTATACCTGACGTTACTATTATATAGTCTTAAATCTCATAAAAAATATCGTCAAAGATAGCATGGAAAACTAAAACTCTTGATATTTGCATACTTATTTTAATAAAATTTACTAATTTCTTATGTTTTGCTTCTCAATATTTTGTAATTTCATTTTTATTTTTAATTACATACATGTTTTTAGTACTTTGCCAAAAATGCTATTCTGCTTTAATTGTTTGAAACTAATAATCGTCCATATATATGTATGTATGTACTGAAAGCTTACATGGAATTTCAAAATTCATAAAACAAAAAAAAACAATTTTTATTTATTGTTCCTAGTAAAATTCATCATAACTGATTAACGTTATTAATTGTTTTTACTCACATTATGTATACAAAAACTGAAAACTTTCTCAACCATTCTATATAACTTATTCTTATTATTTTTTGATTTTCTGTATTTTAGTTTGTGAATTTGTCTATTTCAAAATGAATAATTTCTTTACATTTTCAATGCAATTATGCAATATTAATTCATAATTTTATTTTGCTCTTCGAATTTGGAACTCGTACTCTCTTAAACAGCCGATTTATCTGTGTATATAACCCATTTTCAATGGGACATGGCCAAATATCCTATTAAGCAATCGTTGCGCAACATTGCCGATATTATTTCGAAACAAGTTGGACAAATCGATGCTGATTTGAAAACCAAGTCAAACGCCTATAACAGTTTAAAAGGTAGCTTGCAAAACTTGGAAAAGAAGCAAACGTAAGTTGATATTGATTATCACTTTAAACCTTTATTCTAAAATTTATTTTATTCAATTGCAGTGGCAGCTTGTTGACGCGTAACTTGGCCGATCTGGTTAAAAAGGAACATTTTATTCTGGATTCGGAGTATTTGACCACGCTTTTGGTCATTGTACCGAAGTCAGTATTGAATAGTTTTTAGTTCTAGTTATTTATTGAAAATTATTGCACTAAATGCCATTAACTACTTTTGCTGGCATGAACCAATGACCTGCTAAGTTTTCGGCATTAAGATGTTAGTTAAGAATTATTGAAGTCTGATAATAATTTCCTTGGAGAATGATTGACGTCGGTATTTTCGACTTATTTGGCTTGGCCTCGTTTATCATCTCGAAATCCAGACGTGAAATAAACTCTCCCAATCATATATTCCTATAATGGTGCCTGTATCACAACACAGCTTTGTACTAAGTATGGTTTACTTTACTAAAATAGTTGTCCTATCATTACGTTTAAAATGTGTTGCTTAAATGGGAATGGACATTATTGAAATAAACTACAACTTATTTTAGTTGTTTTGCAAATAGTAAAATCAAAATTTGATTTGGTTTTCAAGTTCTGCAAATAACCTGTATACCTAAATCAATATCTATTAAAATGTAAATAAGACAATAAAACTCTCTAAGTTATCCACTCGTTGGTGAAAACTGTGTCTTAACGAATTGTTTAAAAATTATGGTATTAGGTGTTCTATTTTTTATTCCAAACTGCTCAATGAAATAGATAATTTCTACACCAACGATATAAACATGCACCCAGATACATATATGTGGACAGTAGTACAAACGCACTGACATGAATAGATAAACTGATGAGATAATGCTGATTTAGAATATATTCACGTTTATATATCTGACATGACCTCTTGCGTGAATTACAAAAAATTACAAACCGATCAACACATTTAATAGGTTGTGTAGGTTGCAAAAAATGCCAAGAAACGAACTTTATTTTTTGTTTCGATATCCTCTCCGATTGACCATTTTTGCTTTAAAGCTGCATAATTTAATGAAATTTTAGTAATATTTCTTTCTTTCAAAAGGATATCGGCCAATGATTGGACCGTCAATTATGAAAAACTTACTGATATGATTGTGCCACGTTCATCTACGTTGATTACACAGGACAACGACTTTTGTCTCTATAATGTGACGCTCTTTAAAAAGGTTGTAGAAGAATTTAAGCTGCATGCACGTGAAAAGAAGTTCATTGTACGTGATTTTGTTTATAATGAGGAAGAATTGGCCGCTGGCAAAAACGAAATCACCAAACTGATCACCGACAAAAAGAAGCAATTTGTAAGTTTTGGTATCATCATATGTATACATATAAATGAAAATACATATATTTTGAACATATGTATTAAGTGGTCCTCATGTATAAACTATTTACAATTTTAGCATTCAAACCTGTTATTGCTATTGAATTACTAAAATTATAGGACGCTTGATAATCTCGGTCCCATTGTTTAACCATACCGCCTGGCGCTTTAATGAATACAAATGCTCTTATTATATGATTGTTTTTTAATTAAAAAAGATCTGTCGTGATGTACAAGTATACAATAAATAAAAAAGTAATACTTTTTTTACTTGAACCAAACTGTTCATACGTATTTGTAATTGATGTATCCGAACTTTTTGTATGTTTTGCCTTATCACGTAAGTTTTTGTAAAAATACATGTGTTTTCAATTAAAAGCCTAGCGTCACGGATTAACAATGACTTTTGGGTCCGGAATTTTACCATCTGCTTTGGTATTTTGATATTAATATCGGGTATTGAATAGTAATAACAAATAGTTAACAAATATATATTTCGAGTTAAGTTAAGCCATATGAAAAATTTATATGAAGCTTGGCTTTTTCCTATATTCCCTAATTTCCATATATATTTCAAACGCTTTTTCAAATTTTTAAGGGTCCACTTGTAAGGTGGCTAAAAGTCAACTTTAGTGAAGCTTTCTGTGCTTTAGTGCATGTCAAAGCCTTGCGAGTATTCGTTGAATCCGTATTAAGGTAGTCAAATAAAATATTTACATTTAAATTTAAAAAAAAACTCATCAATTTTGTTTTAGATATGGCTTGCCTGTGAATTTTCAAGCCATTCTTATTGAACCCCACAAAAAAAGCATGAAGCGCTTAAGAGAGTGTTTAAATCAATTGTACGGACATCTTGATGGTGCCTCAGCTGGTGGACAAGGAAGCAGTATTGATGTAAGTTCAGATTACCTAAGTATTTTTGATTGTGATTTTAAAAAAATGTTAACTTTTTCAGAATGTTGATATTCCTGGCTTAGGATTTGGTCAGTCGGAATATTTTCCATACGTTTTCTACAAACTTAATATCGATATGGTGGAAACAGCTAAAATTTAAACGAGTGATCGAAAACATCGTTATAAATTTTAGCTTAATAAAAAGATAATTATTAAAAATAACAAAAAAACCCTACAGACAGAAAATCGTAACCGACAGGTGCATGTAAAGTGTTTTAAAGCTATCAGCAGCAGCAACAAACCTGTGGCATTAATACCAGCAATATTTTAAAAAACTGTAGTTTCATTTTGTGACACTATAAATTTCATAACTTAACTTGTTACTGTTTCCATTATGGCGTTGCCCGTGGCTACCTTCACCGTCGTTGTTATGATAACGTGCTTTTCTTTTACAATGTTAAAAATATTTCTGTTCCATTTAAAAGTAGAAAAAAGAAAAAATTATAAAGTAAATCTTAAGCAGACTATAATGAAGTTTATTTGAAATCAAAGTAGATTTTTTAGACAACAGTATGTTGCTGATTTTCGTTTTGTGTTTTTGTGTTATATTAAGTTGTTAACAGTATTTTTTTTGGAAAATTTCTCTTGCAATAGTTTACAGGAAAGTTACAATTGAAATGTTAGTCTAACACAAACAAAGCAATGATGTTCTTAAAATGTTCTTCTTGTTTTCTATAATAAATTGAAGTGCAAAAACTGTTAGTTTTATTGAAAAACTTATTTAACATCTCAATACGCGCTATAATAAAACACTAAATTAATATACAAAGAAACCAAATTGTTTTCATTGTATATAATTGATGAATAAACCTATAAATCTAAAAATATTTAGCTAAATAATAATATATAAACTAATTAAATTACATTTAAAATCCAAAACTTCGAAAAGTATTCAAAATATATGTAAATTAATGTTATCCTATAATGTTTGTTACATCGATATCAAAGCTTATACATAGATCTTAATATGTTGTTATTTTACTAATTGCAACTTTTTAATTTTTATTTTCAAATATGTAAGTGTATGTGCGAATTATTTTCTTGTGAAACTTTGTTTATACATTTTGCACAAATTTTACAAATGTCATTAAGATACAAGAAAATCTTTCCCATACATATTTTAAAGGATTGTATGTTATTTGCGTTGAAATCAACATTAAGAACAATAATTATTGTGACATCTACAAAATATTAAAGTTGATGCATATACTATTCATAAAGATATATATATATATATATAATTTGTAAAAAAAATGATTGAAGAGAAAAATCAACAAAGCCATCCTGTAAATAATTATATGAAAAAAAAGACATTCCAATTGAGTTGTTTTTACTAAAGTTTTGCTGAATTATTTGTGTATGTATTATACAAGGTTTTTGTAGAATCTGATTGTTATTGAAATCAGAATTGAAACCGACTTAATTTTCGTACAGGTGTACTGCATTCTGACATTGTTGGTTTCATACTCGAATCGAAATTGATAATCGGAAATTAACCGAGCAACTAACTGTAGGATTGGAATATGATATTTTCGAAATGTTGGTGGGATTGAACAATGTGGCGTGTACAATAAAACACGCTTCAATCACTATATCTTGGCATCTGCCTACACGTTTGAAAGACCGAATTCGAGGTGTAAAATGTCCCCCTTATGAAGTTAAATGTGCCCCTCAAAAAGCGGAAAGTGACCCGTGTCGGACTAAAAAAATTACTGGTTTTGGAAAAAGTTTCTAAAATACGGTGATGCAGTTTTCTTTTATAAGCTTTTTCGAGGTTTCGTCGCGAATAGCTAAAGTTTGAAAAACAGTAACAATTTTTAAAATCCATCAATGCTTTTGGAATATATAGGCCTTTAAAAATTAAATGTCAAAGGTACCCCGCTTTACCCTTTCCGAACGCCTTTTCCAAAAGGTAAATAACAAACGTAGAGAAAAGAAATAAATTAACTCTAAAGCACTTAACAGAGAACTCCCCATAAATAAGGCAAAAATACCACCACAATTGGCGATGAATGTTGTACTACTGAATACCATTGCAATGAATGTTGTACTACTGAATATCACTGTACGTTTCATGGCCGTAAATTGATGTTCCTTAAAGGTTACTATGATACGCGAGCCAAGAAAGCTAAAAATAAATAGAAACAAAGAAAACATATATTAGAACTGTTCTGTTAGCTTCTTTTAAGAGACGTTCTAACTCTGAGTATTCGGGATGGATGGAGATGGTTCTTAAATCAAAACCTGCTGTTGATATCTCAAAATCATAGTGTAAAGACGTACATGCGGGCACACAGTCACACATAAATCTTAAATCATTTGCTTTGTTTTGGGGTTTTTTATTTTGCAGCAAAACATGAAGGTCATCCTGAGCCGTCCTGGAACATAAAATGTTACCATAGTTGCAGACAGGTACATTCATAGGCTCTGAAAATAAAATATATGGAGACATAAAATAAATGTGTTCTATTTTTTGAAACAAAGATATGTACATGCAACATTCTATGAACATATGCTTAATAAATCCATTTGGAACCAATATTTAATGTTTTTTTTTTTTTTGATTCATAGATACACACCACCAATACTGCACCGCACGTTTGAAGATCTTTCAGAAACCTTTCACATGAAACTTGATATAGTTTCCGTTATGTTTCAGAAAGCTTTTATTTCCATTTCAGATAGCTTTCTGCAACGTGTCAATGTCCGCATTTTTGATTTAATTTGAAACGATACAGAAGCATTTCAATTGCAACCAAATATTTGAATTTATCTGAATTTACTAAATTTTTCTCAAGACTTAAGTCCCTCCTCACTTAAATGATTCGTTGTCATTCAACTTACTTGGCATCCAAAACTTGGCACATCCACATTTTGATATTGTATAATTGACTAAGCATTCAATGTTGCAGTTACTTTGCGAGTAAGATCGAAAGAATCGCAAAAAACGTTCATCTTCGAAGTAGCATTGACGCCTTATTTAAACAAAGGAAACAAAGGAAACCGAATATCTTTTTTAAAATAAAGAAACTAATTTCAACTTACTTTTCTGGGCCGAAATTGCCTAAGTTTTTTGAGGCCTCTATGTATTGTGGTAATACTTTCAATATTAATTCGGTATTGTGCGGCAATAAAACATAATTTTCAGTAGCCAGTTGCACACTTTCCGGAGAATTGAGATAAATCTGTTGATAGAGATATATGAAGATTAAGTCTTAGTAATGTCAGTTGTTATCTGAATAAATCTAAAAAGTTAACTGATATCACTATAAAAAATAAGCTGTAACTAAACTAAAAAACACCTCTAGACATCACCTTGTTACTGGACCTTGATGTCAAAACATATAAGTTTGAATTTTAAGAACACTAATTTCTTTCCGATGCTCTTGTCAATTTCGTGTATACCTTGAGCGGATGATAATTCCAATAACTCTGGTTCAAAGTTTTTGTCAATTCCGAAATTCATCATTATTAAAATTCTTCAACGAAATTGTTATTTTTTACACGAGTTTGAATTTGTTAGTGAATCATCAGAATTCGGAATGAGCAAACACCAGCTGGATTTTTATGATTTATATTCAAATCCAATTCCACGTTAGAAGAATCACTTATGTAATGCTATAATTTTGATAACGATTGATTTAAGAAGAAGAGCCAATATCGCACTATATATTATAGGTCAATGTCAAAATCTCGTATTTTAAAAAATCTCCATTTCGTGGAGACCGTTTTAGTTAAAATTCCGCAAAATCCATCCAAGTGAATAACTTTTTGTGTTTTATTTCAATTCAAATCTTTGACACTGTAACATCAGATCTACTCGAAAACTCAGACGAAAAATGTATGATATGTGACGAAGGAGGACGAAGCCTATCTTTCCAGCAAATACATTTTTATGATCGCAAAGTTTTGCAAATTTATAGTCTCCGACATCCTGTGGAGCACATATAAACTTATTGAGTTTTTTAATATAATAAGTTTGACTCACCCTGTATCCTTCTTGATAGTTGCGACAATTATTTTCAATATTGTGCTCATAGCCGTGTAGAAAAGCAAAAAATGCTGTACGTGTCGATGAAAAGGCCGTTCGCTGTGGATATGAATTATAGCCCTGGTCAATGTAGCCATCCTTCAGAGACCAAGTACCAGTTATATTGTTATAAGGTTTCAGTTCACCATGATAACTATTAAAATCAGTTAGCTCTGCGTCGCTGTAGCTCACAAATCTACAAGTACAAATATTGGATATTCATAAAATTTTGATATCTAAGGACAATGAAACTCTTCAGGATTGTATACCTTTCATCACGATATATATCCTTGTTACGTAAACCATTAAACTGATAACAAATACCTTCAGCGGTTGGAACTAAGTTAAAAATCTTATTGCAAAAATAAAAACGTCCCTTCCATTTGCAGAATGGCGCAGTTTTATTTTTAGGAATCGAAAGATCAATCAGAGTTTGTGTTATATTTGGAACAATATTTACGGACATATTATGAACAAAAAGATTTTGTATATCGTCAACACAAAGTTCTAGAGTGCTAGCGAAATGCTCAATTCTAATATTAAATACATAATAATTACTAAACTAAATTTAAGCGTATCTAAATTTTATTGATATACTTCTCATTGGTGAGATTTGCATGGTTCATAAAGGAGCCATTGTAGTCGATTTCATCATATATTATCTGCGCCACTTCACCAAAATCGAAAACATCACCGTACATTTTTATTTCAGGACATATGGTTACTGTCGGAAATGGTATTTTGTATACAGGTACTAAAGTTTCATCATAATTCATTATAACTGGGATATCTTGCCATTTTAAATAGGTTACCGATATGAGTGATATGGCAAAATAAAGAGAAATAACCCAGATAACACACCAATATAGTCTGCAATTACAAAAAAAGAAATATTGAAAGGAACTAAGAATGAAATTTGTAAAAGTTACAGATGATTCATTCAGCGATCATTTAGTCACTGCTATTGCTTAGCCTTCTTGAGGTGAGTATAGACGGCCCATATGATCTTGAATCATGGCTAATAACCATTATTTGGCTAATAACCATATTCCTATCTCAACTGAGATTATGAAAAAGAGCTGGCTATGAGTGATAAGGACAGACGATAGCGAAAATGGTCGATCAGTGAATGGCGACACACAAAAGCACAGAAATATCCAAACATCTAAACGAACTGGCACAACATAAGACCAAATTTGAAATAAGTAGCTATAAAAATTTCGCTCATGCTAGACACTCCTTGTATAACTATAGGATATTACTGAAAGTACTTTTTCAATTATAAGTCTTATAGTGCAAATAAATACATTTTCTGGATGCATATCTTAAAATGCTTGAAGGCATTTTTAGTTTCCTAATCTACCACCTTGCATTTGATGTGCAACATATTAAACTTTTATTTTTATTTCAGAAAGTTAAAGTATTTTTTGTACAAACTTTTCATATAATGGCCGATGCACCTCAAACAAATAACGAACTCCATGTACCGTAGTTCTTTTCGAGTAATCCATAAATATTCCCTTACAAGCCGACCAGTTACTACCATATTTTATTCTTGATTCGATTATAATATCACTTGGAACATCACTTAAAGTTTGAGATACGGCGCTTAGTCGCTGAATGGATGATTGAAGAGGAGTCGAATTCTGATTCTGTTTCTTCATAGCAATTTTCTTCTCCTTAATGTTGGTCCTCTTAATTTCTTTTAAACGTAAATAGCTTTACCGAAAACTAACGCAATTGAAATAAAACTGAAAATTTTTGCATTTAATGCAACTTTTATATAGCACAATTTGCAACACCTGCCACACTGAAAAGTGCAACACCCTGCAGGCGTTCAACTCTCAATTGTGCAACAAAATTAATTAAAATAATTTATGCAGACAACAAAAAACTCGACCTCGACCTAACTTTACTCGTACCTATTATTATTTCAAAGTGGAAGAGGATATTGCATGCTTAATATTTAAACAGTTTTCAAAAAATTATGAATAAATGTTCCCAAGAAGACTCAAGAGAGTCACTTTCCACGCATAGAATAATACATGCCAATGATGTAATGCGGATTTTTTAGCTTAGGTGTGATTCGAAAAAAGTGTTGTTACGCCACTGATGTCAGGTCAATCGAAATAAGCAATTTTTGCCGTTCACAAGTTTTTTTGAGATTTCTCGGAGAATCAAGAAAAATGCTGCACGCTTAGATGTTCAAAGACTTTTGTTGGGACACTCTTTTGCATGCTATTTCTAATCGGCATATGAAAAAAATAATGTATTATTGATCCAATATAGAAAAATATCAAACAGTATCGAAAAGTTACTCGAAAATGATGTTGGAAAAGTCGAAAAATGTTGAAAACCTCAAAATATGTGTGCTGAAAACGTTTAAAATATTAAGAAAAAACAAAAACTTAATTAATCGAAAAAATGTTGAAAAAGCCGAAATAAGCGTATGTTCGAAAATTGTGTATAAATGTTGAAAAAGTTGATATATGTATGTATGTATGTATGTATGTATATTTATTCACATTTCTCCAAAATTAAGAAATTCAGAACATTTTAAAAAACAGAAAAGTTTTGAAAAACTAGAATATTAACATGGAATATTTACCTTACAACCAATCCATTCAAGGAAGATTTTCTTTTCATAGCCGGTCTTTCATATCTGCCAGAAAATATGTTCCCACTTCATAAGGTATTTTTCTAATCGCTTACTCAAAAATATTCCAATCCATACAAATAACGGTTTACTTGAAATGTATTTGTCTGCTCTAGAACTATTGAGAGGCGGATAAAATAATTAACTTCATATCAGAGACCCATAATTTTGATCCTAAAAAATATCATAATTGCTGCAAACGCTTTATCTTGGCAACTGTAACAGCTATAGATGTGAAATTTGATACATGGATGTATTATGTTTTTACCAAGCTCGTGGCAAAATATATTAAACAAACAAAATATTTAAAACGCTATATCTTCGGGCTTATAGCAGCTATAGTTCAAAAATTCAATGCATAGATGTATACTGTCTGTAGCAAATATCTCGCAAAATGTGGACTTTGTGGGATTGGATAATAATTAGTCAAATATTCGGATATTTTGAATGTTACAAAACTTGGTGGTACGATATTTGGTGATATAAATATGCACAAGAAGAAACTGAGCGGATTCGGCGTGGTGCAAGAAAAGTTTTATTAAATAATTACGACATTTACTGAAACAAACAAGCTGTGGATTAGCATAAATTCTGGTATAAAATTAATAAAAGCACATACATATATATATGTGTGTACAAACAAAAGATTTCGCGAGCTCTGTTGAAATTGATGGGAAAAACCGAATAAGACTTCCGCATTACTACTAAAGTCAGATGCTATGAAACTTTACTGGCAGGTGGATTGGTTGCTAGTTCAAACATTTTCCTGGGATGCAGAACACATGGATTCATATTCGTTAGAAATAGAAACATAAATAATAATACACATAAATTTATTTATAACAATTTGTATTTATTAATATGATTTGAAAAAACATGTATTTGACTTAATAGGGATTTGATATTGAATATATATATATAAACAAATATTAATTTTTATGCAATTAAAAGTTGAAATGACAGATCATATTAAAGTAATGAAATATTCCTAGCTTAACTAAGTCGACTTTATATTCGTGACTTTCTTATGTGCTATTCACGTCGTATTTTTCATTGAGATTATTTGGGTGCACTCGAACGCCGTTTCCATAAGGTAAATAGCAAACGTACAGAAAAGAAATAAATTATTTCTATGGCACTTAACACAGAACTTCCCATAAATAAGGCAAAAATACCACCACAATTGGCAATGAATGTTGTGCTACTGAATACTACTGTGCGTTTGATGGCCGTGAATTGATGTTCCTTGAAGGTTACCATTATACGCGAGCCAAGAAAGCTTTGAATAAATAGAAACAAAGAAAACAAATACAAGAACTGATCTGTTAATTTTATTTTAGAGAGATTCTAACTCTGAGTATTCGGGTTCTTCACGTAATGCTCTGAGAGTTCCTCCTAAATCAAAATCTGCTATTGA
This sequence comes from Meiosimyza decipiens, assembly GCA_963680825.1. Lineage (NCBI taxonomy): Eukaryota > Metazoa > Arthropoda > Insecta > Diptera > Lauxaniidae > Meiosimyza > Meiosimyza decipiens. The sequence continues at coordinate 69,216,634 of OY804261.1, read as the reverse complement.
TATCTCAAAATCATAATGTAAGGAGGTACATGCGGGCTTACAGTCACACAAAAATCTTGAATCATTCGCTTTCTTTTGCGTTTTTTCATTTTGCAGCAAAGCATGAATCTCATCCTGAGCCGCCCTGGAACATAAAATGTTACTATGGTTACAGACAGGTACATTCATAGGCTCTGAAAATAAAAGATATGCAGACATAAAATAAATGTGTTCTATTTTTTGAGTCAAATTAATATATGTACATTAGGGTGATTCAATTTTTTGGTGAGGTGAGAAAAAAAAATAATTTTTTTTTGGATATTTTGTTTTTTGTAGAAATTTTTATCTTCGATGGATTTTGTCCCATTTGTGAAAGTTTTATTTTACAAAATATACTCGAAACTGTCTCAAAAAGTGTTCTTTCCCATATAAATGGTATGGAAAACTAGAAAGCTCAACGAGCCACCAGTAAATTTTAGTATTATGAGCTCTCCTTGCAAGTAACTTATAAAAAGTATTATGCTCTTTCCGATGGGATACGTCCCGTCTATGTTACATTTTTATTCACAAGATATGGAGACAAATGCCTCGTAAAGCATTTTTCCAATACAAATCGTATAGAAAACTAAAAAGCTCGATAAGCCGTACGTAATAATTTTATGAGCTCAAATTGCACCAGAATTCTTCTTTCATGTTTCTGCCACTATTAAACCTGTTTGGAGCAAAGAAAAATTTAAATCACCCTAATGTATGTACATGCAACATTCTATGTATAAATTATTCATGGATACACACCACCCAATCAGCATGCAACGTTTGAGAAACCTTTCAGAATCTTTCACATGGAATCTTACATATTTTCAGTTATGTTTCAGAAAGCTTTCATTTCCATTTCAGAGAGACTTCTGCAATGTGTCCATGTCCACCTTTTGATTAATTTGAAACGTTACAGAAACATTGCAATTGCATCCAAATATTTGAATATACTAATTTTTCCCCCTGACTTAAGTCCAGCCTCACTTAAATGATTCGTTGTCGTTCAACTTACTTGGCATCCAAAATTTGGCACATCCACATTTTGATATTGTATAATTGGTTAAACATTCAACTTTGCAGTTACTTTGCGAGTAAGAACGAAAGAATCGCAAAAAACGTTCATCTTCAAAGTAGCATTGACGCCTTATTTAAACAAAGGAAACAAAGGAACGTTTTTTATTTTTTAAAATAACGAAATTTATTTCAACTTACTTCTCCGGACTAAACTCGACTAAGTTTTTTGAAGCTACTATATATTGTGGTAATACTTTTAATATTAATTCGGTATTGTGCGGCAATAAAACATAATTTTCAGTAGCCAGTTGCACACTTTCCGGAGAATTGAGATAAATCTGTTAAAAGAGATATATACTTAATAATGATGCTCTAAGTAAATCTACAAAGTCAACTGATCGCTATGAAAAATAAATATCAGATATACTCTAAAAATCATACGAAAAATGTATGAGATTTGTCTAAGGGGAACGGGGCTGATCTTTCCGGCAAATAAATATTAATGAATGCAAATTTATAGCCTCCGGCGCCGTGTTGAACACAAATTAATTTATTGAGTTATTTAATATAATAAGTTTGACTCACCCTGTATCCTTCTTGATAGTTGCGACAATTATTTTCAATATTGTGCTCATAGCCGTGTAGAAAAGCAAAAAATGCTGTACGTGTCGATGAAAAGGCCGTTCGCTGTGGATATGAATTATAGCCCTGGTCAATGTAGCCATCCTTCAGAGACCAAGTACCAGTTATATTGTTATAAGGTTTCAGTTCACCATGATAACTATTAAAATCAGTTAGCTCTGCGTCGCTGTAGCTCACAAATCTACAAGTACAAATATTGGATTTTCATAAAATTTTGATATCTAAGGACAATGAAACTCTTCAGGATTGTATACCTTTCATCACGATATATATCCTTGTTACGTAAACCATTAAACTGATAACAAATACCTTCAGCGGTTGGAACTAAGTTAAAAATTTTATTGCAAAAATAAAAACGTCCATTCCATTTGCAGAATGGCGCAGTTTTATTTTTAGGAATCGAAAGATCAATCAGAGTTTGTGTTATATTTGGAACAATATTTACGGACATGTTATGAACAAAATAATTTTGTATATCGTCAACACAAAGTTGTAGAGTGCTAGCGAAATGCTCAATTCTAATATTAAATACATAATAATTACTAAACTAAATTTAAGCGTATCTAAATTTTATTGATATACTTCTCATTGGTGAGATTTGCATGGTTCGTAAAGGAGCCATTGTTGTAGATTTCATCATATATTATCTGCGCCACTTCACCAAAATCGAAAACATCACCGTACATTTTTATTTCAGGACATATGGTTACTGTCGGAAATGGTATTTTGTGTACAGGTACTAAAGTTTCATCAAAATTCAATATAACTGGAGTATCTTGCCATTTTAAGTAGGTCGCCCATATGAGTGTTATGGCAAAATAGAGAGAAATAAGCCAGATAACACACCAATATAGTCTGAAATTACAAAAAAAAAGAAAATATTGGAAAGAATAAAAAGTGAAATTTGTTAAAGTTACAGAGTATACACAATGCTTAAGCTTTAAAGCACTAAATAAAGCTACCCTGAGTAGCACTTTAGTCAAATTCTAGAAATCATTGTGCAGACAGCTCATACATATATTATATGCATATATGTACTGAAAACAAAAATAAAGAGTTTCTAATGTGACATCGTTCGCAACACGAGAGCATGGCCATCGAACCAAATACAGGCATCAAGCAGTGTTGCTTGAAGTCCCTTGCTACTTCTAATTATTTTGGCACTCTTACTGATAACCGTGAGATTAAATGGAACCTTTGGAGTCATCAGGAAGAACAGTCAATGTAGTTCTCTTCAGGATCATTGAAAATCCCATACACGACTAAGCGATCATGTAGTCACTGTTGCTTATCCTGCTTGAGGTGAATAGAGCGGGCCCATACGATCTCGAATCATGAATCATTCTCCTAATTCAACTGAGATTATGAAAAAACGCTGGCAATGAATAGGAAAGACACTAGTGAAAATTGTGAATTAGTGAATTGGTGATACCAGCATGGACATAGAAGGACAGAAAGATCCAAGTAATTCTGGCGTCAAAAATCGAAAAGAACTGGCACAGCCTAAAACCAAAATTGAAATAGCTATAGAAATTTTGCTCATGCTCCACACTCCTTATGCAGCTATAGGATATTACTAATAGTATTTTTCCAAGTATCAGTCTTATAGTGCAAAAAATATACTTTCTGATGCATAATTAAATATATTTTTAGTTTTCCTAATCTACCACCTTTCATTTGATGTGCAACATATTAAACTTTTATTTTTATTTCAGAGAGTTAAAGTATTTTTTGTACAAACTTTTCATATAATGGCCGATGCACCTCAAACAAATAACGAACTCCATGTACCGTAGTTCTTTTCGAGTAATCCATAAATATTCCCTTACAAGCCGACCAGTTACTGCCATATTTTATTCTTGATTCGATTATAATATCACTTGGAACATCACTTAAAGTTTGAGATGCGGCGCTTAGTCGCTGAACGGATGATTGAGGAGGAGTCGAAATATGATTCTGTTTCTTCATAGCAATTTTCTTCTCCTTAATGTTGTTTCTCTTAAATTTTTTTAAACGTAAATAGCCTTACCGAAAACGTACGCAATTGAAATAAAACTGAAAAGTTTTGCATTTGATGCAACTTTTATATAGCACAGTTTGCAACACCTGTCACAAAGAAAAGTGTAACACCCTGCAGGCGTTCAACTCTCAATTGTGCAACAAATTTAATTAAAATAATTTATGCAGACAACAAAAAACTCGACCTCGACCTAACTTTACTCGTACCTATTATTATTTCAAAGTGGAAGAGGATATTGCATGCTTAATATTTAAACAGTTTTCAAAAAATTATGAATAAATGTTCCCAAGAAGACTCAAGAGAGTCACTTCCCTTGCATAGAATAATTGAAGTCAGTGATGCAATTCGGACATTTTTAGCTGTAGTACCAGGATAGCGACCATTGTTGAGTTTTTCGCTAAGATCCTATGATAAGATTGAATTAATATTAAAAAAATAAGTTTTAACATGTCATGGAGCTTTCAGTAAAACAAAAAAAAATGTTGTATGTACGCCTTAGAAACTAATTCTTATCGGCATAAGAAAAAAATCTCTATATTCTATTCTAGAAAAATACCAAGCAGCATCGAAAAATGTTCTTTAAATTGATTTAAGCTGAAAAACTCAACAGTCAATAAACTTCGACAAGTGTGGAAGAGGTCGCAGAGTAGTGGAAAACTCGAAAATGTGCTTGGAAAAGTCGAAAAATATTGAGGAATTCAATGTACACATTGTATGTTGAAATCGTCTGAAAATATTAAAAACGAATACTTACAAAATCGAAAATTGTTGAAATAAACGTATGTTTAAAAATTGTGTATAAATGCTAAAAAAGTTGATAAATATTGAAAAGTTCAAAACCTTCTGAAAAACAGAAAAAATTTTCAAAAATCAAGAAATGCAGAATATGTGACTCTATAAATGTTGAAAGGTTGAAAGAGTAAAAATATTAAACAAGTCTAAAAATTTTGATAAATTTGAAAAAAGTTGATTGGTGGACAAACATTCAAAGAGATTAGATATGTTCCGAAATCCAAAATACATATGTAAGTGCTTAAAAATTCCAAAAAAATTGCAAAATGGAAATATGTTTATAATTAGAAACTTGTTTCAAATTTCAAACAATTCGAGTAATTTCAAAAGATATGGAAAAAGTCATATGTTAATGTAACGGTTAGCATGACACATGAACTCACAACCAATCCATTCCAGGAAGATTTTTTTTTCATAGCTGCCAGAAAAAATATTCACACATCAAAAGATGTTTCAGTAATCGGTAACTCAAAAACATTATATTTCATACAAATAACTGTTTTCCGAAGGTGTATGAATAGCTGACTTGAACTGTATTCCTCAGTTCTAAAACTGTTGGGAAGGTGATAAGATTGTTAACTCCATATCAGAGGCCCTTAGTTTTGAACCTAAAAAATATCATATTTAGACATGTGAGTCTCTGATGCGAAAAATATGAATTTAATATCGCAGTAAAAATCATAGAAATATTTAAATGCCTTATGTAGCCCCGACTATGCCAATCATTTCATATGCAACAAAAAGTTCCGAAAAATATAGTGAAATGAATTTATCACGTTAGTATTACCTACAACTTTTACTCAACAATTAAGCTTCTAACTTTTAAACTAGTTTGTAGATTACATTACTCACTCTGGATGTATATGGAGTCAAATCCAATTGTCGTCTGATGTATGAAAATTGTAGGCTAATGGATACCAATGGTTTCCGTTGGGTACCAATTGCGAGCCGAGTTGGGTACCATGGACCGGTACGGATTCTCAAATAAAATGTGGTGAGTGCAAGCACTTGCAGTATGATGTAATAACTTAATGATGATTCATTGTTTTATTACAGAAAAGTATCAAACACCTTCGAAAAGTCACAAAATGTCGAATACTATTGAAAAAGTCGAAAAATGTCGCAAAACTCTGTATAAGCCATAAATGTGGGAAAGAAGGGGTTGGTTCATTTTGCAAAGTTTCTGTCGATTTTTTGTAGCAAGCCCGCACCTGTGTGTTGGCACGCTTTCAATGATTGCACTACGCTGACTTTGTTTTATCTATAAAACTATAGACATTTTAAAACCAATGCATTTATTTATTTTTTTGGATTTACATATGTATATAGTCTAGAGTCTAGACTAACTATAAATTAGTGTGCTATACCGTGCACATACACAATTGTATTTTTTTATTTATTACATTTAATACATTAAATTATTGTTTTGGCAGCATATGATCAGTAATCATATGAACAGCGATCCAAAATTAAAACGATTTTAAAACCGTAATGCTTCTCCATTTATGATGATTTAGTTTTCATGATCTTCCGATACCATCTGCTGCTGTATTAATTTCTTTTTACTAACACGTCGCTTTCTTAAGTTTCCCGCCAGACGCACAGAAAAGAAATAAATCAACTCAATGAAACTTAGCATGGAAATGCCCATGAAAAGCCCAAAAATACCACCGCAATTGGCAATCAATGTTGTTATGCTGAAAACGACTGTTCTTTTAATGGCGGTAAATTGATGCTCCTTGAAGTAAACTGATAAACGGGAACCACGAAAACTAAAAAAAAGAAAAAGGGTTAAAATTTTTTATAAACATAATAATACTTTTCTAAGTATGAATTCATAAAATACAAATATGTTAAGTTACTAAACTTAGGAGCCATACCGAATTTCAGCCTTTCAGATAGCTTTGATACTGAGATACAGCTAGTTGAACATATAAAAAACTAGTATTTTGAAGCAGTATTTGTTTAACTAGTCGCTAAAATCGAAATAGGACTCTTTTTAATTTTCAAAGTCGGGGCTAAGGACCGAAACAAAAATAGACCTGGGGCCTAAAATTGTTTTTGAGGACTATGGCCATAGGGGATATGACCGGGCTACCTTTAAGATATACTTCCATATAATTGTATACTGACTTTCGCCTTTTTTCTAAAAAGATTCGGTCTTTTTTAAACATGCACTTTATAAAGCTTTTTCAAAAACTTAAAAAAGGGAAAACTTCTAAGATGTCAAGAAACGCGAAAATCCTCGTTACTTTTGCTAAAACTTTTTTTTAAGTTTTGTATACATTGACGTTTTCTAAAATATCATTTTCAAATTCATCCATGATATATTGTAGAATGGCTTTTTTATCGAGCTTAGTCGATTTTTCATATTTCTTTAATGGTTCAGTTATACGATTTGAGATTAAAATAATTAAAAATGAATAAAGCCTTAATTTTTGATAAGTTTTGGAAAAGCTGTTAAGAGTACGGTAGTAAAGAAATTTGGGTCTAGTAGTAAATACGTGTATATAATTGTAATTTGAGAGTTTTTTGACGACTCGCCAAAAATGAAAACTTAACAAAGTATTAGAATGATCAATATAAATAAATTTTTTTAATTCGATTGGCCTTACTCGGAGTGCTCATAATCTTCGCGCATTGACATCAAGGTCGCTGCTAAATCATAACGCGCATTTGATATTTCAAAATGATACTCTAAGGACGTGCACGGTGGCATGCAATCACACATAATTTCGGCATCTGGATTAACTGTCTTTTGCATTGTTTGGTTCTGTATCTTCAGATTGAGTTCTTCCTGTGCAGCGTTATAGCATGATATGTCGGCCAGATTGCACACGGGTACATCCAGTGGCTCTACAAAGATATTAAATATTAGATATATAAAATAATTTTCAGTGTCAGAGAGTTTGCCTATGATTAATGGAACAAAACAAAACATACATAAGAAAAATGAAAACTCCATTGCATACTTTCAGTTGTTAAAGGAAGGTAGAATTAAATTATCAAACATAGAGCTAGGGCCCACGAGTCAAGCAAAGCAAGCTGAGGCAGAGGTTTGGTGGGATTGTGTAAAAGCTTAAGTTCATTAAATTTTTTGCTTGCAAATTGCAATGGACTTAGCGGAGAACAATTCAATAAGAGCACGTTGTGCTAATTATTTTTACTGAATTAAGTTATAATTCAACACTTCATAGGTCTGCATTGTAAAATAGGAAGTGTTTTGGGTTGATGTCTAAGGCAAAGTTATTATTTTAAATACTTGATCATTTTTTCGTTTAGATGAACCATCCACACTTCTACTTGCTCCAATTTTAAGAGATTTTTAGTAAATTTTTCAACCGAATATCTACATAGAGTAAAGTATTGAGAACATATGGTTCTTCGGGTGTCCTCTGCGAATGATCTATAAAGGACCCGACTAAATCCATTGGAAGGTTTTCGAAAATCCGAGCAAGAAACATGAAAAGAAGGCTTAACAAACTTTTGCACTTTAAAGACTTTCGAGTGTTTTGTCATTTGATAGACAAGCTGCCTGCTTAACTTAACCTATTCCATGTATGGTTTTTAGGACAAACTAGTTTACCCTGGGCCAAACTAGTTGATTTGTATCCCTGAAGGAATGCAATTTAATAGTATTGCAAAAGCACTGTACAGTACTTTGGTCGAGGATTCTCTTGAATCTTTTGACTTATTTTTTTCAAAAAATCGTTCTTATTCGTCTTTGGAACTGAGACAGATTTATTTTTCATATGTTCACCAACGTTCACATATGCGTCATCAGACTTCGCAATAAATTTAAAAAGTTTCGGAATAAACTGATAACATCCATGATTAAGCAGCAGCAATTTGTTTTTCAACTTACTTGGCATCCAAAACTTAGCACATCCACACTTTGAGATTGTGAAATTGGCAAGGCATTCAACCTGGCAGTTGCTTTGTGAATATATACGGAAAAATCGTAAGTATCGTTCATCATCAAAGTAGCACTGACGTCTTGATGTAATGTAATGAAAAACAACAAAAAAAAAAAAGAAATGATTAATTAATTAATATCAATTATAACCATATGTATATACTTTGCTGGGCTGAAGTCATGCAAATTCTCTGATGAGACAACATATTGTGGCAAGACGCTGACCATCACCTCATCACCATGCGGCACCAATATGTAATTACCAGTAGTCAATGGTACACTTTCAGGGGAATTAAGATATACCTTTTAATTAAATTAAAACACAGTTAACATTTTATTCAAACATAGGTACAACAAAATAGAATTGACGCACCCTGTAGCCTTGTTTAAAACTACGACAAGCGTAGTCAAAATTGTGTTCAAATCCCTGTAGAAAAGCAAAGAAGGCATTGCGCACTGATGAAAAAACTGTACGTTGTGGATATGAATTGTAACCTTGTTCCACGTAACCTTTCTCTAAAGACCAATTTCCAGTTACATTGTTCAAACGCGGTAGGTCATCAAAGTAATTGTTGAAATCGATCATCTGGTCATCATTGTAGCTGACAAACCTGTAGTTGAACAAAAAACTTTTAGTTTTTTTTAGCTCCAGTACATAAGAAATTAATAAGACTGGTACCAAAATTTTGAATCATTATATCAAACAACGTAGATCCGCAAGGCATTTTTACTAGCGGGTATGGTCCTAACTCATGCTCACGATAGAAACTATCAATTTACAAGACTTTTCAATTTCATAATTTGACAAAACGGTGGGGAACGGGATTTAATTTTTCCATCACATTGATGAAAGTCTCGTAAATTTATATTTTTGCTCATGGGCACGGTCATACAGCAGTTTTACATTTTTCGGCCTTTTCAACAGCTCTCGAATAAAAATAGTTATCTTTTAAGTAAGAGTTGGTGATTTTTTTAGTGCAGTTTTCTTAAACCTTAAAAATCGGACATCACGCTATCGAGATATTGCAAAATATTTAAAGGTCGCGAAGTGACCTCTATGCAGATTCCAAGGTTTTCTATCGAATTGATTTTTAACGCATTGTATTAATGACGTGATTTCTGAATTTAATTTTCAAAGAAGTATAGAAATAGCTAAAAATTTTTTGGGCAATAACACTTTGGGCGATTTGTGCCGAATCTTTTTTTAGAGGTCTGGTCTTATTTTATCCTTTCATAATATACTCGAATAATTAATTACCTTTTATCACGATATATGTCTTCGCTGCGTAAGCCATTAAACTGGTAGCATATTCCCTCATCAGTTGGTACGAAATTAAATATCTTATCACAAAAATAGAAACGTCCGTTCCATTTGCAGAAGGGTGCTGTTAAATTTTTCGTAATTGAAAGGTCTACCAACATTTGCGTTACATTAACGACAACATCTTTTGAAATATATTTAGCATAACGATCTATCACATCTGTCTCACAAATTTGTAAGTTAGCAGCAAATTGCGCGATTCTTGATGAAAAATTTAGTTTATTATTGGAGCTTATCATACATAAGTGCTTAGCATAGTACACTTACGTTTCATCGGTAAAATTCGCCTTGTTCTCGAATGTGCCATGTTGCTTGATTTCATTCCACATTTCACGTGATATGTTGCTAAAATTAAAAATGTCAGTATCCGTTTTTATTTCTGGACAAATGGTTATGGTGGGAAATGGTATTTTGTGCACAGGAACCAGAGTCTCGTCGAAGCCAAGTATAACTGGGGTATCTTGCCATTTTAAATATGTGTCCCATATAAGCGAAACAGCAAAGTAAAGTGATATAAGTAAAATCACCAACCAATAAATTCTGAAACGAAAAATGAATTCAACTTTCGATATAGTAAACTTTGATGTATATAGTATACATATGTTACCGGACAAACTAGTTATTTCTAGTTTGCCAAACTATTTTATATGAAGAGTGTTAGGTCGAATGTATAAGATATCTACTTCCTCAAATTTATTGAAAGTCAAACAATATGCCTCAGTGATGGCATTTTCGGTACATTTGTAGCTTTATTCGGTACATTTGCGTCCTGAAAAATCGTGGTCAGTACATTCGACAAGTCAAGTTTTCAGTACATTCGGTACATTTAGCGCATTTTCAGTAGACACATTTGGCGAATTTTCAGCACATTTTCAGAACATATTCGATACATTTGGACAATTTCGTTATTTACTGTGGAATATATCTCATTTTGCTTGGGTTTTTCTGATTCCAAAAGTGAGGACCTTTTTTTTGAGGAGTCATATTTTTTTTCTTGGGTGTTCAAGACAAAAAAGTGCATTCAGCCTCTAAAAGTACGTTTCAAGTCTCTATTAAGTACGTATGTCTGTATCACGCTAATTTTTTGTAGGCTTAAGCTTGTGATTTTACACCCTTCGATTATGATATTTCAAAAACTAGGCTTGTCAGAGTCAGGGCTGCCAAGTTAAAAATAAATAAATCCACAAAATGGTGAAAAGTTACTTTTTTGTGGGAAAAAAAAATTTATTGGAAAAAGTTGACCTCTTTTTTAATCGCCAATACAAAAAAAAACTAGAATTTTTGAACCGGAAAACTTGCTGACCTTTCTTGCACCATAATATTAAAAATTGAGTTTTTGTCTGGAAGAATAAACTTGACTTTTTTCTCGTTCAAGACATGTAACAAAAATCGTCCAATTAACAGCTTTTCCGAAGTTTTTTCATTCCTACAAGAGTTTGACATGCAATTCCGAGCTTGTCCGCATCAAAAATGACCACTTGGTAACCCTGGACAGAGTAAATCGAGTCCCAAATACTTATTTACCGCATTAATATTCTTACGAAAAAATTAAAAATAAAATTGTCACAAATCTTGTATCTGATAGTTCTCAGTAGAGCTCTAGATTCTACCAATGAACTTTTAGCGATTATCTGGAAGGCCTCGTGTAACACTTGATGGCAGCACCAATAAGCACATCCATGCTAGAATCAACAAAGCGAAAGGCACCTACGTACTCAGACAGTCGTCGTTTCTGCCAACAGCAACGATAATCAAAATCCTTGAGTCAGATGTGAAGCCAGTTCTTTTAAACTTGGTTAACTAACAGCGTTCTGCTACACAATTTACAAGTGTTCACTAACAATAAAAACTTATCCTTTTAAAACTAGTATACGAGTAGGTACTTTAACTTTTTGCCTTACGCGACGCGCACAAGTTTTTTTTTTAGATGCTTACTTTTCATAAAAAGGTCGATGTACTTCAACCAGATAACGAATTCCATGTATTGTTGTACTTTTTGAATAATCCATTAACAACCCCTTGCAGGCTGACCAACGACTACCATATTTAATCCTTGATTCGATAATGATATCACTGGGCACATCACTGAGTGTCTGCGACGTTAGACTGGGCCGAGAACCGCCACCCGCTAGATGTGAAGAAACCGATAAAAATTGTGGCTCTGGTAAGCTAACACACTTTTCTTTAGTATCCTTCATTTTAAAGAAAAACAGAATTTAGTTTTATATAAATTTTCTAATTAATTTGTGTGTATAATCCAATATTAAGCGTAGGCCAAGCCAAGACAAACTGAATAGAATTTAAGTTCACGTAGCTGCTTTTATAGCAGAGCATGTGTGTATTTATGTTAATTAATGAAAACCTTAGGGATACTTTACATTTTGCATGCAGGTGCAGATAGTTTGCGTGACTACGATAATTAAAAAAAAACAATATTCCTTTGGCACACATTTAAAAAAGTGCACTTACCGAACCAGTTATTTTATTGTTTATTAAGGATACATAGACTTAACTAAATATGTAATTTTAAATTCTAAACTTTGCTCCTTCTATACCGGAAACTTGGTGAGCTCAAAACTGTACGGCCGTAACAGGATATAAATTAAGAAACCGGTCATTTTAAAATTTTATAATCTCCAAGTTTTCATAGCACGACTTCTAAGCAGTTTTAGTCTCTCATTTTTTTTTTTTCTTCAACTAAAAAAAAGAGATTATAAAAAATCTACGGTTCATATGACCATCTTACTTAAAAAAAGACATGCTAATTTGTAGGCAATATTTGAGTAAAGTCGTTTTATTAATTTTTTAAACGGGTACACGTACTCGCTTTAATAAATGATTTGAGAACAGATTCACCCAAGTCACCCTATCAATTAAATCAGCAGCTCGAAGATGGCAACAAAGACCAAATATTGTTGGGTAGACTCACAATATGAAATGGAGGAGGTAACAGGAAACCAACTCCTTTAAGGCAAGAATGGGCTAAGACAGCACTGTGCGTGTGGAGAAGAAAACAAATTCGGTGCCTTTTTCATATTTTTACGATTTATAGAAAGAGCTTGCTTGGTTTCAAGAACTTTCGAAACTTGTTTGATAGATTGAAAAAAAATAGCTAGTTTTTAACGAAACTTGTTCAAATGTTCTTTGGAAATCACACTCAGCGTTTTTCAAAATATGTACAACAAAAACCCCTTAATTTTGTAGGAGAGATAAGGTTCGCCAAACTTATATGAAACCGGCTCAACAGTTTTTAAGTAACCGTAGTTGCAAGTTTGAAGCAATACAACTATGCCTAACCAAGCCCTTCCAAATCATTTTTTGTGAATTTCTGTTGATCAATAACCAGAGAGTTTTATTTTCCACGTTGGAATCATGAGAATTACTTGAGCTGAATTCATTACAAATATCTATGGCGCTATCGTGAACATGTGCCACCCAAGACAAAAAACTCCTGAGGATAAATTTTATGGACTTGATAAATATGGTTTTTAAAGTTTCGTATATATTTAAATTAACGTTTATTTTGTTTTTATAGAATCAAATTATGTCCTGCATTTTTAATTTATAACTTAATTTTATTAGGCAAATACATACTTGTGCGAAAAAAAAATAATTCTAAAACTATTCAAATTTTATATATTTATTTTTTAAAAAAAGATGATATACTTTTCGTACCCTTAGCACCTTTGGCTAGGGCTTTTTCCTTGGCGGTAAGCGTGCGGTCTTTAAATGGCATTGGTAAAAGCCTTGCAAACACTTCCACCGAAGCTATATCAGTTTCAGTAGTTGCATTTGAAGATTCATCTAATAGGCTATTGTTTCTGAGCTTGTCGTATGCATTTACATTTTCGTTCAATTTAATTTTTTTATTCTTGCTTTCGTTTAATGGTATCAACGATTTTCTTTTCCCTGCTGTAGCTGCAGCTGCGGCTGTTGCTGCTTCCTTCTTTTCGTTTACTGTAGGTATCGCTAGATAACTTGCTAGTTCGTCATGTAATTCTAAATCTATATATGAGCCCACAATTTCGCATGCCGCACGAAGCAGATCAGACTCATCTAGCGTCTGTTCCACTTCACTTTTAGCGTAATTTTGCGAAAGTGCACTATAACCGCAATAGACGCCACTACATTTTAAAGATGCGGCAACACGTCGCGTTTTTAAGGCCAACCATGCGAGCGCTTTTCCAGCATTATATTTGTAAAAAAGTAAGTCTCCCGCTGATTTTTCATCAGCAACACAGCGCAACTGTCCCGAACTTACATACGTTGTCATCAAACGCTGTACTCCGGCATCATTTTCATCATGTATACTATCCAGGGCAAGTGCTTTTTGAGCACAATGTTTCCGCAACTGATGCAGTGCTAAAAATGTGGTATCCATCGGTGTGGTCATATATATTCGTCCATTGGAGCAGACGCTATTATTTATTAACCAACTACGTCGTGGTTCTGTATGCTCCAACACTTCCATTATGATATTCTGTGGCGATGTGATAAAGAGTGTTGCCACTCCCTTACCAGGGTGAAAAAAACGTTCCAGCTTTAATTCAATCACGTCATTTTGCAATAGTTTCTCCTCAAAGAAGAAAATTTTGCGCAACGCTGGAGCAATCTTTGGGTTTATAAGTGCATCACCACCATCTGTTTTTTTATTAGAACGTGTTGCTTTTGATTTACTCATAATACTAAAATGTATAAAATTGTATTTGTAAGCTAATGATTGATGTTTTCGCGGGAATTAAATGTCACAACAAAACAAATTGATGTCAAAATCAACACCAGCTACTTATAACACCATTCACACACACCAAATTAGAGCAACGACATTAAGCAAAAATTAATATACGACTATAATAAAAAAATTTTTAAATAAAAGAATACATATATAAATAAATAAATATATAAACACGCGGAAGCTTCTATTATTATTAATTTTAGACTACTCGTAGCAAACTATTACTTTCTTGTTTTGACAACTATGAATGACATTTGAACGATGTGTATACGTTAAAATGTAACAGTGAACTTGTTAGTTGGCGTTGCTAGTTGGCTCTGCGTGTAAGCAACATATATCCACATAGGAGATTCTTTTTTTTTATCTATATTAATTTGACAAGGTTTTGCCATTTGATTAAAACAATACAAATCTTAAACTACTAACTATATTAAATAAATCTATTTTTAACATACTCAATTAATAAGTGTTTAAATCTTAATATATTTGGTTCATGCACACATCGCCCGTCACTCTTATTTTTAAGTAAGATAAGTCGTAACATAGTAGAGGTACCTCTAGAATGACAATTTAAAGCTTATTTAGTAAAGCATTTCATTTAAATTGAAAAAATTTTCTTTTGGGCACCATGCCTTCCGTGGAATTTCAATGCACTTGGCTAAGAGCAGCATATGTCAGTTATCAAAGTATAATTTATAATGAAAGATGATCAAATTGCAGCTGTAAGCCAAACTGATATTTTGCTGCAAACGCGTGTTGCGGAAAACGCGCGTTGGAAAAATGCTCATGTAAATTAGCCTCACCCATAACTTAAATCATTAAGTTCTTTTCAAACCGTTTAGCAAACAATTTGCTGGTCTGGGTTTACGATATGAGAAAATTGGGTTATCGGAAACGATTCTAACGCCACCAACTTCACTTTAAATTATTTGAAAAATAATTTACTGCATTTCAGGCAGGACAATTTAAATAATACAAGAAATAATGGATATATTTCCAGAAGAGACAAAGAGGGAGACACGTTCGTTTCTGATGGCACGCGATCCCAGCGTTGACAGGCGATTCCGTCCACGGCCACAGATACAATCTTGCCTCTTTGGTGACATAGATGAAGAGGAATCCGAAGACAGCGCCTCGATGTCATCAGAGTTGGACGATCGAACCTCATATGCGATGTCCTCATCTACAGAGAGTCATGGTGCATTGGTTTATTTACGACTGCGGCCTGTCGAAAACCCATCATCTGCATACACACTTTCGGATTGTGGGAGTGTCTTAAAAACTTGGCCTTCAACTGAAAGCACAAGTACAAGTAACAACAAAAATCAAATGGAAAAACATTTCAGCTTTTCCGCGATTTTTACCGCTGAAGTAAAACAGCAGGATGTTTTTGAAAAATGCATCGGAAGGAAGATCGAAGCTGAGGAAAATTTTACACTGCTTGCCTATGGAACTTCTGGATCGGGAAAAACGTTTACTCTATTAGGTGAGTGAACTTGACTTTCTTAGAAATTTATCCGAAGAAACAGCTCCAACTCAAAATATATAAGTAATTTCACAGAGAAACGAAGCTAATGGCAAATGAATTTTAGAGTTTGTGGTTTAAAATGTAGTCTGCTATGGTAAAATATGAAAAATCAAGCAAAAATCTGTTAATTAAACTCAATTTTCATAAAAGGTTTTTCCAGCTCTCAGATATAAGGCCAGAGACGATAAAATTAGAAAACTGCATATACATGGTAAAAATTGAAATTTTTGTGGGAAAAGTTGACACCTTTAATTAATTTAATTTGCTTTGGTCAGTAATATTAAAATATTTGCTTAAGTTCACTTGAGAAACGATCCTTCTATTTTCCTCAAACTAACTAAACATAGTTATATTTAATTTGTAAACTGGTAATACATAGTACATACGTTGTATGTTTAAATCATTTTTGTGGGAATCATTTTTTTTTTATATTAATGTGCACGTACATATGCTGCTATTTAGAGAAATTAAAATTAAGAAATATGTATTCAAATATATTCAAAAAATATGGGTAGTAATTGAATTACAACTTTGCATAGAATGTTAAACAAAATTTCGGTATAAGTTTTTTTTTAGTAAATAGCTAAGTGGAATTGTTGGATCTCTGGTTTAAATTGAAACGTGTTATTTAATGTAATAACTATGCTTCTTAGATTCAATTTGATCGTCTTTTATTTAAGGTAAAAAAATTAGATTATTAGATTAGATTATTTTTTTTATTTAGTAGTAGAAAACGTTATCACACAATTTACAGAGATCTGGTCTATTACCTAAAAAAATGCAATCTAAAAGTTCTCCTTAATAAGAATATTGACTTGAATAACCACTTTGATTTCCTACAATTGAAAAACAGCAGAACAAAGCAATAGCGGTCTATTTGTCTCTTTGAATAAGGCATAACAAAATAGACCACAAGTAGTCTATTACTAACAAATTAAGAAATTGGTAGGTAGCAAAATAGTCAGGTTAGGTTAAATTAAATTATATCCCAGGACCAAACTTTGTTAGATGGAATTTGTAAGCAACATTATGGCGCTTTGATCCATTATTCTTGCTTGCTGCAAGAATATGTTAATTTATTATCTAAATAAAGTGACTCATTTGGATGCTCTAACTTGATTACTCTGAAGTTTATGTATAACACCCTGTATATTAAAAAAAATTAGTAATACAAATTTATTTGTGTGTCATTCATTATTTAATCTCAATTCTCATCCAGAGGCATCTACATTGTAGAGACCTTCCAATTAGTGCCTTATCTGTATGTTAGTGAATTTTTAAGTTATTATAACATTTATTTGTTTTTTTTTTAAAACATAGGCGATAATGAGCGCCCTGGCATCATCCCACGTTCATTAGCAAATATATTTGCAATTTACTCAAGAAACATTTATCCGCATCCGTCATTAAAAATGATAAAAGCAAAAGCAACTGTTTTGGATGACATAGCATGTGATAAGGAACTGCAGGTCCGCAAAAAAATTCTAAGTTCTTGCAATGACGTAAATGCACATCACCATAGCATTCAACAATGCATTCAAAATGAGCACAACTTTGAGACAACAGCACTTGAAAATACATCAGTTTTTATTTGGATATCATTTGTTGAAATTTATAATGAACTTGTTTATGATTTGTTAACACCACCAGATATAGTGACTGCACAGCAGCTACCAAGAAAAAATTTAAAAATTATGGCCAATGATGGTAAAGTATTTATTAAAGGTCTCACTTCAATATATGTGAAAAGTAGTTTGGAAGCATTGAAACTACTAAACTTTGGCTTGCAAAGAGTAAACTACGCATCTACGTCCATAAATTCAAATTCGAGTCGATCGCATTGTGTCTTTATTGTGGATATCATAAAATTTACAGGCTCCGTCGCTGTCGAGGTGTGTAAAAAATATCTTACCAGGCCTGTTTTGATTCCGTTTCGAATTTGTTTCGATTCGAAAACGGAATTGAAATGAAAATGAAAGTTTACTTCAGGACAATACAAAAAGGAAGTCCGTCAAATTATTAGAACTATAACAGTTCAAGTTTGAAGTTAAAAAAAATTTCATAGCAAATTCCGGCTATAGGACTTAGAAGAGCTATTGACATTCAACTTCGGACTTCAATTTCACTTCCGTACAAAATCGGTATCAGAACAGGTCTGAATATTTTGGATAAAGGATAACAACATCAATTATTCGGTGGTCCGAAAGTTCGAAATGTATTCGAAAAGTTTAATCCATTTTTTTTTTTTTTTGGCAAAAAGATTATTATACGCGGATAAATTTTTCTCAAAACAATCACATTTTCGTCCGTAACATAATCCTATTCCTGGCAAATGTACATATTGTTCTTTATTCCGAATTTCGGATTTCTAATACTAGATTACTGATTTTCTATGGTAATCAGTTTAAACCCCTGACTAAATAAAATGTTTTTTTTTTTTAAACTTTTTTGGTTTTCTACTTGTCCATAAAGTTTAGGTATCGAAATTGTCCTTCCCTTACTAATCAAAAGAAAAAAAAAATTGAACTCTTAGTTTTTATGGGAGTATATAATAAGCTGAAGTTCGTTTTTGTCCTAACAAGATGATTTAAAATGCAATCCTTGCAATTATAAAAAAAGAGAAAAATTGTTTGCAACTTTGTCTAATGAAAATTGCTTAAAATTCTAACACTTCTAGACTTCATATAAATTCTGTGACCTTGCTGGCTCGGAGCGGCTCGATAAGACTGGAAACGTTGGCTCTCGACTAAAAGAAGCACAGCGAATTAATACATCACTTTTGGTGCTTGGCCGTTGCTTAGACGCTGCTAATACGAATACAAGAAAAAAAAATGTGGATGTAATACCTGTTCGCGAGTCTAAACTGACGATGTTATTACAATCAGCATTGTTGGGAAAGGAAAAACTCGCAATGATAGTTAATGTTACGCCGACTGACAAATTTTATGATGAAAATTTAAATGTACTCGGTTTTTCATCGATTGCGAAAAATATTATATATAAGCAACCGATCATAAAAACAAACAAGTCAAGATACTCTTGGATTTTGTCGCATGCAGCAGCTACAAGCGAAGAAGATAGCAAATATCTGGAATTGTTAGAAGAAAATTGCTCGTAAGATAGCTAAGAACATAAAAAAATATTCGTACATATCAAATGGGTTTCTATTTCTTAATTTTTAGTTTGTGCAAGGAACTAACTCGCAAAGAAAATGAACTTGCACAGAAAGAAGAAGAAATTTGGGACATAAAAGCCAAATGTGAACAAGAAATTTGGGATATAAAAGCCAAATGTGAACAAGAAAAAGAGCAGAATGAGCAATTAATACGTAATGAGCTCGTTGATTTATTCGTTAAAGACTTGAAGGAATGCAAGGAAGAAAATGCCGAAATCTTAAAACGGGAACTGGAAAACCTTAAGCGAACCTATGAGGCAAAAGTATATTTTAATTATCTAAACATCATGTAACTTTTCATTGAAAAATATTTTTTTTTAAACTTTCCTTCAGATTGATGCACTGAAAAGAATACACGAAGCAGAGATCCAAGATTTGCAAGAAGAATTCGAAGACGATGACTTAGTGCCATCAAAAAAACGGCGTTCAATAAATTGATCTTGGTTGCAATTTCTTTTTATTACTTTTCTTAATGTAACTAGTCTATCGTATGTACTTTCATTAAAATAATTTTTACAAGTTATTTTTTTATTTGTGGAACTTAATAAAATGTTTTCTATGTAAAGCTGTTAGTTACTTGAAGCCTTTCCTAAACTTTTGGTTTCATGCACACTCGGACAAGAGTTTACGAATTTGGATAAAGGTATTAAAAGATGTATCGGTGGTAGTTATGCATGACATGTGTCTGGTAGGCCCTTGGGAAAATAGTTGATTCCACTTATCTCAAAAATCTGACGTGATATGAAAAAAGAAGTTCTATCTTCTCAAAACTGCTCGGATGTGGCATTTGGTGAACAGTATTTTTTACACAGGAAAGAAATATCAATTATCCTTAATTTTTCATTGATTAAAATCCTTTTTGAAAATTCTTTCCGAGAATCATTCAAAAATCTTTTTTACGAATTGAACCCGAACTGCTTGAAACTGGACTCAGACTGAAATGGTTTACAGGCATGCACATTTCAGATTTTGGCGCTTCAGGAAAAATCTGTAACACTGATGAGCTCCATACAAAATAAATATAATCTGGAAAAGACGTACTTGTCAGGTGGTTTTATCTACATATCGCACACATTCTACTGAGGAGGCACAACTCAAAATTTTGAAATTTTCAGAAAACGCAAAATTCTGTATTGGAGCTCGTGAACTATTTATCAGAAATAAAGTGTGGATTATTGAGAAGAGTATCTGCATATTGAGCAGATTTAACGAGAAAATTTAAAAATTATAAATTTTGAGTTGTGGCTCTTTAGTACAGGAACAGCGAATAACGTCAGAAATTTCAAACGCCAAATAAAAGTTCCCAAGATATTTAAATATTGGTCTTTCGTTTTGTCCGTTAACGACTACGGACGTGTTTTCGGATAAAAGACGAAGTTCTCACCATTCCTTATACAAAATAAATATGTATATGAAATGTTATCACAGCTTAAATTTCCTCATAAAGGGGTTGTACGCTGCAAATAAATCACTCATTTCGATTAAATAATCAATCTAAGTTTTTACTATCCCTTAAAAAAAACGTTATATTCGGTATTTTTAAACACTTTTTGCAAAAGCGATTTTATACTTTATTTCAAATTTGTTGTCTCCAAATATATAAGTTTATTATTGATGGAATTATCATAGAATCTCTTTTAGACGCACATTCAAAAAGTGTAATGCGTACACTATTTCTTAATTCATAATAATAATTTTATATCTTATATGGCGACGTTTGAATGTGTGTAGCACAAAAGAAAATCCTTTTGTAGCAACAGTATTCCTATGATGTGGATTTGTCGCACAGTGTATTGAGGTGTAAATATTTATATACGTGTTGTTAAATGTGTATTATTTGTGGAATTTGTCTTTTACCTAGTAAACTTGTTTTTTTTTCATCTATTTACTGCATTATGTAACTTGTCTCTAAAAGTTTTAATATCAATTATGTATTTTTTATTTTCTTTTTATTATTATTATGCTCAATTTAATACAATTTATTAAATGCAAAGCAAATACAATGCAATTTTTTAAATTTTCTGATTTCAATCTTTTTTTTCATACAAAAATGTGTATGTTGAATTTTTGTTTTCTTTCTTTGCAAAAGTAAATAAAAATAAATTCGCATCTTTTTTCTTTAATGTAAATTAAAGTATTAAATGATAAATAAAAAAATTGGTTTAACCAAAAATGAAAATATAATGTAGAAAAACTTTGAACGAAAAATTGGAAAGAATTATGAATAATTTACACAGTTAGTTTCAATCGGGTTTAGTTCATTTTGCTCAATTACTTAAGTCAGGACTTCATTTAGAAATTTATTGTTAAAACATGATATTGGTTTTTCTTTCTTGTCTTAGGGGGATTTTTGTTTTACAATTTTCACATATAAATATATAGCATATAATTTTCAACAATTGTTTTCTTGTATTTTTTTTTTGCTGCTTTTGGTTTGCTATTTTGTTGTTTAATGTTTTGTTTTTCTTTTAAGTTATCTACATATCAATCTAAAGTTTAATGATTTTTCTTGATCTTTTATTTTTTATTGTAATAAAATTTAAACTTAAATTTAAAATTCTTAGTAAATTTTTTCTTTTTCATGTTTTTATGATTTCTTTTTACTTTATCTTTCAGTATTAATTAAGTTTTGTCATCTATTTCATACAATGTCGCTCCATGTTTTATACATTTTGGGAGCATTTTTCTTTCTTTCTTTCGAGGTTTAACGATCTTATTATTTTCTAGCATTTCTTGAGACATCTTACAGCAAATATATAATTCTTTCTTTTGTTTTCAAAATTTTACAGTATTTTTCTTTGAAACTATTCCGGGTATGCTTCATTTAATTTATTTCATTTTTTTATGCAAAATGTTTAATACTTATACATAATATAGTTCAATAAATACATATATGAAGTTTTGAATAATATATAATTTTTTGTATATATAATTTAAAATTTTGCAATACTTTGCTCATAAACAGCTACAGCTTGGATTTAGCTTTAGTTTTGTTGAACATTTTGAATATTTAAAAAAAGACTTTCAAAATGGCATCAAATTCTAATTCATGAACATTTTATTTATCAGCAAATAATGAGTTTTAAGCAATCATAAATACGTGTTGCAATATCATTAAATGTTGCTTTCTATATACTATATATATATGTAAGTAGTATAATAATAATTCGATTATATATAATTAAATAGGTGCATTTCCATAAGTCAGGCGTACAGTTAAATTTTTCTTGTAAACTTCAAGCTACACTCAATCAAGTTTTTATCTAACGGCAATTATTTGATTTCATTACAAATACAATATTTTATTAAAAACCATGAGTTAGTATATTATTTTTTCCTGATTTAAATGATAATAATAAAACATGTAGCGCCTCTAAAGAAATTCAACTTTTTGTTCGTGTTAGCAAAATTAAATAAAAAACTACATTGTTCATCATGTTTTATTAATTTTTTATATATTAAGATCCTACTAATATGTAAGATTTTGTTCAATTTAAAGTTTTTTCAATTAAATGTTTGCTTCAAAAAAAAACCAATAATTTTTAATATTATAGATATTATTTTTATAACACTTCAAGTTAAGCATATTTTTAATTTTTTTTTTCAAAGATTATTTATTGTGTGTGTACTTATTTTATTATGCTCTTTCATAGTTTGAAAATTTTAATAATAAAATACTTGTCCCGGCTTCTGCCTTTTGCGCTCCTCGAATTTTCGATTAATTTCTTGCTGGCGTTCAATTTTGTTGAGCGCACGTGCAACATATAAGAATTTGTTATCTCCCAACTGTTTGCCATTAAGTCCAATTACAGCAGCCAACGCCGACTGTGGACTTTCAAATGCAACAAATCCAAAACGACGTGAACGTCCTTCTTCATCAAGCATTACCTAAATTGATTTTAAAGTATATAAAAAATTTATTATTTCAAGTTAAAAAAAAAAAACAACTTTAATTTCAGAGAAATTAAATCAAAGTTAATTAAAGCTTCCAAACACGATATATATTAAGTAAGATTTTATTTGAGAAAAAGTTTATGACCTTTTTATCTCTGGTAAGCAATATTAAAAAATTAATACATAAAACGACAAAAGCTTAAATTTTTGTGTGAGAAAACTTCATGACTTTTTTTCTCGTTAACCAAAAATTTTATTGCCGGAGATATTTTTATATTCCAACCAGGCATCCGGTCAGGGTCAATCCCAGATTGTACACAGATCAAAACGCAAAATTGGAACGAAAAGGTAACTATAGCTGAATAAGCTGAAAATTTATTTTAAGTTTGAGGTAGCTTTAAATATGGCCAAAACATAAATTTTTGTCTTCTGAGCAAGAATATCGCAGAGTTTTGAAGGATGCAGAAGCGAGTTGTGCGTCCAAAATCTATCGGTTCTACAAATTGTAAGATTTATAGGAAATTTAACATATATATGTCATACATACATAACATAATGTCATTTCAAACTATGGTTACCACAGGCAAAATTTAGTTTTCAGTACATTTGCGCCATTTTTAGTACATTTGGCGAATTTGCAGCACATTTTCAGTACATTTTCGTTACATTTGAACAATTTATAATAATTACCTGGTTTTGTTTAAGTAAATGAAAATAAATGCAATGTGAAGATTTACAGTAACTTTTTTTATATAAATAATTGCAACTTGCAACTCTACAAGTTTGTACTTTGATAATTTTCCTAGTGTTTTTTAGATGCCAAAAGTTCGGACCTTTTTTTAGTTATTTCGTAAATTCTAGAAAAATTTCGTACATTTTAGTAAAATTGGGTGTTCAAGTCAAAATCAAGTACATTCGGCCTCTAAGAAGTACATTTCAAGTCTCGATTCAGTACATTTTCACAATACCCAAGCCAAAACTTTAAGATATTTATGTTAAATTTCCTATAAGTGTTATTTACAATTAGTTGAACCGATAGATTTTGGACGCTCAACTCAACACGCTTTAACATACTTCAATTCAATTATATTCTTAATCAGCATGCTGAATTCCACAACATAAAATAGCGAAGTAATTGCAAAACAGTTTCATTTTGTTAATTTTGATTGAATTTTAAACTGTGACACAAAGTTCTACAAGTGTCTTATTATACACATATGTATTTATGTATGTGCTTTGTGACCAATTTGGTCCTAGGCTATTTAAGAAAAATTATAGCATATAAATAGAACAGATAATTGAAAAAGTCTATTAAGGATTGGCACTGACCTCGTTTGGCTGAAAACAATTAAATGACTTATAAACGAATTCTTTTCTCTAAAGACCATGTATGTATTTCTCGGTCCTACTTTCATAACACAACTTAAATTATATAAAATAAGCTCTTCAGGCGCAAAAAATATTTAATACATATTAGTTCCGATGATCCAAAGATAATTATAACTTAATCCCTACATTTCAAAACTTTTTAAGTCCCGATTTTCGGGAATTCGTGATTGCAAATGGGATTTTAGAGATCGGGGTTGGCAGCTATAGTTGTTGCTTTATAAAGTATGCACCATATTAATTATATAATTAAAATATGTATGTAAGTGAATCATAGTTTATAAGCTGTGCTTATTACATGGTGGCAGAAACAAATAGATTGTCGGGAAGTGGAATTTATTGAAAATATAATGGGCACGTTACAGTTTTCGTCCTGGAAGCCTATATTATAGGATTATTATTAACTTTATTATATTTAATTAACTTTTGTGTAAGGTATACAACAAAATAGCGTCAATGGTACGTTGAAATTAAATAAGTGAAATTTAAAGATTTAAACACAGTGCAATTATTAAAATTGAAAGCCAAAGATATTGGTAAGAGAAAAATAATTTTTCCTACAACGCTCACTACGAACATTTTTTCCAAACTCGATCACATTTTTAAATTTTTGTGTATTAAGAAAACAATGGCTCTTAATTTGTTAAAACCGGTTTAATAGTTTACGAAAGAGATAAATAAAATGTTATTCTAATTTCGTGTTAAGAATAGCGAAGAATGTATTTATGTACATACACATGTATCTGTCAATTTTCATATAAAATATATATTTAAAATGTTGAATTTTTGAGACTTTAAGCTATTTAATGGTATTTGGCCAATAGGGGTCAACAACAAACAACGATTACAACAACAGCACCAACAACATCGTCAGCAAGAAACATGTTAGATGAAGGACCTGCGCATCAACAACTACAACTTCGACACAAGGAAATCACGACGTTTATACAGAAAAAACAGTATAACAGGAAGAAAAAAAGCAAAAAAAAAAAAACAAAAAACAGGCACATGTGAATAGAGAGGAACTTTATTCCATATAAAAAAACTTAAAGGACATGAAATAAAAACTTACCTTGTGGCTAGTGATACGACCATAGGGTTCAAACATTTCACGCAAATTCTGATCATTAAAATCATCATTAAGATTTTTAACATAGAGATTTTTAAATTGTGTTGCCTTCTCCTGTTCGCGATCACGACGTGGTATAAACTTGACAACATGCACCTTTTGATTGTTGCACAACATGCCGTTCACCTTCTCAATGGCAATTTTGGCAGCTTCCTCCGATTCGAAATGCACATAACCGTAACCACGAGAGTTTCCATCTTCATCCTTGGCAACATTGCAATTTAGTATATTGCCAAAAGCAGAAAAAGTATCATAAACAGCCTTGTTGTCAATAGAGCGTTCCAAATTCTTTATGTAAATTTTGCCGTGATCCGAACCTCCACCGCCGGACGACGTCATACTGTTCAGACCGGATGAGCCGCCACCACCCATAGATGAAACATTTGAGTGATGTCTTCCTCCTCCAACGCTCATTGCGGCACCGCCGGAATGATGATGATTAGGGGCATGGTTATTATTGGCGCTCTGATGGCTTTGATGATGTCCCGCACCGCTCAATTGACCGCCGCCAGTAGCTGTTTGTGCCGCAGCATGATGGTGCAATTGTTGCTGTTGTTGCGCATGTGCATGAGGATGAGCTGCCGCTACTTGATGAGCGGCCGCTATTGAAGCGGCTGCAGCCGCAGCAGCTGCCGGGTGCTGGGTCGCCGGATGATGATTCAGCTGCTGCTGCTGATGGTAATGATGATTGGCTGGGTTGCCACGAAACGTCATTGAGTTGACAAACATTATTGGTGGAGGGGGTACTGCTGGTTGCTTGTGAATGGTGGTGGTGGTGCAAGCAGAGTTGCTATAGCTGAGAATTTTGACGGTTTTATTGCAGGCAGCGACGTCGGTAGTGTGCTTCCGATTAATTCCCGTTTGGGATGGTGATGGTGGCCTTGTTGCTTTGTAAAAAACTTTCCGTTGGTGTAGTCCACTCACTTTATTTTCTCTATAGGGTTGTTGGTAGACAACGTTGAATTCCTATAGGGATGCAGGTGTAATAGTTTTTTTCGCGTTGGGGTGTTGGTGCTCCAATGGGGCTTCTTTAGTTGCCGTTTATTTTATCTCTGCACTTGGCTCCCTTTTCACCCTTTGTTATTCACGACTTGTCTATTTAATTCGCCTTCGTGTACGTTTTGCAAAAAATCTTGCTTGCCTTGTTTTCTTTACTTGGCTTTCACTTTCGTTTTAAGCTGCAATTTAATACTTTTTACAGTTTTTCTTATTATCTTATAATTTCCCAAACTCGCGTTTATTGCTGCAATATGTAAATTTAGAAAAATTTCCTTTTTTTAAGTGATTTTTTGCAAAACGTGTACACGAAAAAGTTTTTATTCGATTTTTTCGGACGAATTTATCGACGTACGTGCGAGGCAGCAAAAAAAGTGCAGCCACTATCTCAATAACTGGAAATTGACTTTTGTGGATTGGTAGTTTGAGAAAGTTGATGCTTTCGCACAAATGAAATTTACAGCAGTAAAAAGTGCAGCCACTTTCAGCAACACAAAATTGACTTTTGTGGATATAATTGTTTAATTGGAATTTCTAGTAGTATTTTACTACTGTCAACACTGAGATTATTTGCCTATTTCACACGATTACAGTGTTAACTAATCGTGCATAATTGACGAACAGTTTGATACGAACCTCATTAGCACCAAAACATTAAAACAGTTTTATAAGCAGACGCTTGAAATACTCTGCGGTAATTGTAAACGTTGATAGTTCTTTCTATCACATCAGGGGTAGCATATAGATTGATTTCCATAAATATTTCAAAAAGCACATCATTCATTGAACTTAGTTGTGAATATATAAATATATTTATGTTTTTAGTATTTTCATTTAATAAAACGCATTAGCGATTTACAGTTGAAATCTATTAAGAGGCAGTAATTTCCTTTTGGCTAAAGTAGTACCAAATGCTTCCGGAAAAAAAGCAAGCTTAGGATCACACGAGTACATATTCAATTTGATACGAAGCTTCCCTTACACAAAAATATCGAATTTCGGCAGTCGAAAAATACAATTGAAATTCGATATATCAAAATAAAAAATATAGGAAAAAACATCGCGAAAATCGATAATCGAATACTTTGCACAAGCCTATGTTGCGTTGCCAAGAAGTGTCGTTGTAAGTAAATATATTTTGACTTTAATAGCTGCTAAACAAAATAAAACTTAGTTTTTTTCGAATTCAATATAATAAAAGTGAAAATCTTGCAAAAATTTAGCGTGGAAAAATTTTGTTTGGTGCGAAAATGTAAACTGAAAAAAAATTTCAAAAATAAGGAACTAACTGATTTTCAATTACGTTACGTAGTTTTAAATAGAATTTTAATTAGAATTTTTGGGACAAAATTGCAAAAAAATGTTGCAAAATTTTCAGTCCTGTTGGAAGTTTTTTCAAACTCACCACACTTACACTACTTTTTTTCAATCGAAATTGCGGAAATTTCATCATTGTTCGTTTTGAACAAAATGTTGATGTTTTGTCTTGCTCGATTTTGACTTTTGCTGTGGACAGAAAAAGAAGTGAAAGAAAGGAAGAAAGTTATTTAAATCATGGCCAGTCTTGTTTTCGTTTGACAGCTGCAAATCTTAATACTAAAAATAATGAAGTTAAATAATATAAAATGTTGGAAGAAAGCATAACTTCGAGTCCACAAAAACTGAATCGTTCTATACACAAAGCGCGAATACATCGAAAAAATAAGCGTCTGCGACATGACACAACCACAACTCAAAATCAGGAATATTCAACCACTGATGACAAATCCCAACAAAATGTCAGCCGTGCTGTCCAAGAACTACCTTCATTAGCCGATCTATATTGGGAAGGAAAAGCTAAAGACAATATGCCAAACCTAAATACAACATTTAGTGTGCGGCGGCAATATGGAGCTGACTTTGATCCCTTTGAAGATGAGCTTCTGCTGGCTGTGGCCGACCGCTTAGATTGTGCGCAAAATAAAGGCGTCCGCAGTCATTTTGCTAATGTTGAAACTGGGAACGGGTTTGCCAGCTGCTCTCAATTATTTGAAAAACTAAGTGCGACTGATAAGCTTACAGAAGTACGAATTTCAAGTATACCATTGTGTAAATCACCACAAAAAGACCCAATTAAAATTGATAAGATGATCACAGACGTGCAAAAATCAAATATACCGTTGAACAATTCGCCTAGTGTCCCAATATCAACTGGACCGAAAACTCAGTTTGGCGTTACAGAATCTGAGCTTCTGCAGTGTTGTGAGATTGCTGAATGTCGGATAGATGCAAAAAATGAGCATATAGAAAAAGTTTTACAAACTCCACAACTAAAAAAACATAAATCAATTGTTGAATCTATTTTGGAAGACTTTTGTTCTTCACCGGCATCACCGAATGGACGTAATGAACAAGCTTGTGAAGCAGCTGCTGACAGAACGCCTACTTTTCATTTTAAAAATCAGAAAATTCGCACTTACGCCAGTCGGCGTAAAGTTGGTAAGTGATTTAAGGGAAAAGGTAATTTATTTATACATTCTAATCCGTGTTTTTTCAAGTGTTTCCGAACTGTATATATTCTGATGACTTAAAATGTGTAAAGCCTCCATCTCGCATAGAAGATGATGCAATAAGCAGCTGTTCCTCAGGTCTTTCTGTTCAAGAAGACTTTACCCAGCCACTAGAGCATTCAGTAGAGAGTGTTGATCATCTAAATAATACAAAACTTTGTGAAAATTTATTGAACTTAAGCGCTTACTTTACTCAGCACTCGGTTGATGTCGAATCTCCAGTAGACTCAAGTAAAGAAGAAATATTTGCATCGAAAAAGAAAACAAACAATGAATATTCATTTGAGTCAAAAGCTGTTGAGATAAATCAAATTATTAGTGAAATAATTACTTTGCGCCAAAAATTTGGAAACTTCAAAAGATGTGACTCTTATTCGCAAAGCTCTGTGGAATTTTATGGTTTTCCTAGTAGCCAAAATGAAGAAAATATAAACGTACCATCTGCATCGCTTGAAAAAGTTGCATATATATCAGGAAATAGTGATGCTCAGCAAGGAATTGTAAGGAATATATTACAAAGTCGTTCCTGTAGAAACGATAACGGGGAGAAAGGTAATAATTCAAAAGTTTCTTATAAATGAAAGTAACTGGTTTGGCGAGAAATATGTTTAACTCACTAAAATAAGTGTGCGGAAGTTAAGATGATAATCGGTTAGGAATTGAAATATAGGAAAAATATTTTTAATATGAAAGTTTCATATCAAATCCATTAAAATGATTTAAATTTAGAAAGATGTAAATTTAATTAAAAATAATTTTGTAGATCATAGCTTTTTTCTTTATTAAATAAGTCTTCATTATTTTTGTAATTCAACTTAAAACCATGTTCAAGAAACCGTGGTTAGAATTTTTCTATAGTAGGGGTTTCGTTTAAGCCATTTTCGAAATGACTCTACCTGAAAGTAAGATGAACCTCTATTAACAAGATTAAAAACTACCAGGGACTAAAAGATAAACTCTAGAAATATTTTTTTTATTTCAAGGTGCTTGCTAAACGGAAATACAAATATTCTGTAAAATTTAGAACTTGGTTTTTTTCTTTTCGAATTTTGCGAAACCACTAAAAAATGCTTTCAGTATCCAAATAATTGCGAAATTTTCTACATTTTTGCTTAATATCTTAAAATAAACTTATATGCAATTTGGATAAACTAAGGCAAGCTAATGAATATAGCTTTTCAAAGCAGTACTGTGCATTGGCAATCATGCTCTTTTAAGGTTATTGTTAAAAAGAGTAATGCTCTATCACAGAATCTTCTGTGGATAATTTTTTTTATTTTGCTGAAAGTATTAATTGTTTTGGTGCAAATTAAAATTAAAAGAGAAACAAAAAAAAAATGTTTTAATAAAAATGTTTACTTTAAATTTAGATATCGCTTTAAAACTGAATGACGAAATATTCAGCGAAAGTGAAGAAGAGTGGAATGATGATTGTGATTTCTTTAAAAACTTTAAGACTCAAGATGTCTTTCAAAAAAGCGATGATATTAGAAAAGTACAATGTCAAGGACTTAAATTGACATCAAAATCTCCAAAAGCAATATCCAATATAGGAAATAAATATGCTGATAGTAATTTAGCCGATATTGATATAGAAAAAGGTAACCATTCTTCAAAAGAAACTTTACAGGAATCAGATGGTAAACACAAGTTGTCTTTATACAAAAATTTAATTGACGCAGACTTGGGAAACATACAATTAAGTGAATGGCCAATAGATGATTATACAACAAAAGATAAAAGTAATATTCCAGTCGCAAAAAATGAATTTAAAGGATTTCAAACTGCATCAAATAAAATTATTGAAATTTCGGAAGACGCCAAATTAAAAGCAGCGCAACTACTGGAGAACTTACCAAATTTCCCAAATGAAATTGTGGCAAACTCAGCACAATTAAATGTTTTCGAAACGAGCAAGCAGTTAAAAAGGGAAAATAATTGTACAACGAACGATGATATTAATACATCAATTTCGAAAATTAAATTTAAAGGTTTTCAGACTGCCTCAAATAAATGTATTAAAATTTCAGATGATGCTAAATTGAAAGCAGCAAAACCACACGACAATTTATTAGAGTTTCCAGAACAAAAAACTGAATGTTCAAAATTAAATAGTACTAAAAAAGATAACACACTAATGCCAGTGGAGCAGGTTTTTATTGGTTTTCGTACAGCTTCAAGAAAACCAATACAAATATCAGAAGAAGCCAAGTTAAAAGCTGAAAATATTTTAAGTTCTTTACCAGAAATACCGACATCAAAATCTAAAATATCCATCAAGGACCAACTTAATGATACACAGTTAAGCGAATGGCATTTAAATGCAGATAATGAGACTATAGACGAAAAGCAAATAAATATTTTGCCTTTATCAATTAAAAGAAGATTAGAACCAGAAACATGTGATACAGTAGAACAAATCGCTAAAATCTTATGCAGATCACATGCAACAAATGATGGACAACGAAGCTCACTCACACCGCGTACTGAAAATTGTTTACCAAAATCTGCTAGTTTTGGTACATTGCCAGAAAATAATTCAGTTTCTCAATTTTCGAAATCTGAATTAATTGAACGTAAAAACTTATTATCACTAAGTAAACGCAGAAAAAGTAAAACTGTTCAAGAACCCAGTAGTCGAGATGTAAAAGGCATCGTAGCAAAAACGCCATTAAAGGCTCAGTGCCATGTATATAACGATCTAAATACGCCTAATACACCGAATATAAATGAATTTGTAGAATTTATACCCGATACCAGTACGCCGCATACAATTAAAATAAATTGTTTCAAAAATATTCAACAACAACAATCTAAAGCAAATGAAATCGATTCTGATTTTAAACCAATAAAATGGGAAGAATGCAATGAATCAATGGGTAAAAGCGCAACAACATTAAATTCAAATTTTAGCATATCATCAGACATCTCAAATGCAAATGTTACTGCTAATGCAACGAATCCATCACCCAAACAAAGGATAGAACGCTTACGAATGTATGGAAAACCACCACCTGTATCACCAATATTAATGTCAAGTAAATATAACTGTCGTCCCTCGGGCTTAAGACGGGGTAGAAGCATGACAAAAAAATAGCATTAAAATTTCTGTGTATATTTATTCCTTAGTCAAAATATTCATTCTAAGGCTTTGTTTAACAATATTATAAGTATTCAAATGTGAATTTTTAATTTCGTATGAATTGGAACTTAACAATAACATAAATTTTGAATAAATGCAGTAAATTTATTATTTATGACTTTATAACTGTCTGGAAAATGTTGTGTATTTGGTCAGAAATTATAATTAGAAAAAAAAGGTTTCATAGACTTCCTAATCTCAAAAACTTTTCGGTAGTATTAACAACCATTCCCCTTCGTCAAATCAGATAAACTTTTTGAGTAAAATTTTGAGGGGAGGCCCCGGATGATCTTTTAAGGGAAAATTTGGAAGTATTTAAAATGTTGCTGTTTCTGCTAAAATTTAAAGAGACAGTGATCTAAGCAAAAATAACTACTCTTCAGAAATATAAGCTCACACTCAGAATTTTACTCAAAAAAAGTATTTGACTTGACTTGATTGGAAAATCTCGTTAAATTATAACCACTGGTGATCATATTAAATAAGAATCCCTAAATTCTGTTTTTAGAAATCCAATTCTAACTTGAAATCATGACGTCAGAACATTGACAGATTCACAGGTCACTTGTAAAAAGATTCGTGCAACAAATTTTTGTTCTAAAAATGAGTCCAAAACACCCATTTAGGAGGGTCGGGGACCTCCCCTGTCACTTCCAAAATCTGTTTTCGGCGATTTGTTGCAACATTTTTTTTGAAAAAAAAGGGATCCAAAACACCCCTTTAGGAGGGTAGGTCAGGCACCTCTCCTGTCACTTTCAAAATCCATGTTTTGTTTTTTGCTATAGATGCGTGCAATAATGTTTTCAGAATTGAACGAACTGCGGGCATTTGAGCAATGTTAATCATTTGTAAATCGCTTGTCTAAAAACGTGGATCCTGAAAGCTCTCTAGCTCAGAGTACAATATTTATACCCATTACTATATGTCAAAATTATCAGTTTTTGTCGATCAGCTGAATAAAGCCTAATTATTCAATGTATTTGGCTTCGGAACGAATTCTAACTAATTTAAATACTTTAGATTGAAAGATATACAGTTTATAATATACACATTTTTTTAATAGTTTAAACTATTTTAATTTACTTCTAAAGTCAACGTTTCGCATTTTCATTGGTGTAAGCGGCTTTAGATATGTGCGTACATACATATCTACATGTACATATATATGTATGTATAGCGTCAATAGTAAAGCAGCTTTAGAAGAAAGCTTTTTTCTGGCTAAAAAGTCAATTGTTGCTAGTTAAATCAGTTGAAAACAGTTGTTAATACAAAGTGGCTACAGTAAAATTAATTTGCAGTATATTTTGTAAGTAAATTAAAATAAGGGCTTACACAAAACAAAACAATTTCTTTTGTCACATAGAACTCAGTGTTTAAGATCTTATAACTGATAAAAAAAAGACCGTTTTGACAACTTTATTTAATGAACAAAATGATAATAATAAATAATTCAATCCTTTTGTAATCCAAACATATTGTTATCTGAATACAAAGTAATGTATGGACCTTCGTTTAAGCAGGCTTAGAAACGATTATGACTTATTTTTTTAACGAATTTTGAGTTTTCCTTTTGTATTCCTGTCTTAATAGTTTATGAACCCTTTTTCAAATGAAAACGTTGAAAATAATCCAACTATAGACAGAGACTACATATTAAGAAAATTTTGCACTTAGGTCAAGTATACATGAAAAGAGGATTTAAAAAGCACATTTTTGCTATGGAAAATTATTGTGAAACCTATGTTTTACCGATGGTTTAGCAAAACAAAATTCATGCTGTAAGTGTAGGTTATATGAAAATGGGTGAAGACAAATTTATAGATAATTCAACTGAGCATCTTTCTGCAATTTTCCTGAAAACATCATATTTTTCATTTGGTTTAAAAAAAGTTATTTTTTGGACTACTTTAACACCATAGGGGTCTTGTTGAAAACTCTTGAAAAACTGATGATTTAGTATTTGGTGCATTCATTGCCATCTGTCAGCCTTGCAGGAATTCTGTAAGTAAATCCGTCGCTATCCCTTTGTCCATAAAGCTCAATCCTTATAAAACTAAATTTGTAGAAGGATTGTAAATATAAATTTTGGTGTTTATTTTGACTCAGGATCAAAAAACAGCGCTACGTTATATATGAACAGCCCATAAGCAAGTCCAAAAATTCGAATATATTTTTGTATACACATACATACATATTTCCATTTAGTTCTACGTTATTTCCCTTCTATTCACCAAAACATTTATTTCTACGTAATTCTCTTCTATTTACCAAACCGTTTCTTATATTGAAAAAATTTTTTATAAATATCTGCCACGTTATATGTTTTTTATCGAAATAATGTATTTCATGTAAGCGGGTGTTCAAGTATTAGGTTAAGCAATTTGGGGAAGGGTGGTCTTTGAAAACGTTACGATGCATTACAGGGGTGGGAGAGGGGTTTCGAACAACGCGTTACGTAACATTGTTTTTGAAGTGACCCTTCTTTAGCGGGGGTGATTTGAAATTTGGTGTATACATATAATGAAACGCTTTCTTTATGTTTTTATTCAAAAGCTACAGCGAAAATGTTTTATTAAAATGAATAATGTTCACAGTATCTAGATTAGCTACAATAAATGATACATCAAATAAAATTAGCAGCTTCAAGATCGGTTAACCAAAATCATGTATTGCGAGTTAGAAATCTCTTGTTTTATTTATTATTACCGTAAATGCGATTAATACAATATCAAAGGTATTTAAGCGACTTTCAGGTACTTTGCGCAACATAATTGTGACTTTTAGGTAAACATGGTCACTTGGGTGTTACGTAATGTTTAAGGAGATTTATCTCTCTATGACCACACATTTCAAAGCCAAGAGACAGTACAGATCTTGTTCCGATACGCCAAATAACCATCTATTAAATGAATAATTATATAAGGAGTAAGGTGAATGCATCTGCAGTAAAAATGTATTGAAAAAAGGCAACATTTACTTAAATAGGTCTATGTATAGCGTCTTGAAGCTTATGCTTGCCCACTTCTTGTGTGATGCTAGTACAAACTATATATTTCTTATATTTTGGTTTCATAACAAATTAGTATAATATTTTGAATTGTTTTCTTGTATGGGGAGAGGGGTGCTGCGCCCCTTTTCGAAATAAATCTTATTTTTGTCCAGTACTTGCTAAAACTAAAATTAATGTAGAATTTGGTTTTACTGCCCTAAACAACTTCTTCAATATGTTTTAAAGCTTTTACTCATGTGGTAGGTCCCACGCTCTCTATAGTATTTTTGTAAAATTTGGTAGCATAACCTTAAGTAATTCTCTCAGAATAGCGTTGTTTGCAAAAATTTGCCTTATTCATTTCAGAGCTTTCTAAATTATTTCTACTTTTTGTGTTAATACGGTTCTATTACCTTTAATACTTCTCTCAGTGTACCTTTGACGAAATTCGTTATTCCTAGTATTTGTTAGAAATATGGTTACACTACATCAAATAACTTTCTCAATATAGCGATTTAAATTTGCCAATTTTTCATCCCAAGAACCATGTTTAAAGGTGTAGCCTGCGTATCAAATTTCGTTCACAAATGTTGCTTATTTTTCTTAATAGCCACACACAGGCAGATAGGCGGACATGGCTAAAGGGACTCAGTTGGTGATGCAGATCAGGATCAGGCCTCACAGGACATGTTCGGCCCGAGTGGGTAGTCAATTAGTGATTAGCGGAGACCGAGGGCGGGGGGGCCTGAGGGGAGCAAAACGTATGTAGATCAAGAAAAATTTCTATGAGATAATTTTTATAGTTGTTTACATTAATAAATCAATTTGATACAATTATTTTTGTTGAGATCTCTTTTCATATACATACGTAAAAAAAAACATAGAAATCGTGTCATTTTTTTAAAACAAACTTATTTTCGCAAAGCAAAAAAACTAGTATGCTTTGAATAAATATGTAGAAGAGCGACGTTGTTCAGCCGATTTTGTGACATTGTTGACCTTAGATATGTTTTCAGTCGACGAAGGACCGAAAAACTTCTCTCATTTGAACAGGATGACCCTAGAATTGTTATTAACAGACGAACAAATTCTGGAATGAGCCCTCTAGCCCATTCGTATTTTTTCAAGAAATTCAGAACTTCCCCCAAATTGTTTGCTTGCTCATTTTGCTTGCGCAAAAGTTGCAAAAACATGTCACGGTCGCTCAACAACTTCGCTTTGTCATAATCGTCTTTATAGAAATTGACTATCTTGTCAACATCAGCGGTCTGACCGATAGCGAATCGCTCCAGAAACTCGAAAAATGTTGCTGCCTCTGTATCGAATTGACTTTTTAACGATCCAATCATCTGGTCACAAACTTCACAATAAGATTGTCTAAAATAATCCTTGGGTGTTAGAAACTTGAAATTTTCTGTTATACCTTGATCAAAACGTTTACGCTGACGGGGAATTTGAGGTTCTCTGAGTTCAAAATCAATTACAGCTTTAACATTTTTTCCCCAAATTTCTTCAAATTTGGAATCACGAGACGCATTCAACACATCAGCAACTGCTTTCACTTTTTCATGCGATTCAATAACACAAAGGCTCTACTTCTGCACGAATATAAACATATAATGAATATAAACATATGGTTATACACAGCCGTCGTTGGCATGAATGTGTGTTATATGTGCACGTGCACCATGCGCATGCTCCGAGCGCGCATGTTTCCCGCGTGAAATTCAAAATGTATAAATCGACCAAGTTGACGATATATGGTATTTGATTATTTCGAGTGGGTAATTTACATACACGGGATTTCTCGAGTGGGTCTAGCTACCCACTCAACCCACTACTCCTGCCGGGCCTGTAAGTACCTGCCAGCTGAGTGTTGGGTATACAAATGTTGAATATTACAAGTTTACTTATATATTTATTTAAATCTTATCTAAAGTACATATTATTTAAAGTACATACTAGTAATCCTGCCATCTAATAATAATACAAAATACTTTAGATGGCGTTACCACCAAAATTTGCAGTGAAAGCTTTTATAAGTGTACACCGATAAAGCCAGATTTTTTGTCTGGTTATATGAGAAGCTTGCTTATTAGATCACTGAACGAAATTCTCTTCTTAATTGATAATGTAATAAAACACATTTTGTCAAACTTAGTTATAATTACTATATTACATTTATCTACATAAATGTTAGCACTTTATTAGATTTTTATGTATAAAAACATGTTAAATCGTGTTGAAAAATATCCTGAAAAGAAGTAAAGTTTTATGTAAATTTAAAATGATTTGTATGTGAGTGCATTTTGTTTATTATGATGACTCGCAATTTTATGGATATTTTAAAAAAATTTTAAATGTGAGAAAAGTTGGCATTTTGTCTTGAGTCCAGATTTGAGTCAGATCAGCAAGTTGTTGGAAAAAGAAAAAAGAAAACACATCGTGATAGCGGAAAATGATTATCTTCATGGAAATAGATAAGTTGATGAAAAAGGAAATAAATTTCGAAAATAATGGAGGAAAAAAAAACATTTTCATATATATTTAGTATGCATAGGTCCTTTTCAAGTCAACAATAAAATATTCTAATTTTTAGATCCACAACGCTAGTTAAACGAAGAAAAAAAAATTAAAAAGTCTCGATCAATTCCACTATAGAAATATTTTTAAACCCAAAATTTTAATGATGTTCGCAACAGTTATAGTTGGTTCAGACGTTAATCGGAGTGTACAGTTAACTTTACTTAGAATTCTTTAAAACTGCCAACATCAGCTCCTGTAGCCACACTAAAAAGCAAACTGGGAAAACGCCAAAATAATTTGTTTGTCAAACAAGAAGAAAATAAAATGTTTTTGTTTTCATCAAATAAATTGAAAAACCATGTTGTTTGTTGGTAAAATTTTTTGATGGTCTGAACCCAGTTAATGGGGGAAGTCGTCTGACATGTTTTCTCTCTTCTTACGAAGTCCAATTCGATTTTTTTTGTTGTTTGTTTTTTTCGCCAATTCTATGTTTGTTTTCAACCACCTTTCTTCCTTTACTCAAAAAAAAAAAATCAAATAAAGCAAAGCAAACAGTATGAATCAAGTTATTGCCTTGTTGCTTTGGGTTGAAAATCAAATATTTTTTAATTTTTCTCTTGTATGTGTCAATGCTGCATTGTTGCTCGGTTTCGCAACTTTTGTCGTTTTTTCAACTTTAACTTTGCTAACGCGTCATTCGTCATTTAGCAGCTTCGTTTTAATCTTGATTCGCGTTACATTGTTAAATTATAAGTGGTTGCGATAAGATTTCGTTAATTTTTAATAGTTTATATATAACAGTCAAGTAAATAAAAATTCTTTTAAAAAAGACCTGTATTTAATATAAATTCAAACAAAGTTACAGTAATCAAGCGTAAAAATCAGAAGAAAAGTGGTGTGAAATAAAAGTTCTGATTAGAAAGTAAAAAGGCAAGTGTAATTAAAACGTTGACAAGTTGGAATAAATTGCAAGCCCAAAACAGGACTTTTTGACAATTTTAGCCCACACAAATCCAATTAAAAGGACGTTACCAAAATTCGAAAACCCTAAATAAAAAATAGAAGTTTTTACAACTAATAAAATTTTTTTATCAAAGTTCAATAGTTTTTTTGCGATACCCAGTGCATTAATGTTTCTCTGTTTCTATCTCGTTCGTTACATCCATAGTTGTTCATATATCGCAAAACAGATGGCGTTACTATGGGAAAAATTAAAATCAGTGACGGACCGACCATACCAGGTCTGATCACGTTAGATAAAGTCAGAGTACATGCTACATTGTAAATCCAACATACAATTAGATAGATGTTCCCGGGGCTTGGAACATATTGGAACGTAAAGCTTCCCACAAGTTTTTTTTAAAATTTCAGATTTATGTACCAAAGGGTATAAAACGTACCACATCAGAAAAAAATCAGGTTCCTACTACTTATTCGTTTGACCGGAAACTTTCTATGTTTCCAATTAAAAAATTGACTAACGCAAAATGCAAAATTTGGAACAGGCTTACTCTGGGAGCCCGCTCCTTTTTTGTTGGAGCAAGTTGGAGTGCTGGAGAAAATAAATGTAATGAAATGGAGATGCTCTCAGTTTTGAAGATATTTATATAGGAAGTCGCGGATATAGCTTTTTAAAAACAAGTTGTATTTTATTTTTAATCAGACCTATAATTTATGAAGACACCCCTTCGTTTTTCCCCCGTCAATTACTTATGATCTATGTATATGTGAACATATGTATTTAATCTGAGTACATTTCTTCCAGAGTTGTCAAGTGGCTGGAATTGGCCCAGCCCATCCCGAAACTTCATGTAAAAGCCGGGGGCCTTTTAGGAATTCAAAATGCATGAACCTAAGGTTTTTGTTTAACGAGCAGTAAAAGCTCATGAAGGTTTTTCCTTTACCACAAT
Organism: Meiosimyza decipiens; assembly: GCA_963680825.1. Taxonomy (NCBI): domain Eukaryota; kingdom Metazoa; phylum Arthropoda; class Insecta; order Diptera; family Lauxaniidae; genus Meiosimyza; species Meiosimyza decipiens. The sequence continues at coordinate 69,176,955 of OY804261.1, read as the reverse complement.
TAAAGGTTTTACAATTTTATGAGAAGGCGGGGAATTGCTTACTTTCAACTTGACAACCCTGTTCTGTTTATTCATTTCGGATAGAGAAAGTTCGAAACAAAATTGACAGCAATCTTCTCGGGAATACCTGTAAAGAATAGAATAAATGAAAATCAATGGAATAAACAAACCCGCTGTTTACTTAATTTTTCTTTTGATACCTTTATGTATTCACTCCACCTACTACTAAAACTACCCATTATTACACTGTAAAAATGTTCTAGATCGTTACGCAAGGTGCGGAGAAAATATATTTTACCCTCAATCGATAATTAAAAGTGAAATTAGTAAATGTGCCTCGAACCTCATCAGGATAAGACTTGAGTAGATTTTTCGGAAGGTACTTAATTGCATCAATTGATTAAGAGAAATTAAAATAAATTTTTGGTATAACAGGAGCATTGGCGTTATTTTCAAAAAACTACTAGAATTTTACCTTGACGAAAAATCAGAAATAAATACTAACACCAAACACACTCCCAACCTCCAGACTGAAGATGATTGGGTGAGATTTTCCTAACAAACCTTAACAATATTGTACGATATAAACATGACTCCCATAGATGAAGTATTTTATGTACAAAAAATGCATTCTTTCCTCCTAAAATCTACGTGTCGCTTCGACTCTAAACGAAGTACTTACTACTGTATTCTAAAATTAAATTTCTCGCTTTATCAGCAACTATTGCGTTTAATCTGAAAATGTTCTAATACAAAACAAAATATACAACTTATGTGTATTTAAACTTGTGTTTAGCCATAATAAGTTTCAGTCACACATTTAAAAATTTAATAAACTACTGCACGGGTAAACAAACAAAATCGAAATATTTTATATTATTAATGTAAGGTTTGAGATAAGAGTGTTCGTCCCACTGAATACTTTGTTGCTCGAAGAGTAAATAGAATATTGTGCGACTAAATTTTAGCAAAATGTATGTTTTCTAATTTTTGTTATAGAATTAATTAGCATTTTAAAGTCCCGAATTTTTTAAGTTTTAGTTTTGATACCATGCCCTGCTCAACACCTAAAGGATTCAATACGTTATTGATGTTTCATTCAAAGTTTAGTAAATGAGTTTTTTATATTCCATTTAGCGAGTTTCTTGAGTCTCTAATAGTTGAAAAACGTTCAATGGGTGCAACCGTTAAGTCTTTTGTGAAAACAGCTACAATTTATGAGTACCAAAACAGTTGCCTACACTGGCGACGTGACACTAATTTTAAATGGAAAAATTCTCAATGAGTTAAGTGAACTTCTGGAGTCCGCATTAGGTTTACTCCGGTATTTATGCAAAATTACTATGGCAAGCAAAGCCAGACAATAAAAATTAATCAATTACACTACATGATTGGTAAGTTGGTGTTGGTTGGCCTGGGACTTAGGATTAACATCCTATGGTGTATACAATACCGACGACGCTAGTTCTTTTACATTGAGATTTCATTGCATAGTTTTTTCGAAATAAACTATCGTTTTTGATTTTTAAGGGGTACGAAAACACGGATACATTTCATGTACTTACAGAAATAATTTTTTATTTCAATCTGAAGTTTCTTTTAAACTCTTCCCAAAACTACTCATAAGGCACCATAAAAAAAACTTTATTATAGCACAAGACAATTTGTGTTTATAAGCAAAGACTTAAAGAGAATCATTCAAGTCAATAAAACTAATTTTCACACAAATATAAAAAAAGTTTGGCCTAGCACCAATAAAAAGTGGTCGCACTTTGATGAGAGGGCATAGGAGTTCCCACACATGCATATGATTCAAAACGATATATTGAGAGCTATTTAAGTAAATTTTTCCAAATTCAATATGGGAACGATTTGTCAAACCAGCCATCACGTGGCATGATAACAAAAATTCACTTTTTATGAAAGTTTTTGACTTACTTAAAGGCGAGTCTATGGATAAAACCCTTATTAGTTGTAGTCAAATCTCACGTTGGGAACATTTCACTATTACTCTTAAATTATTTGTCTGGACGCGTCTTCCGTAATGCAATCATAATGATTTGAGTTAAGTTGAAATTTACTTTTGGGCAAATTCAATGCACGGACTGGATTTACTAGCGCAAGCTAGTTCATCATGGAGCTTGGTTGTACGACTTGAAATCCACAAAAATACACATGCAATTTACAAACGCATGTTACCTGTAACAAATTATAATATATATAATGTACACATTGGTCTGTATCAGCCGCACATTAATTACGACCTTAAGAGGGAGATTTTTTTTTTACTTTGTCATTGAATGGCATTTTTTTGTATAATGCAATATCTTACAGGGAGGAAAGGGAGATGTTTCAAAATTATCAAAAAACGTCATTAGTATTTAATGTTCAGCACCCAGCGGCAAATATGTATATTATAAACAACGAAATTCAGTTTAACACGATAACTTTTTCTGTACATTCTAGCCACAGCTCTAGCTTATTTTTACAAAGCGATGGTCGCTTTGTAGAACGCTAGGCAATGTTAAGAAATCCAAAAACTGTGTTATAAAAACTTTCTCAAAAAATGAAATGGAATTTCAATTTAATCTTGACGATTGTGAAAAAATATCAAAAACCAATCGAACTGATGAAGTACACAATAAAACTTAACTTTTCCAAAAATAGCCCTACCGAATATTTTTACAATGCTCAGGACAGAAAACAACTGATCCCATCAAAAATTAGAGCCAGGACATTAGGGTTGGTCATATATACGGAATGCCGTGATTATAGATGTTACGAGTATATGGGTGAAATTTAAATATTATCCATTAACCGGATTTTAAATATGAAATTTCGTTTGGTTTAAGATTACCTAGAATTTCTATTTGATATATGTACATAAAACACCACCACGATCCTTCGATATAATTATGTATATAAATAGAATTTATCCATAGCAATATCTTATATCATTTATGTTAAATAAATTATTTTATTACAGAATTTCTTTGTATCTAAAATGGCTGATGAATTTGACGGGTGCGAATGTGTTTGGTCACACGAATTTGCTATGCAACGACTGCTAAATTTTGTAAGTAGCTCCTCCAAGTTAAATAAATGTTAGTATATCGTACTAAACATGTTTGTTTGTTTTAGATACGTCAAAGCCAGAATCATTGCACAGATACAGAATGTATCGATGGTAGGTTATGGAATTCGTATTAAGTTAAGCTAAACAGACAATATGGCGTTCTCATTACCCGAGATTAGCTCTCAATACTTCGACTTCTTAAAAAGTTGCAGTTGCTTTTTTACAAACTTCAGTTTAAAACGATAACTTTTTTTCTTGTAAATATAGTTTCTGGTCGCATGCTGCAGCAATCAACAACGTTGCCTTCAACAAGTGGCAATGAAGATTCTAATTTCGCAATTATGACTATGTTAATGGTGCTAGCTCTAATAATGTATTTTATACGACCCGAATCAATAATGAAACTCACAAATACCAAGCGTAGCAACAGAGGCCAGGTATATGATGATTACAATTTCTTATGTCCCAACAAAAAAGCTAAAACTTTTACTTTTTTAAGGGTCATGATGGTCCATCACCACCACCACCACCACCACCACCAGCACCACCTGCGGTCAATTAATATGAGGCACAAACCTTTGAAAATTAGTAACAAAAGTTAAAGTGATGAAAGCAAATATAGAAAAAATTATTAAACTTAATAATGAAATTCGAAATTTCTGTAAACTGTTTTGAACCAGTCGACCGACAATAACAAAAACAAATTGAATTTTGGAAATAACTCTTAATTTTTTTGGATTAGTTCTTTGCACCTCAGCAATAAATCTAAAATACTTTACTTCGAACGAGGTATGTGTTACCCCTAAAAGTTTGAATAAAATGGAATTTTTATATATATACACATCTTTATAGAAAAAAAATTAAAGGATTAACTTAAACTTTATTGGTGAGATACAAAGAACTCAATTTGGGAATGCTATTTATGTACGAATTATTTCCATCATTAACTAAGCTCGTGTCGCCTGGTCTATTTATAAATATTGTTTTCCTTCTTTTTGTTATACACATTATTTTATTTATTCATTATTAATATAAATTATTAATTCCTTATATGCTATCAGAAAATTATTTCCAATCTGTGGCGGATCTAGGAAAGATAATTACTAATTCAACGAAATCAAGTATTAGTTTATACCTAGCGTGATTTTAAAGGCTTTGGGGGGGTTCTAGTTCACATAGCCCGGCTGGATCCGCCATTTTTTCCAATTTATGATTTTTGTGTTCCATGGAATATAGTGTTTATTGATTGGGTGTTCTAATCATTTTTCAAATATATTTAAATCATGTGATTGAGCTCGAACATGTAAGAATGATGATTAAAGTTTTTATAAAATTGATAATAATAAATTTATTGAAAGAAAAAAATTTCTACAATTTAATTTTGTTTTACTATTCAAATACATAATTAGATACATGTGAAGAACGATATTCCAGGTTTGGATCGTAAAGCCTTCCTGTGCCAAACATAGGGCTGCCAAGATGAAAACAAGTTCCCGCAAGCTGTCAAACTCATATCTCAAGCGTTGTACGTCAGAAAGTCTGAGTCAAAATTGATATTCAAAACAAAAAACGAAAAAAATCTAATACAATTTGACATTACATGAACGTTTGGAAGAAGCAGAATTTTTTTCGCAGTAGCCTACATGATTTTATTTATTTAAAAGTTACTAGTGTCAGTCAGTTTGTGCTGTCAGTGGCTAAATTCCGTGGAATAATTTATTTTATTTAACTTTTTATCAATAGTTAATTGCAATATTTTAATATGGATCAAATAGATTTAGACAGCGACTGTGAAATTCAAGAACCAAATGTAAGCACAATCACGGTGATCGACGATTCGCACTCTGAAATAATTGAGATCGAGGATGGTGAATTGGACGAAGTCGACGTCTCCAATACGAAATTGGAAAAGGAGGAACTTTTTACAATCACATTTCAAAACAAAAATATATTCCATGAATTAGGACACTCCATTTTAAATGCACTTCAAATGACTTTAAATGCAGATGTAAACAAATCAATGGATTTTAAAATTGAAACTGCAAACGAAGGAACAAAAATCATTTGTTCCAAAGTTTCGAACACTGCTACGTCAATTACTGAAGTTATAGGAGCAGAAGCACCTGCCAACGATACTGATATCAAGGATCCGTCATCAGAGTCTAATGACACGAAGTCTTCCCCAGATGATAATGATTTAGAGCTACTTTTCATGATTGATACAGAACCTGCAAAAAAATTAGACACCATAAAGGTACCTTCATATAAACGTTCTATTCGCGATGTGCTCGAAGAAGAATCTAAACAGAAAAAGAAAAAAAATTGCGAAGATGAATGCAAGCGTGTGCGCCCAACAGCAAGCTGCTTCAATTGTGGTTCAACAGAGCACGCCTTAGTCAAGTGTCCAAAAGCACGTAATTTAAAACGTATTTCAAAGGCTAAAAAAGCCTTCTGCTCTGGGCGGAATGAACGTTATCATGTTGATATTGAGCAACGTTTCGCGCATATGCGTCCTGGCATCATAAGTGACAAGCTACAGTCAGCTTTGGGATTGCGTCGTGGAGAGTTGCCATTTTTCTTTTACCGTATGCGTGTTTTGGGTTATCCTCCAGGCTGGCTAGAAGATGCCAAAGTTTCACATTCAGGCATTACACTTTTTAATTCAGCGGTAAGTTTTTTACCTTTCTGCTTTTAGCTAAGGATGATATCTATTTAAAATTTGTTTAGGGTCTCCCAGTTATACAGCGTGCAGAAGATGTGGGTGAAATGGATGCCGACAATCATAAATACGATGCTTCTAAAATCGTGGGATTTCCTGGATTTAATGTTAATCCAGGCAAAAAATTCTATGATGTAAGTACGAACATTATCGGCCGTATTGATAGACGGTGATTAGCAAACGCGAACCTCATAAGAGTTTCAATCAGCTCAATTCAGTCAGCCCCTACAAGCAGTGTTTATTAATCAGAATTTGGCTTAGTCAGCCAATCAATCATTAATCAGTTATCAATGGATTGTCCTGACCCTAATTTTTTTGGTTTTAAGAGATCGAAATCACTCAATACTAGTAATATCCCATCTGAGGGCGCCGCAAGGAAGTGCATCAAATGTATTATGACAAAATTAAAAACTATCGGAGAGACGAATTTTGGCTTTGTCAAATTATTTTCTTTGGTGCAAGGAATGATATCTGGCCCATCCAATATTTGTTGTGAGTCCGAGCTATTGAGCAAAACTTTTTTCGTCGGTCTCTTAAAACCAGACACATCACGACTCTGGCGACTGACTATTATTTCCATTATCAGCCTTACTTACAATATCAACTCAAAAAATAAAAATAAGCGGTAGGAAATGGCCTTAAAAATGCAACGCTTCCTCCCGGGCTAATAACCGATTTCCATGAACCCTAGGGAGGTTGTTTAACTATAAGAATAAATAAGATTGGAAGAATTTCACTAAATCAAACATTTCACTTAATCAGACATTAGTTCGGAGGTTCCTCCAAAAGCCAACTGGGCTTTTTTCTGATTAAAATAATACTGTGCGTGATAAGTATTACAGAACTTTAAAAATCTATCCACGTCATTTCATTTGGCAGATAATGGCAATGAAAACAGGCTTAGCTTTTCCTGAAATACCTTAAAAATATGATTTTTTTTTCAAAATAGGATTATAAGCATCATAATGTCCCACCACTAAATCAACAACATCTTCGAGAAGAATTCATTAGGACACTTGGTGACAAAGTTATTAAGGGTGGATATAAACGCAAAAAGCTTGTTGATACACCAATTGCAAATTCGCTTACGGTGCAAGAGATGGAATGCAGCACAGATATGGAGGTTGAAAATGATGACTTGGCAACCGAAACAAATGTTGTATTTAGTAGGCCAATGCCACCACCAGAAGAACCAGATAAAATTGAAGTGCCAGCACCACCACCACCACTATCACCACCGTCTGTATCAAATGATTGCGCAAAAATGATTAAACCTGAAAACCGTACAAGATCACCTTCTTTAGAAGACTTAGAAGCACAACAGCAAAAGTTATTGCAAGAATTACAAAACAATATTTCGTTTGTATCTGAACCTGCCGAAGACTCACTCATCGATGAATTACTAGAAATAGAAGCACATGAAAACAGCGTGGAGGTAATTGCCGCTAAAACACTAAACTCTGACACACCAAATACACCAACTACTCCACAAGATTCAGATCCAGGATTTAATACACCAACAACTCCACAAGATTCAGCTCCAGCATTTAATATAGCAGATATTATAAAAGAATCACACATGGGCACACCTATATTAAAATTTTCACCTTTTGATCAATTGCCGGCTGGTGAAAATTTTAAAGTCGGCGTTAGCGATGTAATTAATTTTGAAAATTTACCAGATTCAACGGGCAAATACGAACAAATGAAGGTAGTCATTAAAAAGGTACGAAAAGTTATAACAAAACTATATAATGAAGACGACTGAAGTGGGCGTTTCAATAATTGATTAATGAAAAACATGTATAGATTTTTGCTTTACTATAGATTTAATTTTTTGCAATTTAAGTAATATAAAATAACTTAAATAATAACTAAAGTATAAGTTTGACAATTTTATAAAACAAAAAAATTACAAAATTTTGATACCGGGGAAAGTAATCAAAATTAATATGGAAACATAAATTTATTGTACTGAATATGTCTGAAAGGAAACAAGCAACATCCTGTAAATCGTATTAGAAATTCGTTTAATAAATTTAATATGTAGTTTATATAGTTATAGCCTTTGCTGATATTCTTTGTGCTATTTCAAAATAACACTATATAAGAGGGTTTTTCTAAAAAAGTATCTACGATGTAATCCTGAAGATTATGTTGTCCCAATCAATTTTGCCGAACAATGTTATAGTCCATCACGTTAGGCTTTCGACATATCCTAACATAAAAATGCGAAACACTGCGAATTAATTTGTTCATCAAAACTTGTTACTAGTATTACACTTTCCCTTCGAAACCCACTTTGAATCATATCACAAAACTTTTTTTCCCCGACATAGCTATCGTAAATTGAATTTTTCCAGTTATCCTACCGTACTGGAACTTAATTACATCTGTATGTAGATCTGTGTAATATTCTTGGAACTTTCATTGTTTAAACAGTGCAACAGGAATGACGTTGATATTTTTGCGTTCAGCACGTTCAATTTGATCAGAAAGCTATTCAGATCATTTTAAAGGAAAAAATATTTGTCACACAATGTTATTGTACGTGTGAGTTTATTTCAAACATGCCTCCAACAAACATTTTTGTAAGGATATCCTGAATCCTGACGTGATGGTAAAAAACTCAAACTCATGCCAAGCGTTCAAAAATCTTTCGATTCTACCTAGTATGAACTCTCGGGTTTACATATTTTAAATATACCTGCCTATTTTAAAATGACATTTTTGTAGATAAAGTTTCAATGCGATGGCATAATATATCATATGGGCTTTTAGTGCAAACTCCATATTATTAATTTTTGTTCATATTCAGTTTTGTTTACCTTTTATTATGTATATTCTGGTTAAAACACTTAAAGCTTAAATTTAATATTGTGCGATATATTATATTATTGTTTCTTAACTCATATCATAATATCTTTTTAGTAGAATTTTTAATATCATCACTTAAAAATACATCTGCATCTGTTTTTTTTTAGGATTATAAACATTTTTCTATTATAAAATGCAACGGCAAATTACCGAATTAACTCTGTAAATGCGTTTTGCGTTTTCTAACTATATTTTTTTGATGAACAAAGTCAGTTGATTTGTTCTTTACTAAATGCAACTTCGATTGATCCTAAGGTTATTAAAGCAAAAAACACAAAAGTTGAAACAAATTTTACAGTTTTGTACTTTAGAAATTGAAATATTACAAAACATGATAGCGGCAATAAAACAGACAATACAAGTACATTGGGATCATTATCAAAAATAAAAGAACGCTTACAAAATATTAAAGAAAATATTTTTGAAGACACCAAAATCGAAAATATAGAGCTGACAATAAATTTTTGGGAAGTGTTTTTAAACACATAATTCAAAGTATATGCTAAAACTACTAATAAAAGTAACTGTAAGCCTAAACTTTTTAGGAATTGACAAAAATATCCATATAAATCTAAAATAAATGTTACAAGCCATGACCAAAATTTAAATAGGGTAATAAAAAAGACTATAATTCCACTGAAGTTTTCAGACTCCCTGCTAATTGAGCACTTAAATGACATTAAAAATAAAATCACCATTCCAAGTACTATACAGGATCGTGCAAGAAACTCGTTAAAGAATATACTTAATAAACCTAAAACGTCATTTAAAAATTCCGTTAAAATATCCTTAAATCCTGGAAAGGAAATAAGAAACATAATAAACATAACCAGAATATTTTTGGATCGGTAAAGCAGTATATATATATATACTAGCACTATTAAATAGACACCCCGTAGACTCAAGCTTTTCAGATATTGACAAGAAAAATTATAGAATCCTCCGATAAATGTTCCAATCCACGGCCAAAACATACATAAAGTAAATATAGCTAATAAGAATGTTACAATTAGTTTGACTTCTGGAGGTTTATCATGTAATATCATTGATAGAATAACAAGTAAAAGCATCATTCCCAATACGATTAAAATCCGAACAAAAAATTTACTAAGAAATTCAAAAGAAAAATGTAATAATTCTCCAGACAATGCAAATAACCATGGCGAAAACGTATACATCGAGTAAAGAATCACTAACGACATCAAAATAAAATATACATTAATTTGTATTGTTCCAAAGTTTTCAATTTGGTTATAAGATTTGCCGGTTCCAATGAAATATGATTTTAATGTGTTAAAAAATCTTTTGCAATTCTTAAAACCGTCTGATTTTCTGCATTGAGTCGGCGCATATGCTTTCATATAAATTGTCGCTCCATTAAGTGAGCATATGGTAAACAGTAAGTCTCCAGTAACATGTTGTAAGGCCTTTCTCATAGGTTCTGCAAGCTTTTTGGCTGATTTTTCATTTTGAAAGGTGATGGTAAAATCATCACTTTTGTTCCGTAATGAATAAATGTTTTCATCCTTGTGTGCATTTTCTTCATCTTCACTATCAAAAACAGTTATTGTTTCAATTTCTTGTTCCAAAATTTCGCAGTCACTATCGTGTAAAGCCTCCATAACAATACATTTAATTAACTAAAACCAAAACACAAACATAAAAATAAATAAATTAGAAAATAAATACCAATTCAGGTGAAGCACTGATTGGCAGATTTTTGACATTCCATTTTTAATATGCAGTGCGGGAACTCGCTGCCCTGAAGTATTAAAACCAAGGCAACTGTTTGTTAATGCAAGTGCGCTGTGACCCTAAGAATGATCGTTGATGCGAAAGCAATTTATTGAGTCGATAAGTTAATCGATTTTGAAAATAGCACAATCAAATTGCTTTTTTAAAGTTCAATTCAGCCAATAATAATTTTAAAATTTTGGAGTGACTAGTGGGTAAAATGCATTTAAAATGTGATGCAAATAAACTATCTAAAGTACATGCTCAAAAATGAATTCAAATACATTGCATACAAATGCGTGGACCAGTTCAATTTCTAGTTCATTTGATTGAATTTTTTTTGTCTCAATTTCTTCTTCAATTCTTCTTATGAACACAGTTCAAAAGCTTTAGATAGTAGCTTTTCAATAAAAAAAATCATGTACTGATGCGTGAGGCCCCTTACCGCGCTAGACCTTGTTCAACCATACAAGGTTTTCTGCCATAAACCCGGCTCTGATTTGAAAACAGGAGTTTCTTCAATTACTGTTATGTCTCCTTGTGGTCAGTTGCAAAATTTTAAAAGGTTAACTCATGCGTTTTATTCATTTATTTAGGTTTAATCAAAGTGAAGAGGACACGGCTATTGCGTATCAACGCAATAAAGCTGCATTGCGCTACCCATCTCTTAACAGGCAGTATTTGACAGTTAACCAAAGTGTAATGTAGGTATGTACTCAACTGGAGCAGGACCGGTGAAAAGCGAAAGCAAAAATAAGCTTTGGCGAAGGTACCGCATGCAATCGCGTGGAAAGTAGACTTGAACTCTTTTTGTTTTTGCGCGTGACTTTGATCCCAGTCGTTCTGGTTGTTCTTTTTATTTTTTTTGTTTATGATACATACATACTTTTCATACGAATTCACTGTATATATTATTATATAGGCATTGTTTTTTTGTTTTTTGGTAAAAAAGGGAGTTAATATGCAAAAATTTGAAACAATCAACATACAATTTTAAAGTAAATAAATTGAGCTTTCTTCACATGCTAAAACAGTTAAAGCTTAATAACACATTTTTTGTAGAAAATTACGGTTTCTTAAAAAAATGGTCAACATTTTAGAAAACCCGTTATATATACTCGTACAAAATTACAGGGTATATATCAAAATTTCATCCATTATTGTAGGATATTGAACTGTATTTCTTATGAAACCCACATTTTTGATATCCATTCAACGATTCTCAACTGATAATGATTTTTACAAAAGATATCTCCGAAACCAGATCAGAGCGACACTTGTTGAATACACATTTATTCTTAGAATTGAAAACCAAATAAAAAAAAATTTGGTTTGATAAAAATTGGCGAATATGAGCTCAAGTCAACTTGATCCTAAAGTTTATGGTAAGTTTAATACATACAAACATATGTGTATAAAAAAATGTTGAAATATTTTTGTTACTTTTAATGGAGGAAAATCAACTCCAATCTTAGTTGGAAGTTTAATTTTTTTAATTAAAAGTCAATTTTTCTATTTTATACATATTGCTCCTTTGCTGCACGGGCAAATACGAACAGATGAGGATAGTCATTAAAAAGTTACGAAAAGATATAACAAATTTATATAATGAAGATGACTGAAGTGGGCGCTTCAAAAGCTCTTGTTGAAAATTTTACTATAGATTTATTTTTTTGCAATTTGAATAATATAAAACAACTTAAATATTAACTAAAGTATAAGTTTGACAATTTTATACAAAAAAATATAAAAGTTTGATGCCAGGGAAAGTAATCGAATACCGGAAATAAGATAGTAATACATATCATTTAACTTTGCAAAAATAACCATATATCCATTAATATTAAAAAATTCAACTGCATACATTTTTTAAAGCCATAGAGACAACCACCGCTAGGATGTCCAGCATTATTTACTTTTGTAGCATCCACCCAAAATAAGACGTAGTTTTGAAAATAACACGAAAATTGGTTACGTATATATGCTATCAAATGAGTTTCAAATAAAAAGAAAATATGGACACTATTTATGTATGTAAAGAAATTGGAAAAGAGCTTACTGTTTAAATTAACAATATTATAAGCAACCAGCCAACAGATATATTTGCTAGAAAATATTATTGTAACTTTGCTGTTGCAGCGATGATGCTGACGTTGAATCTGTATTAAGCTTTACGGACACGTTACAACTTATATTTAATTTAGCCAGGAGAGATTTTAGGAACACTGCATCAACATTGTTAGCTGCCACAATATCACCATCGCGCCACGAGAACGCCTTATCGTTTATAAAAATGCAGAAATCACCAGCTCGGATTTTCAAACTGTTGTCGGCGTGTGCAAGTTTTTTTGATAACTGTCGAAGATGAAACCTATTGTTACGTTCATCTGCAGTATACTCTTTTTGAATGAACACCTTTGAACCCTTTAGTTTTGATTTGGACGCAATAACGGCATCTGCTTGGTGTGCTGAGTGGAGTGTGAAGATAAAAGATTTGCCGAATGACAGACGAGCGGTACGAGTAACATCTGCAGAGGTTAGGAGTACATTGCTTCATAAGGCAGTAAATTCTGCGACGGCCTCCTTGTTTTGTTTGCTTTTTAATCCAGTTACAACTACATTTGCACACCTCCTAGACTTGTCCACAAACTCCAGTTTGTTTTTCAGCACTTTAACCTCACTCTTAAGTTTCTCGTTCTCGTAAATAAGAATATATGTGCATACTGGCACTATCAAATAGAAACCACAAATACTCAATATTTTTAGAAATTGACAAAAAAAATTATAAAATCCTACTACAAATGGCGAAAACGTATACATCCAGTAAAGAATCACTAAAGACATCAAAATAAAATATACATTAATTTGTATTGTTCCAAAGTTTTCAAGTTGGTTATAAGATTTCCCAGTTTCAATGAAAAATGATTTTAATGTGTTTAAAAATCTTTTGCAATTCTTAAAACCGTCTGATTTTCTGCATTGAGTCGGCGCATATGCTTTCATATAAATTGTCGCTCCATTAAGTGAGCATATGGTAAACAGTAAGTCTCCAGTAACATGTTGTAAGGCCTTTCTCATAGGTTCTGCAAGCTTTTTGGCTGATTTTTCATTTTGAAAGGTGATGGTAAAATCATCACTTTTGTTCCGTAATGAATAAATGTTTTCATCCTTGTGTGCATTTTCTTCATCTTCACTATCAAAAACAGTTATTGTTTCAATTTCTTGTTCCAAAATTTCGCAGTCACTATCGTGTAAAGCCTCCATAACAATACATTTAATTAATTAATACCAAAACAAAAACAGAAAATAAATCCCAATTTAGATGAAGCACTGATTGCTGGCAGATTTTTGACATTCAATTTTTAACTTGCAATGCGCTAATTGTGATCATTGATACGAAAGCAATTTATTGAGTCGATACGCCAATCGATTTCGGAAATATCACCAGCAAATTGCTTTTTTAAACTTCAACTCAGTCAATAAATATTTTGTAGCTTTCAAGTTCTGGAGTGACTAGTGGGTTAAACAAGTGGTCTAAATTCAGACAAAGGAATGTAGAAAATCATAAATTATATATGAAATAACGCTACAGCGTTTTAAATAAGTGCGAGGGACGTAACATTGAGTATTAACCACATAAAGTATCGCTGCGTTGCGTTACCCATCTCCAACAGGTAGTATTTGACAGTTTATCAAAGTGTATTGTATTCAAATGAAAGCGAAGGCAAAAATAAATTTTGGCGGAAGGTACCGCATGTAATCGCGTAGGAAGTAGACTTGATTTTTCGCGAGTGACTTTGCCATTTTGAAGTTTTAAATTGTTCTGTACGCCTGAGTAACAATTTTCCAAAGTTTTTTTTTTATCCCTGAGATCGAATCCACTGCAAGTGATTTGATTGGGATATGCTGCTATGAAATGGGTATGTCTTAAAGTTTTTGGCTTAAGATTACTTTAGGGATAAATCTCCCTTTTTAAACCAAATTTCTCTTACTTAGTTTTTGATTCTAAAAAAGTATCGCTCAAATCTGGTCTCGGATATATAGCCATCGGAAGTTATCTTATGTAAAAAACGGTATAAGTTGAAAACCTCTGGACGGATTTTCAAAATATGGATATCAAGGTATAAAATTGTGATATAAATATTGGAAAAATATTGGTTTTATGAAAAAAAGTAGCTGAAATGTCACATAAGTCGTCATATCGCGAAAACTAACCAACGGAACTCAAATATTGTCTATATGTATTTAAGGGGTGTACAAATTATACCGTTTTTTATAAATGCTATATCCGGTACGTACTAATCCAGATCCAAACAATTCTTTTTGTTTGCAGATTTATTATTTATTCCTAAAACGCTACTTCCCCTAAAAAAAAATCGGAGAGTTGTCCCTAAAGTAAACCTGTTCCAAGTTTATATAGTTCTTTTAAGGAAACATACATGCGTATAAAAAAAATTTTAAATATTTTCTTAAAACTTTTATATTGCGTTTAATGGACATTAATCTTGCACTTATGTAGTTAGAAATCTAATTTACTTAAATGAATTTCAATATTTTTATCCATTTTATGCATATGTAATATGTACCTGTTGTGTAAACTAGCATAAATTCAATATGCCTTTTATACCAGCTTCTCCCTGCATTAAGTTTCTTTTTCCGGAGTCCTTCATAAAGCAATAGAATACTTCAGGCAGAAGTTGCTTAACGTATTGCATTTTAATCCTTACTGGTACTACTTATATCGTCTTGTTTTTTTTACTATAACTAGTCAACGTCGCTTTCGGGTAGAAAGGCCCTAACTCATTTTTTTTTTAAGTTGACTTCTTCGTCGATAAATCAATAAGCCCTCGCTATATTTTATCAATATTAGAGTCGTTAGTTAGGTAAAGGTCTAAACTAAAAAACACATGCTACATCTCTTCCCTAATCCCCTTGGAAGACGAGTATATAAGGACAAGAATGGAAGGACCAAATCCATGTTTACATTTTTCTCTATAATTCTGTAATGGCTGTATCGATTTCGGAAATGATGACATCATTTATAGATAATCACAGGGGTTATAATTATGGTATTCAAGTGCTGCCGTTTTTATTATATGCCAACTTTTGATGCAAATGTTCAAGAGTCAAAAAATCATTGATAGAAATGGCATTTGGGGAATTTTTTGCCAATAACGTTTACGTCACAACCTCTCCTAACCGACACACTAAAAATTTTAGGAACCGTATTTAAGAAAACTTCTTTATTTGAGGTTTTTTTCTCCTAAAGTGAAGTTTCAAAAATATCAATTAGGGCCATTCTACCTGAGCTACGTTATATTGATTTGTCTCCTTACTTGAATTTACTCATTGACTTGCATATGCACCGGTTTTGTAAGTTCTTCGAAATTTTATTATTCTTTGCTCGCAAAAATTTCTCCAGAGTAAACTCTTCCATAGTTTTTGTTTTATAAATGTAATCACTGATGAGTATCAATTCTACATTTCAATGTTACCGGTTGTTGCCTGTTCCTCTGTTGCCATGCTTGTTAAATCAAATTTAAAATTAGCATGAATATTGATCGCTAATAATAACTGAAACTTCAATATAATTAATAATAATTTTCAATTGTATATTTTAGAATAGTACTTATATGTTTGAATATAACATGAATCATACGTAACAGAGTAAAAAAAAATTAGCATATTTACTGCACTGTTTAGAACATTTTTGGTTTAGAGTCACTTAAAAGCTATAGACGTAAAAACAAATTATTGACAGTAAATTCTAATGATCTTACCACGCTTCGGTCATTTACATTTAATTTTTTTGGTAATTATGGTTTCATTTTGCTCGTGGCACTTTTTAAATTGATGACTGTTCCTAATTTCGATGAATCGTATTGGCGTTACGAATATGAAAGAATTTGTGATACTTATTTCGACGGATTCGAAAATAGCGTTGTAAACTAACATAATATCAATATTTTTTTTAAAACAAAATTACGTTTTAAGAAAAAGTGAAAATTAAAGTTTTTTTTTGAATTCTTTAAAAAATAAATTTCATGGTAACAGCAGCGTTGTTTTTGTGGATGAAGAGACGGAGAGGTGAACCAGATGCTTAAATAACTAATAGTTTTAAATAATATTGTATTTTTATCTGCTTCAAAAGAATAACAATATATTTTTGTATCGCTTTTTAGCATATGTCCGTCCCTTTTCTCTTTTTTATTAAATTCTTTTTTTTTATGAGGCTTTTTATAATGCATACGCATTTGAAATCAAATGTTCGAGGATGCACCTAGTTTCATCGGAAGTCGTGGATAAAGTTTTTTTTTAATTCTTATAAGTTGGGAACCCGTAAATAGGTTTTCAAAGTATGGATATCTTATGAAAGGTAATTTTAAAATTAAGTTATCTAAAATTGAAAAAAAAAAATTACTTTTTACGGAGTTTTCTTTCCAAAACTATTTTTAAAGGAAATTTTTTCTTCCGAGTATATTGTATGATATTGAAAAATTTTTTCGTGATATTAAAATTTTTAGTTTTGCCTGGGGCTCTGTTTTTTTTCAGAAAATAATTAGAATTCTAACGTTAAAATTTTTGCATGTTTTTAGTTGTAATGAAACATTTTTAGTAGAAGTCTACCAATATGTTTATTTAAAAAATCGATCCTAACTATAATGAATTTTTGATTCGCGACTACCGACGGCTAAATGTCCAAAACTGGGTACATCCACCAACTTTTGAATGGAGTTATTTTTTTTATTTTCTCCAGGGAATGTAATCCATCAAAAAATAAAATCGGGTAGGGTTACCTAAATTCAACCTGCTTACGCTACTTTCTCCTTATTCTACCGATGCACTTCAGCATTCGTATAAAATTATAATGAAAATCTCAAACGTTTCTTTCATTGAGTTATTAATGCCATCCTCCGGAGATCCTTCGGAATTAGGAATAAGACCAAAAAGACATTACCACATCATTAAATTCTACTTTGATAGGTTAACGTTTTCGAAAAAATATTTCCTTTATAATTTCGCTGGTTAATATAATGCAAAAAATTCCAAAAAAAAGATACAGAACAATTTTTTTCACAGGTTGAAAGTCATATCCGGTTTGCAACCTGAATGCGTTAGGATCAAAAGGCAGGTATTCGATCAGGTCAGCTACAACGTTTCTTCTAGTATCTCTGGAATTTGTTGCTTTTAAACAGACATTATCATTAGCTGTTAAGTTTTCGGTAATTTGAATTTTTCTATTAGCATCCTGATTTAGTTTCTTACGTAAAGTTGTTCTGATTGTGTCTGCATAGATTTTAGCGATATCGTCACTTTTAAATACAACCCAAAACAAATCATCCTCATGTACGTCGCTCATCGGCAGGTGCATCAGTTTACGTCCAGTCCTTTGACTTGATCGTCTTCTTACACTAACCTCCTTCACTGATTCCTCATCAGTATCGGGCAATGTTGTAACCTTTAGAAAAAGAGATTCGAAATGCTCTTTTCGTTTTGCCCTGGCCTTTGCCTCATCGCCACTGTCTAGTACATTAACTCTTGGAATTCTCGGTTCCAAAATTTCACAGTCACTTTCTGCAATTTGTATTGGTTCCATATTTTATGAACTTAAAAAAATTCCAAGATTAAACTTTGATCGATTTCCGCTACGAAACGATAACAATAAACGAAGTTGCAGCTAAACTCTTATCAGTCTTTTCGTGGAACTTTTGTGATTTTTGTGTGTTTATTGTCACGTTCTTGGTCTCTTTTCAGTGCTTCTAAGTGACGGAAACATTCGAAATGGTAAAACACTAGTGTCAGTTCTGGAAACAGTGCTCCCAAATCGATCACTGGCTACGATCATGGTTCAATAAATTTGTAAAATAATAAAAAATTTTTAGTGAAATATGGCTTGTCAAAAATTCAATGGAAAATGTAAACAGATTTTAGTTAACTCAATTCGTTTGTTTTTATTGGATTTCGATAACTATTAAGCCAATTCAAGAGAAAACATACTGAAACATTTTTGGTGTTATTCCACGATCACTTTTTACGCACAAAAGTATGGAACTTAAAACGTCATGTTAAAAGTTGCTTCTCTACTGTTATGAAATCGTTTTTTAAACTTAAATAGCTGAGAATCAGTTTTATTGAGATTATCTAAACACTCGTTTAAAGTCTTTGTTGTCATATTCTTTACCGTTATCTGATTTGTTTTTCAAGTTAAGTTTCTACCCTATTTTGGAAATATCGAGTGCATCATATTTGCTTTTCAAAAAATTGACCTGAAGTTTTTTTTTTTTCAAAAACCAACAACATCAGAAAGGAAATGTTTTATTTCTACCAGATACTCAGTGAAGCACAGAAATCGGTGTGGATCAGATGTAACGGTTGTTATGCTCTGGAACCAACGATATTGAAGTATGCTTTCGTCATAGGTAGGTTGCGCAGGTTGACAATATCCCAATTTTTTTTTCTGATACTTTTTAGTCCAGTACGCCTAATCCATATGAGAAATTCTTTTACAAACCGAAAACTTGCTGACCAACCCATTTTTAGATCGGTACAATTTTTTTTTTTGCATTATTTTCTATCGAAGATATGGAATCATTTCTTATTAAATTTTTATCAATGGCATTACACGAAAAATTAATATTTTTTATAACAAATCGATTGTTTAAAGTTAGTTTATAGAGCGAACGCCATTCGATACGAAATTAAAAAAAATACCACTGAATTTCACGTTAAATTTCCTTAAAAAAACTATTTTTTCGAATGGTTGCAGAATAGTTACTATCCCAGATAAATTAATTCTTCCACGCACCTCTGAAAGAACTGCGCGCAGCTGTACAGTGGTCCCAAATCGAGAAAATGAGTTATGTCTCTCTTCATGTTGCAATGGAAATTAGTCTGCATGAGGCGAAAGTGTCCTATTTTTAGTTGTGTCGGAGAGTCAAAGCTTTTGTGATCGCTACGAAATAATCCACACTTTATTTCTGATATATAGTTCACGAGCTCCAAAACAGTTTTTTGCGTTTTCTGAAAATTTCAAGACTTTAAGTTGTGCCTCTTTAGAAGGATGTGTGCGTAGTGTTTCACCCGAGGCGGGGCGAGGTTCTAGTTGTTCTCGGTCTCGCCTTGTTTTATAAATTTGAGTCTCGCCTCGCCTCGTTCTCGGACAAGGTCTTGAAATCACATACCTCGCCTCGCCTCGGTAAGAACCGAGGATTTTCTTAAACTGAAAAAAAATTATCAGGCCTGTATATTGTCGGCATTCAAGCAAAATTGACATCCTCTTAAATTTGTGATATATTATTTTCGGTTGTTAAAAAAAATCGTCAATTTTGCTTGTATGCCAACGATATATTCAACTAGCAAAGCCGGCACGCGTTGCTTCGCCTCAAGATGTAAAATAAAATATATTTTATTTTTGGTGGATTGAGTCATATGTGATGATTGATGAGCTATGATGAATATAATTCTTTTCTTATAAGGGACGGCGTGACATTGTCCATTTTTATTCAAATCAAGCTAAGCTACGAACCTTTTACAAACTACTAAGACATAAAAAAAAAGTTTATTCATCTGCGTCAAGTATTTGATAATACCAAAGTATGCTACGAACCTTCCCCAAATCATAAGAAACATAAGCATATGCCAAATCTTCAGGCTATCGGTTGAACGGTTTTGGACATTAACAACAAAGTTTTTTACCGAACGTTGGGGTCCCCTTATTAAATCTTTCGTCATATAATAATAACAAAAGAGAGTAGTAGCTGTATTATTCTAACTCTCATTCGTTTAGAGCTCATTTTAGTACTGCTGACTCTAAAGATCGAAGATATGACGAAATATGTGGACTCTAAATAAAAGCAGCCTAAGCTGAGCTTCTTAATGTGAAAGCAACGTGGTGTGAGTTCGGTGTGTATCGGTTAACCGGTCTTCGAGAAAATGATATTTAAAAAATATTTTTGTATGAGGGCTACCCTAAAGATGCACTCAAAATAAAAGTTTTATAGCCTTATCTATGCTTTCCAATAAGTAAATATCGAGTCAAATTTCAAAAAATAGTATCAAAACAAAAAATACTGCACTTACTTCCGATACGAGCTAGCGTTAAAGCGAGGCTGCGAGGCAGCTCGTTCTCAGAACCGAGAACGAGGCGAGAAGCGAGGTGCCGGTGGGATCTCGCCTCGCCTCGGTCGAGCGAGGCAAATTTATTTTTCTACCTCGCCTCGTTCTCGCCTCGGTCTCGCCTCGTTCTCGCCTCGGTGTCGCCTCGTTCTCGCCTCGTTGAACGAGTTTGCCTCGCAGCCTCGGTGAAGCACTATGTGTGCGATATGTATTTATTAGCTTGGGATCCGTGTACTTAGTATCGACTGATTCTTCAGAAATTGAGAACGATTAATGCAAGTTCAATCTATATTAGAATTGACAAGCGGTATGTTGCTGCAAGTATGCTCCAGGGTCACCAAGTGACCACGATTGAATCGCCCAGGTCCGGAAATTCATGTCAAAGCCTAAGGCTTGATAGGAAGGAATTCAAACATTTTTGATATAGCCCGGAATTGAACGATTTTTTTACTTAAAATTTTTGCTTAACGAGAAAAAAAGATCAAGTTTTTCCCACGCAAGGACTTAACAAGCTTATACGATCTTAAAGCAACTTATTCCCTACACGTTGGTAAGACCAAATCACTTTGTGATATTTAACCTTTAAATGCCGAAAATACCAACCCTTAACCCCTTCCTGCTTAATAGTCGTAGAATATTTTTAGAACTAACAACTCCCTAAAGTGCCACAGTTGGATTAAGCATTGAGAAATCTCTAAGGTATGATATATTTTATTTAAATTGACGATGAGTAACACATTTACTGATCATAGGCAGCAACTGCATTTTTGGCGCTTAAGGATTAACTTAATATCAAAGTTTTGACGTAATAGATAATTGTGGCTTCCAATTCAGTCAAAAATTACATGAAAAATAAAAATAAAATTCTAAAAAAATAGCAAATTCGCATAAGTATGGAAAAAGTTTTTTCTTTTAAAAGTGTCAATGAAAGGATTTTCAATTTCACTGATTCTGAATCTGTAAGTGATTTCTGACATTTCTCAAAAAAAAATAATGTGTTCCAATTTTTTTCATACATACCTAAAACAGGCAACGCAGCCAAAATTGAGACTATTTACCTTCATAAAAAAGTATGAAATTAGATCGGAAAATGCATACGTCCCCTCCAATTGCCAGGTTTCAGTAAATGTTATATGATAATGGTAATAGCTATTCTAATTCAAAGCATCGAAGTCCAAGACTTTACCCATATGGATTGATTTTGCCTGTTAATAAACTTTTTCATTCATTAACTATTACTGTATCTATGTGAAATTGAACTTTTTAACGTTGCCGAGATTTTTCGATTATATTTTTTCAGTGTATTTCCATCCATGCTTTTTTAGTTAATATCAGCCACACTGCATATTGAGTAGAAAATAAAACAATGAAATCAATTATTTTTTTTTTACTTTTAATATACAATCTTTATTAATTTAACGACTAGATCCAAAAAGTTTTCTTTTTTTTCTGTTTAAATTAAAATTACTATAACATAAATAATAATGAAAAAAATCATAATTATTTTAATTTGTGATTTGATTATTTCCTTTTACATATATGTAACATATATTTGCAAAATAAAATAGGTATAAAAATAAAACTATTATTTAGCTTAAATTATTGCAGCAATGTACAGAAAATACTATTTATTTATAAATAATAGGAATAAATTTTTAAAAAAATGAAGAAACTATTTACATTAGGCATATAACTGTGTTTTGTAATTTCAAATTGAGAAACTTGAAATAGAAAAGAAATATTATGTGCTACAAATCACTGCTTTCCAAATTCTGTTTGTTTGACTAAAAAAAAATTCGCAGCGCTAGAAAAAACAAAATATATTCTCATCAGAAGAATCCATTTGTTTCCACTTCACTTTCGTAAATAAAATTGATTTAAGGAGACTGAAAAGTAGATTCTTTCTTAATAACAAAACATGTTCAAAAGTAGAATTTCATCGCTGTTGCTCATATGCACTCCCGCTTCTCGCCTAAAAAAAAGCTTTGCGCTTGGCTACACTAGGAAATGCGCAAGCCATAAAAGGTTGCACAAACAAAAAATAAAAGCTCGCTCAACTTTTTCATTGATAACACTTTCATGCTTTTGTGCGGATACAATCTCATGATAGTGCTGTTTGCAATGCGATATCTTTTTTAAGACAGCAGCGAAAAAGTACAGCCATCAACATACAATGTTGTGGAGAAGCGCATCACAAATTTTTTAAAGATTCGATTAAAACGCGGAATGTTTTACATAAAATAAGAGTTCGATTTTGCTGGTAGATCTAACTCAGTACGCTTGCAAAGCAGCTTAAATTATTTTTTGCTGGGAGGCAAATGTTAATTTATTTATGGGGCTGTATTATTTTCTAAAGATATTCAGCTACACAGCAAACAAAAAAGGAATGGTAACTAAATTTAAATAATTTTCATTAGACAAGCAGCACAGTTTCACAATTTTTTTTGTTTAAATAACTAAATAGTTTTTATTAAGTTACATTAAATTTAACGTAAAGTGATGATTTTGAATTAAAATAAATTTTTATACATATTTTTTTTTTTTTATTTTGCAAAATTATTATTTTGTTTTTGTTGTTAAAAGTGTTAAAAGTTAAGTGCATTTAGTTTCACATTTAATACAAATTTTGTAAATACATTTTCTTCGCTAATTACATAACAAATGTATTATATTTTTTCTGCTCTTCTGTTAATCTTTAAATATGTAAGTGACATTTAGTTAATATTTTGTTTTTTTGTTTTTTTGTTTTCTTCAAATTTATTTATATATTTTGTTTAAGTTGCCATTGGTCGTTGGTGTCGTTTTCGTCATTTTCGTGTAATCATTTACTTCTTTTTTCCCAGTGTATCGCGCCATTCATTGTATTTGTCCATTTCTTCGTGTAGTTGCAAGGCTTCAATGCATGCGTTGAAAAACTGAGAGCCAAAACAGTCTTGTCTAGATGGAAAATTTAAATTAAGGATTATTATAAATTTTAATGATGTGTTGTGATCGTTAAAAACTGGATATAAAAAATGTGCAATTATTTGAAAAAATTTGCATCATATCCAAATGACCATCGGGTTTCACAAAAAGTTGATTTTTGTTTTTAAAAAACAAAATTGTGTATCATAAAATTCTTATGTTCTCAAAAAACAAAAAGAACAATGAACAACGTTGATCGTAATATTCATCATAATACTCAAAAAATATACAACTTTTTTACACTTAACTGTAACAGTAATGACAAATAAATGTAGTGCCTAAAAATATGCATCATTAAACACTTAAATTTCCAATAAATATATTAGTAAAAATTGTTTAATATTTCTATAGCACATCGTAAGGCACGTGGCATTAGTAATTGCTGTTATCATTAGAGAGTAGAGTTAATCAAAAAATTTCTTAATTAAAAAGTCAAAAGGGGTTCATTGTAGTGAAGGACAACGTACACAGGATACATGCCATTTGACAGTTCATTAAATTAGTGTTCAATTAAACTGTTAACTGACATTCAGGTCTTCATCCTGACAAAGAAAAATTGTCACTCTAAAAATGCTTTATAGGCAAAAAAAAATCTTAATTTATTATGATATTGGTAAAATTTTCAAAATTAACATAATGTTGCTCGCAAAAAGCCTCATGTGCTACTGACTTTTTCGTGTTGTCAACAGTGGGGCATAACATGTAAAAATGTAAACGCTCAAGAAGCGCTTTCCCCGACAAGGGTAATAAAACTACATCATTGTAAAAATTCAGCAGATTTTACTGAAAGTTTTTGCCATATTAAGCCTTATTTCAAAAAGTGGCCGATCGAAAATCTAAAAAAATTGCCGATTCATATCAGTGATACGTAAATCTAACATATGAGAATGTAAACTTTTTATTTAAATGCATTTCTATGCTTAGAAGTTCTATTTTCAAGTAAATATTGTAAAAAATTTAAATAGTACTCGTAATACAATTCAAAAAACAAATAATTTGAGAGCAACAATTTCAAAAAATAAATAAACCTTTGCACAAAACCTATTACCCATCTAAGGGTAATCAATGTATTGAGTAAAAAGTTTGGAGCTTTTCAAAAATTATATTTCAATACAAATTAATATTTTCAAAACGAAATTAAAAAAAAAATCAACAGCAAAAAATTTGTTTTGCAAAAAAAAGAAAAAAAAATTTAAAAAAAAACTGTAAAAAAATAAAACATACCAATTAAATTAAAACATTTGTTTGTGATGAATTTCATATGATAGGAATTGCATCACAGCTCCCTGCCACAGCGTTGTGCAATCTGCTGGTGCTGCTGTATCTTTGATTTTTTTCTCTAATTTTTTAGCAATGTTTTTTTTTTGTGTTTTTTAATTTATAACAGTTTAGTATAGTATTTTCATAATTTGTGTATTTTTTATTATTTTTTTTTATCACATTCTCTAAATTTATATTTGCCAGCAAATTTTTTTATAATTTGCTTCTTTTTTTGCAAAAAAAATTTATTACAAAAAATATTTATCTATTTACTATATAGCAAAAACAATTTTACGTAACTAAAATACTTAGGAAGCTGCGCAATTATTTGAATTTTTGTTAAATTTTTTTTTTCTTACATTTCAAATGTAAATTTTTATAAAAGATTTTTTATGTGTTTTTCACAAATTGCAGTAGTTTTTTATATTTTTTTTTTTTTTTTTTTTATACATTTAAAGAGTAATTTGTATGTGTAACATTGCTATTTACGTATTTATGTTGCTACTAAAGTTGTAAAATTGAATCAAAAATGAAATACAAAACAATACTATCAAGTTTAATTATTATTTTGTTTTTTTCTTCTGGTAATTTGAGTGTGTCTTTTTATAATAAAATAAAAAAAAAAATTAGAATAACTTAAAAATAAAACAAAATAAAAATAAAACTATTTTAGCGTAAAACTATAAGCCACGGTAATAGCACAGGCACAGTATGGGCTACAAAAAAAATTAACAATGCTTTAATGAAAATTTCAATGACAAATTTAAAATTTTGTATAATATTGAAATTGCTTGCATGAATTTGAATTTTTATATAGATTTGAAAAAAAAATTGTATTTTTTGCTTTTTTCTTGTAAAATTTGCTCTCATTGTTCTGTTGAAATATTTTTGTAAATAATTATAAAAACTGCGTTCCTGCACAATAATAAAATTTGTTCAAATTACAGCATTCGAAAAGTTCGAAAAGCGCTCCCGTTTTCGAAAAATCTTACAAAAAAATCTGTACAAAAGTAAATTTGAGCCAAAGCATTATTGAACGGGAACAGACATAATGATGATGAAAAATTCCATTATATCGAATGCAATTATAATTAAGTCAATAAGAATTTCTAGATCTACGAAAACTTTTGTTGGGGTTTTCGCAATATCTCGATATTTTATAATAATTTTTTTTCAAGTGATGTGTTTTGATCAACAATCCTTTTCAAGAAAAAAAAACAAAAAAAATAAAAATGTGTTTACAAAGTCTTACAGAAAACCTCGTACGAATAAATTTAAAAATTAAAAATATTTTTTCTTATAACTTGGAAGAGAAAAATATTAAATTTTTTCGAAATAAGAGAACAAAAAAAAAGTATAAAGCAGTTTTTTTGGAAAACTTGAAAAATATTGTCGTTTGGAAAAACTCTGAGGTAGTGAAAAAATTTTTTTGTTGAATTTTTGCAAATATTTATTTTGAAACTCTAATTGTTTTTACTAAAAACGATTTTTAATCAACAATTTTTACACATAAGGAAATGCGTGAAAAAAATTTAGTTTTTGTAATTAAAAAATTTTTTTTAAAACTTTTTTTATTAACTTTTTTTTGAATAAATTTGCTTTTGAATTTTTGAAAAATTTTTTGTTTTCGAAACTCTAATTTATTACATAATAAATATTGATTTTTTTTGAAACAAAACAAAAAAAAAAAATATAAAATATTTTTTTTGGAAAAACTTGAAAAATCTTGTTGTTCGGAAAAACTCGAATTAAGTAGTAAAAATATTTTTTTATTGTAATATTTTCTTTTAAGAATAAATTTGCTTTTGAAAATTCGAAAAAAAAATTTGTTTTTGAAATTTTAATTTTTTTTAGTAAAAATGATTTTTAATCAACATTTCTTACACATAAGGAGAGCCGTGAAAAAAGTTTAGTTTCTGTGAATAAAAAATATTTTTTAAAAAATTTGTCTGTCACCTTCGGCATTTTATTAACAACATAAGATCGGAATTTCTTCTTATTAACTCAAATCATCTCTATATATTGACTTAAACTTGCTAAATCTGAATTCTGCGCCTGTTTTGTCCCATTAAGTAGAGCTGGTCTTTTTTCGAACTCCGGTTTTTTAAGTTTTTAACAAATGTTGCCTGTACTATACGCAGTGCTAAAAGCATATAATTTGTGATATTTTTTATGCAAAGTATTTTATTGTAAAAAATCACTGTCTACATATGGCCCACATATATAAATATTTTGGGTAATTATACAGAAGGATTAACATATCTTGTAACAGGCACTCTGCAAGAAATTTCACATGGTATATAAGTTGGGCGCGGTAATTTTGGTTTCATATCATAATACGTAGTTTAAAGATTTTAGAATAACTTAGAGCAATAAATGTATATCTCCTATTTCTATTGATATATATTTCATCCATATATTATTGGTTCAAAGTTATTTCAATGACTTTTAACTATGCGCCTTGCTTCTGCATATGGTTGTGATGTACATTTTCTGTATTATTTCCTTCATTTGCAACGTAAAGTAAAATTAAAACAGTTGAAAAAAAAAAAAATTTAAAAAATTTATAGCTGTTCTACTGCTACCGTCCTACAATTACCACGATTATAGGCTGAAAGTCGACCAATCTTTTATGTAATATGTAGAACTATAATTTTCCACAAATATGACAGCTCTTTTTATTTAATGTTTATATTGTGAATTATAATAGAAAAGCATAGCTGTTCTATAAAAGATATCGCACGCTAGAGAATAAAACTATATGTATTTTTCAATTGAAGGCATAATTCAATCCGAGTAATTCAATAGAAACTGAAAGAAAATACTGATTTTAATGAAAAAAAATTGGATCTAAACAAACATTTATTTAAGAATGGCTGACTTGACCTTATCTATAGCAGCGCCGGATTAAGACTTTACGGAGCCGAGGTCAAAAACTTTTTGCCTTTTCTTGTAAAATTTTTGAAAATAAGCTTTGACGATTAGTTCATAGAATAAATACATTTTTACTATAACTAGTTACTGTAATTATTGAAATAACAACGCACAGTGGTCTCAAATCGAGTTTTTTGGTACAAAAAACGTTAGAGAGCGCAAATTGGACGAAAATTAACATATTTTTTTTTAAATTAAAGCTAACTAAAATGCAAATCCTCGTAACGCGAATTTAAAAAAAAAAGAATTTGTTTTAAGTTAAAGACCAAAAATAATTTTTTTCTTTAACTTAAAATAAAAAACAACAATTTTTTTTCAAAATTTATTCTCCGATGATGTGTTGGTTTCAATTAAAAATAAAAATTGTTCATTTCCAATAAGATTTGCGCTCTCTAGCGATTTTTGAAACAAAAGACAAGTTGTGCAACGTTCCGCCCTCCTCAGAAAAATTGTGATGTTTATTGACGGTGTGATGAAAAAAAATAAATGGTTTCGTTTCGCACAAAAAATGTTGGGGACCACCTTGAGCTCAAGGCCCGGGGCTTTAGACCCTCTATACCACTATGGTATGCAAAAGCCGTGTTTTTTAAAGATCTGCAAAAGCTCGACCTGATTGAGAAAATTTGAGTAAAATAATTAAAGCATACCGACATTGAGGAAGGAATCAATGCTGTGGAGAACTCGAAGAAAGACACAGAGTTTAGTTTTCGGTAAGACTCACTGAAAACTTAACCGAATGTACACTGAGAAAACGATTTGTTTGAATGTAACAAATTATATTTGATATAGAGCAATGAAATATTTGATTGAGTCAAACATAAAATGCTTCAAAAAACATTTACCACTATTTGATTCAAATACATTATGTTTGATTGTATATGTATTTGATTGCTCTATACCAAATATACATTTGTTATGTTCAAAGAAATCGTTTTCTCAGTGTATTGGCCACTTAACTCAATATTGGATTTTAATTAAATCTTGTTGTTTTTCAATATTTACTACAAAATTTTCGGAATTTAAAAAACTGCATACAGATATTTACATAGTGTTGCTTCTCGTGTAGTAAATAGAGCTGTGCGGTTTTTTACTGCACGCAGATAGTTTTGTGCAAATGGTACGGTACGGTAAACAATTTTAGAGACGAATAAAGTTTTTCTTCAAACAACCTGTACTCACAGCGAACATTTGATGGTTTGTCGTAAACATTTTTTAAAATTTCCCTGTTTTGTTTTCGTGAGTGCACATTTTATCATTTGCATTTTGATGAAAAATTATCAAACTCAGATGAGGCAAACTGCAACTGTAGGACGGTATTTACAGACAGCTAGGCACGGAATTGTAATAAATGTTGTGTGCACTATAATTATGATACTATAAATTTTCATCTTTTCACACATAGTTTTGTTTTTCACTTTAAAGATACTGTTGTTGTTTTGTGTTACATTTTTTAGTGTTTTTTTGTATGTTTTTTGTATTTTTTTTTGTATTTATTTTTGTTTAGATTAGTTACTTTTAATCACTTACAAAATAAGTAGTTGCTGTTTTGCAATTTTTTTCGATTTTTTTTTGCTGTCGTTTTGCTTTTGTTTACAAAATATAAAATTAATTACTGCAAAAAATGTATATTAAAAATAAATTATATTCATTTTAGATGTAATCGCTCATTAATAAATAAAAGTATAAAAATAATTATAGTTTTAATTGTAATAGTAATAATTTGTAAAATACAAAAATAAATAAGTACAAATTAATTGAAAAATTCATAATTAAAATTAAAAAAAAAAAAAAAATTAAAATAAAAACTAAAACTAAAGTTATGTTGTAACCGGCGGCATATTGAATGATATTGGAGAACCGTTTATAACTTTAATAAAATGTTGTAATTTTGAAATTTCATCTGATGGAATTAGGAGCACTTTTAAGCATTCTCCAAACCATTTTGAATCAAAGCAGTCTTTCCTATAAATGAAAAAACAAATGAAATAAACATAAATAAATTTTAAAAGCTGTTGCTAAAGGCGAACAAAAATAGATAAGTAATGATAACGTAAAATAAACATTAAAAATATAATAAAAGAATATTTCTTTTTTTTTTAAATAAATAAATAACTTTTATAATAGAAAATTCAACGCAAGTGACGTCTGAGTGCGGTCACAGGAAGAAACACCTTAAATCTTAAATCATAAAACTATAAAATGCCATAAGTTAAAATCAAATTGAAATTTGGGGACATATTGCAAGAATGCAGTAAAAGTTAGGTCTGGTCAGGCTATGAAAAACAATACTTTTAGAGAAAAAAAAAATCATATTCAGAAATACATCGAATAAAGAGTGTATTGTCTAAGAAAAGTAGGCGTGGACCTTCAATTGGCTTGTAATAATGCCATGACGTAGGATTTATAAGCGATAATTGCTTGAAATTCTTTATGACAACATTCTCGTTGGGGTTGGGGAAAGGGGTTTGACACCTCACCAATTTAAAAGCAATATTTTTAGAAAACTATAAAGATTTCATTTTTTATAAAACTTAATGCGCGATTGTAAGCGATACATTAAGATAATAGTATTTAAGTTGCGCAAAATGAGCGCGGCACTTCTTGTTCAAGTTTAACCATCAAAAAGTTAACCCATTAAGGCCCGATACTAGTTCCGAACATATAATTTCAATGCAATCTCATATACGAGCTATAATTGATGCAAAATGATCACAAAAATCAGCCTAATATCTCTGTAGACTATTGAGATTTTTACTGGGTATTTTTTTGTACCCATTGGGCCATCGTGGTTTCAAATTTTAATCATGAGACTTCTTTCTGTGCGACATCTGAATGGACACATGGAATAACGAAGATGAATAAGATGAGTGAAATGCCGATTTAATTGTTGCCATATTTTCTACATCCACATTTTTCACTCACCAAAAATTCGCTCTTTTTTAGCGTTATGTAACGCGAGAAAAATGACGATATTTTCAGGAGGTCTCTAAGTGGCTAAAGTAGCTACATCTTTTAGTTAACCAACCATGTCAAAAGTTTCATGATATCTTTTACACAAATTTTTTGACGATTTTTTAAAAAAAAACTATTTTAATGGGTAATTTTTTACCCATTATCCTATTATGGGTTAATAATTGCAATTTTCCGCGCCTCAACGCTCTTGATCTTTGGCGCGGCCAGTTTTTTTTTGTCTCTTGCCTGTCTTCAAATTGCGCCAACGCTCTCTTCTATCCAGAATTTCTTAAGGACTTCAACCAAATCGAAAATCAACTACCAAAAAGAGCAGAACAACGTCTGCCGGATCAGCTAGTACAGTGTAAAAATGTTCGCTTATATGGAAGTTGCCCTTCGTTCATCTTACTCTTCGATTATAGTAAAGGAAATATTTCAAAGAGACATACACTCTTCTTTTGAATAAACCGTGCAAGACCTTATTTTTGCAGTGTATTTAATTTTTGTTTAAAAGCTCATGAGATAAGAAAGATAAAACCTCAAGAGCATTTTTCATGTATGTAAGTCTACTAGATATCGTGTTAGAAAATAAATAGAACAAAAACTTCAAGTGCACATTGTCACGCCATACTAAGATGAAAAATTTCTTAAGCCGAAACTTTTTTTTTTAAAAATAATTTTTTTAATTTAAAATAAAGAAACTTAAGAAATAGCGGGAAAACCTGATTTTCGAAATAATAGAAAATTAAATATACATTAGTTTAAAAAACCAAAGAGCTACAATATTATAAAAGTAACGAGTGAGGCATATAGCTCATAACAAATTAAACATAATTTTATAAAATATCCAAAGTGTAATTAAAAAGTAATTTAGTGCTTATTGCAAGGAAACAAAAAAATAAGAATGAAAAAAAAACATTTTGTTTCTTAAAATTTACGCTTTTTAATTATTTCCATTTAAATATCTTTAGATTTGTATTACATAGACGCCATTTTCCAAAAACTAATTACTATACAAAAAGCTTAAATTTAATTTAATGCTTGAAACTCAAATGGTATTGGTGATCCATTAATAACTTTCATGAAATATTGAAGCTGTAAAACCTCTTCGTCTGGAATGAGCAGCACCTTAAGGCAATCGCCGAATGTTTGTTGTGTAAAGCACTTGTGCCTGCGTGTAAATAAATTGTGTTGATGTGCATGTTGGATCATGTTGATTCAATATTATAAAAACACTCAATTTCATATTAATTAGACAAAAAAAAAAAAACAGAAATATAAAATATTATTATATGCAACAGC
Source organism: Meiosimyza decipiens (assembly GCA_963680825.1). NCBI lineage: Eukaryota > Metazoa > Arthropoda > Insecta > Diptera > Lauxaniidae > Meiosimyza > Meiosimyza decipiens. The sequence goes on along the minus strand of OY804261.1, from coordinate 69,145,021 downwards.
TAATAAAGATCCGCGGCCTAGCGTTCATTTCGATCCGGGAACTTGTATTTTAATGCCAAATTTGAAAGGCACTAATTGAGTGAAACATTTTTTCACGACGAATCGCCAATAACTTGCGAACTGGGGAGCCGCTAGTGAAATTATTCTGCACTTAGCAGCCATGTGATAGTACGCTTATTACAAAGTAAAACTTCTTATAAAAATATGCTTAGAAATAAAACTAATGCCGATGATTTAGCAGGTACATAGCTTATTATCATCGATTAGCACCTTTTTGTACCATCGTCACTCTTTTTTCCTTTTGGGTTTAAAGTAGTAATGAACTTTTGGTTATGATAATAAACATATCACTGTTGTTTATTTTATTTTTAGCGTGATAAATTTATTGCACATGACTATGTATTTTAAAATCAGTAGTGATAACACTTTTTTCTTGTTTTTCACAATTTAACGTAAATTTATGCAAATTTACCTTCAAATTTATGATTATGTTTATCTTTAACATGAAATAGGTCATTTTTATTCAAATATTTTTGTTTTCATAACAACTTATTTAGAAAAAAAAGACTTCATTATGTTAAAAAATAAGGAATTACAAAAAAAATCAAGAGTTGATTGATCTGCAGATATACTGAACAATGTTCAAACTTCGAACTGTTCGTTTGTTTTTAAAAGTTTTTATATCTGTTCATTGTTAATTCAGTAAAGAGGTTAATAAACTTAAATAAATCTGAATAATTTTTATGTAATGTTTAGAATGCTATATGCTTACTATTAGTGGTAGTTGGTGTTGATACTTTAAAATAGGGAATGATAGAATGATATGATGTGTGTTGGTATTTTCGGTATATTTGTACTTTTATCATTATATTTGTCTAATGAAAAATCGTCGAGAGTACATGCGCTGGGTCATATATAGTACATTTTCTCTACATTTTCAGTAAATTTGGACTTTTTCTAAAAATTATCATTTTTGGTGTATATATTTCAGTAAATTTAGCTCAAATATGCGTAGAAACATTTAGCAAACTTTACGGATCCTTTTTTTTATTTTACTAAAAGTTTTGTTTAATTTTATTTTAAGTAACTTTTTGATGTTCACGACGAAAAACTACATGCGCCATCTAAAAAGTACATTTCAAGTATAGAATCAGTACATTTCCATAAAACCCATCGCGGATATGATCTTCTGGAGAAATGTAGTGATTTGACATCTAATGGGTATGAAAACCATTGTTGCGCCGCATTGAAGTTTCAACCAATCTTAGCACAAGCGAGCTAAGATTGGTTGATAACTCCTAGTGAAACGTATAAGGTCTCTTTTCGTCAATACGCCAATATCCCAAAAACATGAATCGGAAAAGATTAGTACAGTTTTTGAAAGAAAGTTCTGTAAATTATATATTCAATGATATATAAAATCTAGTTTATGAATTTCTCCAGGATCCCATTACTTTAAGTCAAAAACATTTTTTGTTTTTGTCCTATAATTTTTTTTTTCGCGTGAAGAGCATATAAGTTTATCTTCCCTTATACATACAGAGGACCACCACCACAATGGCTCTTAAAGTTTCATCAATTTAAAAAGTCATGACTAAAGTGCGAAAAAATTTTTATTTAATATGAATTTATTTTATTCTTTGGTGAAAATATAATTCAGCGCCAGTGATGGCAATTTCGGTACACTTGTACTTTTTTCGGTACATTTGTACTTTTTTCGGTACATTTGTACTTTTTTCGGTACATTTGCGTCCTAAAAAATCGTGGCTAGTACATTCGAAAAGTTTTCAGTACATGAGGTACATTTTGCGAATTTCAGTATATTTGGCGATTTTTCAGCACATTTTCAGTTCGTTTTCGGTACACTTGAAAAAATTATATTAATGACTTATAGACCTTTTTTTTTATTATTATAGTAAATTAAAACAAAAAAAATTGGGATAGTAAATTGCAATGTGTAGGTGGACATTTCGTTATTTATATATCTCGATGCGATAGGGCTTTTCAGATGCCAAAAGTGAGGAACTTTGTTTTTCTTTTTTCATTTTTAGAAATACTTTCAAAATTTTAGTAAAATTGGGTGTTTAAGACAAAAAAAAAAGTACATTCGGCCTCCAAAAAGTACATTTCTTGTCTCGATTCAGTACATTTTCACAAAATCCAAATGCCAAAAGTGGAACTTTTGGCGCTACAATACCTCTGTAGCATTGGACTTAGACGATTTTTTGGCGTGTAGTCTTTATTCGTTTTGATAGCACTGAATCTAAAGTAGTTCGAATATTGCCATGAAGGTTAGGGTAGGTTAGAGTGCCAGATGTCATTAAGTAGCACTAATGTGCCACATATGTAACCCTACAAAACTGTTAAGAAGATTGTCCAGAGATTTCAATAAGGATGACAAAAGGTAACGATAGAAACTATATCCAGTTAATCCTGTTGAGGGAGCTGAGCAGCGATCCGATTTCATTGTCCGCCAATTTGCTGAGGTTCTTAAAGAAAGCTTGTCCTAGATATCTGAGCCTGATTCTGACAAGCGTCAGATAGATTTTCAGCATGCTTGCCGGTAGTACTCTTGGATGGTAGGTCAGTGGTTTTTGAATTATTATATGATGGCATGGATGGTCTAGATGTTCTGCAGGCTTGCAGGTAACTCTAGTTCTTTGCTGTCTCGGAAAGAAAGAGCGAGAAGATTTTTTTCTTGACTATACTAATCGGAGTGTGCACGAAATCTGAGGCTTTGGTTTCATCAAGGGAGGAATATACAGAAGATGCTATATTTTTCTTTGAAATATATTACTTTGTATCGAAAATGAGACGAACGATAGCTTTCGCCTTATATAAACTAATTTGACAAGTTTTACTGTCTTTGTCGATACTATATGACTTTCTCGATAATTTCCAGTACCTTAAAGTTTCAATTGATTTATTTTGATACTTGTGACTTTTATCAACTTTTTCGACTATTTCCTATATTATTAGATCTTTATGACTTTTATGTTTACATGTTGAATACTTTTCGATTTTATTCGATAGCATTAGACTTTAATACTACTTTTCGATACTTTCAACTCGACTTTTGACTTATGCCGACCTTTCTATAATTTGGATTTGTACACATTTTGTTTGACCCTATTTGAAACATAATTTACAACATTTACAGGGAGCTTTGGCATACGCACTTAAGTTGCTCATATTCGCAGTAACGTGTATGGCCACCTTAACAGACATCAATATTTTTCCTTCGCCCTCTATTGGTGAATTTGATAAAATTAGAATGGTATTCATAATAGTAATATAAGCTTAATATAACTGCTAACACTAAGTTATGATAACAATTAAGCTAAATATTTTTTAGGTCATTTTCTCAAGGTCTTATTAAATTATAATGTGCATCATTACTTATAAACTTTATTAAAAAAGTTAATACACAGCTTTAAGTAGAAATTCTGTTAATGTCGAACATTAACTTTCTCTAATGAATTATTATTGAATGCTTTCATTTGTAATGTCCAACCCATTGCAAAATTAAAAGTTTTGTTAAAGACAAAACTTATACAATACATAAAAAAAGCTAAAGAGATTTGTAACGGGTGTGCCATCCCTTTGAAAATAACCAGCTGTAAGTGTAGGCTCCATACAAATTACTATATAAAACTTTTTTTTTCCACTCTCAGCTTATTAGGTTTCATCAAACATTGAGAAAATGACAAATATATAAATACGTCTCTCTAATTTCCTTACTTGCATAACCGATGAATACTTGTTTCACGGAACAACTGATAACAATCTTCACAGATGCGATCCAATCGGAAGAACATTGTTTTATTGAAGATACCTTTACACTCTAAGTCAAAGAAATTACTCCTTTTGGACAAGTTGTGACTGTGTGGCAAGGCTGTAATGAGCGGGACCAAGACAAGAAACAGTACCACAGAGATCTTTATGTTGCGGGAACACATCTGAAATCAAAAAAAAAATAAAGAAATGAAAATAAATATGTGTGGCATCATCAATGCAATTTAAATATTGTAATGTTGATCTGGAGAAGATGAAAATTTGATCCAAAGAATTTGCTACGAGCCTATTTTTGTACACACTCACATTGCAATATAAAAACACGATGAAATGAAATATGCATATATATTAATGCAGGGCCTTCTTTTGACATTGGAGGCCCGTGGCCGAAAACTGTTAAGGAGCCCTTTTAAAAATATTTTATTTAAAAAAGTTCGTTTTAGTAAGAATGATTACAAATTACAATTAAACGAAAATAAAAATACTTTGAACTCGAAGAACTCGTTTTGTGCTCTGATTGCTAAAATTAATAACACAGGCCTGCGAAGTTTTCAAAATTTTATGCTTTTGGATAGTTAATAAAATTGCTCTATCATTTAAAGTTTATGAGATATTCTAACCTAAAAGTGATAAAAACACTGTTTTTGACATATTTGAGGTTATGTAGCTGCACGAACTTTTTTTCAAAAAATTATGTGTTGTCTTTCAAATTCCATTAAGTTTGTTCATATACTATTTCTTTTTTCGCCGAGTTATCGCATTTCGAAATTTTCATATTTAAGATTTTCCTTATGCCTGAAAACTCATTAGGGACATGTGTACATCAAAAGGTTTCAAAATTTTACAATGTGATAACTCGGCGGAAAAAAGGTATATGAGTAAGCTCAACGGAATTTGAAAGTAGAAGACTTGTACGTTAAGATCCCAGATCCCACATAAATTATCTGAAAAACAGCTATTCATTGATAAAAGATAAAGTCTCGTACTCGCGTGTGATCTTTCATTTCTATTCGGGAGACTTTAGTAAATGAACATCAAAATTTTGGTCGTTTGCCCCTTAACATGCCAATACTGCCTCTCCCAAAGTTTTTCTGAAATAACCGGAAATTGGGCGAATAGGCGCCCTTATACGCCGCTCCTACTTCAGCTATGATAGGAAAGACCCTGCTTGCAATATAACATGACCTCATTGGCTTTTCTTATTTTGCCAGTACTTTAAAGCACTAGGTCTTGCTGATGGGGACTCCGTTGAGCTCAGAGCTGGGGGTAATAGCGCCTACTCTAGCCTCTACTTTAACCCAGCGATGCGTATTGCGATGATATTTAAGACTTTGGAGGGTATAATGCAATCGACGTAATAATTTATTTTGAAAAAAGTCTGAATTTTCAAAGCTCTTATTAGTTTGTATCTATCTCTAATAGTGCTTGAGATATGAAATTGTTTAATTGGTATGTTTGCCCTATTTTAAGCAAAATATCATTTCGCAAGAGATTTTTTTCACTTTTGTGTACAAAAACCGCTCGAAACAGTCACTTTTTTTATCGATCGCTGAAGAACAATAATTTGTTGTTAACTGACAATTTTATTGCACGCGCATATAATTTATTAGAATTTAAATGAATGCTATTTAATTTATAGCAATTAAAACTAATAAAATTGTTTTATATATATGCAGTACGTAGTGCAAAAACAAAAATTCATACGACTCGAAAGAAGTGTATTCTGAAAAAAGAGGGAGTATTGCCTTATGTCACATTGTGTGTTTTTTTCTTTTTGCAATTGAACAACCCTGAAACTCTATATGTATTTAATAAATGAAAACTCTTGTTCTGAAAGAGAGGGGAAAAAAATTAATGCCATATGGCAACCATGTGTGCCTATGGTAAAGTAAGAAAAGTTGTGCCAGACTTTGTGGCGCTCTAAGTTGGATTTTATAACCTGATAAGTAATTTTATACATTTGTTTATACTCAGTCGTGAAAATCATTTAATCAGCATTTTTTATTTCAGTTTCATTGAGTTTATTTATTTACATGAGTTCATCATTTCATCATTTCATAATAGATGAATTGATCTTTTTTTCTTTTTTCTTTTTATAATTTACAGATGCTGAACAATGAGTGAGTACAGCAATAATTTTTAGTTTCAATTCATTGATTGGAGCAGCTATAGATAAAAAAAAATCGTGCATTTCTAGAAAAAGTGATTAAGGTGAGAGTTTATTACAAATTTGTAGATTTCAATTACACAATAATTTTAACAAAAATCAACAAAGTTTCAAAAATAAAAACACATTTATGTAACTTACATAACCCTTAAATGCATGCAACTAAACCATTTAGTTTTTACGTTAATTTTTTGATCCAAAAGTAAAATAATTTTTATGAAATTATATTTGAACATAAATTTTTATTCTTAAAAAAGTAAAGAATTTAGGAACTATCATTATTTCCGAATGTTCGTAACGAACAGAAAATGAACAACATACAACGTTCCTTTTCTTATGTAGTCGCTGGAGTTGAAAAAAGGTCGTCCTAAGAGAGGGCTCTGAAAGATAATAAAAACTAAAACGCATTTTGATTCTGTGGAATGCCATTCAGAGCCCACTTTAATTAGCCAAAGAAAAAAGTTAAAGCGGGCCACTGATCGTAGTGGTAACACCGTCAATGACACTCAATGCCGATATCATTCGTATACATATTTTATCATTTTCGATATAATGAAAAATCTTTTTGTTGATAGTTATGAAAATTTTTCGAAATTATTTCAGTATTTCTGTGAAAAAAAACATTTATGGGGAAATTTCATTGACTGGAAATGTATGCCTATTACATGGACAAAGTTCTAAGGAACTAAGGGTCATCATAAGGGGAGCGCCGTAAAAAGTGGACAAAAGAGGCCGAGCAGAATCATTCCTGAATTTTTTAGCAAAATCTCTTGTGGACATATCATATTATGGGGTGTAAGTTAGCGAAATCGGACAACCAGCGAGGAGAATGTTAAAACTCCTGAATTTTTGCGTCGACCCCTTACATCAAATTTCTGTATTATGAACTTACATGCATATGTACGATAACGCTTGATCGAGCTACACATATTATACTTTGTTTTTAAATGCCTTTTTAAAGCCAAGTTTAATTCGCAAAGTAGCAATTTTTTAAGTTTTTATTGATTGTATCCCAGACAGCGTTGCCAACTTGAAAAGAAGGAATTCGCGGCCTTCCCAAAATAAAAATTTTTTCCTCAAACTAATGATTTGTAATTTTTTTTTGTAGAAAATATTAAATTTCTTTGGGAAAAAGTTAACAACCATTTTCTTTTTTTTTTAGTCGCCACTATGAAAAAAATTACTTTTTATTTTGCTCGTTAAAAAAAAAGAATGTAAATAAATTTAACAAAAATCTGCCAATTAAAGGGTTTTCCGAAATTTTGTAATGCCTACAAGGCCATCACCGGTTTTCACGGCTTGATCGTTTCAAAATCGGCCACTTGGCAACCCTTGTCTCAGATTAAAAAATAACATAAGCTCAATTTTATGTATAGAGAAGAAAACGGTATACCGATTTTTGGTCAATAAAGCGTCCGTACAACTTTTTATAATTTTTTTTTTGTAAAAAGTGTGAATACTTTTTAACATAAGTACTACTATTTAATTTTATAACCAATCTCTTTATATCGAAAACTAGTCTGGTTATAAACCTGATCATTTGAGCATAATGATAAATGCACCTATAGCAGACACCATAACACGTTCGTTCTACACTTATTTATTTTCCATTCAACCAAAGACCACAATGCTAGATCATTTGCCATGTTGTAATTCACAAAAATTTGTCTGGTACCCGTCGTGTATACCTTGCCAGCAATAGGAGTTTCATTCACAAAACGCGAATTTTATTTATAGCAACACAGACGTAGTTGCGCTAATGCTAGGGATGAGAATAAGTCGGTAATGATTAAAAGCTGATCATGTAGAGTCCGACATCAGATGACCAGTGCTGTTGTTTCGAAAAAACTTTTAGTGTTAAATTTTTATTTTTTAGAGCAGTATTTTGTGAATATGGATAGTACTTTACTAAGGTACGTGTACTTAGATGAAAATAAATTACTTTTAGCTATAATTTTATGAAATATATTATTATCGTTTCCGATTTCCAAGTACCACATGGTATTTTGCAACTTACTCTTCCATGTAAGCAACAGAATAAATTGATTTATCAAAAACCCAAAAATAAACAATCAACCCAAATTGCTTGCGTTCTGAAGATTCGAATGTTTTAGAACCGTTTCATAACAGTGAAATAAGTACAATTTTTTTGTTTTTTAGGAATGTATTTTATTACAAACAAAAGGCCAAAGAGCATCAAAGTACGGTAGGGTAGTACAAATTGTGATAAAGTACTTAGTACAGTTGTACACTTGGCTGAAGAGTAGTACAAAAGTGCAAACGACAGCACTGAAAATGGCTTCGTTTAGAATAACTTGCTTACACTATAATAATTCTCTTTCGTACTTTTTCTTTTCAATCGAAACTCATGAGAGTGAGCTCACTTTTGACGCTCATCTCTAGCACACGCATAGTTGCAGATCACCTATGCCCTGTGCACAAATGTCTATTTTTAGATATTGTGTTCATTTTATCCGAAGTGACCAAGCGGTCGTCGTCTTCGTCGGCCAATACGTGGAATTGGGTAAATGGATGTGGGGCAAGTTAAACCTTGATGTGTTGATTGCGATAAACGTGTGCGGCGGCATTTTACAAAATTAATACAGCCACGCCACGCCACACCAATACACCGGATATAGTACGTGTACTTGTGTTCGACAGCCGATAGGATAAACTATAAAAAAATACGAGTTCCCATACACAATATTGTTGTAATTTTGTAGTTGAAATTTAAAAATAGCTTTAAGTCATGTTAAAGATGGCAATAAAGATTTAATTTTAGATCTGGCAGTGAAATATATTCAAGCGATCTTTTTGTGTTTTGTATTTTTAGCTTAACTAAAAATAACTTCAAAGCTTAACACCGCGGCAGCCTTTTGCAATGCGGCCATATTTGGTATTCTGATATGCTTATGTTGCTTAAGTTTATGAGCATTGACTTTAATTAGATTTGCATATGACTTGAGCTGGATGTCTTTGAATGAAATTAAGACAAAATATTTGTTAACTTCATTGAATTTTTTTCAAGTTTTTTAGGTTAACGTGTTTTGATAAAAATGTAAGTCATGTAGAGTTTCACAAAGGACAAGTTCTCGTCTTCTGCTTGGTTCCGAGAATGAGCTTGTCTTGGAGTTTCGATGAAACACTAAAGTCATATGAAAATTTTAGTCGAAAAGCTTGATATATAGTATGATATATTGCGCTTTTCAAAATAGTGGTTTTTAGTACTGTGACTAAAAACATATAGTCGTCAAATCTATGTCGTAGGCACCACAAGTTAAAATATGACATTTTTAGTGCGTGAAGTCTTTACTAGCGGGTGTGAGATCTAATTAGCTGAAATGTGACAGAGACGTTTTACGCATCGCGCTAGTGTTACAATTACAACGATATTTTTCAAGTATATCTATGTTTTTCAACTTCTTCATTTTTTTCAACATATTCAACTTTTTCAACATTTGTCTTTTTTTTAATGTTCATTTCTCAACATTTTTCGAGTTTTCAACATAACGACTTTTTTATTATTTGTCAACATTGTTTGAAATGTTTCAATATTTTGTGAATGTTTCTACATTTTTTGGATCTTTCAACATTATTTGGCTTTTTTCATATATATCAGAACTTGCAACATTTTGCAAGGTTTTTAACATTTTTTGAAATTTTCATCTGGTTTTGAATGTTTCAACGATTGATGCTTGACGATTTTTTTCAAAATATTTTGGATCTTTCAACATCAAGTACTTTTTCACATTTATCAGTCCTTTCAACAAATATCAATTTCATTCAATATTTATCGATTTTTTCAACATTTTCGATTTTTTCAACATTCATATTTCAGTATTAATTTTTCAACGTTATCCGATTTTTTTATTTTTTGTCAACATTTTTTGAATGTTTTAAAATTTTTAAATTTTTTCAAGATCTCGAATTTTTCATTAATACATAGTCATAATTTTTTAAGTGTTTCAACATTTTACATCTTTTTTCAACATATTTTGAATCTTTCAACATTATCTGACTTTTTCACATCCATAAGCTCTTTCGATATTTTTCGAATGTTCCGACATTTTTTAACCTTTTCCATATTTTTTCCAACCTTTTCCAACAATTTTTGAATTCTTAATGGAATTCACTTTGAACGTTAAAAAATCATGAAATTTTGCAATAAATCGTATTTTGGTGTTAATCCAATTTTCTACCAAGAAAACACTTTCGTCACTTCAGTTATTTTTCTGATATATTTGGTTTCCATGAAAAGGATTTCGAAAATCAGCTTCTTAAAATATCTCTAAGGTTGGAAAAAATCGAAATCGAAATTGTTGTCATCTGTGGAATCTGCAAAAAAATTGTAAGTCGACTTTTTTTGCAAACTTTATTTTTTTTTATTGGCAGCGTAATCTTAAATCTGTCGGCTCAAAAAAATCTTTAGCATTAAGCCTTTTGTAACCATTGAAATACTAAAATCTTATCGGAAGATATGTATTGGTATTGATATCAGTTCTTATGTGGAAAATACTAATACTAAGTTATCGAAATTTTTACAAAAAGAGCACTTCGGATATGCAAGTAATTTCCATTTAACTTTTTAAATTTCTTAGGCGCAAAGTGAAAGTAATTTATTTAGTCAAAATGAACCCAATGAAAAATGACAAATCACTTTAAAACTGAAAGGATTCAGCCAAAATGGATAGCAAAAATAGTTTAGAACTAAGAATATAAATCGTCTTAAAAATTTGAATCAAAGTTAAAGTTTGCATCTTTTTTTTTGTACTAAGTCAAAGAATGTACATTTTTCAAAAAAAAAAAAATTTTATTTAAGTGAGTACACAGCGTGGCATTCCATCTACATGAGCTGTTAAATATCTAATTTTTGATTCAATTTAATTTTTATTTAAAATTTTTAAGATAACATCACCTAGTTATAAAAACAAAAAAAAAAAAAAATTGTTTTCTAAAATCCCATTTCGTACAATCATTTATTATTATTTACACTTTCGACGTACATACATATGTTGGTTGGTTCCACAAATTCTTAATGAAAGATTCACTCACGTTTTTTCCAATAAAATTCTGAAATATTTTCTATGTAAACAAATAATAAATACTAAATTCCCGTAGCCATAAATTGTTTAATGAAACACAGCAGGAATTTAATTGAAGAAGAGTAAATCAAACAAAAGAAGAGCTGATTAACTGCGCGATCTTCATCAAAGGCAAGATGGATGATCTTGGCATATAATGTGGATAATAAAATTTTTTTTTTAATTTTTAGTTTGAAGAATTTTTATGAAATTTCTATAAATATATATTTTTAACTTGTATATTTTTAACTTAATTGAAAACATCAACAAGATAATAAAGTAACAATTAATAAAATAAACAAGAGCAGAAGTAGCTGCATTTTAAAAATTAAATTAAAATTAAAAATATATTTTTTCAAAGTAGATATATTATGTTTCAAAGTTGCATTTTGGAATCAATAATTTGAACAGTGTTACTTAAATGGAATATGTGGTAGAAACTCAACCATTTTCTGTAAAAAAAGAATGTTTTCACGTATAATTTTGAAATACGCCTGCGTTACAGAAAAGCCAAGCATGAGAATTAAGTTCGGTACACAGGCTACACTTTCAAACAGAGTTATTGGCATTGAAAATGGGAGAAAAATCGTTCATGTACACGCCCACCGCCCATAGAAATTAAACTGTCAAGTTGCCAGTCCTCATTCGCTTACACGTTTGCACAGAACATCGCGGTGTTCCCGTAAATAAGCACGAAACTTTTCGAATTTTTTTATGGTTTTTGAGTTTTCGCGTTTAGAGGATATGACAATTTATAAAATTTGCAATTTTTGCTAAAAAATATTTCAAAATACATTTTTGAAAAGAAACTGCTTGAAAGTTAAATTTTTTTAAAACAACTTAAACAAATCGACGAATTGATATTCTCTTTTACTTTTCAGTCAAAAGCGCACTAAAAAATTGTTGAATTTTGTTACTTCTTTACTTTAACATAATTATAAAAACTTAGATTTATAGTATGCATATCGCAAAAGCATAACATTTCTGAAGCGTCACAGAGTCTATACTTTTTACAAGAACGAAAGCACACAAGATGCATTTGCATTTGCTCAAGATTTAAAATGAAAAATCGTCGTATTTAATTAAAAAGTTGTGTGCAAACATTTAATAGCATGATAAGACAGAGGCTTCTTTTTCTAAAGACTCATCTGTACAACCTTTGATTTCAACATAAACATTTCTACGTCACTCAATTAATTCGAAACATTCATTGAATGCGTTCATTTATTAGGGGCTCTGCCAATTTGCCAACAACCAATTAATTGATAAAACAAAAAAAAAAAACAAAAATGGGGGCTTGTCTTCTAATGTATAATGCAAATAATGCTAACAAACAAATTGCGCATCGGAGGTCTGTCTGACAGCATGGTCACATGATCATACAACGCGAATAATTTGGCAAATAAAAACATGCGAGTGAAGTTGCTGCGTAAAAACTTTATTTTGTTGTTGTTATAAAATACTGCATTTCTTAAGAGTTATTGATAGTTTCAATTAAGTGAATATTTATATATATATTATGGTGTGCCATTTTTGAGCAACTTTATTTTTTCAACTAAAAAACAGGCTTAAAACTTTCAGAAAGGTGAAAAAGGAAGCCTCTAAAAATTTGAGCTCTAAATATTAACATTTAGAGGTGCCTGTTTCTAACTTTCCATTTTCCATATAAATTACATGGAAAAAAAATGATTTTTTTTTTCTTATTGTTGTAGCTTAACATGAGAGCATTGTAGAAATGAACTGAAACATATTTTAGTAGGAAATTGAACGCTCTACAAAAAAAAAAAGTGCTGCACTTGCAAAAAAATTGCAAATGTTCTAAAAGTTCAAGCACTCGAAGTTTCATGCATTCGGAAGTTTAAATCATGAACGTTTCGAGTATACTCATGCAGACCTCTAATTGGAATAAATATCATAAAAAAATGAAACTATGTAGGTAGATTATTCTATGATACATATTGTTTAAAAATATTTTCGCAAGTATTACAACACGAGCATATGGTTGGTCGTGTTAATTTTTCAAATCTAGCAATCTGTGAAACTCCATATTTGGGTCATTCCATCTATAATGGGCCTATCATTACCCTCATGTTTTTTAAATAGGCTGAAACTTTTTTCAGTGATTGATCTATCATGTAGAAGATATAACAAAAATCGATAAAATTTTTTTGACCAGTATTATTGCTTAAAAAAAAAGTTTCAAATTGTGTTAAAAAAGAAACTCGTAAGTAAAACAAAAAAATTCATCGATGAATATAAACAAACCAACACAATCCAAATTAGCTTTTAAATAATTTTTATTTAGTTGTGTACTAGTAGATGACAAAAAAACTGCAAATCTGAATAAATGAAGGCCTGAACGGTTAAATGAATTTTTTTGTTTTACTTACGAGTTTTTTTTAAAACAATTTGAAACTTTTTTTTAAGCAATAATACTGGTCAAAAAAATTTTATCGATTTTTTTTATATCTTCTACATGATAGATCAATCACTGAAAAAAGTTTCAGCCTATTTAAAAAACACGAGGGTAATGATAGGCCCATTATAGATGGAATGACCCATTTGCTAATCGCCGCCAAAAAAAGTCAAGCGTTTGATACCTCTGATTTGTGGGTTGCAATTGAACTCATGGATAAAGCACCTACGAAGTGCTGCTAAATGAATAAGTTGTTTACCAAACTTCTATACGTTTTCACAAACAGACAGAAGGGAAATATTGAGGTCGTTTGTTTAACAATATATACATTTTCCACGATCTATTTTATGCCTCACATGTAAGACACTTCAAATAAAAGGCTTGAGAAACTTTCATTGAAGTCGTTCTGAAGTTATCAACTAGCAGCACTGAGATTACCATACCGACGCCAGTAAAAATTCATATATGTATTTATTTAAAACGATGACTTCATAAATTGTTTCAAATCGAAATTTCTCATGAAAACTATGAGTACGGTTGGAATGCTGTGCTCTCACATGCTCTGAACACAAATTTCAATAAACTTTGATTCGCATAAATTGAAATTGAAACAAATCGTTTAAAGTTGAACAGGCGCAAAATTTTTGCCGACAAAGCAATCACATTGTTGCCATAAATTGATCACCAATCAAAACTATAAATTTCGCAAAGCATCTCAGCAACTCTTGGAATACAAATCAATAATAATAAATTGAGACTCCAAATAAAAACGATCGACCCTCGTCGACAGACGCAAAAAGATGAAATTCCTTTTTCAGAGTCTTTACACACAAAGAACAAGGCGAATAAACGTTATGATGACGCCATTCTCAGTTCATTATAATCATTAATGATTTTCAAAAAAAAAGGAAAGAAAAAACAAAATGCCAACATCCAAGCGACTTTAAATTTCGATACCGAAAAAATCACTTTAATATGAAGATAAGCGGAGGCGCCACAGCGCATCACATTTATCTAAAGTGCCAAACGATTTCGAGCAGTTTTCACTAGAAATGTTACTTTTTTTTCTCATCCGATAGATTTAAGTCTTTAAGCGATGTATGGTTTTATTGAAAAACGTCATCATTTGTTTTTGTTGTTGTTTTTATTTGCCTCTAATGCCGGCCGGTAGATATTTATTTGGTATAAGCCATCTGTGGCATGACCACATCAACATGAGTACATGCGCTTACTTGGTAGATATGTGCCAGAGGAAATATCATAAATTCTGCAATGTGAAACCAATTAGTTGCGCATTTGCACAGACTTTCGAGTGCAACTTCGTTAAGAAAAATCTAAATTTAACATCATTTCTTAATATTTTTTTCTTTTTCTGCAGCTCATCGACGTTGAAATTCCCAATTGATTTTGATATGCAGCAAAGTTTTTGGTTTTATTTCTTTTTATTGATTTTTTTTTGGGATGCTATTCTAAGGGGCTGCTACAGCTCGTGTCAGTTTAAGTTTTGTAAAAGTTAAAATTTAGAATTTTTTGCTTATTGAATATTTTCTATTAAATATGTGGTATAATAGACAACGAAACACAAAATGTTCAATTAATAAAAAAAATTTATTTAGTTGCCTTGATACTCGTTGTGTATTTGGCATAAGATTCGCATCAAGATTCGTTTCATTTTCAAGTACCAATAAGAGTGCACTTTTTTATTTACAAATAAAAATGCGTATTTTTTGATTGGTCTTTCGTTTTGTTCGTTAACAAGTGCAGACGTGCTTTCGTATGTTTTCGGTCGCGCGGGTCTTAGCGTCTGAACCGTTCCACATGCTTTTTTCAAAGCGGTGAAACGTATAGGTTAAGTACGATTTCAATCCTAGTAAGATATAATTTTTTGCCTTTAAAAAGGCGATCGTGTAATTTAGTGATTCACAATCACAACGATAGCAAGGACTCAATAAAAACCTCGTGTTTCTAAGTCCTTTCCTTAGGTTAATATATATGCCTTTCGGAATGACTGGCATATTGTAAGAGAGAGAGAGAGAGAGAGAGAGAGAGAGAAAGAGGAAGAGAGAGAGATTTTTATTGTACATGTTCCGATTATGTATGGGCTCTAATGACTGCCAAATGTCAGTTGAAATTCGATGTTGTTGAGAACGATGCCGAATTCATGTTTTCGGGTTTTTGGCGACAGTCTCCTTTACAGCAGCAATGTTTTCAGGAGACCGACTGGCATGGAGACGAACTGTCACTAAGCGACCCAGTTTCTTCAAATTTTTTAATATTAGGTGCACTTTCTTCCGCGAATTTCGCAAGTGGTCTCAACGTATCTTTCGCCATTTTTGTAATGAGTTTTCACAAAGATAACGCGTTGATTTTTTGTGTAGCACATTTTTAATAATCAGAATGATCATAAATTACAGCTGTCAAATTTCAGAGTTGCCACTTGCACGAAAACAAAATTATAAAGGGTGTTTATTTTAGAGGTATAGAGCTTCGAATTGAACTAAAACACAAGAAAATCGTTTTAATGTCCATCGATTTGGCTTTATTGGAAGGATAATTTTATGCCATTAATGTTTAAATATGATTTCGGGCATGTGGCCGCCGCGGCTGGCTCGAATAAAGCCAATTCTACAGGTCCAATTTTGAACCACTTTTTCGAGCATATGGGGCCGTATGTCGGCAATAACGCCACGAATGTTGGCTTCCAAGTCCCCTAACGTTTCTGGTTTGTTGGCGTAGACGAGCGACTTCACATATCTCCAAAGAAAATAATCCAATGGTGTCAAATCACACGATCTTGGTGGCCAATTGACAGGTCCATTCCGCGAAATTATGCGCTCATCGAATGTTTCCTTCAATAAATCGATTCTGACGTGCGCTGTGTGGCATGTAGCGCCGTCTTGTTGGAACCACAACTCATCCACATTCATGCCATCCAATTTGGGAACAAAATAGTCGGTTATCATGGCTCTATACCGCTCTCCATTAACGGTGACTGACTCTCCAGCATTATTTCGGAAGAAGTATGGCCCAATGACTCCACCAGCCCATAGAGCACACCAAACAGTCAGTTTTTGTGGATGTAATGGCGTCTCAAGGGTCTCATGTGGATTCTCTTCACTCCAAATGCGGCAATTTTGCTTGTTGACGTAGCCATTCAACCAAAAATGAGCCTCATCACTGAACAAAATTTTGCGATGAAAATCAGCATCGAGATCAATCTCATTTTCGGCCCATACACCAAAATCACGACGCATTGCATGGTCTCGCGGCTTTAATTCTTGACAAAGCTCCAATTGCTGTGCACGGTGGCGAATCGATTCATTCGGGTCCTCTTCAACATTTTGCTCTACAGTGGCAATTGTTTCTTCGGTGCGCACTGTTCGACGTCTCTGCGGATGCGTATTATCACATAGAGTAAACGTAGTGCGAAAACGATCCATGGTTAACCGAATTTATTGCTCTGATGGACGATTATGTCGACCATAAAATGGACGGAGCTTGCGGTAAACTTCGCGAACTGAACCATTATTTTCGAAATAAATTTGCACGATTTGCAAGCGTTGTTCTTTTGTCAACCTGTTCATAATGAAATGGCAAACCAAACTGAACATAAATGACATTAGAGTTGCCAGATTTGACCATAAAATGCCAGTTTTATCTCTATTCAAAAAACAAACCTCTAAAAAAAACACCCTGTACAAAATTTAAACAGTGCACTCATATTGGAACACCCTACAGTAGATATCTCACACTCTCGATGATAGTGATGTGAATTGTTGCTTGAATTGGTTAACTCTATGAATTAACAAAAATATTTTCCTAACGCATGTAGAAACCAGGCTGAAAAAAAATAGCCCATCTTATGCCACCTAAAGATGACCGAGCCTCGGACAAAGTTGGATCATATTTTGATGAAACAACATTATTGCTCAAGTGCTTGCCTGGGCTACTTAGTACTTAAGGACACGATTTAAAATTTGTTATTTTTACATTGAAACATTTTATAATTCTCAATACGTTTAAGTGAATTGTTAATACTGGTTGCTTGGTACACAAACCGGGTATCCCATAGAAGATGTTGCACAATATTGCTACCCAATATAGCATAAAGTTATCATCTACGAAGTTGCTTTCAAAATTTCTTTCGAAAAATTTAATTTGATAAAAAACTTAAAATAAACTGTAAACAGAGCAGAAAACTACAAAAAATTAAAATCAATGAAAATTTTTCAAGTATCAAAGGATTAATTATTGAAAAATTGAATAAATAAAATTCTAAAGTAAAGCATAGCTTAATGAACTAAGTCAATATGTTATGTTATATTTAACATATCATATAACGTATATACTACGATACCATCATCATAACCGATATAATTAACAACAGCGTCATCATTATAGCAACATGGACAAAATAACAACATCATCGTGTCTACGTTAGCAGAATGAAAATATCCAAACGAGACTGCTTGGTACCAGCCACTATAACGCAGAAAGACCGGACTTCATTTTCTATAACATTGTTGATCCACCACTACTGTGGGCAGTCATTGTGGGTAATTTGCAAAAAGTTCGCGATCAACGCTCTTTATAGTACAGCTGAATTTGATATGTGAGTGTGAACCAAAGTGGGTAAAAACATATTAACTATTGCATGAAAGCGGTTCTTAATATTTAAATAAACGTGATGCCGTGAAAAATGCTTTCATTAATAAAAAAATATAGACCGAATGTTATTAAAATGCATAATAAACGATATACAAATTGATAATTCAGAAAATTTTAGTGTAGTACTCTTTCCTCGGATGCAGAGACTGGCACACAAAAATCCTTCAGACATTCCTAGGTATTAATATATCCGTAGGAATCAGCACTAAGCTACGCGCTGCAAATTTTTTTTAACAGCTGTGACGTTCAAGAGATTGCGTTGAAATTACCCAATACCTTATATTTATATAACCATAATAGTCGCCCTCATATTGTAAGCCGTCGACGATTCTCGTCTCGATTTGGTATCGTCTTCGCTTAGAAGTCACTTCTTTTCAGTTTTGTTATCGCTGTACAAAAGTGAGACAATACAGAAAATAATCGATAACTTTAGGTGCGAAAAGTATCATCTTTAATTTTGTTAATGTCAAAATCGTAATTTGGAGGTTAGTGCAAAGGCAGAATAGTTAAAATAATTGAAATAAAAACTTAAATCCCAAATTTTTGCTATAATTTTCAGTTTTATTTTCTTTGTTTTTACTATGTTTGGTAGTCCTTTAAAGGTAAATGGCTCTAGTCGTCACCCAAAAATTGCATGACATAAATGGGCAAAATCGAGAGCCGCTTTCGTTACAAAGCGATTTAAAAAATATGAATAGCTTTCGATATTTATCGAAAGTCAACTTAGTCAATGTTAGCCTGTTAGAGATGACAAAAACCGTAGACGATTTACAAAATAAGGGTGAATAATAGTGCCTGAGCAGAAATTCAAGCAGTGGCGTCAATTAACCAAATCTTGGGGGGAAGAAGGCGAGAATTATAGTTCCAACACTATTAGATGGGTTTATTGTCTTAATGTATTGAATAATAACTAGTATGAGATCCATGGGGGGCCAATGCCGTCCCCAGCCCTACAAAATTGACACTATTGAACTCAAGCCACCTCACTTCACAGAACATTAACAGATAATTGTTAACGATGAAGAGAGTTAATAACACATGCAGGTGCAATCGAACAAAAAATCTAAAATGCATAGATCAAGCCATATGCATTGAATAAAATATAGAAAAGATCAAAGTAATATATAATATTTGTGAACTTTATACTTTTAAATATATAGTGCGTAAGCGTATATGTATTTGTCACTCATAATAGGTGATTTTATACGCTAAAAGTTCAATAAAGTCACATGGCAACGGATCAGTTCCCATAGTGAGCGCACAAACCAAACGAAATATGTTAAGAATCGCTGCCTCTCAAGCGCAGCACAACACTTGGGAGTTAATAATGGTGTTATGCATAGCAGACTTTATTACACCACTGTGTGTTTGTTCGTTGGTCACCACCTCCCAAGTGCAAATGTTGTTTTTGCAACAGTGAAGCATTTCAGCAAACGCTCGCTCGCTCGCTCGTTGATTCGAATGCACGCATGTTTCGTTAACTCGTCTGATTTGTATGAGTAAACGTTAATGCGCTTAGTTTGCATAAAATTAATTGCCGATTTAATTATATGTTGATGGATATGATGACGACGATCATGGCGGTCAGCATGAGATTGCACTATCCCCCTAGCTTAGCACTTGACTTGTCGCGCGCTATCTTCTATCTGAGTTAAGCGCTTGTTGTATTTTAACGCTGCTGTTTGCTAAAATATTTTAAATTATCATAGTTAAAGTCATTTAAACTTGTGGTTGCTGTTGCTATAATGTTTCTACTGTAAGTCTTCCGTAGATGTCTGATAAAACCGTGAGACAACATTTTTAGTACGTGAAAAATCGTTATTAGCTCGAAACTTATCAAAAGAATTTCAAAAATATTTTTAAGAAAATTCCTGACTATTTTTAAGTTCAATCGAAAAAAAGCAGTTTGATATTTTGTAGATTGTTTTTTATCAGTTAACGCTCACATTACGATTATGAGGCGAGTATTTCATAATTTTGTATTGGCTATTGATTTACTGCATCTTCGTAATTTTTTTTTTTGAATATTGTTTGAACTTCGAAAATATAAAGTGTTCAAAAAAAAATATTCCAACATTTTAGGTAAAAAACTGATAGTGCAGTTTTACCTGTAGTTTTGCGTGCATATCACATGTTAAGACCAGAGTAGATTTTTGCCGCATTGTGTAATCACTTATGGCTGCTGGGGATTTTGCTGTTGGTGCTTTTGAACTACAACGTAGTCCCGATTAAATACAATTAAATGCAATGACTTTGTATAGTAAATGTAATTACTACAGTTTTTTGTTAAAAAAAGATAGTTAATAACAGCGGAATTTATTCATGAGCTATGCACTGAAGTGGAAGCTTTACAATCTTTAAATGTACTCGCAGAAAAAGTTACAATAAATTCGGTTACATAAGATAATTAGATAGGATTATTTCTACTGCAAGATTATACTTTTTTATAGCATTATCAGTGTTATAAAATGTTGGGGAAATAAACGCGCATTTGAATGAATGAAGGCCACGGGAGCTGTTAAGTGTCCAAGGCTGCAGCTTAAAGCAGTCACTAAGTACTTACACGCCCTTGACATTTATTGAAATCCATTTTTTTTATTCCTTGACGTTTATTTACGTTAATATATACTATAGTCGCTCCTAACCTGAGCATAGGGCGTAAACGAACTCCTTCCATCGTCGTCTGTGCTGCGCCAGTCTGTTGATTTCTCGCCACGTGTTTGTGGTTTGGCATTCAGCGATTGTGTATCGAATTATTATTTGGACGTTCTCGTCGTCGTAAGCCTTGTGGGTACCAATCGAATGCCATTTTAGCTGAGTCGTTGTCATCTTTGCGTAGAGTGTGGCCGATCCATCGCTACTTTCGTCTTTTGATTTCTGTATTTATTGGTTCGCTAGTTGTTAGTGTCATCAGTTCATCGTTTGAAATAGTGTGCCTTGTTATTTATCACGAGGACCATACTTTGTTCAATTTGTGGTAGGCGTATCGAGCTTTATTCATCCGCTTCAGCGCCTCCGTCCTGGGTCAATATGCTACCAAGATAGCAGAATTCTTTAACGTCTTCTATAATATGTGTGGTGCCACCTACATTCTCCGTTAACGAAGTCGTGCACTGGGTTTCAATGCGCATTCATTTTGTTTTGGCCATGTTTACTATAAGTCTAACGTTTTCTGCATTAAGTATCAGCCTATTTATTTTTGCTTCGCTATCTGCTAATGTGTGCGTGATAAAACATATGTCATCAGCGTAGTCCAAGTCGTTCAGTTTTTGGAAGGGACGCCATTGTATACCATTCGGGATTTCTCTATTCGTTTTGGAGCGTAAACTATCCAGAACCACAATGAAGAGGAATGAGAAGAGCACGCATCTCTGTCGCACTCTCTTCGTGATGCTAAATTTGACGCTGTTTTTGCCCTTAAATCGGACACTGCACTCAGCACTGCGAAAGAGCTCCTGTATAAGTTGAACGATTTTTATTGAAATCCATTACGCAGCTTAAATTATAAATTCTCAATATTATTCAACTTTTTCAACATATTTTCGAGTTTCTCAACATTTTTATCGAGTTCCGGAGAACTTGACTTTTTCAACTTGTCTCAATTTTTTCAACATTTTCACACGTTTTTCGATTGTTAAAAAATGTTTGTTTTTCAACTTTTTTATTTATTTGAGTAATTCAACATTTTTGAACTCTTAAAAATATTTTCGATTGTTTCAATATTTTTGATCTTTTCAAGAACTTTTGACTTTCAAATATTGTGCTAAGTGAAAATATTACTTATTTATTTGTCTTAAGATTAATGTATACTATACATTTTAAATGTCTATTTATTTATATATCCTCTGGGATTACTTATCACTGAAATTTTACACCTAAATGAATTGTCAAAGATCTTTAAAAACGTAATTAAAAAAGACAAATATTACTCAAGCAAACCAAATACGGGTACTGTAAACAAATACTACGAGTAAGTAAATACAAGCAGTACGCTTAAAATGCAAACAACGCAATAGAATCGTTACAATTTTGTTGTTTTACTTTGCAGAATCTAAATTTAGTCGTTACAACTTGCCTCCATATTCGGTGTAAAGTGCTGCGGCTGCTGTTCACTTGTACTTGCACCGTTTTACCAGATGTCTGTTGGGATCAGCAGACTTTTTTTTTTTTTTTTATTTTGTGGGCAAATTTATTTATTTATTTATAAAAAAAATCACAAGTATGTAATCAGCAGTATATTCTAGATACTGTGCGTTGCTGCTTGGCTTAAATATTTAACTAATTATAGTTGGCGCAGAAAATGTTTACATCTGAGCAAACAGAATAAATAAAATTTTGATTTATAGAATATCACGTGTAATTTACACGATCGCTAATACAAAAATACAATTGGTAAATATAAAAGCAGTCAAAAATAAACAAGTGAACCAAACGAAAAATGAAACCACACATGACTAAAATGTTGGCAACATCCACATAGAAATGACTGAATGTCTGCCATGGCAGGCAGCGAATGTTGTTGCTGCCATATGTAGGTAGGTGGCAGCATTATCATATAATAGATAAAGAAAACCGGTTCCAAAAAGCTTGAAACGTTTGTGGCTTAAAATGTTGTCGTTAAATCGTTGCAGACGTTTGGGTGCAACCCAGATCTACTGTATTTATTTGCTATTGAGCCAATAGAAACTTTTGTATATTGGGGTAATTTTGTGCGAAATACAGATTTTATTTTTTATAAGCGCAAGGAACTCACAAAACATTAATACCTTAAAGAAAAAAAAAACCATTTCGATTAAGTGCAAATATAGTGCAACAACAAAAAGGGTGCTTATCAATGAAAAATGAAACAAGGAATGATTTTTATGGCAAAAAAAAACGTGTTATTTCTCAACATAGTCTTCTTTTAGCTCGATACACTTCGTCCAACGTACCTCCAATTTTTCGGCAGGTCCTCAAAGCCTCTGTTTCGGTGATGAGCTCCTCTCTTTCCGCCAAGCCATTTCTTCAGGTTTGGAAACAGGGCCAAATCTGGAGAATATGCTCTATGAGCCAGCAATTCGTACTTCAATTCATGCAATTTTGCCATGGGGGCTGGGCATGTGTGAACTCGCGCATTGTCTTGATGCAAAAGCACTTTTTTCCTCGCCAAATTAGGACGTTTTTCTTTCAAAACGTCGTTGAAACGGTCCAATTTGGCTACATAGTATTCGCTATTGACCGTGCTTTTCGGTGAAAGGTATTCGATGTATATTGTACCGCATTCATCCCAATATACTGTCGCCATAACTTTTAAAGCCGATAGCACTGTCTTCGCCTTCTTCGGAGCACGTTCGGTCGTTGAAGTCCACTGTTGCGATTGCTCCTTTGTCTCTGGTGTATAGTGATGGATTCATGTTTCGTCCACGGCTACTAATTGACAGAAAAAATCCTTTTTATCTTTGTTCAACATAGCAAAACACGATCGCTTTTATGGTCTAGAGTGCGCCTTGAAAAAAATCTGTCACTTGAGCATTTGATGTTACTTTTTCGTAAGTATCGCCTTAAACCATTTATAGTGCCTTCAAACGTTATGACTACTCATACTACCGGTCGTACGACGAGGTCGTATAAAAATATCAAATTATGTATTTTCCTACGACTTGCTCTCAGACGCAACGACTTTTTTATACGACTTGACTAATTTCAAGAAAAGTTGCATCGTCTAAGGACACTTTTAAATATGAAAATATCCTCAAATTTGGGTGAGTTTTTTATTCGGGCGATTTTCATTTTTCATTTTTTTTGTGAACATTAATGCCAGGAACTTTCTATTAAGTAGGTTTAAGCAATAAATAAAAAAGGTGCTATCTCGCACAATAAAATAAGTTACCGAATTTTATAAAAAAATACAATTCAAATTAATTTCAATCCTCTTATACCAAGTACAACAACACTAGATTGCTAGACAAACTGGCAACTGCAAACATTACAAATAAACAGACAACAACAACTGAGCCAGGTAAAGATCGAACAACAATGCGCCAGTATTTAGATATAAAATAAAAAAAAAAGAATGTGAAAACATTGGTGTATGTGTGCGAGTAAAGAAAAATTAAAAATCAAATTATCAACAACAACAACAACAAAAATGTTAATGACAACCAACGACGACGACGACGACGACGACGACACTGAGTCTACGGTGTTCACCGCAAAGTTGTCGACGTGATACAGCGATGATCGCATGTTGCTGATGTATTTTGTTACTTTGGTCGTCGTTGTTGTTGTTGTTGTTGTTGTTGCTTTCGATATCACTAACAGTTTTTTTGTTTTTCACTTAGGTTGGTAAAACATGTTGAAAGAAGAAGAAAATGTGAATGTGCGGTAGATCTTTGTACGCGACTACGTGCATCGCACACCATGTCGTATACGTGATATTAATTTGAAATTCGAGTAAAGCTATGATAAAAAAGTAAAAACAGCATAAGTTGACTTATGTAAAATTGAGCTATTGTGGGCAGAATTTTTCTTTTAGAGATAAAGTAAAAATGATGTACCAGTTTTACTACTTTGCATTTAATTAACTGAACCATAATTGTTTTGAGTCTTTTTAAAGTTTCATTGGGTGATTTTAAACTAAAATTTTACATCAAAAATTCAGCTTTACATTATAATTTATGTTGTCATAAAAAAGTTACAAAGAATTCATACATTAGAATCATTTGCGTCACCCTTTTCAAAATCAAAACATTATTTTCCAAAGGACCTCTTTAAAATTTCAACTAAATAGAGATATACGCATTTATTGCCATGTTTTTGTTTGAAACATAGTAATTGTTCGCCAAAGCAATTGATCGTTAGATTTTCGCCACTCTATTTCTTGCTTACGATAATGTTGCTAACGACAACAACAGCAACATACAACATTGGTTGATTGGTGCGCATTTTTGCTTTGAACGGAATCGTACGCAGTGTGAATATCAAATCAGCTGCCACTAAAGCTCTGTAGCAACAACAACAACAACAACAACGACAACAACAGCAGTTAGCGGTATGGGCTTTTTTTTTAAAAAAAAAACACGATCAGGCAATCAGTTTCAGTTTTCAGTTTTATCGCTGACACTCTAAATTAATGGTTATTTTTTACTGTTGTTGTTGCTGTTGTTGTAGTTGCTGTTGTTGTAGTCGTTTATTTTTGGATTGGTGGTATCGAAACCACCAACAAGGTGAGCTTGAAAATCAACTTGATCGAGTGTTGCTGCTATTACATTTGTCGTTGTCATCGTCATCGTCGTCGTTGTCGTCGTTGTTGTATTTGGTGCAAATTGCCGCCAAATGTTTGTTGTTGTTGTTGTTGTGTTTTTAATTTTAGCTCAACTGTGGCACGGCATGGCATTCCATCTTATGACCATGTAAATGCAGCCAGTTGGGCGACTGTCGTTTTGAAAAAAAAAGAAGAAAAAAAATACAAAATCTTGATTTAACCATTGCAGCAGTTGGTGCTATTGCTTTAACCCATTTTATACAATTGATCAATAAAGAGCTCAACATAAGAAGAGAGAGACTTTCAAAAGAATGTGATTTATCAGAGTTTTTCTTGACAGTGAAACATAAATTGCTTAAAAAACTTTAACTAGAAAGAATATAATAAGGGCGTCCCAATAAAAGCGAAGGTTTTAAACTTTGCGTCATTAGTATGACAGCTCCAAATTTTTCATGCGATTAGTAAATATGGAGCATTTCACGAGAAAACAACACGTGTAAAAATAAAATCAACAAAATCTAAAAGAAAAAAGTGATCTATCTCTGACGACGAGACACATTTGGGGTGCATTGAACCCCAGGTTGGTGAAGTGATTAGATTGGACTCCTTTAAGAATGCAGTGGAAAAATGGCGGGATTGATTGATTTGGGTCGGCATAACCTGTGAGCTCTTTGTGTCACCTCAAAAATTCTTTAATTGAGAATTGAGTCTGATCTTTTCAGCAAATTAATTTTTAAGATTGCAAAGTCTATACCTGAACTAATGGGCAAATAGCAAGTGATTCTTTACCACATAATTTTTGGTCGAAAACGGGTTAAAGCAATGTTTGCCTGCATAGTTGTGCCAATTGCAATTTCATTATTTTAATTGAAAGCAAACTAATCGAATGTAACTAGAGTGCATAGATTTTGAAATGAATTTAGTAAATATTTGCTCTAAATACTACAATAGTTGTTTAACTTTTTTTGTTGTTGTTTATGTGTAGTTTTGTAGTATTTCTTCATTGATGAGAAATTATATTTCTTTTTATTGATATTTAACTTGTTCTTGGCATTGTTTCGGAACTAAAATGCTGATGCTGGAAAATTTGCAATCAGCTTAAGAAATTGCGTCAGCTATATAATTAATAAACAAAACAATTATGTGCGTTGATATTTTCAATGAATTCAAAGCTTTAAATCATATTTTTTGCTATAATTAAATTTTTAGCAATATATTTAGAGAGAATGTGAATGGATAAAAAAATATATGTAGCACACTCTCTTACTTTTAAGAAACATTATATACCCAAAAAAATATATATTTGTGGTTGGGAGCAAATATACTCCTTATTCCATCCTCTTTTGCTTTTTGTGCTGAATTAGTTATTGGCTATACTCGTTTTGTTTTAAATCAGTACTACTCAGTACGCGTGAACGTGAATGAGTACTTCACGTATGCACATGAAAAAGAAGATTCTTAATGGATTATACTCACTCACTACTAATGCATACAGAGAACGGGCAGACGCTCAAAGAGCGTAAAAATGGACAGGCACTTAAAGAGCGTAAAAAAGCGTGCCCGCATGCAGAATTGTCAATACATGCTTATCGTTGCTTGTGGTAGTGGGCACCACTGCATATGTCTATCTCTATAAGTATAAAAAAAAATTATTTAAAGAAAGAAATGCCATGTACCCAAAAAAAAAGGACAATGACTTATGAATAATTTCTTATTTCCAATATTTTACAATTAACTACAGAAGAGCATTCTCTTACATCCGTGTCATATGGCAGCACATTTTTCAAGAACTCATTTGCCATTGACTTTGCTTTTGGGTATATCACAAAGTCATCATATCATATAAAATCATGTGTTGCTTGTAGCCATTGTTAAACGTCGTTCTACGTCTTGTGATATCTATGGTGTGCATTTGAATTGAATACTAAAAAAAAAATGTTTACATTTTAATAACCAATAACCGCAAGTGTAAACAAATAATTATTGCTTTCCCGCAAAAAAAGGCAAAGGAAAAAATCGCCCATAAAAAAAAACTTGTTAATCACTTTCAAATGCTTCGATACATAATATTGAATTAGTTTTAAAATTCTCAGAATTTAGTGCTCTGGCAATTCTTAAAAATATTTTTCAATGCTGTAAAGGTTATTTGTGTTTATTTTTCTTTTGCTGGCATGCGTTTTTAGCTCTCTCTCTTTCGTTAGAAAAGACGATGTGGTGAAAAACTCAAGTTTTTAGCGCGCGAGCGTTAAATGTTTTATGCGCTGAGTCACTTCCGCTTTGTGTCGGTATTAATGTTAAATATTTCTACAGATGTTAGTGTCTTATACATGTATAATTTTTGATGAGCTATATTCCATGCGTATATTAATATAACTCAAGATATTTCGATTTGTGTTGGAAATCACACTTCTCATAAGAACAATTACTTCACAAAATAAAAATTGTATATTGTAAAAATTCGACTCTTCCCTCTCTATTCTTTGCAGGTTTTTGTTGTAAAAAAATGGCTACTGTATTTTTTGAATGATCCCGTACTTAGCCTGTTTTGTGAATTTTAACAGCAACAGTTTTTTGTGTGCCTGTGCTAATACTAAATTGAGCTTTTTTCATGTCTTTCTGTTAATTTTTTTGTTTTTTTTTCAAAAATTTGAAATTTTAGAGAATGCTTACAGTACTTCAAACCCTTTGAAATGCTGTATTCATTATCAAGTCTCTTATGAAATTGTGCCTTAAACAAATTCATGTTTTTTTTTATATTTTCTCATACATTAAATAGTTTGGTGGAAATTTGCTATTCTTTTCAGTGATCACAATTTTTCGAATTATCGATTGTTACGTTTTGACGATTTGACATACTTTCTGCATCATTGAGAAAACTCACCATATAATTTACTCTACGTCTTACCGCACATGACAATTAGAGTAGAACAAATTACTTTTACTTTGTCATTAAAAAAATTAAATTTGATTATTTTTACTAAGTGTGTGTATGAATATTTTTGACAATAAATTTTATAAAAAAAAAAATTTTTTTTGGAATATTAAGAGATATTTTTAAGACTTTTAAATTGCAATTTCCATTTTGTTGCATTGTGGTAAGCTTTTCCTGGTGGTATGACGCATTCTACATGCATGGTAAATGCGTTTAATAGAAACACACCCAACTTGTAACAACCAATTGTAAATAGTGATACTTAAAATGCAATGCACTTCACTGAATGTCATAAGGGGGGAAAAAAAGTAAAAAAATTCAGCTTAAACGAGTTCATGGACATAGAGTGAATGTACAAGCGAACGTTCTTTAAAACAGATATATTCGGTTGATTAATGTTGTATACTGAGTACAACAAGTTGCAGTCTGCATAAAAGTGAGCGCATGTTTTAAAGCTTTCTGAAATGAGATTCGAATTTTCCATTCGTTTTGATTTTATCGGCTCTACATAATTATTATGATAGTAAAATTTCTAAGTCACAAAATAATAAAAGAGTTTAGCTACTACAGCTATTAGGCTTCTTAGCTATCTGTATGTAACTGTTTTTGTTAAAGAAAGCAGTGTCTGTTGAATACTATCTGTTCTTTACAAAAAATTTGGAAGAATATCGTACATCATTAAAAATTACGATTTATTTTTGAAACTTGAAATCTCATATTAATAACGACTCATAAAAGTTTTGAATAGTTTTTATAAAAATCATGTTTAAAAACGAAAATTTTGAAACAAAAAAAAGTAATTTTCAAAAATTTTATACCATGATTAGTTTGATAAAAAAATTGCAAGTTATCATTATCACACGGCGTCTGCACGAGCTATAATTTATGCCACGTCATATGTTCATGTTGTACTTTTTTTTTCTATCAAAATTTGAGGTGGGAAAATTATGTAAAGACATTTCATTAATGAAATTTAATTTTAGTAGGCAACAAAGGTAAAAAAAAAACAATCGCCTCAAAATTTTGACGTTACATAACAAATTTATGGCATACCGAAAACAGCACAGCTGACAAGACAGATTGTTTAACTTTTTTAGTTTGCTATATTTATATTATAACATATTGTGTCTATATATTGGACATTTTGATTGCAAGACATGAACATAGTCATGAAGTATGTCTCGTGTAGACGCCGTGTCAATCAAAATTAAATGAGAAGAAAAAAAAAAAAAATATGAAAAAAGTCAGACTGATTTGGCGTGGAATATCACCATATGAATATTTTTCAGCACATAGCAACACCAATTTTATTACTTTTTAATATGAATTTTTTGGCAGATCCTTTGGTCAACTTAGCCTTGGATTTATATTAACATAAATATTAGGAAAGCAGTGGATTTGTAGTGTATTTTTGTTTATTTCAGAGTTTGCAGCTGTGTAAAAAGATTACTGCAGCTAATTTAATTCGTTATACAAAATTTTTTTCTCAGTTATGGAATTCGGAATAAAATATGCTTAAGGTAGCGTTATTAACA
The DNA here is from genome assembly GCA_963680825.1 of Meiosimyza decipiens. Classification (NCBI taxonomy): domain Eukaryota; kingdom Metazoa; phylum Arthropoda; class Insecta; order Diptera; family Lauxaniidae; genus Meiosimyza; species Meiosimyza decipiens. Next base: position 69,115,184 of record OY804261.1, on the reverse strand, counting down.
TTCTCCTTGCACATTCAGAAGTTGCTTGATTTTTGAAATTTTCAAATAATATTCGTAAGAATTTTAATTATTTTAATATAAAGCAAGTGATTGCAGCATTTGGGATGTGTTGTGTGGAGTTAATGAGGTTTCATTATGAATGTCGTAAAATTTCAAAAATGTCGAAAATTTCTAAAAATATTCGAAAACGTTGAATTGTCAAATAAATGAAAAATGTGGGAAAAGTCGAAAAACTTTGAAAGTTTTGGATATCTGGAAAAGTAAGGAATGTTGAATGAGTCAAATAATAAAAGTTCGAAAAATGGTAAAAATTTTTGATAAATTTTGAAATCCCGAAATACTATATGTTGAAAAAGTTTAAAGAAAGTTGAAAAATTTTGAGCAAGTTCAAAAAATATATTGAAAAAGTTGAATGGAAGTTTGAAACAGCAGAAAAAGGTTGAATATATATTTAGGTTGAAAAATTTGGAAACCGCCGAAAAAGTTGCACAAGGTTAAAACAAATTTAAATAATTCATAAAATGTTGCGGAATCCCAAAAATTTTGAAAATTTTTGACAAATTTTGAAAAAGCCGATATAGGTTGAAAAAGTTGAAAAATGTTGAAAAGGTACATCAAATGCTAAAAATTAAAGAAAAAAGTGAAAAAATTGAAAAATTCAAGAATACGAAGCAACTTGAAAAACTTTAAAGCGGCGAAAAAGTTGCACAATGTAGAAAAAATGCTAAATAAAACCAAAAAAATTGAAAGTGACAAAGTGCTATACATTTCGCCTTACTCGAATGCTGTTCACACATTAAAAAGTTTAACCCAACATGGCAAACACAACGCAGACATTTTAGTTTTTGTTACATAAATTTACTTACGTCGTTAACGACAAAAACTCTCAAACGTAATAATTTTATTGCTTAATTTGTGCTTAATTTCATACTATATAATAATGGCTTAATTTGTTCGCCTTATTCAAAAATAGTCATCAGCTAAATTTTTATTATCTCATAAATATTTAATATGACACTAAAATGAGAAAATAAATAATCACAGCTAATTGTCCAGTTAACGAACATAAAAATTAATTGGTTTTTATTTTTATTTTTATAATAAAAAAAAAAAATATCGTGTGTAAGCGTAACAGCAACAGCAATAACTTCTGAACTGCATAAATATCACATAAAATAGCGCCATAAATGGTAGCAACATGTTGCTGGGGCGCAGCAACAAACCGTTGGGTGCAAAGTGCAGTCAATTTGTGTTGATTGTCGTTAAAGTCGCTTTCATTAAAAGCGACACGCTTGCGCTACACAGCTTGCTACAAACTACGAAGACAAGCCCCTTTTATGTATGAAATATATGTATTTTTGTACGGACATTTTGCACCAGTTTGCATTAAGAAATAAAACCTAATTTTTAAATTAAAGTAGACAAAATTTTGGGCATAAATGAAGCATAGAAGTTTTCAATAATTTTGGTAATAAACTTTTTAATTGCCTTCCCCAATGAGTCAGAATTTTTATGTTTTCATTCAGACCACAATTTTATGATGTTAATTGATTTTTGGCAATTTCATTAATAAATTCATTAAACTTTTATTAGTTTCGTGTGGGGCTGCTTTTAATTGTGTTTAAAAATAGAAATTATATTTAATAAACTAAATGAGCACACAGTGACAAACTATATTTTGTTGTACAAATAATTCACGCTGTTTATTGTCATAATTTGAAGTGCTTACCAATATTTTTAAAGCAAGAATTTCAAAACAGTAGGATATTAATTAGTACAAAAACAGTTTACTACGGCCCAAAGTATGCCGCTTGGTGATAATGAAAAATTATTTCTTGGTCAATTTGAAAGTTACAGTATTATGTTGCTTAAAAAGTTTTTCACGTGAGCCTCAATGGGTGTAATCTCTTGAAAATCTGCCAACTACTTTTCCTAAAAAAACATAGTGAAGCGTTGATTTTTTATAACATGATTTATCATGATTACTTCCATTAACTTTTGAAGAAAATCTCTGCCTAAACCAATATAGTGCTGGAGGGATGATCATCAAGTTTACAGCTCAGCTGATGAATCTTAGGTATTGTTTTAGTGACGTCTGAGCTTCAGCAATTTTTCATTTGTTAAAATTGGTTACTTAAGTGTCGAATTTAGTTTACGGCCGGGCTTACAGTGGGAAAATTTGTAAAAATTGTTTTGCTTTACAGCGTAGAAGATTCTTTGCAGATGGCTTGGCAATTTTTTCTTAGTTTACACAATCGGACATTAGCAAATTTTATTTGTATCTGTATGGATTTCTTTTATTTTTTTTCAATATCAATTATTTAGTTTTTGTAGCGCTGATACTGCATTCTTTAATAATTTCTTATAAATATAGAAACCATCACTTTAATATTCCAAAACTAATCAAATTATCTACTACTGTGACTAATGTCACAAAATTGTGTTCAAGTCAAGTAATTAAAATAATCATGAAATTTGCAATTTTATCGTAATCTTATCATGTATTTAGCTGTAGTAGCAATGGAAAATTTTCAGATTTAATTAAATTATATGAAACAAATGTCTTATGTTGCTATGCTAGAACTCATTGCCAAGCAAAATGTTGGCAAGAGTTTAATAAACCTACAAAGATTAAAAATCATTAATGGATGTGTGAAAAAAATTGAAGCAAAAAAATTTTGTTTGAGAAAAATTTTGAATTTTAACAAAAAAAAACATAATGAGCTGAGTTTGAGCAACAGTTGAATTTATTCGGGTGCCTATGATATCCACTTTAAATTCCTACAGTCATCACCAAACTCTTTATTTTTATAAGAAGATTTCAAAATCTTTCTTTTTGTTCATAGGTGATTTTTATTTATATAGCCTGGAGCATATAATTAATAATAAAGTTTTCTTCAGCGACTATAGGAAATACGTCTTATTGTACAAATAAAAATTAAATGGAAATGTGACGTTTTGTATGAAACTGCAATTTTTAATCACGAGTTTCGCTTCAAAATGTCTTCTTTGTGTTAGATTTGCAATTAGAGTACATATCTTAGCATGATAACGGCGATTGTATTCTTAGGTTTGTTTCAGATCATAAATGGAAATAAGCCCACAACTTCACATTAAGTTTTTTCTATATTTCATAGCGAATTGCAATAACAGATGTTGAAACATGTTATATGAGAAAAAATTTTAAACTGCTTACAATATTGTTTTTTTATAATTTCAACTTTAACATTCATAAATCATTTTATTTACGTGAAATTAATTATTTTTAGTATCCGCAATTGCAGCTTTAAGATTTATTCTCAAGCTCATTAACAACCTCTACCATTTAAATGTGTAATAATTCTTCCTTTGGCGAATGTAATTTTAGCGGCTGTTTTAATGAATCAACATGTGATTCATTACATTTAGTGCTTTATTTTATTTTTTTAAACTGTCAAAGATGCTTATATTACTCGTAGTATGTTTGTAAACAGGATTGACAATTCGCTTTAGCAACATTCAGCGCAACATTTGCTAATGTGACAAAAAGTAGATGATCTTTTTTTGCAGTTCGAAGCGGCATGAACGCAAGCTTTGTTTAATGAAAATTTTCCAAACTGTTTACGAGAGTATAAGATGTACCACATAACAAATTGAAACCCACAATAAAAAAAAGATAATTTTCTTTTTTTGCCATACTAAAATGTGTTGCTACAAATGTTGCTAAAGCGGAGTGTAATTCTTGTATACATACATATGTACTCGAGTAATATCGATCGCATGTATATAAATCTTTAAAAATGTTTGCAGCGGTTTTATATAAAACTGAGTTAATTTTTTAGTAAATTAATTAAATTTATTTTTTAATTATTTTAATTTTGAATTTATTTGAATTATGATCTCATGAAAAAAATCAACATTTTCAGGGGAAGCACAAAAGCTGAAAGATAAAAAGGCAGAAATTCATCTTAACCGAAATATAGAAGGAAAGAAGAAGTCGATGTCGGTGAAGGTTAGGTTATGTTAAAAGTGTCGTTTGAATATAGAAAATTTCACTCGGAGACGATATGACCATTGTAATACCCTTCATGTGTATATCTAATCCTCTCTCTTTTCTTGAAATGATCTCACTCAAAGGGCGTGAATCACTTAGAAGCTTTGGTGATTTTGAGGATGCTGCTGAGCTCAAACATCAAATCCACCAAAGCACGCAGTACCAAAATATTTGGCTTGAATTTTCATTAGCCCTGAGCATTTGCAGATTAGATACTCGTGTTGTTATCTTCTTCTTCGTCTCCACAATTCCTGCCGAAATCTCTGAAAGAAGCACCATATCTAACAGTCATAGGCCCAATAATACAGTGTCACGCCAGCATACCTACAGCAATTCTTAACTTTCCACTGCTGAACTTTTACATTATTTATGTCCTTCCTAGGTTCATTTTATCGCACATGTTTCGTGATGCTCTGCATGCGGCGGTCACTTGCTAATTCTCCAGTTGTTTTGAGTTTCGATGAAAATTTGCCATGAAATTATCTAAAATATTGTTATAACTTGACCGTGCGACGTAAAAACTTCAAAAAGTTGAACACATTCATTCCATTTTTTTAGTGAGTAATGCCATTACACCCGAAAGTCATATTGGCGATTGCTACCTATTTCCTTGCTCACTAAGTTGTTCACAAGATGAAAGCTTAGGTTAGGTTAGAGTGGTGGCTTAGCACAGCAGGCTTGAAGCCATAATTAGCACTAAAAGTGCCATTTTAATACTACAATACGTGACTGGGCGGATTGGTAGGTGTTAAGACAGCTAAATAAAGTTAGCCTTATTAAGATACTGGAGCAAAGATTTTAACTTCGGCGAATTCACTGAGGTCATTGAAGAAAGGTTTTCAAGGCATCTTACCCTGATTCTGGCTAAGGCTGGGTAGCTGCAAAGGAAGTGCTCTAGAGATTCAATCTCACTTGTATTCAAGCAGCTGCACCAGGAAAAATTGAATGAGATACATAATCTTTCAGCATGCTTGCCGATTGCCCAGTGTTCAGTGCATGCAGGCCACAGTAATTCTTGTGCTGTCAAACCGGCTCCTAGACAGTAAGTAGTTGATTCTCAGTTTATTATAAGAGGCCCATATTGATCTGGCTATTTTACAGGTTTTTAAAGGCTTCCAGTGGTTTCCGGCTACAAACAGAAAATGCGAGAAAATTCTCTTCTTAACTAAACCGATGAGAATGTAAAATCGTTCCGGAGCGGTTTCATTAAGAGAAGAGTCACGTCTAGCTAGCTTATAAGCTTTTTCATTTTCTTCAATGTTCCTGTGATCTGGAACCCATATGAAAGTAATGTCAAATTGGCTTCTCAGCCTGACAAGTTCTTTCCTGCATTGTGCTACTTCGATTTTATATGTGCAGCGCTCAAAGATTGGATAGCGGCTTGGCTATTGAAGAGACTTGCTATCTGCTTCTCTGAATTAATACTGTCCACTTAAATGGAGGCTTCAAGAATAACAAAAATTTCAGCCTGGAAAACGCTAGCTGAATCAGATAAATGGAAATATTGAGAGATTGCTGGGTGAGGTTAAAGCTTAATATTGCTTTCTTAGCTTTAGATAGCACAGAGCGGAATATGTAAGAGCTCGTTGCCTTTTTTTTTCTGGAACTGATTGGGTATTAGTAACCTTCCTAAGAAAATACAACTCCTAACAAGTTTTGGAAATGTTAAGAGAGGTTCGTCACAAAGAACTCAAGGTAATAAAACTATCTTATTTCCAAAGTAAATACTCAACAAAAGCGTAGGTTTTCTCTCAACGTACTACATTTGCTGATTGAAAACTGAGCATTCTAATTAAAAGCATTGAAATAGACTATATCTTATGTGATCTTGACATAGTCTTCACATATTTATATCGTATTAGTTTGATTACCAGAACAAACTACACCATATGGTATACGCACGCATATATTCCTCGAATAAAATGAATTCAACACAGCAAATATTCCAGAGAGCCAACACAGATCAATAAACTCAAGATATCGAATCAATTAAATGCACTTCAAAGATAGAAATCCACCAAGATGGAGTTACAACAGCCGCCAGAGCAGAACAGACTCGTGTTCATTTTATGATTTACCATTTTCAATCGAATACAATTGATTTTCAATTAAGATATCTTTCACTTTTTCATTATGAAAAGCAATTAAGACACTTCTGTCTGACATTCAAATAACAAAAAATTTTTCCCCCTCAAGGTCAAAAGTGAGTGAATGATGTATGTAACAAAACACATCTGCAATGGTGTATGCCGCCCAGCTGAAGCAACATCAGCCAAGCATCCAAGATCGGGGAGTGAAACTCATTCACAATGCATCCAAGTTCAAAAAGTAATCGAGATCTTTTTTATTTAATGTTTGCTAAAACTTTTTTTATTCACTTTTTCTGTCTGTCTGCCTTTCTTTGATAGCGCAAAACTCTCAAGTTATTCTGTTGTCTGTGGCAAAAATCCATTACATGTGTTATATATCCACTAACATATAAAACAGAACAAAAGAAAAGCACAAAAATCTGAAATGAGAAAATAAACCAAAAAGCTAAAGTCCTAAAATCAGAGAAAAGTAAAGAAAAAAGAAAAAAATGCTAAGTTGTATAGCAGCCGCTGCTGTTGCAATTAGTTCCAAAAGTGCTCGCGTTGATGCGTTCATGACATCCATGTTTCATACAACATACGAATGTACGTGCGTGTATATGTACTTGGTAGATGTGTATGAATATTAGGGTGTATCGAGGATTGTGGAGATATTGCAGATCTCAATTGTTGCAATATTGGCAGAGTTCCACTAGAGTGGAAAGACGTTACTTTATAAGGTTTACAATGTTTAGTCGTTGATTGAATAGCTAACTTGGTTAAGGAAATATCTTCTGTAAACTAAATATCGAAATGGGAAAACTTGTGCCATCAGCGAACCTGCCAGCGAAAGGCCGCTTTATCAGAGTCTTAATAAAATGGCACGACAAAAGTCTTGCATTTACTTTTAACTGAGAAGTATATTCCAAGAGCTGGTAATAACAATACACTAGAAGCAGGCATTATAGGATATCACGAACTCAAAATCTCGACGCAAAAGTTTGGTGAAACGATCTGTAAAGTAGTGCAAAAAGAGCATGCATCAAAAAATGAGTTCTTTGCAATGAAAGAACCAAAATATTTCAGCTTCGGATACGTTGCTTTAAGCTCTTGAATTGAATTGAGGGTAATTAAAATATGACGTCACATAAATGCAGCATATTAAAAATAGTAATTTTGGATATATCATTATTGGATATTGGCTAAAAGATATTTCGATATTTTCAACTTTCTTGACATATTTCGACTTTTGATACCCTCTCAATATTTTTTGAGGTCTTACGACTTTTTCAACATTTCCCAGCATTTTTCATTTCATCAACATTTACCGATTTTCAACACTTTTTGACTTTCTTCTTGATACTTTTTTATACCGTACCATATAACTATCATAAGGAGATATCATTAAGTTCTCATAACATTCCGCGAGTGCTTATCCGCTTTTTCTAAATGAGTTACGGATCGAGCTCAAGTGAAATAAAATTTTCTGCTTTAAGTGATAAATAGTTTTAAATTTTTTTCATTACACCCTAATTCGCATATTCAGCGCGAGTATATAACACTTTGTAGTAACTTCATCATAACTACGAAACTGGAAAATTACTCAACGCAAGTGAAAAGTGAATTATGATATTACAAAAACAAATACAAATGTAACGAGTATCTGCAAAATGTACGAAGTGAAATATTTACAGGATGCGTGCATGCGTGCGTTGTGTTTTTTGTGCGAGTTGCCATATTGTATGCAATATGGTATACAAATTAGCATAGTCAGCATGATACTTAAATTATCACTTATTCAAGACGTTTACTTAAAGTTAATTTTTGTTTTTTGTCTAATTACATTTATAAGAAGGAATCCGATTGATATACAGACAAAAAATGCTGATGATAAAATTGTACCAATTGCGATTCGTCTGAAAAATAAACTTTTTGATCAGAAATTTTGTTTTAAATGGCTTTAATTAATACTCCAGGTAATGCCCAACATTAGCGGAAATCCACCTGCCGCATAGGACAATCAATTTCGTGATAATAAGACCACTAACAGATCTTATTCTTAGGAATCATAAGAATGAATGTCTGTACGCAACAAGATAATGACAACAGCTATATAACTTGTGTACGGCATTCAACGATAAGTTTAACTAAGCAAAATTTAGCCAGATTATTATAACTAAAGCACAGTAACTCTTCTTCACCGAGCTGAGAAGTGGACAAATCCAACCACAAGAAATAAATACCATGCAGATATGGGCCACAAAAACGTAATGAAATTCCATTGGATTTTTCAAAAAACTTACTACGACAGCATCATAAAAAAAAGGCATCGGATGACAGGGGCTTCATATATCAAAAAGTGGCAACTTATTTTGGCTATCAAAAAAATCATGGTAGAATTCCAAAAGGTGAACCTTTTATTTACTCATCAAAACCAAAGCAAAACAAGTGCGCTCTCACCATCACCACTTAAGTGCTCTCACAATTCACAAACGCATGTACCGTTAAGTTGACAAGTTCAGCAGAAGGTGGAAAAGCTTAACTTTGACTCTATAGCAGAACTTCAATATAAAGGGTGTTTTTTTTAGAGGTTTGTTTTTCGAATAGAGATAAAACTGGCATTTTATGGTCAAATCTGGCAACTCTAATGTCATTTATGTTCAATTTGGTTTGCCATTTCATCATGAACAGGTTGACAAAAGAACAACGCTTGCAAATCGTGCAAATTTATTTCGAAAATAATGGTTCAGTTCGCGAAGTTTACCGCAAGCTCCGTCCATTTCATGGTCGACATAATCGTCCATCAGAGCAATTAATTCGGTTAACCATGGATCGTTTTCGCACTACGTTTACTCTATGTGATAATACGCATCCGCAGAGACGTCGAACAGTGCGCACCGAAGAAACAATTGCCGCTGTAGAGCAAAATGTTGAAGAGGACCCGAATGAATCGATTCGCCACCGTGCACAGCAATTGGAGCTTTGTCCATCAACTTTATGGAAGATTTTGCGCAAAGATCTTGGCTTGCGACCTTACAAGATCCAGCTTGTGCAAGAATTAAAGCCGCGAGACCATGCAATGCGTCGTGATTTTTTTGTGTGGGCCGAAAATGAGATTGATCTCGATGCTGATTTTCATCGCAAAATTTTGTTCAGTGATGAGGCTCATTTTTGGTTGAATGGCTACGTCAACAAGCAAAATTGCCGCATTTGGAGTGAAGAGAATCCACATGAGACCCTTGAGACGCCATTACATCCACAAAAACTGACTGTTAGGTGTGCTCTATGGGCTGGTGGAGTCATTGAGCCATACTTCTTCCGAAATAATGCTGGAGAGTCAGTTACCGTTAATGGAGACCGGTATAGAGCCATGATAACCGACTATTTTGTTCCCGAATTGGATGGCATGAATGTGGATGAGTTGTGGTTCCAACAAGACGGCGCTACATGCCACACAGCGCACGTCACAATCGATTTATTGTAGGAAACATTCGATGAGCGCATAATTTCGCGGAAAGGACCTGTCAATTGGCCACCAAGATCGTGTGATTTGACACCATTGGATTATTTTCTTTGGGGATATGTGAAGTCGCTCGTCTACGCCAACAAACCAGAAACGTTAGGGGACTTGGAAGCCAACATTCGTGGCGTTATTGCCGAAAAAGTGGTTCAAAATTGGACCTGTAGAATTGGCTTTATTCGAGCCAGCCGCGGCGGCCACATGCCCGAAATCATATTTAAACATTAATGGCATAAAATTATCCTTCCAATAAAGCCAAATTGATGGACATTAAAACGAATTTCTTGTGTTTTATTTCAATTCAAAGCTCTATACCTCAAAAAAAACACCCTTTATTATCGTTGACTGAGGTACCCAATATGGGAAGATCATGGATAATAGCTGGTTATTGATGGTAGCGAAAATCGTACGGTCCATTTTCGAAAAGACATACGACGAGTTGGACTCGCAGTCAGAAGAAAGTCATAAATGACGCGATCTCACTTTGTTTTGTCCCTTATAACTCTTAAAGAATGGGGACTGTTGCCAAAATGTATATGGTGCTTAACATTCAAAGTTGAGAAGTGAACAAAAACGGAGTGGACAAAGATTTTCAGATCTCTACCACTCTGAAATCCATCGAGTCATTGTTTAGTGTTGCAGAAAGTATTAAAGTTGGTACGATCAAAGTGGCATCACTTTTAAAACTCTCTGCTCGGAACAAAGTTTTAAATCAGTGGGAGGAGCGAGCGTTTAATATTATCAATATTTCACAAATTCAGGAGGGGGCTCAAACCCTAATGCTACGGCATTGCTACGAAATAAGGTTGGAACATAACACGAATCATACGTTACGTGTTACGTTTCGATGCTGTTTCGTATCATATGTTGTAAAATTTTGGTTTTCTCTGTGTAGCAGCATTATCTTGCATACCATTATCAACTGCATAACCATTGTGAAACTATAATTTCAAGAATATATTTTTAACTTACATTTAGTGAGAACTTCCTTGATGTAAAGTTGGGCATTAAGTAACGTATTCCAATTAAGTACCAATTACAAGGTATAAGTAGTTTTTGCGTCTTTTAGTATCGTAACTTAAGTACTTTTGCGAAATGTGAAGACGTTACGTTACAATTATTATCACAAGACTGTGTTGATGATATATTCCAATATCAAATGAAATTGATGTTTTGATGAAATTTTAGTAGATTTTTTTTTTACTTTCAGTAATTAATTTTTAATTTTTAAATTTTTTTTTTTGTTTTTATTTTTTTATTTTATTTTTGCAGGAATAGATTAAGCTGTCGTATCACATACACTTTTCCTTTCAACACAAATCTTTATTTTTTATTTTATAACATACATTTTCCACTTATGTTTCATAAGCTTCTTACAAAATGTTAAACTGCGAGTAAAAGAAATAATAATTACATTTAATTAATTGCTATGTTTTTCATCGAAATTGTTAGTAGTTTTGCAGGTACATGCAAAAATTAACATAACTTAGTGAGAGCAACTTTTTTTTTCGCTGTGCGAAAGAGAGCTAATTTGGTTTTCAAAGGCGCCGCCGCTATCGAATGCATTCATTGCTGTAATGCTAAGTACCGAGCTCAAATACGTTGGTTGTTTCAGTTTGAATTGTGGAAATACTCGTGCGCACAGTGGTTCGATATTGGAAAATATGAAATAATAATGGGGGAAAGATAATAAGTTGCACAAGATTGGATTGGAAGTTAAAAGAAAATTTATTATTTTCTGGGCTCAAAACTAATAAAAGATTTTTTATAATATTGACAATGAGTTCTGGCATCGAAACAAAAATTTAAAAATTATGCGAAACAATTTTAACAAAGTGTTATATCACTTTGGGGAATGTTTTGTCTTTAAGACTTTTGTAGAGTTCCCGAATAGGGTTTATTGAAAGGCCGCTATTTAAAATGTTGGTTCATTTCTAGGGTACCGAATTTATTTTTCTTTTAAAACTATGTGGGTTATGTTTGGGTGTAACTTTTATAAAGTTTTTCTGCTGTTTGAGCGTTTTTTTTTTAGGAATTTGACATTTTGCGACATTTGCAGAGTTTTTGAAATGGGCTTTTGCTATTTTATGCATTTTTTGTGCGCGAGTTCAAGTAAATTGAAAAGTAATTGCAATTAATTGTAGCTAGTAGTATTTGTTGATGATGTGGGCATGGTGGTGTCCCATATAACTCGTAGTCGCTGATAAAATGCACGTATGAGACTGATTGAGTGGTTTTTCTCGTTTTTAACTTTTAATCTCTCATTAAATTTACTAAAGCGGTATGATTTATGTGAAGACCTTTCTTAAGAATAAGCGGGGACATAGCAAATAAGAGGCAAGCAAAATTTTGACAAGTGAGCTTGGAGTAAGCCTCAATGGAACCCATATTTTTTTTATAAAATTTATAGAATTTTAAATTTGTAAAAAAGTAGCTTAGGAGGTGCTGTTAGAAAATTCTCATTTTTCCAATCAAAAATTAATTTTAAAAAAAAAACCAATTGATCCAAAATATACCTAACAGTGGCTGAAAATGTTGTGGATTTTTTGTTCATAAATTACGACACGAATTTGCATAAAAAAAAATCGAAGGGATTGTTAATTTTTTTTGATTAATTCTTGAGCGATATGGCTTATAGAATTTGCTTGCCCGCAGAGAAGAATTTTTTTTGTTCCTTCAGTAGGACCTATATTAAACAATACATTGCTTCAAATGTTTGCTACGATTCGAAGAGGTACCAATATCAAGCCACTGTATTGAATTGCGCGCATAATTTCATAGAGAAAACTGCTGCTCATTTTTGCGTTGCTGTTGTTGCTGCTGCTGCTGCGACCGCTGTTGTTGCATTTAATTTAGCCGGTTCACTCGATCGCTCGAAATGTCGGAAGTGTTTACGTGTGAAATAATATTTCCTGCTAAGTTTTTTTCTTTTGTTTGTATTTGTATTATGTATTGTATTGTATATGTGTGTGTGCTACTGCAGCAACAGCAGCAGCAGCAGCAATATTAACAGCAACAGGCGCTGCTGCAGCAGCAGCTTTAGCTGTTCCGCCACAAATCTAACGCTCGTTCGGTTGGGTGTTTTTCTTTACATTTGTTTTGTGCAAATTTATCGCACTTGTTTTGTTTGTTTGTTTGGTTGTTGTAGAAAACCGTTGTAAAGCAACAACTATTTTCTAGGTGTTGTTATTATTACTGTTGTTGTTGTTGCTGCTGTTTTTCAAAATGCGCGTAAATGAAAAGATTTTTCAATTTAATTTTTCTTTCTTGTTTGGTCGGTTATTTATTTAATTTTTTTTCTCTCGTAAATTTGGGTTTTTTGTTTTTGTTTTGTTTTATTTTTGTTTTGCTACAAAAGCTGCTGTAATTGTTTTTTTTTATAGCTGCTGCTGTTGTACATTGTTGCATGACATGCACCTGTTTCAAGTTATCTACAATCTAATATGAGCACAGTCAGTGGTGCAAGTGCCATATGAGTACCCCGGAGTCTTTTTGAATTTGGAACATTTTTCTATAGCCAGTCATATAAAATGGTTTTATTTATGCAGCTTTCACTCTTAGCGATTGACAGTTTTCTTTAAAATATTAATTGCTAAAAAAAACATGTTTTCACGAAACCGGCGCTACAAGCCAGAATCGATGCATTGCGTGAAAATTTTGGATGTTCAATAATATCAAAATATGCTTATGCAAAATGGACTCCAAAAAGTTGTGCCTTAACACCTATGAGCTTCTTCTTTTGGGGTTATTTAAAGTCATTGGTCTATGCCACCCAATAATCACTGACAAATGATGCATTAAGACTGAATATTAAACGCCCAATTGGTGGAATAAGGCCTGATTTATTATTAAATGAGATAAAGATCATTAATTGTCTTAAAATCGTGCACAATTTTTTGCTCAATTGGACCAAAGAGAGTGCAATCATGTACATATGTATTAGTAATCAAAAAGTACCCTTATGTTCGCTGTCATACCTCGCTCATTGGCTTGCGTTTGAAGAAGTATTATATATCGTTAGAAAACTGGAACATCTGTTGAAGATATTGGAGATATGACTAGACTTATTTTGCTATTTCGTTTCAACCCATAAATAGTTGCAGTCTAGTGAAACCAATGTATGTACAACATATCATACAAAACGAAGACGTCGTTCAGGGCGAGAATAAAAATGAATGAAGTTTTCAGAGATGGTACTCCTGAATGTTCTGAAAATTTTGAGCATAAAAAAGCTGAAATCAATTCAAATTTTATTCTCTCGCTTTCATTCTCAATGTTTCAATTTACATTGCAAATCATAAATCTTAACTTTAAATGCTTGTAAAATCAAATAAGGTGAAAAAACATGGATAAAATTTTCAGAGATGGTACTCCTATATATTCTGAAAATTTTGAGACTAAAAAGGCTGAAATCGATGATGGAGTCTTTGGGAAATTGATGTTTTCTTGGAAGATTAATTTTTTTATTTTTTACCACATTGAAACCGTTCTTCAGGCCTTCATTTATTCAGATTTGCAATTTTTTTGTCATCTACTAGTACACAACTACCTAAAAATAATATAAAAGCTAATTTGGATTGTGCTGGTTTGTTTATATTCATCAATGAATTTATTTGTTTTACTTACGAGTTTTTTTTTAACACAATTTGAAACTTTTTTTTAAGCAATAATATTGGTTAAAAAAATTTTATCTAATTTTTTTATATCTTCTACATGATAGACTAATCACTGAAAAAAGTTTCAGCCTAATTAGAAAACATGAGGGTAATGATAGGCCCATTGTAGATGGAATGACCCATGTGGTAAACAAACCGATTTGACACTTTTAAAATTTTGTGTTTTCATAGTCTGTTTGTGGTTGCTCGAAAATGACTGATTTTGTGCCAAATTATCGTCATTTGCAGGAGGTGTTGATTTTCTTCTTTCAATCGAAGAAAACGGCGGCTGATGCGCATCGAAAGCTCCAAAAAGTTTACGGAGATGGTGTTCTGAGCAAAACAACGTGCCGAGATTGGGTTCGTCGCTTTAAAGACCATGATTTTGACATCGACGATCGACCACGTGAAGGAAGGCCAAAAACCTTCAATGATACAGAATTGGAGACATTGCTGAATGAGGATTCGGCCCAAACGCAAGAAGAGCTTGCTTCAGTACTATGAGTTACCCGACAAGCCATTTCCAAGCGTTAGCACTGCGTGAAAAACGGCCCCAATACGAACAGAGGCAAGCTAAAATTATCCTATTGCATGACAACGCACGTTGCTAAACCAGTGAAAACATACTTGGAAACTCTCAAATGGGAAGTCCTACCCCACCCGCCGTATTCCCCAGATATTGCCCCGTCAGACTACTACTTGTTCCGTTCAATGACACATGGTCACTCCTATCGTGGATATCCTCAAAAGACGAACACTTCTACCGTGATGGCATTCGATCTCTATCAGAAAGATGGGGAAAAGTGGTATCTAGCAATGAGCAATACTTTGATTGATTCATCTGTAACTATTTTTTGACAATAAAGTTGCGATTTCTAACAAAAAACTTAATTGCGCACCTTAAACTATATCTATATTTTTCGAACTTGGAGCACCTCCATTATTAAGAGAAAAATGAAAAAATTGAACATTATATTCTTAACTAAATTTAGAGTCAATAGCAAACACGGATATAATATGTAAAGAATTCATCTTACGTTAATACATGAATTAACGTTTTAATTCTATAGAAATATTTTTAGTTAAAATGACAATTTTGTTTCCTTAAAATGAGATTTTTTTAAACAAAAAAAGTTGTCCAAAAATCAAGTTAGATTTTAACTACTTTTAGTTCAAATTTAAATTTTTTAGTTAAATTGGCAGTTTTTTTTGCTAAATAATAATTTTTTAGTTAAAATGACCATTCTTGTAGTCAAACTAAAATATTTTTGTCTGTTTAAATAAAAAAATTGTCAATTTAACCAAATTTTCTTGAATTCAAAATTTACTTAACATCTTTTTAGTGAAATTGATAATTTTTTTAGCTATATTTACCTACGATATTTTAAACACACTAAGATGTCATAGGCTGTTTGAATAAATAAATTGTCAATTTAACTAAGTGCATTGTCAAGGCTTTGGTCATGGCTTGTAACTGATGCGAGCGCTCACTCAGCTCAATATATGGCAGATAGAGCTCAGAACATACGCTGTTTAAAAAGCATATGCAACGAATTGCATCTTTAATAAAAGTTCATAACTTGTTAAAAAACTTAAAAGAAAAATTTCTTTAAAAACACACTTGCTTGCAGCATATGTTGCAACATATGTTGATTGCAACAAAGACGCAACAGCATAAAATCACTAACATCTTGTGGCCAACATCAAACAAATTGAAACATTCACTTTGTGGCAACACACTTGCCTTTTTTTTTCAACATAATAGAAGTCTCTAACAATAAATTGAGGTAGCAACACCACAACAACAACAATAATAAAAATAAACTGCATGCTGCAATCGCGGCCGGCACAGGTAGTAAGAGAGATAAAATTACTGAAATATTTGGAATAAACGAAGAAAACACCGTCACTAAAGCTGCAGCAGCGCTGCACGCACAGATAATGAGAGATAGAGATAAGTGATGATGATCAAAATGAGGACTAAAAAATTTTGAATTTTGGTTAATTTTTGCTGTTGCTTTGTTGCAGTATTTTTTTTTTGTCTTATGCAGCATGCGACAACAAAAACTTTGAATGAAAGGTGGTTACTTCAGTTTGCATTTTCAGGATGGCGCTCTCACTAATTAGTTACTTTGCTGTGGACTGTTGTTTTTGCTTTCTGATTGCTGCTGCTGGTGTACGTGATATACCAAATATTTTAATCGACTGAATTTTATCGCCTTTTAATGTTTTGTTATTTAGGTTGCATTAAATATTTTTTTTAATGCATTTTGTATTTTTCCACAATTGTAAGAGTTTTTTTTTATCAAAATTTTTTTTGGATTTTAAATTTTATTTTAAAAATTTTGTATAATTAGCTGAAACTTGAACTTAAGCAAGTTGCTGGTTATACTAACACATACTTGCAGTTTTATTACAGATTTGCTAATTTGAATTTTAAAAATTCAAATTTTGCCACACTTTTACGCTTCGCTAAATCACAAAAATGAAATTTATTTTTGTATTTTACTAACGTTATTTGATTAGAAAATTAACAAATTCAATCACATTAAGTACAAGCGCGTTTTATTAAGAAAAATTCAGTTAACACAAATTTAAAAAAACTCAGACAATAATTTTCTTTTAAGCGGGATTTTTATTTTTTCTTTTGGTTCAATTGATTCGACTTTGTTGCTATGCACTATGGTTCTTCGCTTGTTTTTTTGCGATTTTATATCTTAGTATCTTTTTTGTTTCACAGTTCAACAGTTGCGATCGCTTTGAAATTTGCTACACTGCGCTTTTTCTTGAGTCGATGTTAACTTGTTGCTTCTTATTTAAGGACTAAACCGTTTGTAACCGCGACCAAAGTATTTTAAGTATCTTGCGACAGCACAGCAACTTGCAGATACACAACACAAATGCGCTATAATACAGCGGATACGCTCTGCTCACTCGCTCGGTGAATGAATATCATTTGAACGTATCAAAAAACCAACAAACAAACGAGCATACCAACCACATTTCGCTTGAGTTTTAGTCTCATTTGTATCTGGATACATGTAGCGTACATTGAGATAAATGTTCTTATTATCGCATTTAATTTGCATTGGTTGAATACAGAGCGAACGTTAGTTAGCGTACGTTATACGTTAACAAGTTGTTATAGCAACTTGTAGCTATGTGTCGTTAGCAGCATGTTGCATGTGAATTAGAACTACAATTTTTTTTGTAGGATTTGTTTTTTCATGTAAATTATGCTGATAAGAGCTTACAATAAATATGGTCATTAAGAAATTCTGAGCCATTTTTCAGGCGTCAGCAGAGTGGCCAAATCAGCTTGAGTTAAGACAATTTTTCTGTTGCGACTGCACAAAATTTAATTTAATTCTTATGCGATTTTTTAAAGGTATTTTGGCCTAAATAATTTCAAAATATGATGGTAAAACTGCGCTGAGAACTAATGGGAAATGGGCCTTACATTCATTTTTCTTAATTCAACTTTAGCTGTTATTCCTTGTTGCCACAGAAGTCTTTTCGTTTTGCCAAGAATACTCCATTTTTATGTCTACTAGGGTAACTAAAACTTCTTTTGCAATCTAGAAAAAAATATTAAACTTTCAATTTAAAAGATTCGATCTAAAAACATTTAGTAGAGACTAATTTTACATTTTTATCAATAAAATACCGCAATGAAAAATTTTTATATGTTGTGAAATAATCAATGGAATTTTATTACAAGCTTACTATTCTAACAAACTACTGAAAATTTTAGTGAAAACTTTTATTTCTTGAATTTTTAGCAATTAATTTAAGAGTTGGATCAAAAAGATCTCTTTCAAAAGTTTTAGCAATTCAGTAATGCAAAAAATTTTATATTTTGCGAAACATGATGATTTTGCCAAAATATTCACCGATTTTTTAAAAAAAAAAAAACAGTTATTCTTACCAAAATTTCTATCGACATTTAGCTTATTTATTCATGTTTTCATAAGCAACATTCAGTTTCTTATATCAACATGTTGTAAATGTGAAGCTATCAACTTGTTGCATTAAAGTGATCTTGTTACAAAGAGTATAAATAATTATTATTTATACTCTTTGCTTGTTACATCAAAAAGTATACATACAATCAGTTGCTCTCTTAAATGCTGCAGAAAATTAGGTTGGAATCAGCGTTGCCACAAAAATATTATTATTGGAGCCATGTTGCAGGCCAAATTGAGAAACCAGGAGTGGAACAAAACGTCAACGCTGATCGTAGCTTCTTTCGGTCTTAAATTTCGCCATGAAATCGTAATTTTTTTAAGGATTGTAGTTCAATGAACAAGTCAAAATAATAAATAATGACATCAGAAGCTGAGCAAAATTGAAATTGCTCAGTTGGATTGTAATTTCATTATTTAAATTTCCCTCATTTCCCTAAATCAATATGCAGCATTTTCACTAATTTATTGAACTATAAAACTTAAAAAAATGACGATTTAACGGCGAAATTTTAGACCAAATTAAGTCCCAGCTCAATTGTCTGCAACATTTAAGAGAAAAGAGAGCAATTGCTTCTCTTGATGTATATATACTTTTTGATTACATTAAATTTGCTACTTAAGAGAGTGTTTCACTCTCTCTTTTTTTCATGTATTTACAAGGCTACAAAGCTACAAACATTTTGAGAGTTTAAATTTGCTGGTGCTGTTGTTGTTGTTGTTGTTGCCGCAACATAGACACTTGTTGCATTGAATTGACTGCGGCAGTTACTGCGTATATTTTTATTAACTTAATTTGCCGGCTCCTTTATTTGTTTATATCAAGTCTGTGGTTGTTGTTGTTGTTGTGGCTGTTGCTGTTGTATTTGTTTTGTCAGCCCGAGCTACATTTGAAATCTTAATTAAATAAATTGTTGTACAGCATAATTTGAATGCGTTTCTTGTTTTGTTGTAAAATAATTTAGCGTACATTTTACATATGTACATATATACATATAGACATATGTTAAGTGTATGTACATATATTTAATGTAATTTATAGGTTTTTTATAGAATTCTTATAAGGTGCGGGAAAAATAAATACAAATAAATATTGCAAGAAAATTGCGCGTGGATATATGGTAACTTTTGTTTAATTGAAAATTAAGACAGCAAATGACGAAATCAATTTTCTGCAAACTGTCGAAAATAGTTAAAACTTTTTGAAAAATACTCGTACTTCTATTTCTCACTGAAAAAAATTTTGTACAAAAAGAAAGTGGCTTACTTTGTTCAAATGAATGACTTAAATGAATGGAACAGGCACACATTTTTTTTTTTGGAAAGTTTTAGGAGTAACGTCTAGAATAAGCATCAATTAAATATTAAACCAAATCACTTTTAAAATTCTATATATTGTATTCCGATATTCGACTATGGAAACAGAAAAGCCGAACTGAAAACCGATTGACAAAACAATATGCCAGAGCTTAGACTATACAAAACTGGCAAGAAAGTTGGCAAAATGAAAGTTTTGGACGCTGGACAGCGCGACTAATAACTCAGTTGAACAGCTGGTTAGACAGAAGTTTCGGCGAAGTAAATTTCTGCTTCAAACAGTTTCTATCTGGACATGGATGTTGCCAAAAATATCTCAATAAAATGGGAAAAACTGATTACGCCGAAGACACGCTTTTCAATTGCAGAAACTGAACAGAAAGTAGATGTGAGCTACAGAGACGTGTTAGTCCATTAACAACCTAAAATATAATATCAACCATGCTGATAAGCGAAGAAAACTGAATGTTGATTGCAGAAATAGTACTCCACATGAAGAAGAGAGATTTGAACGCTTACCAAATTGGAACAAATTGAGGCAACGGGTGCCTGGATGCAGGTTTAGAAAACAGATAATGGCAAAGAGCGCAAAATCAAAGGGAACCCCTCTGAAGTAATGCGCAACAAGTTTCCCAGTGGGGATGCATTCTAGAATAAGAGATGTTTTAGTCGGTATACCATCACGGGAGCGCGAGACACCGGTATGATGACGATCTGGCTGATGGTGCGTAATGAATTCCACCAGTCTCTCCTTCGTCCATCTAACTGACTATCGACAAAAATATCATCCAAAATTGAGCCATCTTGCTGCTCGATAAGATAAATTTTACGTGTTACAAAAGTCTATTGAATGCATTGATTTTATTTTTAAAACGACTGTATAGAATTTGATGATATTTGGAAAGACTATGCTTCAAAAGATAAAAAAAGAATTTATTTTGTTGTAAAAAGTTGGCATATATTCGTTGAAATTTTTGTCACATTCGAACCTTTAACAAGACTTTTTTTTTCTGAGCGTAGCTCCTTTTTCTGATAATTTTCAAAAATTTGAATAATTTTTCCTATTTATTTTTTATATCATCACGAGTAGAGTGATGCGTCATTTGCAAGCAACATAAAGCTTACGAAATAATAAAACTTAATTAATTGATACCAAGGTTCTACTGTGCTTATTGACACATGTTGTATCTTTTACATCACAAATATATTTTTGTTGCCAATTAATTTCTTTTACTTTAATCGAATGACGCAAATTCATCTATATTGCTTACAATCTTACATATCAATTTTTGTAATATTTTGTATGATGTCTCAACAAAGTTTTGTAGAAAAGTTCGCAAGTGCGAAAGGCTTCATTTTCACACTCATACCAATAGCCGTTTTTCTGTTTTGATTGTAAGATTTCCGTAACAATATTGATTTATTCAAATTAATTTGTTTTACGCAGGTATCATGTATTATGAAATATAGCCGAATTGGTAATTAAATTGTGTTTGTGGGCTATTTGTCCTTGAAATAAATAGTTGAATTGAAAAAAAACCCATGATACTTAATTTAATTTAATATCTTTGTACCCTTGTACTTATTTTTCATTAAAATTATTAAAAAAACTGTAATAGGAAAGTCATAACGAATGTTGAGGAAAAAAGGCAATAAATTAAAACAAAATTTTATTTGCAAAATGTTTCACTTGAAAGTCACTAACAAGCCCAGAAATTTTCATAATGAAAGGATACCGACGCCACCACACAAAAATTGAAAAAAGTGACTCATAATTAATTTTTCGGTAAGGTGTCGGTTACATATTGAGTAACGTGACCAGGGGGTGAGGTTAACATTGTTATCACATTGAAGTGAATGTAATAGTAGTAATTAATGCTGCGTTTGGAAATTCATATTTATTTAAGAGGGTGTAGTACCTTCGAAAAACGATTTGATTTGTTTTAAAAAAAAAGCTTTATTTGTTTCACTGAATTGGTATCATCAGTCAGAAACAAGCTACTTGGTCAGAGAATCCGATGTAGCTGTAAGGTGAAATGAATGTGTACGGTGGGTGAGCTTGAACAAGTAATCATACAACCACAATATGTTCTTCACTTGGTGACTAATGACATTGAGAGTTTATCCAGGGCATTTGCCATCTCTAAGGTTTCTCCAACGGATTCACTTCGCATACCTACTTTCTTCAAGTATTGTATATTACTGTATGGCATATTTGTGTCCTCATTTATTTTGGTCTGCCTGTTCTCTATAAGTTATATACTAATGCCCGATAGCAATCTTCGTTCTGTGCTCTTTGTAGGATATACTCCAAACAAGCGAATTTTGTTATCCTGATCGGGATATTTATATCGTTTTGATTTGCTCATTTATATTGTTTGGGCAGTATATATGAAGGCAAAGGTTCATAAAAACTTATGAACATCATTGATCTTAACAGTATGCACCATGTCTTACATGCGTACAACATTAGGCGTAGCAAATGGAGCTTCATTTTATACGCTGTGTTTTTTTTTTTTGGTTTCCAGATTTTTTTAAGTTGTGAGGAAGTTAGCTCCCCACATTTAAAACTTTCGAAAAATTTATTTGATATTATTTAGAACTGCTCACTAACAAAAAATGAAATTCGATTAAACATAATTAAAAATGAACTAGTAAACATGTTATCTTCGGCCAGGCCGAAACTCACATACCCTACACTGCATGGAAAGTATTTTCTAAATAAAGGTTAAAAATTCATTGAAAATTTATTACCTAAAACTTTCATGAAAATCATATGTGCCAATTGTAAGTTCTGCGATGTGAAAATTTTCAATTGTTGAAAAGCGCAACGCCCACTTTTCGAATTGCGTCCACTTTAAGCACAATTTAAGATATTTATGATCTGTATTCGTGTACTTAATTTCATCACAATATCTTGCACGATTAACGAGCTATGGCGTAATTAAAGTTAAAGCTTGGGGCTGTGCCACGCCTTTTTAAAAGCCTTTGCGAATTTGATACCTAGCCCAATCTTAATTTTGTTCACATGTTCACCAAATCAGCAAGTTTCATCAAAATCGCAGCATCATTTTTCAAAATAGACTTGGGTATATTTACATAGAGTATGGGCGGTGGGCATGGCCGTGAACCGATTTTGCCTACTTGCATGCTAGCAGCTTGTACGAAGGTGTAAACTATGTGCCAAATTTCATTGAATTAAGCTTGCTTAGATTCCCCGTAAACGTGATTTCAACAGATAGACAGACAGACACACAGACAGACACACAGACAAATAGACAGACAGACAGACAGACAGACAGACAGGCAGACAGACAGACAGACAGACAGACAGAAAGACAGACAGACCGACGGACAGACAGACAGACAGACAGACAGACAGACAGACGGACATAGCTATATCGACTCAGATGGTGACGCTGATCAATAATATATAAACTTTTCTACACCTGCCACGCCCCCATCTAGGCGTTACAAACAGAATGTATAAAAATATTGTCTGTTGTTCTGCACAATAATAATGTACAACAGGTCGTATGAGTGACCTTCGTATGTTTATTTCTATTATTGGCGTTTAATGATATTGTTTGTTTCGTCATATATGAAATCAAACGCTTTATGGTAAGTTGTTCAGATAGTTTTTGAATCTTGAGGCATTTTCTACAAAACAATTGTGCTACTGCTTTTGTAAGATTTGCTATTTTTAGTTTTCCGAAATTTTGTTACTCTTATGAATATGACAAAAATTTGCTTATGAAAAAAGTTCATAATACCCGAATTCGATAACCCTGAAGAATTTGTAGAAGAGTTAATGCTGTTTCAAAAATTACATAGATAAAATCAGTCTAAGTATTGGTACGCATTATATGAACTCCTGAGCATTTTTTTTGGGTTTTTTAAAACTACTAATGATATTGGTGCTGCCTCAAAGCGATCATCATTGATTAATAAAATATTGGATAATCGAAGATCCTTCATTACTGAAAGTGAACTTCCATTTTCTTCTACATCTAATTTCAATAACTTGACTTTAAAAAACGAGGTCCTGATTTTGGTGAAAAAAAAACAATCCTTGAAGAAAGTATTCATGACGGTATAATTCGTGAGATCACATTCGTATGTTTTTAACTCAAAAAAGCTCCTCAGTAACATATGTATGTATAGATCATCAACTTCAGCTGTTTTTTTTAAGAAGTGCACATGACACTTTTTGTCGAAATAATGTCATCAGTTTTTTCATACAATTACTCGGTAACAAAATCATTTGGAAAATTACAAAAAAATCAATAGAAGTTAAAGAAAAATCACCTTTGAGCTATGCAATTTCTATGGTATAATTTACTCAAATAAAAAATTTCGTGGGAAAAAATTGTTTTGAATTGTTCACTCTAAAAACTATTTGTTGTTTTCAGTATTTCAGTTGAAAATTTTCATTAAAAAACTATGCAGTTTTTAACGTTGCTATCCCTTAGACAATATCTATATATCAAGATATGTCATTCGAATGAAATATATGACCAATAAGTCGTTTACTTTGTAATTTAGATGGAATATAGGAAACAATTCCATTTAATATGTGGAATAATTTGTAATAATTTTCCAAAGCTCTGACTAGTTATCCATACCCAACGGGAAAAAGTAGCAGCGTTCCAAAATGATGGTTTGAATAGGACAAGCAAGTTTTATGGAAATAGTAACTACAAAACATCTATACGACAGCTAATGAAGTTTGAAATCTTTATGGGCTAAGGCATTTAAACAGCACGTAACATCGGCATACTTAAGCTCAATTAGTAAGATCGCTGCTTCTGAATGGATGCGTGCAACTGTTAGGCACAACGCTCAGATTGAGAAATTTTGTTTCTTAAAGGACGAACTTGTTTGAAACGGCAATTTTTAAAATTTATTTAATAATTTTTTTATTATTTGCTATGTAATTTTCGCAGCTGAGCTCGAATTTAATTTTTGAGCACTTGGCTGGTATTTTCGAAAATGAAATATATTTCTGTACTGAAAAAATTTTAGGTAAAAATTACAAAAGATAAATTAACAGCTATGGGGCATTGCACAAAAAATCGGGGATAAAAATTTTGAGCATATTTGTTAAGACCATAGTACACAGCCTTATTTCCCACTGACCCATTGGCTAGATGAGTGCGAATAAAAGCAAAGGTTCAAATCTGGGATATTTTCTGGGAGCGATCGTTTGATGTGATAAAAACGAAAAAGGAGATTCATCATGGCGCAATCGTAATAAAAACGAAAAAGGAGATTCATCATGCCACAATCTACTTTCCTGCTGGGTAATAAATTTCAATAATTTTCCTAAATCAATTAAAATTCTATCCAAACGACAGCATTTAATTCTTCCAATAAGATATTTACTTTCATATTTCAAATACTGACAAACCATACACATAAGAACCAATTAATTGCAATGAAAATCATTAAAAATAAATGAGTCAGTAAATTATAACAATTTACAAATAATTGTTGATTATATCAAATTTAAATTACATGTTATTGCTGTTGTAAAAGCAATGTTGTAATTTTATGAAACAAGAAAGACAACGCATTGTAAGAGAGCGTGTCTGAAATATCAATGACAATCTCTTATAGTATACCCTCTGAATGCATAAGAAATGTGGAGAAATAATATCGTCCTTGAACGCCATAAGCAATATAGATAACCATGACCATTACCCCACTCTAATTAGAAACATTTTAATAGATAAATATCCTAAAATAGTCTTAATTTGGACTCCAGGTTATGTTCAAATATGTCACCTCTCATCAAAGCAACAAATTTAAATACCAACGATAAAACAAAGTTTTTAAAAAATAACTTTATACTGAAACACCAAAAATACACTTTGGAAAAATCATCCACATGGTACAAAAGTCAATAAATACCCAAAATACGACTATATCCAAATTTCTAAAATTTGATCATGAACCCTTTTTCACCAGACTTGACCTAATTAAGCTGGAAAGAGGTCGTCTTGGACACAGCAAGCTTTCCCACATACACTTAATGGATAATAAGTAATATATCCAACCTTTGTCCATACTGCAACTACACGACAGTTACCAGAGAACACTTCTTCATCAATTGCAACTATTTTCACAGTCATATCTTCAATAAACATGATCCAATCCAATCTCTTTCAAATCCAACTATCCAGAATATACAAAAAGTCATTGCATTCCTCAAAAACACAAATTAATATCATAAAATTTAAGCAACATTGTTAAGCTTTGTAAAAACTAAATCTAAAGCACCTAAATTAAATCTTTAACTCGAAATAAGCTGAAGGCCACAGCAGCCATAGCTCTATTTTTCTATTCCTATATTTTTAATTTTAAGTTATAGTTTGTAAAATCAAATAAGAAATAACAACATAGCTTTTGTAAAAGTAGTTTAGTATGATATTATACAACTGATACTTTTTCATAATCATAATTACATAATATATATATATATATATATATAATATATATTATATTAGTAAATGAAAATTTAAATAGCTGATATTTAAGCAGAAAGTCATATAGTTTAGTTGAAGAAAGTACACCCTCTTGTTGAAAATACTTTTAAGTTATCAATTGTTAGCCATATATTTTTAAAGTATTTTTCCATTAAACTAATTATGGCGTGGAAAATCTTAAAATTTTTTGGGACTCCCCTCTTAGTTGAGTTATGTTTTTAAAAACAACTGACGTTAAATTCGAAAACCTGATGAAATAAAATTAAGCTCTTACGATATTATTGTCATCTACTAAATGTAAGTTTTTTATTTGGGAGCCTTAGTCCAAGGTTGAAACTCTTGCAAAGCATTCAGTTTAGTAGCAGAAAGTGAAATTCTATGTATAATGGTGGACGATCTTGCTAACTATAGTCGAAAAAGTTTAAATAATTTGAGTATGCAGAACTATGGGTAAGCAGTTATGGTATAAGGATCAAGCTAAAAATCTATAGTCAATACTGAGTACAGAGTCGAACGTGAGTTTGTATTTTGAGCTCTAGCACTTTTCACACCGGATTTTTATGGCATTGAGTTTTCAGCATGAAATAATATATCAGTGATATAACTTTCAATACCTACATGACCTACTATATAATTCCTCGTTGGCACAATTTATATCAAAAAAAATTGTTCACAAAAATTATTGTTTCAAGAAAGACTTTTCAAATGAGATAAATACTGTTGGAAAGAAGAGAGTCTTCATGCGACATTAACTACAGTATAGCGGTAAGAAAAACAGCATTGATTTTTTTCCGGCAAACTAGTTTTTTCTAAGCCAAACTTTAAGCCTAAAAATATGCTATGCATTTTTTTAATAATAATGGCGTTTAGCTACTACAGCTATTAGCCTTCTTAGTTAAGAAGCTCTGGTTTAGCAAATGATCCAGATACAAGTTGTTGCATATAAAGTGTAACCGCAACAATTCTACGGGAGCTCAAATACTGCATAAGTAATAGCTTCAATCGATCCTCATATGGCGGAAGGTTGCAAGAGTCAATTTACTTTAAGTCTTTGAGAGCGAATACATTTTTTTTTGTATTCTCACAATATAATTTATATAAATATTATAAAATATACATAATATGGTAAAGTATGACAGTAAAGACTTATCAACCTAACCTAACCTACTAGGAGTATGCTAGTAAGAAAGCCTTAGAAATCTTTAGAGTAACAAACATGCTTTTAACGAACATTGGTTCCATTTCTCGGAATTTAATGACTCAGTTCAAATGAGAGTAGAGGTCAACTTTTGGTCAGTCTATTTTCATTTTATTTTATTATGACTACAATTTGAAGTGACATATCACTGTGAACTTAAAGACTAAGGCTATTTATAAAGTATTTCTGTAACAAGTCAAAGTTTGCAAAAAAAAAAAAATGTTTCAAGTTACTGAACTTTTAATTTGCATAACTGCTACCTTTGGCCGCCTGTCACTCTAAGCAAAACTATAAAGCATTTTTTTCTGAAGTTTCTATTTTTAACCAGCTATTATTTGCAAGCAATTATTATAAAAATAGCTTTAATTTGCAACAACTGCTATTGATAACAAAAAAAAAAAAATACAAAAATAAAAAAATATAGAAAAATTAAAATTAATTGTGAAAACAAAAAAGTTATAACCAATAAAAGGAACATAAATGCGCATTTAACACACAACTTGAACCGAACCAGTTACACATTTGATGGATTGACGTAATTAACGACTATAGAGACAAAACGGGTTGTTTATTACCGATAGCACCCTTGCCAATAAATGGGCGGCATGACAGCGAGGGGGCGCATTGAGCGCAGTTATGAAATATAAATTTGCTAATTATGGCCTACATCAAATCACAAACGAAAATGCTAATGAGATCTGTGTGTCTTTTTTTTGCAGATTAAAACGCAGACACGTGCAATTTAATCAAGTCGATTAATAAAGCTGATATTCGTAAATGAATACGAAAAATCCAAATTGACTTTATTCTACTACGCCCACTCGTATGGGGCGACAAATTCGCTTGAATTGATTGCTTAGCACAATGTAATTGGCAAATATGATATATAGATTGACTTGTGATGATAACGTCAAAGTTATCACTAGTTTTTAGTTGCGTTACACCTGTCAATGATTTGATTTTTATTATTTTTGAAACTTTAACTTCATTTGTTTTTAATTGCGCCGTGTTGCATGGGTTTTTTCGTTTTAAATCATTTTTTTTTTAGCGGACTGTCGAAGAAAGCATAGGCTTAATATTTTATAAGCAAAACATTTTTTCAGTCATACACAGGTCTAAGGACGTATGATAAAATTTGTCAAAAAACCTCATGTTTTGGACATTTTTTGTGATTGCAACCAGCGCACAATGGCTCGCTTTGCTTTAACTGGTGGTAAAAATCTATTCTTGGATGTATCGTTTAAGAAAATGTAATATATGGAGAAATATATTGAATGGAGAAATACATAGAGCTAATGATGGTACAGTTAACTAATTTGGATTATTTGTTTTTTTATTTAAGGTCCATCAAAGTTGAGTGAGTTTTGGAACTAGCAAAACCTTGATTTTTGGGAAAAAAGTGCATGTTTTTATTGAAAAATTCGTAGAACTGTTGAAAAAAATGCAATCAGGAAAAATGGCATTTCAAATTTTAAAATTTTAGTTTTGACTTAAACACGAAAATTTTGAAGTTAAAAATAGTAAAAATAACATTTTTTCACTAAAATAAAATTTTTTAACATTAATTTAATCGCACAAAACTTAAAATTTCATATTGAAGTTGCAATGTATTTGAAAATGCTCTTTTTATTTTACATCATGGCACTTTGAATCATTTATGAAATCACCTTAAGCCAATGCGGAATCAAACCACAATCGATCGAAAAGTTCATGAATCTCATAGACATTTGTAATAAATACAGATAGAATGATAAAATTTGATAAAAAACTATAATTTAGTTCGCCATAATTGACAAAAAAACAAATGATTTAAAATCAGCTGACTGCCACGCACAGTTTTGTAATTTTCTCTAATTATTAAACGAAACTCGGAGCAATGGTAGATCAATGACTCAATTTAGTTTCACCACAAACTTGACCATAAGAAGCTTGCAATCTCTGATGTACCATAAAAGTGCCTACATGTCATGCTTTGTCATAAATTTTTCGAACCTTCCCATTAACTCTAGACGCTTTATGTATTATGTGTGCGACTCCTAACAACTCACGCTCAGGGTTGCCAAGTGGACATCAAATATTTTCCACATAATGTATTACAATTTTACCTTTATCCACAAATTAATTGAACATTATTTGATCGAATTTATCCACAAAATATTTTACTTTTTATCATTTTAAGGAAAAATTATTTTATTTCGGAAAGGCCAGGAATTCCATCTTTTTAACCCCGTGGCAGCCCTGCCCACGCCGCACAGTGGTGATTCTACGAAAATTTAACAAACTGCAGTAAATGGCGGAACTTTATCGACTTAAATGTTGTTATTCAGAATCTTTATTTTAAAATAAAATTATAATTATTTTTCATGATGTTAAGTATTAAATTAACGTAAATTCAATTAGAAAAAAATAAAAATTGTTACAAGGTTATAAAACTAAAAACTTTTTTACAACTCGCATACGGTAGCTTAACTTTCAGCTGTTTACCACAAAGTGATAAATACGCTACCCGTATGTTATAATTCATTTGATTACATGTAGCTTGTTCCAATACAATTTACACTCTTACACTGCATGGTGATCGTACTCCCTTGCACACTCTCTTTGGACGTTATCAATTGAGTGGTGGTTGTTCTGTTGTAATTTCCGTTTCCGATTTCAACTAAAAATCGGAAAAAAAAACTTTGTTTTTGCATGAGTGTACCAGGGCACTGTAATGTGTATCGATATTTATGTTTAAAACTCGAAAGTTAACGCGGACATATTTTAAATGAATACATTTTTGTTTTTATAATTTAACCTTAAATACAAACAAACAAACACGAATTTTGGAATGCATAAACAGATGGATTCGAATGCGTTCAGAAAAATTTTATGCGTTTGGTTTACAAAGGCTGTAATTGAAAAAATCTTGAGCTATCGCAAAAATACTGCTGATATGCTTTATTGCTATCAAATTGTGATCTGATCTTTTGCTGCATCAGAGCTGTTTAACTTTGCTCGTTAAAATTGTAATCGTAGAGTTTATCAACCGTTTAGTTTGATAGCATGACAAACCTAATTTATAATCTTAGCTCGCCAAAAGATCAACTCAAACTTAGAATGAAAACCGACTGTAGTTAATTTAATGGTCTCTTGATTGTTGTCTTGTGCATGTTGCATGCTTTTGTTTGATTTGTGAGACTCGAGCTCCACAGCATGCAGCGTTAATGTCTTGCTACACTTCATCCTTGAACTGAGTGAATATATAAATGTAATTATTTA
Organism: Meiosimyza decipiens; assembly: GCA_963680825.1. NCBI lineage: Eukaryota > Metazoa > Arthropoda > Insecta > Diptera > Lauxaniidae > Meiosimyza > Meiosimyza decipiens. The sequence continues at coordinate 69,084,678 of OY804261.1, read as the reverse complement.
TATATATTTTTATATGTGTGTATGCGTACACTTACGCTTATAACACGAATCAAAGCTTTTAAGCGAAGTAGCTAAGAAGGCCAATAGCTGCAGTAGCTAAAATCTATTATTTTTATAATTATTTTATTGAGCTTTTTGTTACAGTAAATTACACAAGACGAAGATTAAATATAAAAACAAATGGCTAAAGCTATTCATACAAGTTTCGTCTATTGCTAAATGGAATCATCAGTGACCTTTGAGCCGTTGCAATGTGGAATATTTAAGCCTGATGCTTCCCCATATGCATAGATTATTTTTTTCGTTTTGTGTCTTTTTTTTGTAACTCATTGGGCTTTCTTTGCAAGTAGTAATTTTTGAGATTTCCTTAAAATAGAGTAGAAGAAGCTTATTTTTATTTCTTAAAATTAAACTAAACCCCTCGCCACCAAACACTTCGCTTCGCTGGAGGGTGCTTCTCAAAAATTTTTTTTTTTATATTTGACAACTTAATTATACCTTTCTTTAGCAACTAAAAGTATGCAATGGAATTTTAACTTTCCTTATGCAACTAAAAGTAGGCAATGGAACTTTAACTTTCTTTAACAAAGTATGCAATAGAATTTTTGTTTTGTTTTTAATCTTTCTCCATCATTAGACGCACATTTTCTGACAGGGAAATCTACTTCCTAAGACAATTTTATTTGTAGTAGTTGAGACTTTGCAATATATTTTATTGCGAGAACTTTTTCTATAATATTACGAGAAAAAAGATTTTATTTGCAAGTAATGCCATCCATAATAACGTAGTCAAAAAATCTTTCTGATTCCTTACGCATTTGAAAGTGTTATACGACCATGCTTGCGTAATAGAATGACCTTAATATTTTATAAACAAATGTGGGTTAATATACCATTATCATGGGAAAAATCAATGTTGGTGTTTTTGATTTGAAATTCAATCATGATTGTGATGACATCGTAAGTTTATCTGTTCATCAGTTTTCGATTAACTTTCAATGACGTAATTGTAAAGGATAATGCGATTGCATAATAAAATTTATGTGTGTTGGCTTTTTGGTATCAGTTTAGGTTACTAATTAGTATTTTTGATGAGGTTTTCTAAGCAGCTTTTTTTTTTAAAATACAATTTCCAATAAAACATTAAAATTTCGACTTTTTCCTGACGTTATGCCACTTATTTGCTGACATTTGGTGGGCGTCTGTGGGTGATCTACTAAACATAACCCCTAACATAAAATGAACAGAAAACATTAAAAAGTTATAAAGAATGATCGAATGGTCATGAGAAAAATGCTGTCAATGCGCAAAGTTCAGTGTTTGTTTTCTTTATCAACTTGAAAATCATATCCTATTAACTAAACTTACTGTTCAGTATAGCGTGTAATAACAACAAAAAAATTACATAAGCAAAATAAAAAAAAAAACTACTGGAGCTATTAAGTTTCATCCATTGTCAAATGGAATCATCAGTGACCTTTCTACACCATGAATGAGAATATTTAAACATGTTATGTTTTCCTTTTTGCAACACTTGTTGAGCGTCGAAACAAAAGTGAAAGAAAGCAATTAAATAATCCTTTTTTCTGTTGTGCATCTTTGCTTCTGTAAAACTTTTCTTTTGTATCGTTTCTCAACAAATCTATCCAAAAAAGAAAAGATAGCATGCTTACAAATTCTCATACATCGGCTTAAAGGTCACTGATGATTCCACTTAGCAATGGTTGAAATAAGTATGACTTGATTTAGCCGTTTTTGTTGTTGTCATACGTTTTGAAATTGCTTTGGTAATAGTTTTTGTAAATCTTTTTCTTTCTTATTTGCTCTAAATTTGATAATTTCTTGGCTTGGTAAATCTTTACAGGAAATTAATAAATCGATTTGAACTTACCTTGATAATTTTTGATTTGGCCACTTGCCAAGTATTCTTATCTCTTTTATGATGATGTGATTTTTTACGCAGACCTCTAATTTTACTTTGGTAATCCATTTTGCGCGTGTTATGGAGATGATTATGATATTATGTATCCAATAACTTGTGATATATAAAAGTAATTTTTTTTTTTTTATTTTTATATTTTAGAAATATAACAAGGCAGTTGAATCATGGCGATTTCTTAAATACGAAAACTATGAACATTCATCTCGGATACATTGTCAATCGCCATTTTGTGTGTATTTTTGTTAAATCTTTATGTACGCGATAGAAATACATCAAGTATAAATTTTATATAGTTTCACTATTTCCACTATGACAATTTGCGTACACTGTAGACACGATTTTACAAGCACGAACAATAATGTGCTGCATACACTTTTGTGATGAATTAAGACGTCAAGTTGTCAAAGGTACACAATTAAACTTGTGCTGATTGAGATTTCTTCAAGCGCTTCCGGTGAGTTACACAGTGACATTTTTTTCTTTTAAATTTTCAATCTGTTATTTTGCTACTTTGCATGTTAAACACATATGCACATGTGTATGTTAAAGGGGAGTAGAAAAAAAGAGTAGTAGACGATACACCGTTTCGGTCGTAGTTTTTTAATGCACAAATTTTATTATTATGATATTTTCGCTTTGCTTTCATAGATGATGTTATTCATATATGAGGTTTATTTCAACTCAATTTACTTGTGATTATTGCTGTGGCAATCATTATCACCATTATCATGATGATCATGGGAAATGATAGTCAACGTTATCATTTCATATTAAAAGCAACAACAAAAACACTATTGTTGCTCATGCATATTTATGTGAAAATCCGGCGCATATCTCACAGATAATTCATTCATTCACAGTGACATTCCGTACCAGTCGTTATGTTGTTGATGTTTTGTTTTTTTTTGTTTTTGATTTATCACTTCTCTACACTTCTTAGCTCTCGAAGTGTTTTATGATTATGTTGGATTGCTTCATTGAAAGGGAAGAGAACTTCATTCAGTAAGCGGTTATCACGCAAATTTTGCAAATGATGTGTAACTACTACATGTATATATGTAAGTATGTAGTGGGGTTTCTTTACGCTACACGCAGGGTACATTAATTTTGTCATGCCGTTTGTAATACAAAGAGAAGGGGCGTGACAGTTATGGTAATGCAACCGATTTTCAGTAAAATACTAGTAATGATTTGGACTGGCACCAAACAAAAAGCGGGTAAATGTCAAAATAAGGGCGTGCCACCTTCAAAACAAGATAAAGCTTAAAAAAATTATTTAAAGTAATGCAATCAGCTTTTACACAAATAGTAGCAGTGGCTTGAATCAGTACCAAACAAAAAGTTGGCGTATTTCGACAAGACTTAAACGAATCGAAATAAACACTCTTCAGGAATACCTTACTAAATTTTCAGAGAGAGACAGCAAGAAATGCGTGATATGACAAGCAAATAAAGACGTCGGCTTCTTCTTTACGTATACATTAGTTATCGATACGTTTCCTAACTCTCGTTACTTTGTGAAAACTCACGACCTATTTTCTGAAAAAAAAAATGTACTGCAGCAATCGATGGCTAAAAAAATCGAAACCAATCAAGAAAAAAAGTAAACAAGTGTAGGGCGAAAATGATGGACAAAAAAGTTGAACGAGAAAAATTTGAATGAAAAACAAAGATGCGTCCAAGTTGGAAACTCCATCGTCATATATCTTTTTAGAGGCCCAACTTTTGCGTCGTCTAACTTTTTCCGTCTGTCAACAGCTTGCCGTTGAACATTTTTGACGTCCAACTCTTTTTGTTTGCCGTTTAAGTCCTCCGTCACCCAACTATTTTGTCGTCCAACTTTTTTGTCGTCCAACTTTTTTGTCGTCCAACTTTTTTGTCGTCCAACTTTTTTGTCGTCCAACTTTTTTGTCGTCCAACTTTTTTTGGGATTCAATACTCATTCATCTGACTATTTTGTCGTCCAATTTTTTGTCGTCCAATTTTTATTGTTTCAAGTTCTTAATCGCCTTAGTTTCTTGTCTTTTCACTGTTTGTCATTCTTGTCAAACATTTCCAAAAAAGTTTTAAGTATTAATTTTGTTGGCAATCTTAGCCATAATAAAAAGTATATTAAAGTAAAAAGATATATAGCAGAAAATTGCAACTTTGAATGGAATTCCTAGGAGTCCTAGCCGTTACATTATATGCTAACTGTCCTACCCGTGACAATTAAAACGTCTTAACGAGATCATATTATTAAAATACTCGTAGTAATCTCTTCAAAATCCATTGTAATTTCGTTTTTAAAATTTTTAACAATGAATTTCTCACTTTATTTTTGTTTATTCATTCATTTCACTTTTGCTTATTATCATTTTTTCTTGATTGCTACTTAAATTATTCGCATTTTCTTACGTTTGTGTAGATAGGGTTGTGCGTATGTGTTTCATTATTTTAGTATTTCTTTTGCATGCGTATGTGTATGTGTGTTTGTAAAAAGTAAAGACGAATGCAAAACGTTACAAATTTATTTCAATTTATTTGTTTGTTATCTTGATAAACTCGCTCAATGTTTGCGAAAATATTTTTAAATTTTTTTCTTCATTTTTACATTTTTGTCTTCAGTCTTTTGCGCGTCTTAAGTTACTTATTCGTTTGGTCAGTCTGTCATTTATGTGGAACTTTTTCTTTATTGCAAGTATGCGGTTAGTTTTTCTTTAGAATATTTTATATATAGTTTTATGCATATAGTAAGCAAGATATCGCACATCATGTTATTATAGTAAATTTGCAATCACCTTCCATGAACTACTTGAGCTTTTTTAGAATAAATATTATTTTTTAGTGAAAACATATATAAAGGTTAGGTCATATTGTCAAAAATATGTTTTTTTTTTAGAATTAATTAATAACCCATTTTTCAAAATCAAGTTGCATAGACTGTAGAACAGTCAAATTAAATTATAAAAATCAAAAATACCATGACAATCATATGAAGACAAGCAAATTCCACCAATAAGGGTTTTGATAAAGACTCTTTCGAATGTGCTGATATTGTTTGAGGTCCTATGTAACAAGAACACCAACCCAGAGTGGTTTCAACAACCGAAAGTTAAAGTTATAGTTCCAAATCTTCAATTTACGTGATATTTTTATATTGAGCAAACTTTTTTCAGTTCAAAAAGAGTAGAGTCTGATTTCCGTAATGCCAAAAACTTACAGTTCCGTAATTTTTAAACGATTGCCAGTTATGGAGGCTTGATTCAGCCATGCCCGGAATTTCATGTCAAGGCTGGGGTTCTGGTAGAATTTCAAAAATTTCTGAAATAGCCGGGAATTTAACGATTTTTGTGACATAGATTTTAAAGTTGCAAGGTCAAGGTGCAACTGTGGGCATTTTTATTTAAGAAAAAAAGTTTTTTGCAGCAATCAACGGATAAAGTCGATAAAGAATATTTGACCATGTTAAGGACACAAGAGGTTTTGGGTAGTTCCTTTGAGTTTTAATTTATTTTATTGACCTTTTTACACTATGCATTTGTAAAGTTTTAAAAAAATTTGTCTCTATATTGATGTACCCCAAAAATTTTCCAAATAAAAAACAACATAGACGGATTAATGAATGTAGCCCTAGGAGACATATATTAATGCACTACTTAATCACACCGTTAAATTACATATTTTCATTCGAAACTTACTTATGAAGCATAATAAAAATGTGCTAAGTTTTTCTATAAAAGATCACTTCAGTGTAATGATGCGAAATCGGTTAAACGCTTAACGTGTGGTTTTTAATATTCATGATGTTTTGATTTGTTGAGATTCACTCTATATATATTTTTCTAACACTTTTGCATGTCTTATTTTAAAGCACAGACTACACTAGATGCCAAGGGCATACGACCCCACAAATAACAAATACAGTGGTGCACGTGAAATGGCATAAACTTAAACTTTCCATTTAAATAATTAGTTAATTAACTAAGCGTGCGTATAATAAGATGCGAGTACGTCAGCTTTTGATTAAAACTTTGTTTATTTTCGAAACATACAGCTTATTATTCCAAAAACAGAAAAATACTCTCTTTAATTAAAGCTCGAGACACGAAAATATACAAAAAAATGCTAACGACCAGCGGAACAACCGAAACAGACTAAATGCAAAATGAATGGAAATATTTTCTGGACTGATGTGTCGCATACAACGCCGATGCCTATGGCGGGCGGGGGCAATTAGAGGTAGCGGACACATGACACATTCATAATCATATACATATGTTAAAAAAAAAACAAAAAAAATTAAATTTTTTCTTCTTTTGTACTTTTGCTTAGCTTTACTTAATAAAAAACAAAAAAAAAAAACATTAATACTTATTATGTGTGCTGGAAAAAAAAAAAACAAAATATATCCGAACAAACATATGAGTACACGTAAATTTTTCTACTTTATATCATATATATGAGACTATATACCTATATAACGTTTGTAACGATCGATGTACGTTTACAGACATGCAGAAATAGTCCGTCAGGCAGGCAGGCAGACAGGAGCGACAGTATGGTCAGTTGGTCTGAAAGTCGCACAAATGCACAATAAAAGAAACTACAGACAAACGCAACATAGAACTTATCAAGTCTGTAAAATGAGTAGTATTTTAAAAAAAAAAAATTCGTACCCGCGTATAGTATACAAGTACTTACTCGCGTAGGCTTTCTCTCTCACTAGTTTAGTCTGCTGTGATTCATAAATTGAAATGTAGTCTCCCTTCAGTGTAACCCCATGCCCAGCCACCATCCTAATGTTTGCATGCTATGTACAAACGTTTGATTCTATGAAAGCGCAACAGAAAGTAAACATAGAAACTGTAGTATTCGTACGTATGTATGTATGTATACGGTAAAAATAACGAAACTCAAAAAAGAACTTGCGACCCGCCGTCCGACGAATTGCCGTCCGCCGGGCGTTACTACAATGAAAAGTAGTTGAGTGTTTTCAATTGTGCGTAACTTGAGCTCAACATGCGAGGGCATCACTTGCATTTTAGTGATAAGCTGCTTTAAGTGTGAAGAATTCAAATGGCATAAAATAACTTTCACTTGAATTTCGTCAAGTGTACACGGAGAGAAATATTTTTCAACTATATATATATATTCTATAATAAGCTATAAGAGAGTAATAATGGCAAGGGTTGGTATACGCAAGTTTCCGAGACACTCACGCTGAAGTGAAAGCGATTGAACGTTGCATCAAGTATTGCACACTGAGAAAATGATTTGTTTGTATGTAAGAAATGTGTATTTGATGTTGAACAATCAAATGTCAAACATATTTTGTTTGGCATACATTGTAACAAATCTTGGTTGAAACATTTTACATATGTTTGACGTTAATAAATATATTAATAAATTGCTATATTTTATCAAATTGTCTGTTCAGTGTATGCTGACTAACTGCAACAAAAGTTATGTCTACATTCTCTTCGACAACAGATCAGCAATGAGCATTAAAAACAAAGGTCATAGAACACAGAATATCATATCATCAAATAACATACAATGCAAATGTCAATGACAAAAAACTATCGATAATCTTGCTAGACAACTGACATATTAGGTCTGACTTTTAACTAGTCAGAACTAATCAGATTTTTAGGACTTAGTCAGTTTTCATACAAAAAGTTAAGCAACAGGCCTATTGTTAGATTTCTCTTAGAAAGAGATTACCTGACATTCTGGAGAGATATCTTAGGTTAAAGGCAGACAAAATCGAAGCAATCGCAAAATATTGAAAAAATCATATAAAGTCGGAAATAATGAATATACATCAAAGAAGTCAATATCCTCCAAAAAATATGACAAAATCTTTACACTGAAAAAATCGATTAAAATCGAAGAGTATCGACTTATATCGAAAGAGTCGAAAAGTATCAATACGAGGGTTGCCTTTTATACATATTTCGGGATTGGACAACCCTAGTGTTGCAATCTGCCAACTGACAGCTCTATCGTAAAGCTTGACATTTTTGAGGTTATATGTACTCAGAACGTTTTGACATACGAGCGCTATTTGTGTTGTTTACAGTAACTTAAAAGATTCATCTCGCCCAAAAAATGGAATTAAATCGTGAACATTTTCGTGGGATTATTTTTTACAACTTTCGACCTGAATTAACTCAACAACAGTGCATCGATAAACTTAATTCAATTTTTGACGATGAAGCTCCATCAAGGACCAGTGTTTATCGATGGTATGGTGAATTCTACCGAGGTCGTAGTTCACTCCAAGACGAATTTCGTGAAGGTCGTCCAAAATCAGTTGTTGTTCCGGAAACCATTGATGCTGTGCGCCAACTGATATTGCAAGATCGTCATGTGACCTATCGTGAGATTGAGACAACCTTAGGCATTAGTGGGACCAGCATACATTCAATATTGCATGAACATTTGATCGTCAAAAAAATTTGTTCGCGTTGGATCCCACACAATTTGTCAATCGCTCAAAAAAAGGCTCGTGTCGATTGGTCGAAAGAAACGCTCCAAAAATATTTAATATTATAAATATTTAATATTATGTTATAAATATTTAAATATTTAAAATATTTATTTGATTAATATTTGTTTTTGTTCTCTAATCCCGGAATATAAAAGGCAACCCTCGTATAAATAAAAATGTCAATGAAAGTTGAATGTTTTTGAAAACATCGAAATGTCGATAAGCATCGAAAAACATCGAAAAAGTAGATATGTATCGAAAACATAAAAGCGTAATATAAGTTGGAGAGTATAGAAAATATGAAGAGTTGATGCAAGTCAAAAGACATCCAAGAAATCCCAAAGTATCGAAAAACATTAAAAATGTCGATAAAGTTACAATAAGTAGTTAGATTTAATTCAAAAACTTAAGCAACAGACCTATTGCGAAATTTCTCTTAGTAACTGCCTAAAAATGAATCTTAAGCTCTGGGTAGGAAGAGATTACCTCATATTCTGGAGAGATATCTTAGGTTAAAGACAGACAAAATTATACACTAGTTTGGAGTAGAAGCGATTTCAGAAAGATTAACTTATATTTCCTTACATAAATTTGAGTAGAGAAAATACAAAACATAAATTCTAATTCTAAAAATATTGGCAAAAATTCGACATATCTCGACAAAAATCTAGATGTTAACGCAAAATATTGAAAAAGTCGAATAAAGACGGAGAGTATTGAATATACATCAAAGAAGACATTAAAAAAGTCAATAGCTTCCAAGAAGCATGTCAAAATCTTTACATTAAAAAAATCGATTAAAATCGAAGAGTATCGATTTACATCGAAAGAGTCGAAAAGTATCAATATACATAAAAATGTCGCTGAAAGTCGAATGTTTTTGAAAAACATCGAAAAGTTGATAAGCATAGAAAAACATCGAAAAGTAGAAAATATCGAAAAAGTAGATAAGCAGCGAAAACATGAAAAACGTAATATAAGTTGAAGAGTATCGAAAATATCAAGAATAGATATAAGTCAAAAGACATATAAGAAATCGCAAAATATCGAAAAACATCAAAAATGTCGATAAAGTTAAAATACATCGAAAAAATTGCTAAAAGTCGAAGAGCATTGAAAAACTATTAGAAAACAATGCAAAACTCGAAAAGTATCAAAAGCATCGAAAAAGACAACAATAGCTTGACACTATTGAAAGTCGAATATGTCAATTAAAGTGAAAACGTATCGAATGGTAAAGAAAAACAAAGAAAGTGCAACACTCGCATAAAACCTCATTAAAATCCCAGAGATAATTCCAGAAACATTGGCAAATAATTTTTTTACCTACAGCGCCAACAATGATCAAATCTTTGAAGTTTTCATATGCCTTCATTTGTCAAAATCGGCTTGGTAGTTAAAGAGATATGATCATTAAACTTTGAATTAACTCTTTTACTTACAGCGCGCGCTATAAATAGATTAATAAAACTTTAGAATTCCGGTACCATCCTGCCAGAACGACAGTTCATTTGTAAAAATCCTTTATAGCAGCTCAGGAGCTATGTGCCTACATTTGTGTATACTCAACTCATGTACTTCTGTTTCACTTTTTCCGGTTTCTCATTATACTTTTTATCCTACAAAACAACATAACATCGAAAACTTAAAATATTCGGAAGATGTCAGCGTTTTAATGTAAAAATTTCGCCACATGTACGTACTACGTACGTTAACAACACGATCTATTGTTACAAATTCTTGCTTACAATTATTTTATTCTATCCTTGTGTCATGATTGTGATTAGGTAATTTAATTTAATAAATAATGAAAATACTTCTCACATTTCAATTAGCGCTTAGCACATTTATCTTCAATAGCATTCCATGCATTTATGCAAATTGAGTACCGCGTCCAAGTGTCTAGAGGAAAAAATCGACTGGACTTCCGTAAATTTGATATACAAAACGCGTATATGTTGTACTAATTTATTAGCACATTGGTTGTTATGTTCCCATAGCTGCGGGATATATTGAACATTTTAAAGCGCAAATGATCAGTGGAAATTTTTCAGAAAAAGTTTATAATTTACTTATATGCGAATATATAGTACACACTGCAGCTATTGTCTTACATCTGGCAATTGTGCACAGTGAAAGTGAACACCTTATAAAATGAGGAGATGTGAGTATTGAAGTATTTAAAGTAAAAGGCTATATGTATACTGCACATGAGAAAATCGCTATGGGAGGAATGACTAGAGCTTGATGTCCCTCCAAAATTTTTTGTTGGGATGGGAGTTAACAAAAAAATTTGATAAACTCTCATGGTTAGCTAATACGAGCAAAGGGCAACAACGTGCTTTATGTAGTTTAGGTTAGGTGGGAGTGGCAGTCAGTTACGAGACCGACTCACTTAGATCAAATGTGATCTATTGTGATACCACAGGGTGTCTGACTATACCCTCTCGTTAAACCAACCAGATTTCGTAATGAAACTAAATAGTTGACCAATACTAACATGTTTAAGGTCATCCAGGTCATCAAATAGAAACGAACCAAGTGTTTTGTGACGTTTTCTAGGAACTGCGGGGCAGGAGCAGAGAAAATGTTTAATGTTTTCTTCGTCTTCCACATCTGCACAACTTCTACAGAAGTCAAAAGAGCTAACACCTAATCTCTCCGCATGTTTGGCGATGACGCAATAGCCAGTTATGACTGCAACAACTGACGAGACACTAAAACTAGTGCGGGAAATCAGTTCGGAAGAACGCTTAGCATCTCTTTTTGGCCAGATTCGCCTAGTTACATTGCAAGTAGACCTTTGAGTCCATCTTTTGTTAGCATTTTTTACCATTTTTTCTTTAAGCAGTAACTTGCGGATAGCAGTGGCATTCCAACACCTTACTTGTCCTGAGGAATTTATGCAGTAGTCCCCTGTCTAGCTAGTTCATCAGCTTTGCAATTGCCGTCAATGTTCCTATGCCCAGGCATCCAAATGTGGTGAATGTTAAAATGCAGAGCCATCTCATTTAGAGACGAGCGGCATTGCTGGGCTACTAGTGCGCTTTATGCAAATGGGCATTTTTAAAAAAACCAGTAAATATACATAAAGGGTGACGATTTCAAGCCTTCTCAAAAGATAGAAAATCCTATATGATTTCTTAAAATCTGGAAAATTAAACACCTCGTATTTCTAAAACTGGTTCTACTATGCGTCTTAGCTTTGTTGTAAACTAATCTGACTATATGATCCGCGTTTTTTTTCTGCTCCGCGATTTTTTGAAAATAAAACATCTTATTTTACTAGGGTTTTCCGTGAAAGTGGGGACCTTTTTTTTTTTAGTACATAAAAAACAAACGAAAAAGTTTCAGCAGCTTTTTCCGCGTTCTGGTGAAAAATATCTGGTCATGTTAGTGTATAACAACCTAGGCCAATTTCGAAATAATTCGAGAAAATCAAACTTTTGTGAGAATTCGTAATAGAAAGCATTTTATGTGGCGTCTACCCAGCGGTAGAGATATGCAAATTGATTGATTGACTAAAACCTGGTGAAAGAGTCTAGTCAACCTTCCCACAATGAGAAGCATATGCTGTGCTTCTGCTCATTTTGCTGTTTTGGCTAAAGGTAGTCTACGTACGATAGCAGTATGTAAAGGCTCTAGTCGTCGAAATGAACATTTGCAGTGAAACACTTTTTTTCATCTTTCTATTTCAGTATTATTAGTACCACGTCTATGATCTCAAGATAAAGGTTTAGTTGTACGCTATACTATGTATAACTATTCGGAGAAGCCAGCATGATTGTAAAGGCTTTAAATTTATTGCCAAAAGGCAAATAGAAATACTTAGTTTTCAAAGTCTTTCTAAATCACTTCTTTATGTCGATGACAAGGAAATCATAAGGACAACTCTCCAATCCGTTTAGATCCACAAATTTGGTATGCTTGTAGTATCATATCATATAAAATATGTAAGTCCATATACTGTACAAAGTATGAAAACCTTAAATTAGACAAATTTTTAAACAATATAATTTGACATGACAATTCCTACACCATTCGTTGCACCCCATACCCAACCTGCTTGAGCATGATGCCAGCTAGTTACAACTCTAGGCAATAAGCAGCATTCACATCGAGTTTAGGGTAACAAGTATTTTGAATCCATTTTATGGAAACGTGACCAAAAATATTTTGTAATACTGCTAGTGAAAGAGCAATCCCACCTCTCTTCCGCTATTGAAAATAGTTCTCTATATTTTAATAAATAATAATGTTGGAGAGACTCTGAGGCTTTCATGGGCACCTTGCTTTGCTGGTAGATCTGTCTTCTCATATCCTATAATTTCGCTACGCTTCGTTTATAACGCTTTTTTTGAGTCATGTTTTTAAATAATCGATTTTTTGTAATGTTACAAAAGTCAGATTTGTTGAAACAAAGTGAAATCAGTGCCTCGAAATTTTCTCAGAAAATGAGGTAACGACTCTGCAGAACGGCGGTTTTTTGTTTTGTATCGCATTGTAATACAAATCTTGTTTTTAACCTAAGTATCACAGTAACCGATCTTCATCATTATATAAAAAATTGACCTCAAATGTTGATCTTGATCATATATCACATTTATGCATGATATACAAACATTTTGCGTATTGTTCAAAATCCATTCGAAAAATGAAATTTTGAGTTCCAAATTTATCACATGATTCTAATTGATGATAATTATAAAGCAAAGCAAACATCTGTTGAATAAATCGCGTGTTACTGTTTCTGAAAAACATATATCTATATATGTACCTACATACATTTGTATAGCATGTATGCAAAAACCATTATAAATTGTATTGGATTTATGGCAGCTATGAACGTTCAGAAGTAGAAAAAAATGTATTTCAACTGCAAGTGTACGGGTGGGTATGTCGTCTAAAATTTCAACAAATTTCACACACTGATCGCCGTCACTGAATGTTGGCCTGGTAATTAATCTGGTTGTCAACTTACAATAGTAACGCTTGCTTGCAACTAATCGCGATATATTTAAATCACAGTAGGTACCAGCAACGAAACGAAATAACCAACCAAGCCAACAGATGAAAGTCATCTATAAATAGAACTATGAAAAAAACTTAAAAGAAACATTTAATATATGGAATAATAGTGAGTAAAAATTAAAACCGCAATTCAAATTAGAAAAAATGCGGTTTTTATTGATATACGTATGTGAGCAGTGGCGCAGTTTGAATTATTTTTAAAGAGACTGCAGCCTCCTGTAAAAAGCTGTATATCGCTTAATTTTTTATTCAAATCGAGTATGTAGTTATTTATAGAAGTAATTATTTATAAAAAAGAATTTACTCTAATAGTTGAATCGACATGCAAAATAATTATGTTCATATAAAAAATATTAATTTTGTGTGGTTTGAGCCCCTAATCTCTCAATTGCACTACTGCATGTAGTTAGTTGTTACACGTTTATACTTTTTAGTTGTTGTCTGTTATGCATGTGAATATGTAGTGTTGCCTGGCATATTTGCTTTGGTGTTTAATTAATTAGTTTTAGAAACTATGATAGAAAACTGAAAGCAACCACAATCGGTTTAGAAATCTGCTCTAATGCATTAATAATAGCATTTTCCGGAATTTTTTTTGTGGATTTATATTTAAGTATTTGGGCTATCTTATTATCGAGCTTTCTCAAATATTTTCAGTGCAACTCATTGAAATGAATAAAGAACCCTGAGAGCACCTTCTCGAGTAAGTAGAATAGCTATGAGAGTTCTGTGACAAAATCGCGTGTATTTTCTTATGGAGGTCTAAATTCTCATAATTGGGGCAAAATCTCAGGATTTAATATGCCGTTTACATGAATGTAGGGTGTAGCGATAAGCTATTAGTAACTGCAGCAGCGGCTCGCGACTCATGAATAGGTAGGAGCAGCTGGCGGCGGGGTACGGGGCAGAATCTAAGTATAAATATGAGCAGCCGAAAGGGGGTGTATTTTATTGTTTAGGTACAAATTTACAAATTGTGATAAGCGGCGCAGCTGTGACCGCAGTCACGCTGAGTGTGAGAAGAAGAATTTGGTCGCGAGCCGCTGCTGCAGTTACTAATAGCTTATCGCTACACCCTACATTCATGTAAACGGCATATTAAATTCTGAGATTTTGCCCCACTTTTGAGAATTTAGACCTCCATAGGAAAATACACGCGATTTTGTCACAGAACTCTCATAGCAATTCCATTCGAGTAGGTATTTTCAGCCCTATTAGAAATCCGTTACGGGCTTGGGTAATCAGATCAGGCCTGCATAAGTTTGGTAACGCATGGAATCAGGCTAACCGGTCCAGGAAAACCTAATATGACACTGACTAGTGTGCCTAATGTGACATTGATTAGCCCGAGTAAAAAATTTCGTCCTAATCGCATGCGGTTGATTCTATTAGAGATCCGGTCTGGACTTTGGAAATCGGCCATATATGTTTTTACAGAATCTACCTCTTTAAAGTGCAAATTGGTTCAACCACAACTTCACTTGTTCTCACTAGACTGCATTGTTCTTGATATGGCTGATCAGGGTTGCATAGGTTTTTATAGAGCTTTCCATAAAAGGGATTAATGATGCTCCAGCCATTTTCATAACCGTCCAGTTCCGTTCATGATTTGGAAAAACTGATCAGAACTGGAAAAAATTTCATAGAGCTTTTCCTAGTAGGCTATTCTTTTCCATACCTGATACGGAATTTCTTAATGCTTTTCCACATTTAGATCCTCATTGATTCACATATGACTGCTCGTTATAGGGTCTGTCATTGCTAGCGAGATCTGGTACTGTTTATTGCAGCGTTTGCCTGTTAGGAACTCCTACTCGTGTTGACACTTTCAACATTTATTGATTTGAAAAGGTTCTATACAGGATATATTATTAGACTTATGGAAGAGTCATATCAAAGATTGTATATTATGAAATCGGTGAAAAATTTTCATCAAAAATCGTACGATTTTTAATACAAATTCTTTGTTTTTTTCGACGATATTTTTGAAAAAAGTCGAAATTGTGCTACGTGGTAGGACCTTCTTTGAAGGTGACAAAGTAAATTTTGATATACAAATAATTAAATTTTTTTTCGCTTAATTTAACTATTCCCTATACAATTCTATACATCACATTTCTTCCGCCCATCAAGTGAATGTTTATGGCAAAAAAGTATTTGTTTCCACTAAATTATTATTTGGTAATTATTATCATAAGTATGTATGATACAATAATATTCTCTATATATGCGGTATGTTAACTTAATCCAATCATTTATTTCGTATTGTTAACTATATATGTTGATATATTCAGTTAATTTATTTTATCTGTATATATATTTTTTTAATTAAAAACTCACCATTTTGAAAATGTACTTTAACAATATAATCCACAAAGTAAATATGTTCCAACTACGCTTGATATCAGCTATGTACGTCTGCAACCTCAGTGATCGATATCACTATGGGTCCGTGTTGTTAACTTGTTACACAATTGGCACAAAATTCTTCTTCAATTAGAATGCTTACCAAACGCTGCAACAAATTTTAACCAAATGATATTTACTCTAATTCAGTCAAATGCTTTTATACCAACACGATTCTAAAGATTTCAATCGCGCTGTCATCTTAAGGGCGGCCACAGGGCCAAATCTTTTGTGTGGGAATGGTTTGCATAATTTGCAGTTCCTTTGACACCAACAATGAAAATGATAACTTTGATGACGCTGACAACGACGACTGATTGCAGTGTTCATCATCACACTGTGGAAAGTAACAAAATAAAAATTGTACGCTCCATCTAAAATGAACATTCGTAACAATTATTATTAGTTGTATTGGCCACAATCATTTTGTGGTACAGCGTATTACAATTGTTATCTCTTGTTAGCCAATTACTGTGTATGCACGAGTTGTAGTCAAATGTAACGATATCATATCATGCAGAATGTATCGACAATATTTTGATATAAGTTATCAAATGAAAGAAGAATGTTGACCATAAATATCATCATATGGCACTAGAGATTTGTATGGGAGCTAGATATATTTATAACAGCAAATGTGTTTCACAAGTAGAAGTAATCACCTGTTTTGGCTGTTCTTCTTCATCATATTAAATAGGAATTCCTTTTGATACGTCCATTAATTTTTTTCGCTACGATAAAATTTTGTCGGTTTGTTGGCTTTTAGAATTGAGTAATATTTCGATGATTGAAAAAACATCGATTTTTTTTGGTATAAAACTTGGTTGGTTTCGATCGGTAATTGTTAATATTTCTGAAAATGACAAAGTCTGATAGATATTTGATTCAATAAACGACTACAAAGCATTGAAAAAAAGTATCAAATAATCACACTGTATCGAAAAGCGATATTTTTCTTCTACCAGCACACCAATAAGGATATACTTTTTCGATACAAGCGAAAAGCGCATAAAATTCTTTCGAGCAGAATAATTCGTGTAGTTTAATTACGCTTCAACCCAGCGTTATAATACAATTCATATATCGCTTCAAATGAATTAAAGTTACGTATACGCCTCGGCAATTTTCCGCGCTCTTTCATCATTTTGCAAGAAAACCCATTATCAATATTCTTTTAATATTGTCGTACATACATATAAACATACATACATACACACAATATATTATCATCATCATCGGAAGCTGTTGCTCATCAGTTACTAGCGCCAGCAACTTGTTGATAATGTCATTTATTGTATTTATGTTGTTATCCTTATGAAGTGTCCTTGTAAAGTATTGTGCTGATACAAACATTTATTTTAGTTAGACTATGAGCATTTCATCATCCCCTATCATTTGTTGTTGAATGCCTAACAGTTGGTGGTAGATTACACGCTGACTTTCATCAGCTCAAAGGTTTCATTTGGTCGTTTACGCTAAAATATTTGCGCTTGACACTTTTTATTTCGCATTTATTCGTTGCTGTTGATATCTTAATTAATAATATACCAAATTAAAGGTATATCTACTCAAAATTTTATGAGCATTATAAAAAATGTGAGTCACATTAATAATGTTTTATAAGCAATTTATGATAGTGCTTTGTGGTGCTTTTTGGGGATTTTTGTTGCTTTAACAACGACTATTTTGCGCCAAGCAACCAGATAGGTTTAATTATCGGTTCTAAGCTGAATACTGTAGAAATACTATGCTTGAAATCTATATGACATCCAATTCATAATAGCCACTTTTTTAATAGGATATATGTATATTTTATTACACATTCGTCCTTTTTTACAATACAGCATCGTACTTCCTTCGAGTAAAGGTTTCGAAAAATTAAAGTAAATAAAGTTATGCAATTCACACTTCATTGGAAATTGGGCTGATAAAATTACAATGTCGTAAAATTACAATACTTTAAGTTTTATTATTTATGCAATTCACAGTTCATTGTGAATTGGGCTGGTAAAATTACAACATTTTGTTATTGTTTTCCATATAGATGCAAATAACCACAAATAGATAAATTTGAACATGTCCTTACGCATGTATTCGTTTTCTATTTTAGTGAGAGAATTGTATGGAAAAGAGAGTCAGAAAAATCATAATTTGTGAACAGTAAATTTTTGCTATTTCTATGAGAGAATCGTATGGGAAAAGAGAGTAACAAAAACTAATTTTTTTTTCAGAGAAAAAATAAAATCTTAGCAACCATTTTGCAATTTATTTCAAAGTGGTTCGAGTAATGGTTCTTTAAATATGATTTTTTGATTTTATCATTGGATCATATCTTTAAAAAACCTCGATACTCAAGGCTTTTTTAACAGATTGTCTCGAACTATTTTTTTAGTACCGCTTAGTATTTTACTCAAAACAATAAACGTTATTAAGTGATATTGCTAAAATAACAAATACAATAATGCTTTGTTTCTTTTTGAAAGAGCAGCGATAATATAATTATCGATATTTTCAAAATATACTAATTAAAGTCATTAATACAGTCAGATGCACGTTGTATTGCGCGCGCGTATTGTATTAATTACTTCAACTACATAGTATACATATTTTGAAAACGTCCCTAATTATATTATCGCCGCTCTTTCAAAAAGAAACAAAGCATAATTTCTTTTTCCATTATTTTATTGGTTGTTTCAACAAAATCACTTAATATCGTTTATTGTTTTGAGTAAAACATTATGCAGCGCCACGAGATACGATCCAATTATAAATTTTAATTTTTAATTTGCAAAACTATTGTTTATAACTTCATTTATCAAATTTTCAATACGACAATAAGAAAATATAAGTAGAATGCTAACTTTTATGTCTGCACGGCTTTTCTGCCTGAGGTGTACATTTTGAAATACAAGCGTGCGAAAATCCATATGTTTTTAAAGCTTGATTTTTTTTTCAAAAAATTGTATTTTCGTAACGGAAAACATTGTTTTTGAGAAATCTAAAATTTGAATGTAAAAACGAGGTAGAATGACCCACATAAATTTACCAAAAGAGATTTCTTTCGGACAAAGTCTTAATATTCATTTGTGATGATCAGTTGATTTAAGTTGTTATTTTCTGGCTCGCTTTTTGTGATAAAGCTTTAACCTCAAACGATAGAGCTCGCAAAGCCTAAAAAGACTAAATAGGGTTGCTCTGTCCAATTCTGTCTTAAACATAGTTTGCGACTCGTCAATTCTCTTTAGGCTCTTCGAGCTTTATCATTTGGCACATATTTCAAGCTGTTATCTTCATTAATGAAAATTGACACAAGAAATAGGTGCAAACCTATGTTTGGGACAGGATTCAACAATGCAAACCTTTATATTATGTTTAGGCCGCTTCGAGCTCTATCATTTGGCATACATTTTGAATTGACAGTATTAATTAATATAGCAAAATTGGTCAAAATTCGCGCATTGTAACAGGCTTCGGCTAGGCAACCCTGGTTCGTTAATTTCACCGAAATACATTACTATCTTTGCCGTAAATCTTATCCTGTAATCTTATACAGACGACTTTTCTGCAGCGGGCTCTCCGCCTATGGGTAAAAATTTAATTTTTTGTAGCTGAAATCATCAGATGTTTTCATCTCTGACTTTCGCTCTCCCTACCACCTCATTTTTAAATATTATAAGAAACGTTTTTTGTTTTAAGACTTTGTAAATATTTATAAATATTATATATGCCTTATATTTATAAATATTTACCCAGAATTGGTGCGTTACGAGGTGTACGTTTCACAATTTATTCCAGCTTAGCTTTGAAGAGAGCGCAGTTTCTGTTGGCTACATCTACAATGACAGCATGAGACAGAGAATTCATTCCGAGTCAATTCTAAAGCGGAATGAAACTGACCTTATAAATAAAGATTTAAATTGTAATCAACTAGGGTATGAGCTATTGCAGATGAAAATGTTTAATCGGTAAAGCTGGCTTTGTTCAGATTTTGCTCAAACTTTGTGGGAATCTTTTTTATGGTTCCAGAAAGAAATTCAATTTTTTCGGATGCGTCAGTTCCCGCCTGGCCGAATTGAAGCATTTAAAAAACGTCATTTTTAGGCTTCAATACTTTTAGCTGTAAAAGTTTTTCTGTTTAAGATATGGACAAACTTGAGATGGCATCTTATAGCTAGGAGGAGTTAGTTTTTGTGCAAAGAATATAAATTCACACAATCAAAATTACGATTAATTCCAACTGGGGTATCCCCAGAAAAAAGAAAAAATTTCCCAAAATAAAATAATTTTTTATTAATTGTAAAAATAATGAAGAAATAATGTTTTTTAAGCAAGGTAACTATAGGAAATTAGAAAATAATTAGACCTGACGATCTTGAGGGGATGGAATAGCTTAGCATTGTTTAAAAAATTTCGCCTATATTGAAAGGCTATTTTCTCAAATTTTGTAAAGAGCATCTATGAAAAGCATTTTATTGAAAAAGTTGTTTCTTTTTACTTAAACAATTCCATTAACATAAATAGATATGTGAATACATAGTTTCTTTTTACTTAAACAATTCCATTAACATAAATAGATATGTGAATACATATATGTATGATAGAAGCTAGTAGTATCTATTACATGGTACAATAGGATATAAACTTTCCAATCGTGATTTTTGAACAATTTAACAATAGCTTAGATTTAAAAAAGTTTTTACAATAATATTTCAGTAACTTTTCAAAATACTGATTTTTCATGCTAATGGTGTTTCTTTTTACCACCCTTCTTATGAACTGGTTGCACCTGATAAACTGGTTGCACAGGTATTGGTTTCACAATAACAGGCTTTACAATAACAGGCTGTATAATGGGTTTCACAATTATAGGCTGCTTTACAACAACTGGTCTGGGAGGCGGTGGTGGTGGCTGAGGATGATAATATTGAGGTGTTTCCTTGACAACAACAACTTGCACTGGTCTTGGCGGCGGCGGTGGTGGCGGAGGTGCTGGATGTGTTGCCTGAACATAGACATGTTGTGGTTCTTGTACATATGAATATGCTGGAACTGTTGCGACTGGACCTTTTTGCCCTTTCTTGGACAGTGTAGATTTTACATCACGGACGAATAGAGTCGTAATTATTAATCCAAAGATAAAGCTTAAGATGCTTCCAATAAGCATTGTAAAGTCCTATCAGAGCTGTATTGCAAACTGCAATAATTTCAAGAAAACTATAAGTTTTATACTGAATCTTATTAATTGATTGATTTATACTTTTATCGTGGAAATGAAACCTGTAATTTTTGCTGGTGATTTTTCTGCATATAATACAATAATTCATGTTGTTGATTAAAAACAATTTGTGGCTAATTGGGATAAACTTTTTTTATTTTTGTGTGAATATAAAAACAGCAAATGGTAACTTGGGTTACGATGCACATCGGAAATTCCAACAAATAAGAATTATTCTTTAATGAAGTCTATCATTATATGTATTAAAATTGAATCACTTTCGATCAAGAATGCAATAGGTAGTCAGTTCTATTTCATTATTTTTTTTAGGTCAACAGATTTTTTGTGACGCATAAAAAATTATTATAAATTAAAAAGGGTGTGATCTTTGGCCCCGCCATAAATTAAATACCATATTCCGCTTTAATTGCATAAGTGGGCTTAAATTTTTATTCAAAAAAGGTATTTTTTTTTCTCGACCCACAAAGTGCTTATAGTATAAAGATTCTTAACTTTCCATTGTGTGGGTAGTGCTACGCCCTCTTATCTAAATTCGCCCACTTTTTTGTCTGTAGCTGATCCCGAACACTCCTAGTGCTTGTGTGAAATGTGATTCCATAACCTTAAATAATTCTCCCAACATAGCATTTTAGTTTTTATTTTCGCTATGGGCGTGCGACGCCTACTCAGGTTTACCAAGTGTCCAAAGCCGGGAAATCAAAAATTTCGAAAAAAGCCATCAAGTTTTTCCCACACAAAAAAGGTCCTTTTTCCCAAAAAAAAGTTTTTAAGGTTTGAGGGACGAGTTGTTTACTTGTATAAATTCGCCAAGTTCCTGTCCTGAGCTTTACGCATTAATTTTACAGCTTGCGCAAAATTTTGTTTCTCTATGATAAATACATACTTAATTCTCTCAGTATAGTTTTTTAAGGGTTTTGTTTAAGTGGGAGGTGCCATGCCTTCTTGTCAACTTTAAGGCTTAATTAAGCTGTTAACGAAATCAAGTACATATACTATAATGCACTTATTAGGCATTTTTGTGCTGATCACACTGAGCCTGGCGGGACTAGGGCCCAAAAAGGGGTTTGTGATATAAAAATTTATGATACCATTGAAATCAAAACAGTGATGGCATAACGTTTATAAGTCTCAGAAGTTTACCATCAAAGAAAGAAAATATATAACATTCAGAAAAAACCGAACTTTTAGTAAGTTTAAGGATACGGATTGATTTTGCAATATCCGGGAGAATTTTTGCATATTCCGTATTAAAAAACACTAGCTGGCAATCCTAAAACTTAAGCTCAAATAAAGTTCTCCTAAAAATTGAATTTGACGCTGCTAACCGTTATGCGTTGAATAGAATTGAGACGGGGACGGGAAAGCGGCAACGATTACTCGCTGTCATAAAAAAGGAAAATCGTTCGAATAATCACAATTGCGTCGGACGACGATCGACGGAAAATTCAGCCGCCGTATTGTTTTCATTGGCATTTCAAACGTAAACAAAAATATTGACACAAGCTGATTGGAAAGGATACACTGAACGTGGGGACGGTTAAAAATCTAAATATCTTTCGCAGTCATAAGCCGCAGTTCTGTTCAATTTCATACGGACAAGTGTAATATAATTTTTGCCACTTTCCCGACTACGTCCCAATTCTGTTCAACACATTATGCTACTGAACGTTTTTTTAGTGGGAGCACTCTAACTTGGCGTTTACACACAAATTCTTTCCGAAAATGCTTCTTATTTGAGGGAAAACGGGGAAACACGAAAGAGACAAGTTACAAAATTTGTCGTTTGTTGCAATTGCAAAACAAAAAGCACAAAAGAGAATAGGCAAGAATATCTTTCACAGAATTTCCTTGTGTAAATGCTGAGTAGCCGACCAAATGGATTTTTCAAGTTCGCTTCTAAATGACAACAGCTCCACCTGCAAGTGGCTTGAGAAACCACTGACAGCTGATTACTTGACAGTTTCAATGCAAAATAGTAAACACAAGTGGAGACAAAAACAAATTCAAACAATTTTACCATGAACGAGAAAACATGGAATAAACAGCGAGTTCATAAGGGAATGTCAAAAAACTTGTTAGCAATTGTTGCTTTATCAGAATTGAGCAAAACAAAGATTACTTTCACTGCGTTTTTGTTTATTGCTCTTTTGGATTTTGGTTTGTTGTGTTCGTTTTTTTTTTCCTTACTTTAATAATAGACGAAAAACTCACAACAAAGGAATTAAGTAAATTAAACTGGAAAAGCAAGTGCACACAAGTAACAAATTATTTTACTTATGTTGGTAGAAATAATTGTTGTGTTTCGAAATTTCATATATCGCAATAATTTTTACTGTTCTATCACAAACAGGATGACGATAGTTCACAAACTTCGGAAATTGATGCGATAATAAAACCGGATTATCTTGAAGATCAAAATTACGAAAAAAGCAATTGCAATCGCCCAGCGGTCCAAAGTTCTGAAAAAAGAAAGATTAGGGTTTAACTTCACTACACAAAACCAGGCAAGTTTTGACATCAAACACTTTAAATAAAGTAAATTTAAATAATTTTGTTGTAATGAGCAGCGCCCTAATTAGAAGACCCATCCTTAGAAAGTGAAAATTGTTATAGTTTATATATTGTGGGCGCAAAACGAGTTTCATTAGATAAAGAAGTCGATAACTTAAAGACTGACTGACAACCCACTAGTGGTCACCATATTATTTTACGTTGCATTTAATACTTACTGACAATGGAATCAAAATTTGAGGAATGCATTTAATTTCGCAGATATAAATGTCGGCAGCAGCGACTAAAGACTTTACGCGATCTATGTAGGGCTAAAAAGTTGAAATGGGCTCCCATCAGGGCTGCCAGTCGGTTAGGAGTAAATCCCGGCCTTCTAAAGAAAAAAATATATGACTTAGAAACTGCCAAAAAGAATATTTTTTTTTTGTGGAATAAAAGTTGTCCTTTTTTTTTTGTTTAGTCAGCAATAATAAAGACCCTTTTTTATCGTTAAACAAAGATTTCAAGTTGGAATTTCTCCCAGGCCCCCGGCTTTGACATGAAATCCCCGGCCAGACCAGTCAATCCTGGTCACTTAGTTACCCTGGTTCCAATAAAAAAAACAATAGTTTTTTTGAGTATTTCGATTTTAGGAACTTTTTACGCAGTGCGATTTTTACTGAAAGCTGAAAGAAGAAACTTGATAAAAGGTGAAATTATGACCAAAACTATTTTTATCAATAACCCAAAAACTCAAAATAATTTAAAACAACAAAAACTAAACATATCTATCTATTTTTGTCCATAATTCAATTTCAATTATTTTTACTCTTCTCCAGGAATGATACTAAAAATACGTCACGCTCTGCTAGAGGTCAGCAATCACCCCAATACGAAAAAATCTGCAATTATCATTAATAATGAAATCATCATCTCCTCAGCCTGTATACTACAGTCCTATGTACGTCCCACATTGCCCTTTATAGCTGATACCAGCAATGAAAATGTTTGTGCCAGCACTAAAATCATACGAAAATTGCAGCAGTGCCAGTTAATTAATGTGCAGGATAATAGTACAGACGAAGCACTACATTTAAATGCACTAAATTATCAAGTGACTTATGATCGGCGTAAATTACCAGCGCAAGATCGTCGTCAACCGCATATACTGTCACGCTATCGTGCAAAGTTGCTGTATCTCTATAGCTCCTCGGAAATTTCACGAAATTTACATAAACTTCTTGTGCAATCTACCAGTGATACTGAACATAATGAGGTGTTGTTGTCCAGTTTTCTTATACTCAGCATGCGTCCTAACAAAGAACGTGAAACATTTGAACGTTTTTTAACGCATATTGGCAGCTATTTGCGGTTTTTGCAGCCGATACGCACATTGGACGACGTGTTGACCATGTGCACACCATTTGGTCTGGAGAATTTTTATAAAACAATAAGCATTGGAAAAGTTTCAAATGTCATGGGTCGTGATGGCTGTTTATTTGTGCTGTCAAATGCCTTGCCTGTAGGTTGCGAGGGTTCAGCGGTATTTAATAATAAGCTGTAAGTTTATTGAAGTTGATATATTTTTCTTTTTTAACTAAAGTTGGTTTTTTAATTTCAAGTCGACTTATTGGCATGATTATATGTACTTCTTTTCAACGTCAGCAGGAAAATGTTAATATGACATTGGCAGCAAATTTTGCGCATTTGTTACATGACTTTATGCGACAACTTGGTATACGAGTAACATCGATAATGTTGCCAAGGGAACCATCAAATTTTGCCTGTAAGTTCTACATTCCTGCAGTGATATCAGAGGCTATTATGTTTTGTAGACTACCGGAGGGGCACGGGAGCTAGTCTTTCCGGCATATTTATTTTTGAGAGGGGGAAGTCTCTAAAATGTAGGTGCCACTGGTAGTTCGACACTTGCACTTTACTTTTCGAGATAAAAAAATATCAAACTGGGAAAATGCAATGACAAAAAACAAAAACAAATAATGTAAGGCACTAACGAAATATTAGATTTTTCCATTCATAGTGAAAGTGAAATATTTTCTTTCATTACCGTAGTATATACATTTTTAGTACCTTATTGATAAATTAAGAAAACAAGAAAAGCTTTAGTAGTTAGTAGTGAAGTAAACATTTCAATAGTTTCAGCAAAACAATCGCCAGCAACAAAATGTTTAATTTTAAATGAAAATGCATAAATCTTGATATATTATGCAGACATGGTGCATTAACTTTTGTGTCGATATCAATTTCACGGTAAAATGAATAAACCATTGTGTAAAAATAAATTATCTAATTTTTAGATAGATTCAAAAAAAAAATGTTTGTTGAAATTTCAAAAGTTGCTTACGATAATTTTTCTGAAACAAACTAAATTTATCTTCTTAATTGATTTCCTAGTTATTTCTAAAACAAGTATTCTTGAATTAATAAAGCAATTAATACTTTCAAAAGGGGAACGTAGCATGGTTGTTGTTGAATCTTCTGGTAGTCAAGGCACAGGAACCTTCGTTAAAGTGCGTAATAAAAAGTTTATTCTCACCTGTTCACATGTAGTTTTTAATGTAAGTATTACATTATGCTACATAACTTTATATAAAATTATATAATAATTTACTTGCTTACAGGCTGACGCAAAAGTTTATTGTCGCAGCGTAGATGGTGAATTTGATACTACTGTAGTGTGGCGTAATCCACAATATGATAAACCATTTGATGTTGCTGTTTTAGCTGCACCCAAAAACATTCCCGAACGTTACTGTGCACGTTTATCCAATACAAAGCCAACACTTGGACAAGCTGTTTACAATGCGGGCTTTCCTTATTTCGTAAATTTTAATTTGAAATATGATTTTAATCCATCGATATTTCAAGGACGTATTATTAAGTGTACACCTGGTGCAATTATGTCTGATGGTTGCGTACAGGCTGGCCAGAGCGGTGGACCAATGTTTGATGAGAATGGCTGTATTTTAGGTATTTGTGTGTCAAACATAAAAGTGGATAACGTAGTTTACCCGAACATTAATACAGTAGTTCCAATAAGCGAAATACGTCTTACATTGGAACGATATGCGAAAACAAATGGTAAGACATTTTTAATTTCTATTATTTTGACTAGTGGTATACTAGGTTTTTATTGGTTTATTATTTAGTTTAAATATAAAAAGTATTTCAAATTTTGTAGCAATTTTATTTTAAGATCTATTCTGCACAATGCATTTTGGGCTATTTCATTGCTGCTTTCATAAAAAAATTCTAAATAGTTTGTTTTAAAGCAAAAATACAGATTGAAATAATGAATATCTTAAATTTTGTTAACTTTGCTTTATATTACATTGTTTATTTTGATAATTAATGTTTTTTTTTTGCAGATGTCGAAGCTTTAAATAATTTGGTCGCCAATAAAGAAATTCAACGTTTATGGTCTCTGAGTCCACCAACTATTTTAAGTAAACTTTAGCTTATATCGGCTATAACTCTATTTTTATGTTTCTAAAGTCTGTGCTAAACCTTTTATATTGTTTTTTCAAATCAGCATGAAGGTCCACACCAAAAGGTAGCATTGCAACACACCTGCGCATTTATGACAATAGAGTTTATAACACAGAGAAAATAGTTAAAAAATAAAATTATTTTGAATCAGCGCAAACATAAATGCAACCATTTGGTGTGGACCTGCTCAAATATTGTTAAGATTCTGTATGGTGCTTATGTAAGTTTTTCTATATGACGTTTAATTAGTCGAATTGAAATTTTCATACAACTATTCCTTAAAACTATTGCTTTAAAATTTTTCTACTTGAAGAAAAAAAAATTAAAATCCTACTCAATTTTATAAAAAAAAACAAAATTTTCTTGTAATTGCCATTCCCAAAAAAAGGGAGTTTTTTGTATCGAAAAGAGCAGTAGTCACAAGACCTCTGATGGAGCTACTTAAAGTACGCCCAATATAAATATGAGTTATTTTACACAATTTTTACATTCACTGTTTAAATTTTTGCGACAAAAACAAACATTTTTCGATACGATTTTCTTAGAAGTGTTGATTTTGGCTTGAATCTAAATGCTTTTTATGCCTCGAAATCTATAAGTCTTATCGAGAGTTACTATTTACTACACAAACTACTACTTTAGATTTTACTTCAGTTCAAAAAGACGAAGAAATACACAAAATACGATGATCATAAAAAAATTATTTCGCGAAAATCTAAAAATGAAGTGTAAAATTCGTGTAGAATGACCCATATATGTATATATATATATATGTATGCTTTCATGTAATATTTTATAACTTTGTTTATTTTGACAAATGTAAATATAAAAATAAATATAAAATTTTTAAAAACTTTTCCAGTTTTATAATATACTAGCATTGCCCTGTGCGCTTCGCTTCACCTTAAATTGAAAATCTCGTCGTAATTTTTAAAGTGGGCTTTGTGGAAATGCTATTTTGTAAGTATTTTTGTGTGAGGCTACCCTAAATAGAAGTTTTGTAGCCTAAGCTGTGCCTCTTAATATAACAGCTACTTGGTGCAGATTCGGCGTGAATCGATTATGTACATGTGTACATATATACCAACCGAAGAATATCTATCGAATAATAACATGAAAGTAAGTAAGTTGGAATATGTTTAATTCTGGGTGATCCATTTTTAGCTATATGTATTGATTGTTTAGGCAATAAAACGTACTATTTTAAATTTCATGGACACATATTTTGGTTTTAAGAAAATATGTAAAGTCAGGATACTTAAGTTGAAAACAAGGAACTAACGGATTTCTCAAAATAAAAATAATTTTCCTGAAAAAGGTACCAATTTTGTTTTTGGAAAAAAATTAGGTCGCCAATATTAAAATACATGGTTCATGCAAAAAACGGGATTCCTTCTTTTAGTTAACAAATTTAAAAAAAATTTACGTGTATAAGAAAAAAATCCTCCAATTTTATTTCCTACAAGGCCCATGGCTATCTAATTAGACTACAGCGCCCTCTATGTGCAATTTGAGCAATTGATTTTTATATCCAAAATCTAGATTACCTAACAAAAGCAATATCACCTCATTTGTTAAAATCGGTTCAGTAGTAGTTGAGCAATAGCGTTTTTAAGTAAATTAAAAAACCACCGTTGCTTGCTGCTTGCTAATGATCCTCTGGTGTTTTTCACACTTTCATATGATAGAATACGTCCGACCAACTTAACCTGTCGAATTTCATTGAATTAGGGTTTCACTTTATCAAATTACAGGCATTTAAAAAACTATTTTCACTACAGCGCCCTCTGTGTGCAACAAATGGTACTATTTTTATTATTAAAAAAAACTAGATTATCTAAGGAAAACAACAACACCTCATTTGTTAAAATCCGTTCAGTAATAGCTGAGCAATAGCGTTTTTAAGTAAATTAAAAAACCACCGTTGCTTGCTGCTGGTTCATGGTCGCCTGGTGTTTTGAAAATTTTACATATTGAATTTTTTCGTGCGGCAAGAAAAAGTTCCGCTGATGTTGGTAAAGAAGGGACCACAGCTCCTAAACTACTGAACCGATGAGGTGTCAATCTTTTTGTCTTAAAGAGAGGAATAACACTGTGTTATTGAAGTTTAAAAAAAATTTCATATGGCGTGCAGTAAGCAAAACAATGATTATTTTGCCAATATATCAATTAATGCTCACAAATAAACAGCTTTTTCTAAAATTTTTCAATTCTTACATGGCTTTGACATGAAATTAACGGCCTAGCTGGATCAAAAGCTCACTACAAACAAATGCGCGTAAATAGTTGATAAAAAGCAGGGTTACCAAGTTGAAGACAACGAATGAACGGCCTTCCCAAAATAAAGGAGTTTTTCTGAAAAAGGTACCGATTTTTTTTGTTTGGGAAGAAACTCATCACCTTTTTATTGAAGCAAAGAAACATTTTTCCGAAAATGGGTCAAAAACTTTTTTCAAGCTGTCTTCATCGATTGGAACAAAAAAAATGTTTCCAAAAATGGGTACTGGGTTCTTTCCATGGTACGGAGGCATTCCAAGTGACGTCGAAACCAAATTTTCGCAACTTAGATTCGCGCTCATTATTGCAAGCAATTGTGCATATATTTTCACGTTTCATATTTTTGGTAGTGGCCCACAGCGAGCTGTTCTCTGGTTTGCATGAAGGAATCATGAAAAAAGCAAAATACTACACAGATTCTATTTATGTTTCAATTTCTTTATTATAGTTACTTATATTGACTAACATTTCATTTTAATTTATTGAACATCTTTGTCCCTTTCATATATAATTTTACTCATTTCTAGACAATTCAAATTTGATTTTTGTTTCTTTATTTTTTTATGGCCATCTGAGGATATCGTTTTGCTGCAATCAAATCGTCAGTTTTTTTTTTAAATCTTCAAAGCTTAATTTTTACAATGTACTTAAGTATATACCACAAAGTCGAACACGTTTGATTATCCGATATTGATAAATCTTCTTGGTTTAATCCTCAATGTTCATGGCCAATTTTTTGTTAATCTTTCAGGCAGAACTTTATTTCGGATTTTTAGCTTTCAAGTCCAAGTTTATGCAGAATGTTATTTGCAATGTTTACAGAAAAATTAGCATTCAAGCCAAAAAAAGTTTTCTTATTTGATATTTTGCTTCTCTAAACCGAGATTCAAAAAACTAAGGCGGGTGGCAAATACTTTTGGCCAATACTGCAAACACATTATATAAAAAATACAGTATTTTAAAAATTTCTCAATGAATTGTGTCATCAAAGTTAATAATTTCGTTTGCCTTTTTGCATATATTTTTAATTTGCTTTGTTATAATAAGTAAAATATAGGAGGTCTTGTCTACTCCCCAATGAAGAAATTCAGTATAATATATATAATCAAAGGAAGATAAGAGTTGTGTTCACAAAATAAAATGTATTCTTTTTCCACTCGCCTTGAATTACTAGATATTTATAATATGTATGTATTAAACGAAAATGAATAAAATAATGCTTGCTTTGTTATTAAGTGCATTAATTGTCAGACTATAAAAAAAAAACTGTTAAATTTTTGTCTTGTTTAATGAAATTCCAAATACTTAGTATATTCTTTTTAAATATTATCCAAGCAATCATTGACATGACTTGTTAGGAGAGTCAAATTTTTAAATTGTTTCGAGCAGATGGGGCAACGATGTATAGATTGTTGCTGTGCGCTGGATGAAGGTTCTGGCAAAATCTTTAATGAGAAAAAAATATATGAAAACCGTGCATGTAAACAATGATTTATATTAAATTAAAAACAAATAACACACTCGTATGGGGCGTTGTTTCACAGTGGATTCGAATTTTGCTGCAGACGGTGAACTTGCCTTTATAGAACCAACTGATGAGGCATTTGATGAACGCCGCTGCAGTTCAATTTTCTCATCATATTTTTTTTGCGCTTCTTCAATTAATTCTTGGTTTTTGCGCTGCAGTGTACGTAAATCCTGTAAAAGCTGATCTTTTTCACCTGCCAAATTTTGGCGTGCATTGCGTTCCATTTCAAAATCACGACTGTAAACATCTAATTGTTGACGCAGCACTGCCACTTCATTTTTAATTTCATCGCGTTCTATTTGGAATTCAGTAAATGTTGAAGATTTTTCCATATTTTCAGCTTTAAGTAAATTTATTTCAGATTGCAGTTTTTTGATTAACTCTTCAGCTGAAACACAATTAACTTTAAGGCAAGTAATTTCGTCAGTATATTGTTTTTGCTGAAATTGTATATCAGAGAATATATTAAACACATTTGCTTCAAACAAATGCAATTCTCATCTTGAACTTACCACATCGGAAAGATCTAAATTTTTTGCTACCAGCTCGGAGAGTTGACGTTCAAATCCTTTAACCATACGTTGATGTTCCATGCGATCGACGTAGTCAGGACTTTCTTTAGAATCTGTAACACTTTTAGGTATGTAGTCGTATGAAGCCTAGAGTGAAAATTATTTTTTATTAATTTTATGTTTTGATTGAAGTTTTCTATTGGATCTCACCAACTGCTGTTGCTCTATTTTAATTATTTGTGCACGCATATTTTCGATTATTGCAGATTTTTCCGAAATGACTTTTACTACTTCTTCATGTTCTTTTTGTCGCATTTCATCAGTGATTTTGAATTGCTCTATTTTTGCATCCATATCACGTTTTAATTCCAGATTTTCGTTACGTAGCTATGTACATAGATAATGAAATTGTAATTAATAGTCCTTTAAAATTGTATATTGTGTTCTTACCGTAGCAATTTGTTGCTGACATTCTTGCAGCTGCTGCTGATATCGCTGTTCTGTGCGATGCATATCATCTTTCCATTGTTGTGTTTTAAAATAGAATTGTTTCATCGTAAGGTTGACGTTGGCCAAAGTTTCTGCAAATAATTAATTTAATAAATATCCTTATAATTTTAAAGTAATTGAAAAAACTGTTTTTGTACTTTTAAGTTCAATATATTCGGACATAAAATTTTGTAGTTTTACAACATCTTCGGCGCAAGCCTCCATCGAGCAAAGGCTGGGAAATTGTGAATAAACACTGGTCTGAAAATGTGAAATTTATTTAAACAATATAAATGCAATGGATTTTATGATGGAATATAAGAATAATAAAGGATATTAAATATAGTAAATTATACATAGTTAAGCTAAATTATAAATTATATCAGTAGGAAGCAAGACACGAAAATGATTTTTTGATAAAGCTTCGGTAAAAATTTGAAGTGTTTTAAATAAGGCCGTTAACTACACATTTATAAATCGAATTTAATCACTTTGAATGAAATAAAAATATTTAAGTGATAGCCGCACGTTTAAACGGACGCCGCAGTTACTATTAGCTGCTTTTATTTTAAAGATTATTTGAAGGACTATGTCAAGAGCGTAGGAGTTGTTTCCGCGTATGAATCAACTGGAGTATAGTCTCGTATTGCTTGGAGTAAAAACACTGCACGCAAGTGTAACTCTTTCTCAGAAATTGAATGTTATACAACTCACGTGATTCTACGAAGACAATTTAAGATTTTTTTCATTCTTGATATACCAAAATATATTTAATAGGTCCCACAGTAAACGTTTAGTTTAGTTCTTTTTGAATAAATCTTTAACTATTTTCATTTTGTTTTGAAAATTTGTGTTTTTTACAAATTCACTCTTATTAATCGTCCATCATCGTTCGAGTGTCAATTTTTCGCTTCGCTACCGGCTTGGTTGAAGGATTCCTTAACTTATGCATTACTTTCACCATGGGATAATAGGCATGCCATTGTTGCCAGGCTGCCGATCTAAAACAATGATGTCGGCACAAAACTTATGCATGGAAATTTATAAATCTACCTAAAGGTTATAAATTAGTTTGATGCAAATGGATTATTAAACAAAACAGAACCACTCTCTCGAATGTTACCTCTTTACCTGCGCAGAAAATATATCCGAGCATAAAATATATTCGATTATGCAGCTAACTTTCTCAAGCCAGCTGCAATGTGTATGTAATTTACAGAGGAATTAAAGCCGTAAAGATATTGTAGAGATCAAATATATATATAGACTTCAAAGAAATGTAATTACATGGGAGATCCCATAGGAATTTTAATTTTTATGAAAAAATGAGGTACATCTTCAAAACAAGATTAAATTCTATCAACGAAAGTTCATAAATCACGCAGATCAAATTCATTTTTGGCATTACTTTATGAAGTTGCTTTTGTTTGATTAATTTTGCATTTGGTTTTTGCTCTCTGTCGAAGTTTTTCCAGTACCATGCCAACAAGTTAAAAGATGCCTCAACTAAAATCACTCCGTCTAAAAGAGGACTAACGAATTTTTAGCAAATCCTGACAAATTTATTATGATACATACATCATAATTATGTTTCGTTTGGCAATCATGTTTGGTACTCTTTATCATCGTTTTATTCAGCTGTCTTTCTTTTTGTTTCGTTTTAGTCTCTATCCTCTCGTTTGTCTATTTTTAACGAGATCCATTCACAAAAATCAACAATTTTCTGTTTGTTATATGTTCAATGTAAGCTGTGATCGCGAACAATAATGTATTAGTACAATTTGAGGGATATGATCCGAAAAGCGTTTCCGTATTCGAAAAATCTATAAAAAAATGTTCGGACTTAATCTGACCAAATCCTGCAAGTTTGAGTTAAGGCGTTATTGTACGGGAATAGGCTAAAAATTTCTCATCTAACTTCTAAGGATTCCAAATCTATTGACAAAATTTTGGGAACGCAGCTATTTTAGAAGTTATGATAAAACCAGTGCTGCGCGACGTAGTACCTTTTGTCTTAAAATTGTTGTATATTAAATTTTCAATAACTTAATAGACATAAACTTATTGCTTTTGAATAAATCAACTGATTTGAATGAAACCTAGGCATATCGAAAGGAATGAAAGAGACTTTAGATAATGGATTTGGAAATTTTCGAAACATAGTAATTCTTTATAACCAATTAATTTATAAATGTTTTTACTCCTTATAAAAATCCGATAAAAACGTCGCCAAATATCAAAGCCTAAGGAGTCCAAATCAGTTGAGCAATTGTTTCTAAAGAATTCGAAAAGTCGCCCAATTGTACGACTACCTGAAATGAAAGAAAGGCTTTTTTAAACACCTAGATTCCTCTAAAGTTTAATAACTTGCTTCCAAACATAACACCAAACAAGTTGCGTATCCTAGCATATTTTCAATTCTTTTATACAAAGGGTACAAGCACCTCATGCTCTATTTTATATTGACATGCATAGACATGTACTGATAAGTTAAAACAGCTAATGTGTTAAAACTTACATGCTCGCGCATAGAAGAGTGCGAAAACAGTGATAATTTCACAGTTCGGGTGCAAAATCTTTTATCTTATATTTGTATTTAATTATTTAAAAATAACATGTACACAAGAATAATTTGAATCTGTTAAATTGTGTACAAGTTTACAATTTCTCAATTAACTATAAATATATAGCATATTGGTATAGATTTAAATTAAATTTTAGGAGAAAATTAGCATTTTTTAAAACTTTACTGTGGGCTTGTAAAGCGTAGTGGCGTTATGTGTCCAGCAGTCAAGTATACATATATCTTTGATATGTCAATGCTTGATAAAAATATATTCTCAAAAGAATTATAAATAATAGAAATGAATAAATTTGTAGAATGAACTACAAAATTAAATTAAAACTTAGAAAAATTATTTATACGATATGTGCGGAGTAATTGTAAAATAGTTGATTACTATACACTATTGTTCGATACGATATGCCACGGCATGATACGCGCGTAAAATCGAGCTTTTAAAAAATGGGATGAGCAAAGGAGAGATATAAATAAGTGTAATTAATCATTAAGATAAAAAATGATAAACACATTTTTCTTAAATGATTTAAAGTAGTCAATACGCTTAGTATGTGTGATTAAGAGAGTCTACATATGAATTCCATGAATGAAGAATTGATGCATACTTAAAGGTAAAAGTATTATCAATTGATTTGAATTCTGGCGAAGTTAATTTTATCAAACAGATATGTCTTTGAGTTTCGTCGGAGACATGTTTACACCGATTTACGCCAAAAGTATGTTTAACAAAAGTTCTGTAAGCTACGGTAAGTTCTCAATTTGGGTTGGTTGAATATCTTAAAACTCTGACCTGCGGTCAATGTACAATGTTTACCAATGTATCAAAAATGCCACCTTTTAAACAAACTTAACACAAAAAATAGAAATTGTTCGAACAAGTACAAAACTAAAAGTGAGAAAAATTCTAATACCGCATACGTATGTAAGATATATTAAAATAGCATTGAGTGAAACAAAAAAGCAATGGAAGCATTATATTTACACGAGCTCTTCTAATGTTAATTAACTAGGACAAAAAAGTGTAAGGTCTGATCTGACTTGACCTTACTCGTACTTTGCGACTTAAAAGTAATTTAGCACTAAGCTTCATTTAATAGACTATTGCCTATAATTGACACCTATCTGCAGTTTCGATATTGTTTCTCTGGAAAACGAAATCACAAAGGATTGATATTGAGGTAGTAAGTCTGTATATACATTTCTATAAAATTCAAATATCCAAAAATATTTTCTTTTCTTGCACGAAACGCAAAATAAGTTAAAGTTTTACAGTACCTTTAAAACTTCAGCATTTACTTCACCCAAAATGAAACTGGCAGCCAAAGAATCAGGTGCAGCCGCAGCACTCAACGATGTTGGGGCGCTGTGATTTTGTCCAACGCCGTTCTGGATGCTACTTGATGAGTTAGTCGAGTTAACGATGATGTGACCATTTGTAAGGGAGTTCACAGACACTTCATTTGTTGTCTCAACTTCGGTGTTTGTAGAATTATCCAATGAGTTCCGTTCAGATGTCAATGAATTTTGTGCCGCATTAGCTGCTACGGCACTCTCTCGTAAGAACTGGAATGAGAAGAAATCACTGGCAGGAATTTGATCTGTGTGATTTCCGGATACTAATGAGGACATCGGTGATGTGCCCAAAATAACAAAAGATTCTTCGTCCGACATTGTGGTAGAACAACTACAAAATGACAATGGTTGCACAATATTGTACTTTTGCTGCTTAAAATACATTTTTCTTTTCGGGATTCCCCCGAAAGTTTCTTACCTGCTCGTCGTAGTTTTTATAAAATAATTTCTTTTACGACTGCTTCACTCTCTATTTCTAAGTGATTCATCCAGTATAAAGTTTTTGCCTGTCAGCCTAAATATGGCAGCCAAAAATAGTTTAATATTTCAGTAAGACTGCTAAATTTTCGGGAAGTCCAACGCAAGCAGATAGGAAGAAGACAACTTTTAGATAACAATTTTCTATGTTCTTATTTTATATATCACTTTCTGCAGTTTTATTTTAGTTTTTCCCGTTTTTCTCTATTTAGTTGTTATTATTGTTTTTATGTCGGAGTCGCAGAAGAAATGCCTTGATTGCAATGAGAAAATAAAAAAGAAGACGAAAAATATTGACAATCGTTCCGTTCAGACAGCTTAAGCGCGGTGAGAAAGTTTGAACTTAATGAACGCTTTTTTCATAAATTGGACAAGTTTTTCAATTTGACGATATGTCAAACAAATATCGAAATTTCTCAACATTTAGGCTCAGCTCGCATGTGTTAGGTAACGTTCATTTCAGCATATCACAAAATTATATGCTACAGCACACGCTGGTTTTTTTACCGCTGCAGTAATTCTAAAACGCGCGTTGAAAAAACGCTCATCTAAACTTAGCCTATGGCCACATGAACGTTAGATAACGCACCTTTCAGCGTTCTACACGATTAACGCACTTTTTTATTGTGTGTCATAGCGTACGTTAGTCTTATTAACGGCGGAGTAATGCTAGAATAAATATCTGTGCTCTTAGCCAAAGTAGTCCGGACTACAATGGCAGCAAAGCGTTCAATTGAATTTCTAAGCGCTTTATAATTAACAGTGGAATTACAAACAAAGCGTTATCGTGGCACGAGCTTCTGTCCGTTGGAACCGTGCATTCATATGAAGTGAGCCATAGAGCACGACGCGTAGAAAGTCAAAAAGCATATAATGCAAAAAATTTACCAGATTTCAACATTTTTTACCCTATTTGGCGTTGAGGTGAACGACTGGATAGTTTACTTACTTAACAAAATAATTTTAGACGACCATTTGATGCAAAAATCATGGACGTGAGACGCGTAAAAAATCATGACGCGATGATGCGTTGTCTACAACTCAGTTTGTACTACACTTCAAGTACTTAGGGTGGTTGAACGGGTCAAAAATGCCAAATTATTTTTTTCCAGCGGTTCACAAGATCCCACATGTTGTACAACATGGCTTGGCAACATCAATGTTTTATCATGTGAATTCTTAGATTAGTCAATCGATAGTTTAATACTATACTATATACATATGTATGTGCAATTTCAAAAAGAAAGAGTCCCTACACTTACATATATTTAGGTAGATACCTCAGTTTTGGAGCAAATGACCTAAGTTTGATAGCAAAAACTAAGTTTTTTTTTTAAAGTTTTTATCA
This sequence comes from Meiosimyza decipiens, assembly GCA_963680825.1. Classification (NCBI taxonomy): domain Eukaryota; kingdom Metazoa; phylum Arthropoda; class Insecta; order Diptera; family Lauxaniidae; genus Meiosimyza; species Meiosimyza decipiens. Next base: position 69,047,023 of record OY804261.1, on the reverse strand, counting down.
TTTTATTTGTGAACACTTAAAAAGTATAAAGTCTGACTAGTTTATTTACAAACTTAAATATAAGACCTTAAGGACTAGATATAAAAAATTCTGTGTACCTAATGTCAAAGACTTCAACCACCATACCGTTGCCGTTGTGAATTCTTCAATTGTTTCGAATAAGCCAGACGATACCGGAAAACTGGACGAAATACGTTAATTTCAGCTAATTCCATATCATCGGAATTTTCATCGAATGCATTATTGGCATACGCATCTGTTAAGTCTCTTTTAAAAATTTTAACATTGTGATAATTCTGCATATCACTAGTGATTGCTGCTTGCGATAGGAAAACATCTGTTGTCAGAGGTTGAAGTCTTTGCACTAAGCTTGTAGTCAAAAGCCTATTATCTTCTAAGCTGTTTTCTGCATAAGCCACTACTGTTACATAGCACAAAATTGTGCAGTATAATATTAACTGAGACGGTTTAAAGATAATATATAAATAATATATCAAATTAACTTTTGTATAATACACTCACAATGCACATCATTTTTCCGCAAAAAATAAATTTTAGTTCCTATTGTTGTACTAATCTCACTTACTTTTGAATAGTAATTTATTTTTTTGCAATACATTTCCTTTTATACAGAGTTTCAAGAGCAATTCTATTTTCTTCAATGCAATGGTGAACGCACTTTTTTAATTATCGAATTACTTGCTAATTGTTGTGTTGAATATAAACAAAAATCAGCTGCAACTTTGTTGAATTGTTTTTCGTAAATTTTACTAATGATTTGTAAAGAGTGAAAATTAAATCAGGTGTCATGAGAATTGCAAAAGCGTAATTTGTACAAATGTATATTTTGAAATTAGCGCTTCATTTGCCCTTACGTCAGAATCGATAATGTAAAATTGGTTGATATTTCTGGGTACATTATGTTGTCATGCTTACACTATTATGGTATACGAGAATACTAAGCCAAGAAAAACCTCATTGTTGAACCTATAAATTCAAGGGCTTCATTGGTCAATTTCTATCAGCCAAGTGAGATCTATCGGTCTTTTGAACAAGAGCAATCTGAGAGATTTCTACGCCAGATAGTTGTTTCGAAAATAATGTCAACAGCAATACTGCAGCGCAGGTTACTTTATAGTGATTATGTGCCACCTACATTTTCGGTTCAGACGGATTATAAATAGCCTTTGTATTGATAGTACATTGTACACGCATATATGTCCGAGGCAAAGCTATTCATTATAAAAATTAAAATATTTTTGTTCTTACAAGAACTTTCCTAAACCGCTATTCTGAACCGTGTTTCATCTGGGATTTTTTGTAAGCTTTTAAAAACAAATTTCCATGTGCAGCATCATAGATAATGAGAAAAACTCTTGGTGTCGAAAATTGTTATCTCAATGTGTTGTTTTTTATTTAAAAGTACAATCCGTCTGGCTAATTGTGGAACACTATTTCATTCAAATGACTTTCTTGGCTGGCCTTGCAACAGCCCATACGATATCGGAACATTTTCGACTGTGAGGAGCTCTATTTGACATGGTTGAACTCATATATTTCGTCTTTAAAAGCCGCAATCGGTGCTGGGTGGATAGCGTAACACTTATCTTTAGCGGTGGCTACCCACAAATGATAGTCCAACGGAGTTAGCGCCGTGGCTAATGCACATCACCAAAACGGCTAATAACGCGGTATTCAAACTTTATCTTCTTCCAAGCGTTCCACAGCCCAATTGACGAACTGAAAACGTTGCGGTTGTTTATCTGGCTTCAGCTTCTGTACCAATTGAACTTTGTACGGCATCATACCGAAGTCTATATGCCAAGTTCACATAAAAGATGTGCATGAAATATTCAATTCCTCAGAACGATGGCGAGTTGATGGCCTTGGTTGTTCTTGCACACTCTGGGCAACAGCAGCAATATTTTCGGCTGTACGAAGAGGGGCTAACGTGTTAATTTGTCATTTAACTTGAAAGTTATTTTGTGCTGCTTGCTTGAACCAGTTTAATCGCTACTAGAAATTAACTTTTTACAGATAAATAGTAAAATAATATATAGAGCAAATTAACGTAAATTCTCTGTAAATAGGAGTGTAAATTGTTTTTTGCATATTTACTTTTCGATAGTAAACTAAGTTGCAAGTTCGTAGAAAAATTAATCATGTGGTGTGAATGACTCGAGCCACATGTCAGATTTTGTTTTCATCCAAATGATATATGAATTACCTACCTTAATTTTTGACGTCTTTTTCTTTTGATATTTGCTATTCGCAAATATTATGCCAAAGTTTATATAAATATTATGCAGTACGTGATTTATAAAAAAACAAATGTCTTATACCTCTATCCACTTAAGTTTTGTTTTTTATCTAATACACTTTTGACATCTATTCATTCGAGTGTTGTTTTTGACATTTCAATTATTCGTATGAGCACACAGATGGACATTTAAATTTTGTTATGACCAAGAGCTTTTTGTATTTATGGGTTGAGCAATTTCAAGCCGGAAGTTGTTTGGAATATTTTTATGTCCCAAACGCTTATGAGCGCAAAAGAGCGTTAAAGTTTTTAAGAACTTTCAACGTTGAGATATAATAAATTGTTTGAAGAAAATTTGCTCTGAAGGCCAAGACCCCCCATGCATTTGATAGCCGGATGGCTAAGTAATAAAATGTAGTATTTCAAAACAATGCCCATCAAGTGATTTCTTTTTATTACGGAAAAACTGTGGTCTTATGATCTGCATAATAATTAGCAGCATTGAGCACTTTCATCCTGATTTAAGCTGCTGGAATTCAATTAAATTTGTCAATTACAAATACAATGTTGAACTCAGTGGCGTCGATTCGGTAGGGCTAGGGAAAAAATTCGCCCCCTCCCAGGATCTGATGCTAGTTATTACTCAAGACATCAATTCAATAAAACCATCTAATGGTGGTTTTGGTAAAGTGATGACGCTACTGATTAAAGTTAGAATGGCAAAATCGTCGAAAAATTCTTTACCTCCCATTGTAGCGACGTCTATGTAGAAGACTTTTCTATTCACAATAATTCCTTGTAACATCAAACTCTACAGTTTTAATTTAAAATTTTTTATCCATATTGTGGTTACTTTTGTTCAGTGCTGACTATAGAAAAAAGAAAAAAAAATTATAATAAAAGGAAATGAAAATGAATTTTTTGCAATTAACATAGGTTGGTTGTAACGCCCGCAGTCGTGTTTTGCGTTTATTTAATTAATTCAATCCAAAAGTTCCTGTTGCTGTGGCCGTCGTTGATTGAAAATGTTCTATTTCAACTAGGACGCATGTTTTGCTGCAAATTAAAAAATTTCAACACAGCTATTCGGCGTGAGTAATAGTGTAATTTTGGTGATTTGTTAATGTAATTTTGTGCTAAAGTGGTCTGCAAGTTTGATTATATTAAAGTGATTTAAAGTTTAAGTGCGAATTATTATTAAAAAAAGAAATGATGCGTCTAAAATTATGCCATATGGTACACTCCGAATTATTCTACATTGAATAAGTATTAACATATGAAAGCTATGTAATTGTGCATTGTAAAATTTTAGGCATTAGACTCTAATGCAAACACTAACTGTTAAATGAAAACAGGTTTTATTTTAGGAAATTTTTATTTTATTTATCACCATGTCGATGAAGTACAAACATACACATTTTTAAAGTTTTTATTAAATTTAATGCTATTGTTGTTTTATCATTATCTTTAACGAACATTTGCTCTATATGCACAGTACGAAAATTTTTCCTTTATCATTTTTTAAATAAAAAATTTTAAATTTTTACAAATTTTTAGTAATTTCATTATATTTATTTTTAATGTTAATAAAAATAAGTTTATATACGGAAGACACAAAAATATATATATATGTTTTCAATGCAATTTCATTTGTTGCATATACTATGTATTTTTAAAACAAACAACAGCTACAAAAATGTTAACTAACATAGGGCTAAATTAAGAAGTTTTAAAATAAAATCTAAATACAAAAAGCTCATCAGGAATACTCAAAAGTTCTATATAAGTTTTTATGATTTCATATATTATTGTTTTTAAATTATCATAGATGTATGTGCTCTACCTAGGCTTAAATGTTGCCTAAAACTATGCAATACAAAGGGTGCAAGGGTGCAGCCCGCAACTTTGAGAATATTTCTGCAGTAGCAGAGAGTGCTCGTGAATACCGTGAACAATCGATTCGTCGCCGATCTCAAGCTTCGGACATCTCTTTTGGATCATCGTGGCGTATCTTGTGGCGTGATCTTGGCCTGAAGACCTATAAAATACAGCTCGTACAAGAATTGTAGCCGGCTGATATTGGTTGACGTTTTAATTTCGGCTTATGGGCCTTACAGAAAAAGTAGGAAGCTCTTATTGGATCACCTTTTAGTTGGCTTAAGTTTTAGCTATTTAAATGTATTAAAATTGAAATATTTTTAATTGCATACTCTTAGGCATCTGTTTGAAATTGCATTCAAATTAATTTTTAAAAATCGTAAAGACTATAAATAATATAATAATAAGAAAATGTGTAAATATATCTTGTACCAAGGCAAGTGTCTGTTCATATTGTGCTAAAGCAAATTATTTTTAAAGTATTCTTGATTATTGCTTACTCAGATTGAAGTTGGTATGGGTATGCAGAGTTCACTGCACATGCCACTTTTACGCTTGCAGATTTGTGCAAGACAACTGCCTAGGTGTGTCACCAGAATTTATGACAATATCAATTTATTCACACTACACGTTCTATCAATTTTTATGATCAATTAGGAGACTTTTTTAATGCACATATAAATTTCGTAGTTAATAAGTTATAGCTATTATATTTATAAATAGATATTTAGATTTACATTAAACAATTTTGGTTCCATTTGTGTTCTTATTAAATTTCATTTAATTTTTGATTATCAGGCTTAATAGTTTGTGTGTGTGTGTGTTTTCTTTTTTAAACAAAAAGCATGCGCGTTTTCTTAAAATTTGCCTAAAATGATGCAAAAAATCTTATGGTTGCCTTAGTCTGTTATTTTATGTTTTTGATTTTTCCACTGTATAGTTTTGGGCAAGTTAATTTGAAATTTTTTGCGCGCAATGTCCTAAGTTAATATGCAATTTATTCTATTTTTATTTTTTGATTTTATTTAACAAACATATAGAGAATCGAAACCTTTATGTTCATATACCGTTTAGTTATTAAAATTGTTACAGCGTAATATTAATTAAATATATTTCATATACAATATATATAAATAATCTAATCTATTAAATACAATATGTATACATATGAACAAAATTTTGATTTCTAAGGAAATTAAATTAAAACTTTTGGGTTTTGTGCAATTACAAGTTTATTTTAAGCAGATAATTCCTTGCATTATTACATTACCATTAAACGAGTACATTGAAAAAAAAAAAAACATTTCATATAGTTTTGAATATACCCAGTCGGAAATGGTAACAATTGTGTAAGAAATTTGGTAAAAATTGGAATTCAACGTTGATTAAAAAGTATGCGATGCCACATATACGGCGGTGCAACATAAGAAATTTTTTAATCATGAAACATTTTCATTTCGATTTTCTTGATTATTTTGCCACAATTAGCTGAGTTGGCACAAGCAAGGCCTAATTTGCGCCCTGTGCAAACCTAATTTCCTGCGCTACTTCATTTATAGTTTCTGGCTTGAATTGTTATTTGCACGTTGGCATATTCTATGCCATTAAAACTGAATGCAACACGCATGTATGTATTTAAAAGTTTCTAAAGTATAAATCTGATCTTATATCCATGGGTCCTCGCATATCCACGGATCTTCAGCAGAAGGGTTAAACGGAGTTGTTTGAAATAGGGGTTTTTGCGAGTTAAAGAAATATGTAGATTCATTCAGTTTTGAAATTTAGTACTTGGATCTAAACAGTCTGTTTTAAGCACCTTCCGAATTGTGTGTGGGATTGAATGACGGGGCGTGGCACTCCTCATACAAAAATACCATTTAAATCGCAATATTCTGACGTCTATGGCAGCTACAAGCTTAAAATTTGATGCATGAATATACATATATTGTCACTTGAAACAATTGGGCATGGTTTGACAACATAGTGAGGCACCTCCCAGACAACTAAATCAGCTAAAACGATATATCTTGGTACTACCTAGAGGAGCTGCAATTTTGAAATTTGGTACTCGGATCTATAAATTCTGTACTAAGCACCTTCCAAAATGTAGGCGAGACTTTGTCATAGGACGTGGCACTTTTCAAACAACAAATCCATTTAAAACTATGTATATTGCCACCTGCGGCAGATAAAAGCTTGAAATTTAATATACTGATTTATATTATTTACATTTAGCCACTTCAAAAACTTAGACATGCTTTGACAACTGGGTGTGTCACCTCCCATACAGTTAAAACACTTTATATGCTATATCTTGGCTAGCATAGTTTTGAAACTTAATGCATGGATATATATTGTCTGCATCAATACCCATGCAAATGGCATGTAGGATTAGACAGCGGGGTGTGCCACCTCCCAAACAAAAAAAACACATAAAACGCGGTAGCGTTTATGTGTTTATTTATACCCTTTTCATAGTATTTCAGCATTTAAAACTAAGGATTACAAATGTCCCGACGAAAAATTCGCGCGTTTGAACAATGTACTATGAAAAGGGTATAAATCAGAATTTTTTTTATAAGCAAATGATTCAATATTTCAAAACAAACAACTCTTTTGTCTTAAAATTATTTTCCAAGCAACTTCTTCAGAATGAATTTCAGAGAAATGTCTGCTTACATTGGCGATACTACGTTTTCAATGTTTTATTGGCATCGTTATGGAACAATTCATTGATTTTTAATTTTATGTTTGTTCCACGCCCACTTTTATTTAATATTTCACTTTTTTGACTCTATATGCAGCTTAATGACATAACCATTTCAAATTCTCAAGAAATAGCTAGCATAACTGCGTCCACTTCACCAATTCCACCTATTTTTTTTCTAAACTTTATTTTATTAATTTGAGACTCATGGGTACACATAAGTGCTCAGTTGAAACATATTTTCATTACTTCTAAAACCAATGTTAAAAAGCATTACCCTTTTCAAGACACTCCCGAAACCGATTTTTAAATTTTAAATTTTTGAAGCATTAAACAGTACTGGGAAGGCATTGACATAGGTCACATTTTTGGGCAGCAATCAAGCAATCTCTTTTGAAACCACAAGAAAAGCTAGCAGGCTAACAGGAGCAACTATGTGAAAAATTTAACTCACACAAATTAAATTCAATTTTGAACATTTTGAAGCTTAAGTTGTAGACATTTTCGAATTGAAAATATATAAAGTAAGAAATTTAGTAAAATATGCGAATAACATTCAACTTAAATTTTCTAACAAATTCAAAAAGATTACTTGCCTCACACAAAACGGCTGCAAATCCGGCAAGATACTTTTTTTTGTTGTTGTTTGTGTTTGGTGTTTGTTGTTCGTATCTTATTATTACATATTGAAATATACAAAAGTATTTGTAAACATATGCTGTATGTGTGCACTATTTGTATATCTGTGTTTTTGTAGCTCAAATTCTGCTGTTGTTGACGCTGCGCTGGCACTTGAAATGTATGATAATTTGAAAACTTTAGAGAACTTGCAAATTTTCGCAATGTTTAAACTTTGAGTCCTCCTTGCCAAGTATCCATGTTAGCATTTGACGTGCCTTCATGCTGGCCAATACAACGCTGCGACTCTTATACCAATGCGGTTGTGAGGAGCTCTCACGATGACCCTTCAAATAAGAAATAACCATAAATTATTTATTATAATTCTTCTAAGTAAGTAAACGTTATATTTGTCAGTATGTATGTAAATTAAGAAATTAAATATTCAAGAAAGTTAAACAGAGAGTAAGAGGTAAGCATAAAGATAAGCATTAAATAAGTGCTATGTACAAAAAAGAGAATGCCAACTTAACGACAAAAGTCAACAATTTAAAAAGAGTCGCCAAGACTGTATAATAAATTAAAAAAATTCAAAAAAATGTCCATTTACTTATAAGCATTATCATACACAAATTAATGGAACCTTTCCAAAAATCATACTTTATAAATTAAACGAAAATCCCATTGAGAAGGGGGTAAAATGGTTTTGCTTTTAAAAAATATTTGGATTAAATCCAAGTGCATAAAATGACACAAAATTTTACAATGCAGTGGCGCCTAGTTTTTCATGACCCAATTCCTTAGCAGATATTGTGTACTGCAGTCATTTAAGCATTTAAATGAATCCATTCTTTATGCATTTTAAATGATCATAATTTGTTATTTTTTCAATAAAATTGATAGCAAAATATCAAGTGAATAAATATTGAGGTTGACAACAGTGGTCTTCCACCTTGAAATTAATTTTCAAAGTGAACTGTGATTTTTTCTAATATATTAGGTGTACAACTAAGTTCTCGCTGTTTGTCGATAGATGGCGCTAGCGGTAAGAGCTGGTCGCCTTGGTTCATATCGAAACGTTATGAATCTAGCCTAAACATATGGTAAACAACCCGATTTGACACTTTTAAGATTTTGTGTTTTCATAGTCTGTTTGCGGTTGCTCGAAAATGACTGATTTTGTGCCAAATAATCGTCATTTGCGGGAGGTGTTGATTTTTTTCTTTCAATCGAAGAAAACGGCGGCTGATGCGCATCGAGACCTCCAAAAAGTTTACGGAGATGGTGTTCTGAGCGAAACAACGTGCCGAGATTAATTTTGTCGCTTTAAAGACCATGATTTCGACATCGACCACCTGAAGGAAGGCCAAAAACCTTGAAAGATATGGAATTGGAAACATTGCTCGATAAGGACTCGGCCCAAACGCAAGAAGAGCTTGCTTCAGTATTGGGAGTTACCCGACAAGCCATTTTCAAGCGTTTGCATGCATGAAAAACGGCCCCAATACGATCAGAGGCACAATAAAGTAATCCTATTGCATGACAACGCTAGGCCTCACGTTGCTAAACCAGTGAAAACATACTTGGAACCTCTTAAATGGGAAGTCCTACCCCACCCGCCGTATTCCCCAGATATTATCCTGTCACACTACTACTTGTGCCGTTCAATGACACATGGTCTGGCTGATCAGCAGTTCAACTCCTATGAAGACCTCAAAAAATGGCTTGATTCGTGGATATCCTCAAGAGACGAACACTTCTACCGTGATGGCATTCGAGCTCTACCAGAAAGATGGGAAAAAGTGGTATCTAGCAATGGGCAATGAGCAATACTTTGATTGATTCATCTGTAACTATTTTTTAACAATAAAGTTGCATTTTTTGTCAAAAAACAGCGAGAACTTAGTTGCACACCTAATATATGAGAATGGTTTGTCTTCAGAATTTTTCTTAAGGATTTTTAGTTTTTCCTTTGGTGCTAAAAACAGTTTTGGTCAAAATTTCAGCTTCTATCATTTTTTCTTCCAAGCTGCGTAAAAAGTTCTTAAAATTCAGATATATACAAAATTTTTGGTGGTCTTGCAACAAAGTAAAATTGAATATATATTTTACTGAGCTCATTGTTCAGTACTTTTTAGTGCAAAAACAACAAACAAATTACAAGCGCAAAATTGAACAGAAACCGAAAACACAGATAAAGAAATTAGTTGTCGGTGAGCTCGCCGATATTTACATATAGCACTTGCAACTTCGTTCGTATCGCCAGAAAAGCTTTCAACATAGTGCTGATTTCTAACTAGTCAATAGCCGTAATGGCACATGGAACAAATACGTCTGTAGCTAAGACCAAAATTTCATGAACTTAAAGATATGACAGCTTTAGTTTATTCTGAATATGTGACCAAAATTAGGCTGATTATTATTCATGATGACTTTTAATTCTACTTCTTATCCATCCATGATTTCAGCTCCGCAACTGATGAGATTCCATAATATTAGTAGAGTTCAGCAACTACAGCTATTAGCCCTCTTAGCCATTTGGCTTGATGCCATAACTATTAGTTGACTGTGGCTTTGTTCTGAGCTTGTCACTCAGCTCATAGCTAATTTATCATCAATACTGAAATTTTTGATAGAATAGTAAATGATCAAGTAAAGATGTGCTATAGAGTAGTCATAACAACTCGTCAGCATGGATTTGAAAAGCAGATCTACAGTTTTTAACCTTGAATTCACTTATTTTGCTTAAGCTCTTTAGACAAGTTGACTGCATCTACAGTGATTTCAGTAAATCATTTGACAAATTTCCACATATGAAGTATGATTTTGTTTAATTTAAAGAAGCTTGGATTTCTCTTAAGATTTGTCAGCTTGATTGAATTTTATACGAATCAGTTTTCAGAGGGTATCATCTCCATTTAGCGCGACATTAAGTGTTCCACAAGGAAGCCAGCTAATCCCGTTTCTGTTTATTTTAGTAATGAATGATGTAACAGTTACATAAATTATTAAAAGTTTCCAAATGTTAGCATAATTAGATGAAATGAAAATATACAGAAAGCTGAAGAAGATTCATGTTACTTTCAAGTGCAGTCTGACTTGAAATTCTTTGAAGATTGGTGCTCTAAGCACAACTTACATTTTAATCCTGATAAATACCAAATTATGACATTTTGCTGAATAAAAAAATGTGTCGTGTCGAATTAGTCAAATATCGATCGATCAAATTCGTTAAAAATTTTCAACTCTGCTTCGCTTTATTAAGTGGTCACTAAAAGAATTCAGCAAATTTTAAAAAAATTATAATTTTTGCGCTTAAAGGCTTAAATTGAAGCCTTGAGCATCCGATTTTCGAAAAGTTCAAACTTTAGATGTCAAACAGAAAAATAAAGGTTAATTATCTTTCACCCACAAATGTTTTTGAAATAAATATACATTTTGACTGACATTAAGTATAATATTACTTTAATATTTACACACAGGCTTAAAATAACTCGAAAATACAAGTAATTTTAGATATATCAGCGGCAAAGTTTCAAGTTATACGTTAATTAAAATATAATAAACATATTAAGGACACAAGGGTACATACAACAAGGATCGTAGCATGCATATTGGAGAGTAGTTGATGAAGACAGCTTTTCAATCTTCTGTTAGGTATGGTACAGTTTGACGTTTACTTAACGTTGTTAAAGGAAAACAAAAACTTTTACTTTCATATGACAAAGTTCGCTTGCATAGTCAACACAAACTTTGTCAAAATTTACAATATTAAAACAACAAAAATTTACAATAACATATATGTGTGTATGTTAACAACAACCACAATTCAAAACGGGAAAGGTTAGAGTTTAAAATTTAATTTTTTGTTTCATTTTAGGTTTTTACTACACGGTTACTACTGCGTACATGGAAGGCATGGGGTTCAGTGGACTCAATACATTTTTTTGTTTTTATATAATTTTTTTTCGTATAAAATTTACCTTACTCACCAAATTTTCGCAGTTTTTATCACTAACAGATATTTCTGCTTCTTTATTTGGAGATATGTCTTTATTTTTATCTCTCGATTTTTTTGCTTTGTGCTTGGGAGTATCCTATAGTGAAATTTTTAAATTTTTAATTTGATGAACTTGAATTTTTTCTTTATGGTATATGGGAAGTATGGGGAAAAACTCAATGGACCAATAGCAAACTTAATATTATAATTTGCATTCATTTCGTAAATAATTAATGCTTTGGATCGCTTCATTAGGGTGTTTTTATTTTACTTTGTTTGAAATTGCAATTTTCTGCACTTATAACTTTCAATAGCAAATGGACTTTTGAATAGCTTTCACCTTATTAATATATCTTTATCCAAACTTTAAATCGGGCATGAGATCGAATACTATCGAACTTGATTTATTTTTTAAAAAAATATGTGATTTGACCCATAAGTAGATTTCACCAAACTAATTGCGTTTTTGCCTAACCCATATTTTGCAATGATAATTATTAAGGTACTATCTCTCTGCGTGGATATTTAAGTGGATTTTTTTGTTGAAATAAATGGGTCGCTTAACTAATGTAAGCAATTATAGTTACAAATTTTTAAGCAAGTTCTAACTAATTTATTCGCTATTCATAGCTCCATATGAAGAACTTTTTTTTAAGACAATTTCTACTCATAATGTTGCTACATTAAGATTTGTAAATTATTCACAAACTTAAAATTAAATTGTAATGTTTCACTCTACATTTACATGAACACTTAAACACAAAATTCGCGCGTTTTGTCCTTAGGGCACAGGTTGCTTAAACGAGCACAATTAGCGCCACTTGTTTGAAACAATTTTCGCGCTGGCAATACATTCAATGAAGTATGAATAGAAAAAAAGTTAGATAGAAGGCAAAGGATAAAATTACACATCAAACTAGAAAGAAGGAGTTCAATTTTGTTTTAAAACAATTTTGAATAGTGTGAAAATGTTGCGCTCTAATGAACTTTTAAAGATTAACTATCTATTAAGCCACCTTTTTTAATCGTTTTTTGAAACAAAGCTGACTGGATTTTTTGTGAATTGCAATTAACATAAAATGAAGGCAGACATTTTAAAGCTATTCGCTTTTCTAAAATTAAAAAAATTATTTATGAAAACTCTTGCAGGATTTGAAGTAAGTGTGTCAAAATCTTATCAGTTAACAGCTGATTTTGTTTAATAAAGGATATCATTTTGGCTTACTTTTATTTGCAAATGTTGAAGAGTTCATTTGAATTCAATCTTTTCACACTTTTCGAAATAGATTTTTGAAAAAATGTGCTTCCATTCTCGTCAATTACACAGAGAGAATTTGAAAGGTTTCAATATCTATACATATTACAGTACTGCTAACAGAGTCCTTGGGACGTAAAACCATAGAAAATAATTATTTTGTTATAGACAGAAATTTGCTGAAACCAAAAACTTCAAAAAAGAAAAAGGTTTAAGATATTAAAGTTTCAGTATTGGAATGTCGTTTTCTGAAAAATTGTTTATCCGTCTAAAGAAAGTATCGTATTAAAAGATAGAAATTTTATAATTTTTTTTTGTGTTTGCAAAGAAATCTAACTACTCTTTAAGCATTTTGTACTAATAATTTTTTGCAGTGATTACATTGATTCTAAATTTCGTTAACTGCAGTTACAGTGCGAACATTCAAATAAAGATTAACATAAATTCAATTTAAAAGTCCAAGAAAAGTAACAGAAATAGAAGTGGAAGTAGAAGTAGAAATGTAAATGGCAGCAGGTTAAAAGAAAAAGTTTTCGCATAAATAAATCAATCAATCGAAAATAAATCAATTCATGTGCAAATCAGAGGACGACACTTTCGCATGTCAAAACAAGCGCTAAAAATGTCAAACACTCACTTGCAGCCGATTGTAATCCTTCTTGAGACGAATTTGTGTTAATGTTCCCGCTAATAATTCATCGCAGTTGTGATTTATGCCCACCGACACTTCAATGAATTTCGTGCCAAATGTGCAGGCGAGACATTTGCCGTCTGAAAAAAAGGGAAACATTTTTTTTTTTTTAATAAAAATTATTGAAATCAATCGAAAGAGTTCATTAAATTTTACGTAAATAAATCATAAGTTTTATTTGCACAAACATGCAAACAAATATACTAGGGTGGGGCGAATTTTTTAAACTGTTATACCACCTAAGAACTTAACTTGATTTAGTGATCTTAATTGCTCACACTAAGATATATAGTGTGTTCCATTTTAATTTTCCCAGGCTAATATCTCGTAGGCTAAGTAAGATAGAAAGAAAAGTTTCAGACCAAAACGCAAAAAATAAAAAATCGTAGAAAATAATTTAGCACTCAAAACATTTACATTTTTTCCATAAAACACAAATCAGCAATTTTCTATGGATGTGCATAAAAGAAAGATAAGTTGACTTCAAATCGAGCTAAAAAATTGGATTAAAATTTAAAGACAACATCATTGTTATTCGACCCTTTAAACACCTTATAATTTTTTCCTTAAATATTTATCACTATCTTACTTAGTTCTCTAGATATTGGACTGGGAAAACTAAAATGGAAAGCTCTGATTGCTGCAGAAGCTAATTTTTTTTTAATCAAACCTTCATAAAATAAAAAATTGTACATTTTAACTTAAAATATTTTTTTTTTCGGAAACAAAGGGTTAACTGAACAAAATGTATTTGATTTTTAATGTACCCTCACAAGTAACGTCCTCATATAAAACGAAATTCCTGAATGCATCAATTGTAATAATTTAAGAAATATTAAAAAAAAAGTTATTCTAAGACACATGTGTCCCACACGACTTAAAGGGTTAACATGTGTATGGTGTTTTTTGGCAACGATGTAATTCATTGTTAAAAATTAGGGTTATTATCACAAAATTAAAATATTTTTGGTTTCAAATATTAAATTACTGTGAAGTGAAATTCGAGGAAGATCAAATGATGTCAACGAAGGGTAATTTTGGCTCGCTGAGCTCGAATCTCGTATCGAACTTTGGTCTATGTGTCAGCGTTTTGAGATAATAAATCGTTTGTCTTTTATGTAAATTTCTTCAGATAATTTAAATTAAATGCGCCAAAGGGTGGTTAAGGAGTGGTGCAGGAGGAGTGGTGTAATTGACCACAAATAGTGTGTCACCAAACTGAGACACCAACAAAAGAGTCATAGAATCATTTGCATATCGGACGTTTTTGATGTAAGCAGAGCGATATCATCGGCAGAAACCAGATTATGTTAGATGACCTTAAAAGTTCAATTGATCTCATGATTTCCAATAAGAGTAACAATAAAAAAACGACACTGAAAAGTTTTTGTGAAATCAAAATGAGACTCCAAACCACTTAAACTTGAAATAAATAGTTATAGAAGAGTGCAGTGCTAATACGAAGTTCAACGATGGCTGCTTAATCGCTGAATCGTGTTTGGTCAGTTTAGATATCGGACGTTTTTGATGTAAGCAGAGCGATATCATCGGCAGAAACCAGTTTATGTGTGATGACCTTAAGAGTTCAATTGAAGTCATGACTCCCAATAAGGGTGATAGTAAAAAAAAAACGGCACAGTTTTGGTGACTAATATGCAACTGGAAAAGTAATGCACCAACATGTTAAAAGTTTTTGAACAGCATTAAGTGTTTCAAGTTTTTCTAAACTCAATTCAAATGAACATATTTTACGTCTTTACCGCTGCGCGAATTAATGTATGCAATATACTGCTGCAACAACAGGTTGGCAATCCTAAGCTTCAGCAAAAGATTTTTACAAAAAACTTTGCATACTTTAAGGCATCAAAATTTAAATTGAGTTCAAGTTGCGTTGTGTCGCTATAAATAACTTACCTTGCGCTGAAACAGCACGTGATCGCGCCAAATCAATTTTATTTGCTACCAGTATAACTGGACGTGTTCGCAACAAATCATTATCCTGTAAGCTTGACAGGATTTGTTTGGCGCGTGTAAACGACTCTTTATCGACGCACGAATAGATGACAACATAGGCGTCGGCTCTTTCAAGCTCTTCCTGAAGAAATAAAATAAAAAATATATAAATCAATTTCAATGAATATCAAGGAATTGTTTGAATATCGATAGGTAGCTAGTAAATTTAAATTACGTAAAATATAGAAAAATGTGTGGTATCTTAGAGTAATATCCATAATAATGTTAAGATTGAAAAGATTTATTTTTTTGAAAAAAAATTTTAATGCAACTTTGCTGTTTGCAGATTTTTAGGAAATTTAATTTTTACTCGCTAATTAACTTCCGTCTGTGTTATAAAGAACTTCCGGTATTTGAGAAGTGAAATTAATTAAAAAGGATAAAATTATGAAAAAGTTTGCGTTTGTGTTCGCTTGCCTTTAAGCAAAAATCTTCATAAAACAGAAACTTTAGTGTGCGTTAATGTAAACCGCTATTTAAATACCGTAATCGCACACACACACACACACACACACACACACAAGTAGAAAGAAAGCAAAGTAGCTGCAATACTTTGTTTGCATATCGCCGATGCAAGTGACTGCAAGCCAATGAAGAGTCCTTTTATTAATTCTTTTTACAACAGTTAGAGTGTGCATGTGTAAGTGTACGCAAATGAGTTATTGCTAGCTGCTGTTTTTTGTCACTTTCCACGCTTCACTTGTTCGCTTGGCTATGTAGTGCGAGAGTGTTGTTGCATTTGCATGCAAAAGTCTGAGTTTGATTAAGCACCATCTATCCGCATCAATAATGCGAACAAGTTCAGTGATATCTCTGTAGTAATAATTTCAACGAGTGACAAAAGTGTATATTTTGGTTGGAGGTGAAATACTCAAAAGAAAAAAATAAAAATCAAGCATAAATATTTCTTGCTTTGGATTTTACTTGATATAAAAAGAAAACTTTTTGGGAATTATTCAAGTACAGTAAAAATCGCATAAATCTCATCCCAAAAAATTAACAAATGCCCAAAAATATGTATAAATTTTTGCTGAGTTCGCTTAAATTAGCTTATGGAATCATAAGCCCATTTCCTACTTGGTTCATCAACACAAAAAACTTTATCATTTTACATTGTGCGCGCACACACGTTTGCACCAACTCACTGTGTTGCAAATCAATTGACGTTAAGTGGCTCATAAGTGGTCATCATTTGCTGATGTTGCTATTTATGTCTGTCGGTGTATATGCATGTGCATTTTGTATCTTATCTCATGATAAACAGTTGCTGTTTTTTATATTTTAGTTTTTAGTTACTTGCGTTGTTGTTGGTTTTATGTCAGCTTTAATCCTTTTCCAGCTGGCTATTGTTCTTTTAGTAAAATCATGCAATTGCTTAGCAGCTTCATTGTTTGAGCAGCTTTTGTGTTGCAATTTAAAATTTTTTATCAGTTTTAAAACAAGCGATTTAGGTTTTTACAAAATTTGGTCAAATTTAGTGTTTAAATTGCAACGAAAAATAAAGATAAGACCCTCTTAAATTTGAAAATATTTCTTGATATATTTCGTAAGTTTTGCCTTTAAGCATTTTATTAACATTTTTTACTGAATTTTCTTATTGATAAAACAAAACCATTAATATAAAATTTAAAAGTATAAATCATTTTTAACCATTTCATAATACTTTTCCGCTCAAGCGCTCAAATTGCATAATTTGTCAAAAGCTACAGACACAAAAACAATTTGTTAACTCAAAAATGTCAACAAAAACATAAAAAAAAAAATCAAAAATAAAGTGTTTTGCAATACTAAAGCAAAAGTATTAAGTAAAATCTAAGCAACATAGAAAATAAAAACCAAAAAAGAATCACAAAAAGGACGAACAATTTAAGCGTCGAAGGTGTTTTCCACTTTAACGAGTCACAGCATTTCCGCTCGTAAAACCAAGAAAATATAACTTCCGTTGGGCATAAATTTTAACACTTTAGCAGAGATTATTTTTTTTTTGTTCAGTAAACAAAGACAGCAAATTGACTATAGGGTAAGAACGTGATAAATCCTTAGAAAATGTTGTTTCAGTGAAAGGCAAATAAAAATTTAATAGATAATTTGTCAAGTGTTACATAAACAAAACTGCTGTAAAAACTTTTAGATTCCTTTTCCTTTCAAGAACACTTAAGTTTGATTTAGATTTTTGAGTTAGAAGCTAATTGAAGCTTTGAAAAATAGAGTAAAAATATTTTAATGAAAGTTAAAGTGACTGAAACCTACTTTTGTTCACAATTTTAATAAATTTTTTAAACTCTACTCATAGCAATTATTTATTCGTCGTACAATCATCATAACGATTGTCAACAACTATTGGTTGCAAGCAAAATTACCTGATAGTTTTATTAAATTAAATTCTGATTATTTTACGCTTCTTGCAAAGTATTACATGGTTTCTGAATGCAAGGCGGAATGAACAACAAACTATTAACAACTTGAACAAGTTGCTAATTGTTGCTTACATGGCAATGCAATTAAAAAAAAAACAAGAAAAATAACAACAAAGCCAAACGTTCTAATTGCATTGCAAGAACTCATAAATAGAAAACTTTGCTAACGCAACAGCAGCAACAACATGAACACAACAACAGCAACAACACTTGGGACACAGCGCAAAAGTTAAAGACATTTTTAGTGAAATTAAAATGGGAGCGAGCAAGCGTAAGCAACGCTGACGAAATGGCGATGAAATGAAACAACGTTGAAATTAAAACTAAAGAAAGCGTTAAAAAATTAAAAGTCAGTCATGCAGTTTATAGGGATGGATGTAAGTTAAGCTCGAAATTTATCGGTTTGCTTACAAAAACTTCATAGCTAGTAAATAAAATATTCTTTGTGCTTTCTGTTTTCGGTATAAAACATTCAGAAATTGACGAAACTTGATGAAAACCTCTTTGAGTACTCAGCTTTAACGCTGATGTTGAAATTGAGTCCAAAAACAGCTAAGACTCTATCAAAACATTAATTAGCCTTCTAAAGTAAATTTTATTTAAAAGAAAGCTGCCATACATAAAAAATACGAAAATGCATTCTATGAAAAGCAGATAAATGCAAGCGCTCGCGGCTTGTGAACTAAACAATGCTTCATTATGTCGTTAAAGAGAATCAAAAAATGAGCAAACGCAAGACCCAACCATAGCAGTCTTGGTCTACCATTGCATCTTGGTTTTTTTTTGAGTATAGAAATATATTTGTTATTTGTCTCAAAAAGTTTTCCGTTTTTTTTTTTTTGGTAAAAATTGTCAAAAATGTCAATATACACATATCTATGTAGAATAATGTCAATAATGCCGAAAAATGTGGAGAATGTCGATAAATATCGAATGGAGTCAAAAAATGTCATTATATGCAGAAAAGTGTCGTACTATATAATTTCGAATATGTCAATAAATGTAGAAAATTATTGTATAACTTCGAAAAATCTTTCGAAAGAAATCTACATAGTTGAGTCGAAAAATTTGACATGTCAATGATGTTAAAGAAATTGTCAATAGATGTTAATATATGTAGAGTAATGTCAACAATTGGTTAAAAACTGACCATAGATGTTGAATTATACAGAAAAATGCCGAAAGCAAGGCTAATAATGTCGAAAGGGTCGATAATGTAAAAAGGTTTGAAAATGTCGAAAATATGAAATAATGTAGAGTTGGTAAAATACATGAGCCATGTAATTGTATATATGATGTGAGTACATTAATAGAAAAGGTTTATAAGGCTTGCAAGTATTTACATAAAATCAGCCCTGCGATACTAAGTGTAAGCGTGATCGTCAGCGTTGACTCGTGAAATCTGCGAATACACACGTCAGCATAGTATTTTATTTTTTACATATACATTCATTCATTTCTGTAAATACGTCAAAAACTCAAAAGCAAAAAAATCAAAAGCTTTTGGTATTTTTTGCCATCCCTACCTCTTAGCTTATGCTACTGTAGGGTGGCGATAAACGCAAACGAATTCATTTCATTGTTTTGGCCTCATGCCAAATGCGAAAATGTTGTTATTATTTCTGTTATTACAATTTTGGTTATTGCTTTTATTGTTATTGTTGCATAGAAATAAATTTTAATCTTTTAAACACAAATGAAAACTTCTCAAACACTTTGTATACGCAAAGTGAAAAATGTGAATTGCAAACATTTTTTCGACCATAATTTGATTAACTAATTTTAAGACCTAATGGCTACATTCTTTTAGAGATTTAAAATTTTATTAAAAAACTATTAAATACATTTTTTTTTGGGAATAAAGAAAAGCATATGCTAGTACTTGAGCCATGAGCTTACATTATACTTTTTTCTCAAAAAATATTAGCAGATTTATTGAATATTTCGAGCTTATCGCTTACTTTATTGATTTTTTTCATATATCACCAAAAATCTGATATCACTTTTAAAGAAAAAATATCTTTTTTTGCTCATTGTTTTATATTTTTCAATTTTGCGGCATTTTTCATATCAAATTATTTCTTAATTTGCAGTAAATTTTACAGTGCAAAAATATATATGTTCAAAAAAAAGTGTAGCTAGTATGCACGCAAAAAAGCGATTCATTTATATTTATTTTAGTTTTTTCATTTTTGAACTGCTGACTGTTTAAATATCCCATAAAGTCAATAACATAAAAAATTCCACTTTCAACAATTGAACTGAACACGTAATCATGTGGCAAGTGATATTATCAAGAATCGATTGCAGGAAAATGCGGCAACGTAAAATGCCACAAATATGTTCACAACACATAGAACACTTACCCTATCATCATGCTTTCCTGTTGAAAATTTCAATTCCGATTCGATGCCATTAAGAATTATAGAGATATTCTGCTCGGCTTCATCAGTTTCTAGAGTCGTATAGAAAAAAAAATTAATATATTTTAAGCAATTTAATGTTATATTAAAGATTTTAAAATAAACAAAATATTTTCGAAGAATTATTAACAGATTTCTTAGGAAAACACCAAAATTAAACTTTAGTATTACATGACGTATGAGTAACATTTAAATTTTTACTAAAATTAATCATACGCTTTGTAAACTCTTTTTGAATACAATTCATTTTTAAATATTGTTTAATCGAAAGGTTTTAATCGCTACTAGGACTTTATTCTTGATTTCTTAATTGCAAAAAACTTTGAGTTTTGATTATTTATTTTGGATCTTACATTTGGCTTAGAATTTATTTCGCTACGCAGAAAATCTAAATATGTAACTAACTATATTACCCTTTGTTAAGGCTGTCCAAAAAACTTTAAAAAATATTTTTTTATATATCCATTTTAATTTAATTATTTCTTAATATTTTTCTGACTAGCTAACACACAGGTCGTATGATCGATTTTTAGTTCACTCACGACTTTGTAAAAATAATCTTCAATATTCATAAAATAAAACTTAACCTCAATTTCATTAATCTTTAATTATTATTTTCATATTTTCCTAACACTCACCTGGTCCATCATAAGCATTTATACAGTCTGACGTTCTAAATTGTGATATCAACGCCTGTTTGCCCACACCGGCAGAGCCCAACATTTCCACTTCGTACACTTCAACCGGTTGCGTTGCGTTGTGTGAATTATGATCTGTAGTTGGTATAGCACCACTGCCACCACCACTACCGCCGCCGCCGCTGCCTAACCCGCCAGCACGTGGATGCATAGGACTAACTGGTGCAAGGCTATTGCTGCGCGAACGACGTCGTCTAAAGGAATCACCACGATTAATAACACCTGCAGTCAAAAAAAAAATAAAGATTGAAGATTAAGTCACTTAAAATGTAAATGGAGTGTAAAATTCTTAATAGAGTTTTCTAACACAATTTTCTCTGAACAGTATTTATTTATTGAAACGAAAAGTAAAAAAATTCAAATGACATTTCGCACAACAATTAAAGTTTTTGTGCACAACATGACGTATGAGTGACATTAATTGTTTTGAATTTTACAATTAAAGGTTACACACACGTTAGGTTAACCGAACTGTGTTTACATCATACTATAGAATGCAATTGAGTAACATTCGTTGGAAAAGTTAACAATGAACTAAAATTATTGAATTTAATATAAAATGTGCTTTAAGGTAATGATTCAGATTCCAAAGGAATTGGCATAAGCGTACCCTAGCGTAATTGATTAGAGATAGCTGTTCAGTAATTAACTTTTTGGAGTGCCCATCCCAAAGTGGTTCTAAAACGAAATAGCGCTTAATATTTTTATGCTAAATTATGAATAGTTTGGTAATACTTTAAATTTAATTAAATATTTGCCACAAGAAAATTAGCAATTTTCATATATTTTAAAACTTTGAAGCAGTTTAACTTCTTCTACAACAAACTTTATATCAAAACCAAAATTCTAAATCACACATACATACACACACTTCAAGAAATGTTGAAAATTAATATGAATTTCCCTTGAGCGCAATTTTTTTAAAAGGCAATAAAAATGAAACAAAAGCTAAAAATTAGTGAAAAACGAAACAATGGAGAGTTGGCAATTTTTATGAGTATATTTTTTTGTAAATTTCTTTTATTTGTTCGTTTTTCGGTTCGTTCATTTTAATCCCAGTTGCTGCAACTAAATGAAAGTCAGATTAACTACATGTCATGCAAGTTGTTGCTGTTAAACACATTGTATGCCTGTTTGTATGATATGTACCTAGGCACATTTGCAAACGTGCACTTAAAGGGTGTACCAACGAAAGCATCTGATTTATTTTTTAAATTTAACACATTATGTATGAAGTAAATATTTTTATTACATTTCAAAGTAAAAATGTTGCTTGAAAAAATGCGCTCTGCTGGGAACATTTTGCTTTTTGTTGAAATATTCGTTGATATCAATTGTAGCAAAAATATCTTGGGCGTCCGTTTTAAGCTCAGTAGTCGTTTATGGCTTATTGACATTTAAAAAAAAATATACAATGAAAAAAGCTACATGGTGTTAAGTCACTCAAGTCTGGTGGTGACCAATTCCGATACACATATCTTGAACATCCATGACCTGGAAGTTTCTCATACAGCAGGCAAATTGTTTCGCGCAGACTGTGACATCCTCCGCTATTCGGCTGCAATGATGTGCTCTCAAGAGTTAAGTCTAACAATTTTGGCCAAAAGTTATCAGTTATCATTTGTTTGTGCGCGAATCGTAATATTTTACTTTCAAAGAAGTGTGGCCCAAGAACTTCACACGCCTTGAAACCGCATCAGACAATAAACGCTCTTGTGTTTTCCGCACAATTTAGGCTATGTTCATATCCACTGAGTTAAATATGTGTCCCAGTGCCAAGATTGTTTTTTTAGCAAAATTGTTCTTAGCTCCCTGCAAGTCCATCCGCCAGTTAATAAGACTTTGCTTTAAATTGTCGGCTGGAAAAACTTCTTGAGTAAGTTGTGTCTTGTAGGCATTAAGTTGTAGATCCTTTGACAGTAATGTTTTTCCTGAAATGCTCTACTTTTTTGTATGACAACAAGTTGGTGTTTCAGTGTTTTTAGTTACATTTTGTCTCAATGTGACTATGTTTTCGATTGAATGTCTGTTTCAAAGGCACATGTGTGATTCACTTTCCACAAACAAGTCAGTTCTCTCAAATTTTTTGATTGTTCTTTGGGCTGATGGCTTAGTTTCAGAATTATTTTGAGCGAAAATTTTGTGAAGCTGACGCACTGTTTCGCAAAACTTTTGCCATATTGATAGTGAGTTTTAACAATGATAATTTTTTTTCGTGCTATGCTATGTTTTTTAAAATAACGATGTTGATAAACACCATGCACGAAGTATTTAGAGCTGATTTTAAAGAAAAAATCGATTGAAGAAATGAAGTTAGTGTAATTGAAACTTTTTTTTTCAAATCTATTTAAAAGTATTTTTGATATTTTTTATATTTTCGCTCGATTGAAGTAAAATTTTTATAAAAATTCTCAAACAAAATATATTTGAATTTAATTTTCACGTTTGCAAAGTTTTTTCCAAAAAAGGGGAAAAAATTTTCAGCTCATTTCAATTTAAGAGTATTTTAGAGATTTAAGTCTCCCTAATCAAAAGCTTGGTGCTGCACATCCTATCACTTATTCTATGTATGTATAACTTAGCATGTCTATGTGTGCATTCATTTCATTCTATTGTGTATTTGTTGCTGCCGGCTTGACAGCATTTTATTGTTCAACTCTTTTTAATTTCTAACATGCAGACACGTCACTTTATTTTTCTTTTGTTTATCGTATTTTTATTCCAAGATTTATATTTTTCTTAAACTTTTATTTGGCATAAAGTTTTACTCTGCAATGTGGAGAAATATTGGAACAAATAATTTTTGGCAAAAAAGTACTAAAGCTGAATATTCGGCACAAAAAGATATGTGCAGTCAGCACAACAAATTTATGCCAAACACTCACCTTAGCTATAGTTTTTGGATAAAATTTAAATCTATAGGCTTAGTAGATAGGCTGAAAAAGCAAGAGAAATCTCGTTAAAATAAAATTTTTTCAAACTTCACTTATGACGCTAATTCGAAGCTCTTGGCACTGAGTTAAGAATAAAGACATTGTAAAAAAGAATGTAGAGATTATTAAGATTATTTTAGATAGTATACAATAAATATATTGTTTTTATTTTCCGTCCATTTGTAGAGCGACGCAAGAATAAATTTTCGTTTTTGCTTTGCGAGTTAATTAAATGCCACTCATACGCCCCGTTGCACAAATGTTTGTATATGAATAATGTGAAAAGTAACTTTCAAGGGCTATAACCTTGGTGAAATTTTTATGACATTATCTTAGAGACAAGAGTTCAAAATTTAAGCTGAATCAAAAAATTATATAGTGCTGACTGAGCAGTTGAGCTATAAACAAATATTTTGATTTTTGGTTCACCTTGTATGCATTATTTGTTGCATTTTCAACGTCAGACTTTTAACGTAAAGTTTCTAAAATAAATGAAGAAATAATTCATTAAAATCGCATGAGTTTACAAATTTATTCACCAAAAGATTATAACTCTGTTTCTACTTAGTCCCTTTAAGTGTTTTTTGCTTTTTAAAACCAACTCGTTACAGCAAGTGCTCACGCTTAAGGACTTAACATAAGCCTCATGACAATGGTTTCAATATTTTGTGGTGAGTGGGGTCAGTGACTAAAAGAATAACATTTAATAGCAACATTCACAACAGCTTTGTTAAAGCGATTGATAATGAAATTTTAATTTTTTGGGAGGTTGATTCCATTAATATTAGCCTAAAATGCAAACTTTTCCAAAGAACTAAATTATATTAATCAAAAAATTTTTTTTTCGGTGTATTAACATAAATACGCATTTAATAAATTGTTGTTCATTTGGAACAAAAGCATCAAAATGCTCAATTTATTTAGCAGTTTATTGCAGTTTATCGTTTGTAAAATGAATGTATTATTGTAAGCATTCATGTGTGCAAATAATTACATGTTTATTTCATCTTTGTGTTTGTTTTGGTTAAAACATTACAATTAAATTAGCTGTTAAATGAGTTAATAGCATAGAATCTTGTTAAACAAAAATAAAAGAAATTGTGTATGTAATTGAAAAACAATAAGTTTTAATTTTAAAACTGAGAACGAAATAAAACTGACAGATTTGGAAATCCTTTGATATGAATATGCTCAGTGCTATTATTAGCTATATATTATCTCACAAACTATTAAGAATCATAAATGACTTGAATCGTTTATACCACAGAAGCTTTCTGTTTTCCCCAAATTTAAAAATATAAAAATACTTCATGGTAACAAATTGCAGAAAATGACAAATGACAAAGCAACAAAAAAATGCGCGAAAATTCTTAAAAAAAAACCAAAAACTATAAAAATGTCAAAACAGACGTAAGTTCACAAATATAATGCACCGTATTATCGTTTAAAAATAGCAGCTAAACAACTTAAAAACCATAAATATCCAAAGCAAAGCCAAAATGAACAGAAAACAACAAAAAAAGGCAACCCAATTTAATTCGTTAACAAAATGATGTGATTGTTGAACATTTAACTAGCGATGCATTTAACGAAAACGCTTGCCAACAACAAATGCAACAAACCGTAAAACAGACATTTTGCTTATGGCCTACCATAGCATTGCGGCGAAAACAACAAAACCACTGCTAAAAATTACAGGAAATTAAAGTAAAATTAAATTGAAAAATTTGAAAAGTTTTGTATATAGCCATTGTTTTAAAAATGTCGTAATATAATGTTAAAAGAAATTTATAATTAATCACATTAAAATAAAACAATTTCATAAAGTTATGTAAAGAATTTTGTGAAGAATATTTGATAAACTTTTGTTGAAATTATATATTATGTTTTGATATTAACTCTTATAATTAAACTCATACTTGTACTCAAAAATAAGTAAAAATCGTGCACTTTTAGGCTTGTAATATTAATTGCCTTTTCTGGTGCCACCAAATTAAAGTTTTTTTTGTACCAAATATTGCTAAGAGGTTGTTTTTCTGAGAAGAACGTTGAAACGTATATATTTTTGTATGTAAGGTTGTGAATTGTGATTTTTTCCATATACAAAAAAGTCATATCTTAATGTAAAGATGACAAGAAATCAAAGTCTTTTCTTGTCCTTCATAAAGTATTCCATATGCCTTTGAAATATGTGAGCATAAACCTTTTCAGCAGTGAAAACTACCAGCAGATACGAGTGCAACAGCAAGAATTCAGTTTCCTCAAATTTTAATAAATATTCAAAATTCGTGAATTTTTTTAAAAACACAAGAATACTATGAACTTTTTAGAGCTTACAATCTAAAATCTGTGTGTTTTCTTTTGAAAATTTATTTCTAATCAATTCTTACCAGTGATCACAACAGAAAGTGAATTATATTCTCAAAAAAAAAAAAAAAAAATCAGCAATGCCAGCAGTTAATTTAGCATTATACGAGATTGGTTGTGTCTCGTCAGTTTTTGCAGTCATAACTGGACACTGCCTCATCGGCAGACATGCGGAGAGATTAAGTGTTAGGTGCTTTGACTTCTGTAGAAGCTGTGGAGATGTGGAAGAAGAGGAAAACATTAAACATCTTCTCTGTTCCTGCCCCGCACTTGCTAGAAAACGCCACAAAACACTTGGTTCGTTTCTATTTGATCACCTGGATGACCGTAGGCATGTTAGTATTGGTCAGCTATTTAGTTTTACTATGAAATCTAGTTGGTTCAACGAGAGGGTATAGTCAGATACCCTGTGTTATCACAATCGATCACATTTGGTCTAAGTGAGTCGGTTCTTCGTAACTGACTGCCACTCCTACCTAACCTAACCTATCCTTGTATAAGCCAGCATTGATTGATATAAAAGCAAGCGAAATTTTTCTTTTGAAAATTAATTTCTAATCATTTCTTAACAGCGTCACAGTGGCCATAGTGAGAACAAGCTTCGAATTCAGAATTGTGCGAGATTGTTTTAGGGTTTTGTATAAGGCAGCATTGATTGACATAAAATCAAGTCTGTTTGATTACAACTTTTATCTGATCTAGTTATTCTCTTTATATTTTGTATTAAAAATTAATTTCTCCATTATGTTTAGCATAGCATTATGAGCATGCAATTTTTAAGCACGACTTTTAAGTTGCCAACAATTTTCTGGATTCACTGATTTTTTAAAAAATGTTATTTCTAGTGAAAAGTTTTCAAAAATTAAGATAAAATTTTTTGTGAAAACTTGTTGTTTTGTTTCAAAATCATTTGCCCATGAAAACTGAAAATACATTCAGTATACTCTTATTGCATACAATATTTGATTTCAACCATGTCGGTTGAAAAGAGCAAACAGAAAAAAATCAAAGCTTTAAATTGTGAAAAAGTGATTAATTACAATTTAACAATTCAATAAAATAAAAATGAAACAAAGAAATAAAAACGATTTTACTGGCAGCACAGTAAATACATGAAAGGCAAAAATAGAGCTATTTGAAATATTAAAAACTAAATTGAAACAAAAAGTACTTGAAATACTGACAGTTTCCAATTTTCAAAGAAACAAATAAATCAAGTATGTTGTATGCGATCTAAATCGATAAAGGTTGCTTTTAAAAAAAGTATGTAAAAATTTAATACTTTTAAAAAATTTCTTTGAAGTCGTCTACTAAACAAAAAAAAAAAAGATCAAATGGAATGTAGCAATAAGAAATTACTAAAACTTTTTTGATGCCTTTTCTGCTACTTCTTATTTGAAATAAAAGGATATACCGATTTTTGCAATATCCATCCACTGCAATATTTTTGATGCGATATTTTTGATGCTGTCAGGCTTTTTCTATGATTTTTAACAATATTTTAGTTGTATCGAAATATACGATATTATAAGAAAACTTTTGATTGTTCTGATACTGTTCGATACATTTGCATTTTTTGTTATTTCTTGCTGCAATTCGATAATCTTTCATTTTCGATGATATTCAAAATTTTGGTGCAAATAAATCAAACTTTGCACCCATCTTTATTTTGATATCGGTGAGACAGATTTCAACAAATACTTGATTGCTGAGGTAAAAAAAGTTTTGAAAATTGTCAGCAGTTGGCGTCATGATAGATAATTTTATTTTTAGTTTGCTAGCGTTTAGGCTTTTAAATCGTGTTTGCCAATTTCTGAAGCATTTTCTTTTTTTAGATAAAAAATTTATAAAATGAAGGAAAATTCAAGATTTTCAAAAATCTTTTATAAAAATATTTAATATTTTTTCTTAAAGCTCGACTCAATGCGCGTAGAATTAGTTATGAAATAATTTTTTCTAAAGAGAAACTGTATCGGCCATGACAAAACTATTGATTTTTATGAAAAATCTGACGATATAGCGTAAAGTCCTATATTTTCATTCCATTCAGCACACACACACACACACACACACACGCAAACATTGGCAATAAAATCAATTGTTTGTTATTGCGTGCCGAGATCAACCTTCAACAGTAGAAGGAATAAATAATTAACTTTTTATTTCTGTACATTTTTATATGCGGGTGTGGCAGCAGTAGCACTGGCAATGTTGATAGCGGCTTTCAATTCTATCAGAAATTAAATTTTTCAAAATTTTTTATTTTGTTTTCGTTTGCCACTAATTTTTGAATCTTTTTTTACATTTAATTGCTTGCAATTGTTAGCAAACAAAAACCAGCTGGATGATACTCATGTGCAAAATTGCAAAATCTCATAGCTCACTAAATCAATCAACAAAAATATAATTTCAAAAATGTTTCGTGTGCTATTTATATAAATATTAAAATATAAAATGTTTTCAATAAAACAATGTTATTTGTTTTTTCTGTGCGATTTTAGTATTTATGCGTGTTAAAAACAAAAACTTCAAAAGAAAGCAATTTAATTTAGAATAATTGAGAGAAAAAAAGAAACAGAATAAATTGAAAATCAATTGAAAACTGTTGCCCCTTTTCGAATTTTACGTTTGGTTACTTTTAAATTGCAAAAAACAATAAATTCAAACTGTTGGTTCTTGTGCAAATATTAGAAAATCTATAAAAAAATAAATTAAAGTGAAAAGTAAATAAAATGGAATTTCACACTGCTATGTACAGGGTGTAACAAATGAGAGGATGCAACAGTTTAAAGAAGAATTGAAGAGGTCCTAAGCTCGATTTTAGGATAAACCTGATGTCAGATGATCAATCAATCCTCAGGGAGTAATAAGGACTCAAACTTGAAAAAACTTCTTTAACATCTTGTTACTTTGATTTTGGTACATCGAATGTAAAACTAAAATTATTTTATTTTATTATGATATTTTCTGTTTCAAATGTTCCTATATTAAAATTTTGATTTCATTGGTTGCCACCAAACTTTCCTAGATAATATGCCCAACTTCTGCATTATTATTTATTACTGTTGGTTCACCCTGTATTGAAAGTGCAAAAAACAAAAGTTTAAGTAAGGAGCCTTCACTCGTTCATTTGCACAAAGAAAAAGGTGCAAAAAATGTATTTTTTTTCCACAAATTTAAACAATTTCGCTTTATTGAGTTGTGCAAAATGAAAAAAAAAAACATTTTATAAAAAAGGAGAAAACGTGAGAAATTCAAAATATCGCAAAAGCGCGAAAATCCCATGAAATTGATTTTTGCCGCCACCCTTTCTGCTGCTGAAAAATGGGTGAGAACTCAATCGAAAATGTGGTTTGTAGCTTGTGGTTTTTGTTATCATTTCTAAAGATTTTATCGTTAAATTCTTATTTCTTGTTTTACATGTTTTTTAAAGAACTTAATTTTTTTGTTTTTTGCAAAAAAATTTATGATTTTGTTTCGAAAGTGATTCATTATTTGCTTACAACACTATATTTTAATATCCATTGTGTATTGAAGCAGATAATCGCAACATATTTTGTGCTGCTTTGTCTTCGGGAGAGGCAGAGAGTGAATTTGAGGTTTAAGTAGCTAAGTAGCTAAGTATTGTAATTATTTACTTATAGTAGATGCAAAAATTAAAGTTTTTTAAAAATTTTTATTAAATGAAAATGAAATACAAAAAATGCCCATGAAATGCTTAGTATTTCAAATGCTTACGTTTTTCTAAGTAACTCTAAATGATCTTTGTACTTAGAAAAAATGTTACTCAAATCAAAATATTAAAGCAATTTTTTTAAATAAAACATGTCCTTATTTTTAGCCAAGTCTAAAGTAGCGTTAAATAAAGAATAATCAAAAGAAAACCAAACCCATAACGCTGTTAAGTGGAAACTTAAACACACATACATATTAGCAACTCAGAGTGGCTTTGAATACCATCGATATTTGTGCTCGCATTTCAATAGACGAACTAACACACACACACATTAAATATCAACAGCAGGACAAGGATACACCATGAATATCAACTCAATCAATTTATGTTAGTTTTATCCACTTCATGCATAACATTAGTTCGTATGTTTTCTGCTAAATCCACATGTAGCAGTAGCAGTAGTAGTTGGCTCTGCATATGAAATGCGTATCCTTTTTTTAAGATAATATCCTTTCTAGCTAAAGAATATGCTTTGTGGGTCTCTTAAAACACACGCACACACACTATGTGTGCATTATATTGCTACCTATAGAAAACTTATAGCAGAGCCTCATTTCATTTGTGAATGTGTGGCTAACGAGTGAACCTGCTGTGTGTGTCATGACGTGACGTGACGCAAGTTACTAATACCTAACTGCCATAGTCATATTGTATTTGTATGAGCAGAAGCGGTATGTAGATATGCGATATCACATTTATGCATCCTTAAATGGTTTTCAACACGTAACAAATTAAACAATCAACTGATTTTTCTGCACACTACACAAAGGATAAAGGACATTTAAATGTCTGAGTTTTGTATGGTTTCTTAGGGTATTTCATAAAATTTTAATTGACTTTTAAGTCATAAATGATTTAAATATAACATAAAGCGACATTAGCAATGATAGAGATTAATTGTGGAAACTTAAGTATTACACAGAAAATCGTGACTTATGGAAATAGTTGCGGAAGATCTTAATTCAATCTTTGCACGTTTTGAGCTGCATGGTAGCAGCTTTTATTGTTTAAAAGTAAATTTGCACAACACGCAAATTTGTAAGAAATATAAAAAATTAATTAAAATGTACGTACATACATTATATAAAAACTAAAGTTAATTTTGTTCCAAAAATGTTTTGTAAAAGTTATAGCTTATTTCAAAGATTGACAAAAATTCATTAAAATAAAAAAATCAAAAGCGTTTCAAATTATAAATAAAAATTAAAAAAAAAGAATAACAAAAATTAAAAACTGCAGCTGTTGAGCTTTCAATTCAAATAAACATTTTGTGGATTTTTCAAATTTCATTTTTTATTTCATCGAGTCACAGTGAAAGTTTATTGAAAGATTTCAACAATTTCTTATAGGTATATGCTTCTTAACTGCTTATTTTAGGGATATATAGCACTGACTTAGTGCATCAGGAAGTAATTGTAAAAAGAGTGTTTTAGTTGTTTTGGATGGTGTCGGGCTAAAATGCTAGCATAGTTTGTATGCAACATTTGCAGAGCTCTCAATTTGATTTTTTTTATTTCATCGAATTGTAATTTTGTGTTCTTTTAGTGGTTTTGATAATATATATTGCGCAAAAACATTTGCAAGATTCAATTCGATTTTCTCATCTATATGTAAGGCTTCTTTTATTTGAAACATTTGTGGAGTTTTCATTATTTTTCGCTTTTATCAATAGCAACGGGAGGATTATTAGTTTTGAGGTTGAAGAATTCGAAAAAATATGGAAAATGTTGGAAAAAATTGAATATGGTTGAAAAAGTCGAATAGTCGAATAAGTATGGAAAGCGCTGAAAAAAGTTGAATGAGGATGAATAAGTCGATAAAAAATGGAAAATATTGAATGGGGTTGAAAAACTCGAAAAAATTTAATGAAAGTTAAAAAAGGTTGAATAAGTCGAATAAATATAGTAAGTATTGAAACAGTTAAAAAATTTTCAAAAAGTCGCAAAATTTTGAAAAATAATGGAAGAGGCTGAATAAATCGAAAAAAAATTGAAAAGTCGATAAAAATGGAAAACGTTGAAATAAGTTGAAAGAGATTTAAAAATGTTAAAACAGTTAAAAATTGCTGAAAGAGTTGACAATAATAGAAATTGTTGAATATAGTTAAAAGAGGTTGAAAACTCGAATAAAAAATTGATGTGGTAAAAAGGTCGAAAAAGTTGAAGAAGGTTGAAAAAAATTTGAAGAATGCTGAAAGAGAGTGCAAAAATCGAAAAAAGCCGAAAGCCAAGCCCACTTTCCTAATTCCGTCTACTTTTGGTTAAATAAATTGTGGTCATGATCGGCATCCGCTTATTAAATTTGATCACTATAGCTGGTTACTATAATTTGCGAGATATATCAATTACAATCAATTTGTCTTATAATTTTTGGCGGTGAGGCAGCCACAAGCACAATCCAGCCCGATTTTGAATCAGAAATAGCTTTTAATGAACAACATCCTCCATACTAGAAATTTTAGTATGAGTGCTTACATAGTTTGCTGGTGGTCATTTTGATAATTTTTATTGTGTGGTAGATGCCAGCTCACTGGTGCTATTCCGCCCGCTTTAGATTAAGATGTACCTTATAGCAAGAAAACCACCTACATTAAATTTCATAAAAATTGCTGCAATAGTTCACTTAAAACCATGCTTAAGTGATGCAATTTCATCGAACTTTAATGTTTTTAGTAACCGATATCTCTACATCAAAACATAAAATGAAATGTTTTTTGTTTGTATGGGACACAGGTACTGTAGCGCCTACTTTTGATCCTGAGATACCTTATATCAAGTTAATTTGTATAACATTTCATAGTAAATACGTTATTAATTCTTTAATTACAACGTTTTTAAATATTGTGGGCGGTGTCAGACCATTCAACTGCCAGCAAAGTGACGTAGCTTATACTGATGACTGCTTTCAGTGGTATCATCTCTTAATTTTTATGAAAATCGTTTTTATCGGTGCCGTTTTCGAGTAAAAGTAAACTTCATTGTTCGATTCTTGAAATTGCCACGTCCACTTTTCATATTTTGGATCCATTCATTAAACTTGATTACTATATCTTGGTATACATTATCAAAATAACGCTTAGGACGTTGTCAGGCCCCTATAAACGTCTTTAAAAACTTAGCTGAATCTTAATTTTGTCACATGTGCACCAAGTCCTTGCATCGATGCAGACGTTTTCGAAACTTAGCTCAACCATACAAACATACATGGATACGTACAACTTTAGCTCGTGTAGTAGTAGTAGATATGATAAGAAATTAACAAATATAAGAACCCCAATAGTACATGCATATATAAATAAGCATTAGCAGCATTGTAGCATACTTAAGATTCGTTTATGCCATAACAGCTGCAGTTGCATGTCCACATTGTTTGCTTAAGTCGCCCCTTAACCTCATTCGGAGAGTGTTGTAAGAGTTAAGAGCAGAAGAGATGGTTTTTTGAAAAATAGTACTACAAAAAACATTCAACCACTTAAGCTTAAGGGTGCTCTCCAATTCAACTGACCCTTGACCCTTTTTGGACATTTGCGCTTTTTTTGTGTGCGATTTTTTAAAGCATCATTAATCATTGTCTCCAATATCATTGCTTTTTACTTTGACAGCTTGCTGTCAATAAAGTGTTGTTTTTTTTTCCTTTTTTAAGTGAAGAAAAATCCAATATGCTTTCAATAAAACGATGAAGGTATTAAAATACACAAAGTGACATTTTTTTTCGCTTAAAAATATAATATAAAGGTTGTGTATTTTTTGAGTAAACTAAATGTAGTAAGAATAAAGCGTTGAAAAATTATTTCAATTTCCTGTTGCAAAATGTCAGTTTTACGACAATTCAGTTCTTTGCTACTTAAGATATTGTCATATATGTCAAAGTATTTGCACATTAATATAATTTCATTAAATGTGTATTATCGTAAAAATTTTGCCAATATCTAAGTAACTTTAGCTTTACGAGTACGTACTTTGGTAGAAGCTGCTTAAGGCCAGGGCGCACTTTTTATTGTAAGCGCCTGCAGCTTCCATAAATTTCGTTGCCATAAAGTGTGACAGTTTTATATGTCAACATTATGAGCAACGATCAAATAGCAGAGGTCGTAAATTAAATGCGCGTTGTCGTTTTGAAATACTTAAATTTAATATCGAATCGAAATTATAGGGTGCACATAACTACAACCATGTAGCCACAAATGTAGGTTAGATAAGCATTTCTCAAACTGTCTTCTTGAAAAATTACCTATGCAGTTAAAGAAGATGGAGTGTTGTGTTCACTTAAGTATTACTGCTACTTACCACCCTTGGAGGAACTAAATGTGCGCAGTCTATCCAAATCTTCATCATCATCGCTAACACGCAAATGATGCATTTGCATTGAGGGCACATCCAGGAAGGCATTTGATTTTCTTTGTGCTGCAAGAGAAATATTGAAATTTTAATTAGATTGTTGTCATTAATGTTATGTGTTCTTATTAATGAGGATTGATTTTACCTTTCCCATTAGTGTGGTAAATAGACATGTATTATTCATTAAAGGACACTCAGAGAAAAGTTACTTTGAAATTTTTATTTTTAATTTGAAGCAGTAAAATTTCAAGTTGAAAATAGTGAAAAAAACCTTTTTTTTTGCATTTACTTTTAATGCAAACATTTTGAGACATCATTCAATGTTCCTCCAATTTCACTGACACATTGTAATATTGGATTTTAGCTACTACAGCTATTAGCCATCTGAGCTATGTAGCTTTGAATCAATTACAAATTGTTTTAATAAGTGGTGAAAATTAAATAAAAAATGATTGATTTTTAGTTTTTTTAACTTTCTTTTGATTTATTTGCAATTTTCCAACATACCAACTCAGATCAGCTGAAATTTTTGTCAGTTATTTCTCAAGCACCTAGAATTTTTGAATATTTTTTTAAGACTGTGGAGATTTAATCGACTTATTCAATATCAAAATCGACTTTTTCAATAAATTGATGCTTTTGGGGATTTCATCAATTCTTTTTGAATGTTACAGACTCGAGTGATAGACTTCAAACTAGATAGTACATATCAGTAGTGTTAGTTCTAAGTTTATATAATAAATATTACTGTTGTCATATGTAGTATATCAAAAAAAGATACCATAAGTGCTAGTGGCGCAATAAAAAATACTATGAATAAAGTCGCAAATGCAAAAACCGCATTTATCCCAGCAGCTTAATGTTATTTATGAAAGTGACAAATTAGTACTCCAACACATAAGCACACAAACAAATGCACACAAGTGATTGTAACAACAACTAATGGTGACAATTTAATGCCACCCACACATGCACTAAAGAACAGCTCGTGAATACGCTGTGTGAACCAACCTTAAGGATAAATTAAAGATGACTGCGGGATACGCGTATTTAAGAATTTCATGCAAGTGCGCATTGTTGTCGTGCTGTTTGTAGGTCATCAATGGTACTTTAATACGAATAAAAATTCACATTTCATGACACAAAACAATAAGTCAGAGTTACACAATATGCAGCGTTAAATAAATATATGATGCCTCTGGAATTAATGATGATATATCGATCAATCGATACTACTTTGATATTTGCATGCTATTGTTGCACAATTTAAAAAATCTGAGTTTTTGCTTCAAAAATATTCCAACCAGCTGCATCGGTTCATTGAATTATGATTTGTGAGCCAGTGAAGCAGCCTTTAATTTGAAGAATTTTTAAGCTACTAACCTATGATAGAATAATGTGGACTGACTTTTAAATTAGAGCTACATATACTCAATCTTACTTGTCTTCGGAAAAAGTTTATCGTCAAAGTAATGAGGCTCAGCGACACGAACTCTCGAAACACAATCGAATCGAAAGGTCAAAATATCAAGTCGTCATTTATAACAGCTAGTGAGTTCATGCTTGGCTTTACCCAGACGGTAGAAAACACTGGATGGGCGACGCTACCTACCATAGAGTAAAGTACAGCTAAGAACAGTGTTGCCGAAGTAGCACACTCCATCCAAAAGTAGCACAATGTCAAACGTTGCCTTTTCTTTATAATTTTTTCTTCTTAAGTTTTCAAAATCGAGCAAAACATTAAATGCATTTTTTATTTTGACTTAATTAAAAAAAAAATTATGTAAATTAATACTAAGTTTTAATATTTATGATCCAAAAAACAACGTAGTTTTAAACATAGAACGGCAAAGTCCTAGTTAGCACGAGTAGCACAAATTTCCTTACAATAGTAGCAAATTTGAAAAATAGCGTGCGGTACCACTGGCTAAGAGAGATGAAGCGCAAACAAGAGACCAAAGGCAAGGACGACGCACAATTATACAATGTCTACTTAGAGTAGACGGCGAATTTAGACAAAATAGGCCCATCAAGAGAAAAACCGGCAGCCTATTAATGACTAGCAAATCCGTTGCAAAGTCGAAGGACATCAACAGTCCACCTCACACTTCTCATATGTTTCTCCCTGAGAGAAACCACAGTGATTGGACACGCGTTCGCCTTACATAATGGAGGTAACAAAGTCTCTTAGAAATAACAAAGCAGCGGGCAGAAAGTATTGTTGCCGTGTTGTAGATCGAGAAAATGTTGGAAAGAACTGAAGCCACTCGCAGCTGATTGATGGAAGAGTTTTGTGGGGGCCATATGTTCCATGAGCAGATAATGGACACATAGATAGATAGATGCCCAATATAGGCGTTATGTTCTTTGGTATCGCTTTTGATACTAAATACTTTTAATACTTAACACTTTTGATACTAAATACTTTTGATACGAAAGTGTCAAAAGTATCAAAACTTTATTACTCAAAGTTTGAAAATTGGGTATTTTTCACCATTACGATTTTTTTCAATAGTATAACAATGAAATAGCTCCATCATAAATATGAAATGAATGAAAGTGAAATATTTCCTGTGAATATTGAATGTTCACGTAACAGTTCAACTTACACGCAATTATGCCGCAATTTTTATTTTTTGATAACAACATAATTTTCCAGAGTTACTTTGGGTTGTTAAAAATTTATAAAAATGTGTTTGTAATATTTTATCTTTTACTCTTTAATAATTTTCATACAAAATATCCTCTAGGTTATTTGCTTGCCGCTTACGAAAATCATTTTTCAACTGCAACCATTTCACTTTACTTTTAATCGAAAGCCTCTTCATTTCACACAGAATTTCAAGAATATAAATTCATTTATTTTGTTTGCTTAAGCCGCATAAGCTATGAGCGTTAAATGGGTCAATATGGATGTCATAAGCTTTTTGCCTTTGTTGCTGGCTTTGCTGTTTTTATTCGTAACCACTTTTCATTATGGTGGCGCTTTTTTTTATTTGAAAGCGCTTCCGTTCCCTGAACTCCCACAATAAAGGAAAACAAAAAAAGATTTATGTGCGCGAATGTAAAGAAAAAGCGATTACAAGTATGTGTGTGTGTTGATATTTAAGTAACTAAGTGTATGAGTATGCGAAAATGTGCGAGTGCATGAAAAAAAGTTCTGATTTGCATTTTATTGTGCGCTGCAAATAAAATCAACCTGTTTACACATGAATGCAGTGAAGAAAGTTTTAATGAAAAAAGGCCGAATTGATTTTGTATTTCAATGCAAAGCTTTAGCTTAATTAACACATTAAGCGCATTTAAGATACATAAAAATTGTAGTAAAAATGCGGTTATATTAATTTTTTCATACCACGTATAAGGCATATAAGGAGGCGTGTCAGGTGTAGAGAAGACTATATGTTACCAGCCAAACTAGTTTTTAGTACATATTAGTTTTTCCTAGGCCAAACTAGTTCAGCAGAAGCGTGTTTAGCCTAGGATAAACTAGAGTTATTATTTACCTTAACGGCCTTACTTCCGATTTTCTTGAAGTTTTAGTATGTTAGGGTGAGGGAGCAATAGTCAATGCATGGAGCAAAGTATGAGCTCTTTATACAAACTGCGCTTAATAGTAAGTTGATATTGGGAGCTCAAGCTGCTATGGCAATACTAGAGTATTTAATCCAACTAGAGTTCGCTCACTGGTAGTAATTTAACGACTATAGATATAATACAATACGTTGAGTACCATTTTAATTGATTAAATGTCATCGCTCCAAAAATTTAAAATCTTTTACTTAGAGCTCAATCTTTCTCCACACCGAATTTCATCAAAACTATCTATTAATTTAGCTGTAAAATTATATTTTTCGGTAAGGAGTGTGGTACCGCCCATTTAAAAATACCTTTTCTCAGGGTTTAATCTTTATCCATACCAAATTTTTTTAAATCGGTTCATTAACATAGCTGTGAAAAACAATTTTCTGGTGGAGGCGTGATACCTCTTATTGAAAAACATATACAAAACATGAAGTTCCTTCTTAAAAAATACCATTTCTCAGGGTTCAATCTAACAACATACCAAATTTCATCCCAATCAGTTCATCAATTTAGCTGTGAAAAATATTTTTTGGCTGAGGCGTGATACGCCCATTAAAAAAGAAAGAAATTTTATCACTATCAAGGAAAAGTTTTGCCATGGAAACTTATATCACTGTTAGAGGAGTGAAACCGCGTACTATTGCAAAAAAAATTATATTCTTTACAACATTTCCAACAAAATAAATATATCAAGCAATTATGTTGTGTTATTGCAGTTAAAAAGTGGTCTAACTGTTTTGCCATCGCCAATTTACCTATAGATTTCAACGAAATTGCATGACTGATAAGCCCACATTCCAATCAATAAATATTATTGTAATTTCTAGAGTTTTCGAAATTTTTGTCAGTGGATTTTAAAACTTTTTCTCAAATCCTCAAAATATTTCTTCACCATATGGAACGCAATATCAAAAAGACTCCGATTGAATAATTATCTCCTTTAATTTCTACTGTAGCAGAAACATGCTATATCTGAGCAACAAGTGCTTCCTATGTAAGCAACTATTTGCATTATTAAAGATTGTCTTTCAATAATAAAATGATAAATAAAATAAAATGATATATATTTTATTATTTATTACAATTCATATTATTTTGAAAAACGCTATGCCAATAGATACCAACTATCGTGACACACTTTTTCAGCACTTGAGCACACACTAATTATGCTATTTCGGCTCTAATTAATGGGTCTTATGATATAAGAAGTTATGAACTCCATCTTTGACAAAGTCAAAATAATTAAAAGCTAAAGTGTTGCTGACTTCTTTTGTTTTTCTTCTCCGCTTTAGGGGAAAAGTAGTAAATAAAGTTAATGCCTCTAATTGTACACTAACTTGCAGACAATCAAGCATGTAATTCGCTGGTAACTACCATTCGTAAAGATCATAAAAATAGGTATTTTTTGGGGGAAAACCTGCGTAATAAATAAAAAAACAAAAGACTTCAGATTGCAATTAAGAGACGCAAACAAAGAAGGACACGCATAAGTAGCACACTACTACAGACACACTCTTATGCACGCATACTGAATTGGATTTTATGCGTACATTACTACGCACCAACACTAAAATCGCCATAAAATTGCCAAAAATTACAACAACGCAAACAAGACGACAAGGACAATAAAAATAAAATAAAAAGAAAATTATTGGATGAAAACAGTAGATATAAATCAATGTTGCCAGATGATTTTAATACATTTTTTACAGCGCACTTTTTGTGAAAAGAAAAGTTGTATTTTGGTGACTGCTGCCATTTTTATTTCCTAAAATATTAAAACATTTATATATTTTTTGCTAAATTTATTGCCAATATCTGGCAACATTTACACGAACCATAAATTTATGTAGAGAAGCCACAGCAGTTACAGCAGTACTTTTATGTCCGACAATTAAATAGAGAGCAGCGCAATGACCTGCTGCTTACAGACATAAGAAATAATAAAAGAAGCAGAAAAAAAAATGATGAAGCATAAATTTTTATAGGGTATTGATCGGTCATGTTGATATCAGTGATGCATTTTTCAAAAGTAAATTAAATTGATGATGAAGTAATCAAAAGAAAAAGGCGCAGAGTTCTCTTTGAATAATTTTACTGAATGCAAAAGAAATTACGATCAAAAATATAAAAAATTGAAGTTTTGATTGTGGGCTATTCTAGAAAACTGTAAGAATTCGGAAAACATTCTAAACTGTAATCTGAAGAGTCAGGAAATTATCATTTAAAACGTTTGAAAGTTCTTCTTTTGTGCTAAAAGTTTTAATAAGGTTTAAGATCGCGAAAGAGCTTTGTTAATTGGTTACAGAGGTCATGCGATTTGGCACATTTAACCTTCTTTCTCACGGGTTACCTTAAGAGTAAGTTCTGTATGAATCAGCCATTAGCAATTCAAGAGCTAATAAACAATGGAGTAATTATTCCAGAATGTTTACTAAATTAGGACAAACAGATTGGTACATGCCACCGAAGTCGTGGTGAACACTTGGCCGCTATTATCTTATGCAGAGAATTGTTATATATCAACAAGAATTATTCAATAGAGCGATCAACATCATTCAATTGCCACTATTTTTTATTTACTACTAGTGATAGCCGCAGCTGGATTCACCTTCTTTTTTCATAATGAAATTACTCTCTTAACAACTCATTCTCTATTGTCTCTTCAAAAGTAACAGCAAAGGAATCAACTGAAAGAGAGTTTGTTATTTGAGCTTCGCAAAACAACAAAAACAACACAGATCAAGAAGCAGCATATGCAATGAAAAATTAAACAACAATTTTTGTATGAGATTTTGCAAAAACTTAATCCTAAAAAAGGATATTTAACTTTGAAAAATTAAAAAAATAGGTATGCAATATCCTTCTTTAGCACATATATCCTGCTTCAAAAACAAAGTTATTCAAATTGGTTCGGTATATTTTGCGCCAAAGCGTTACAAACCATTTCCACGTAAGAAATTTTATATAAATAGTATATAAATATAGAATCTCATGATAAAGCCCTTATTGGCTCAGAGAACTAAACTGATGTATTTGAGAAACTTTTGATGTCTTATGAAAAATAAGTTCTCTGAACTCAGTTAAACCAGCTTTAAATAGTATTTAAAAAAGCTTCAAGCACATAACGATGATAGTACACTTTTTTCAAAAAATATTTGCTTATATTATACAACATTTTGGTGCTATTTTCTATGAGTGTTATACACTTTGCACTTAATTTAAGAAAAATTTGCAATTTTATAAACACTAAACTACGCAAAATTGTTGTTTACATAAAAATCTATTTATAATGAATAAAATTAATTTTTTTTTATTTTCCTGTGTGAATGACTGAATGCCAGAACTGACATACAATTTCCCTCGTTTCCTTTTTTTCTGTTTGATTTCAGAAAGACTTCCACTGCTAATGTCAGATAATTTGCAGCATAATGAAAACAAGAAATTAAAATGAAAATGAGCAGGAACTCAAGTATAGTAATATTTACATTTAAACTTTTAAATAAACATGATGCCTATTACATTGAATAATTGGCTGTGGGCAATACCACATAAGACGTATGGCAAAATACTACACAAACTAAATCCACTTTCGAAAATATGCTACAAAAAAATGTTTTCAAAGACTTTTTATATTCCTTTCAAAATTTTGGATAAT
This sequence comes from Meiosimyza decipiens, assembly GCA_963680825.1. Classification (NCBI taxonomy): domain Eukaryota; kingdom Metazoa; phylum Arthropoda; class Insecta; order Diptera; family Lauxaniidae; genus Meiosimyza; species Meiosimyza decipiens. The sequence goes on along the minus strand of OY804261.1, from coordinate 69,005,447 downwards.
TTTTTGAAGAAAAAAATGCCCAAAAACGTAACGAAATGCAGACCTCAAAAAAAAAATCATCAAGTATGGCCCAAAAATGTTGTGCAATTTTTCTTAAGAGATTTGCAAAAAATTCGAAAAAAATCTTATACGGCACTCATACTCAGGGCGCTTACTGTACTTTTCCATGGTAGTTATAACAAAAATTACATGAATAAATCTGATGTACAAAACGATTAAGGAACCAACAGTTAAATAACTTGAAGTCACATTTTACTTAAAGCAAATTCGTCAAGATAAAGTGAAGAAGACAGCAGTGCACAACTGAAAAAAAAGACGAAATACTTGAAGAATAATATAAAATAAACTGCTGGCGCCCTCTTTACATCATTTTATATATTAAACTTTAATCTATTAAATACGCCGAGCACAGTAAAAGGATGCTAGGACTCACACTGCGGAGCGTCAAGAAGCTTTGTTAAAATCTCATTATTATGCAAATGGCAGATGTCGCACCTAATTAACGTTGAATAAAATAGGGGCTAAGGCAATGGCGGGCAACAGCAGCTTTCGGTGAGTGAAAAAAAAAATGCCGCACAAAAAGATATGGCAGCAGCAACAGATGAAGCGTAAAAGATTGAAGGCTGGCGGAAGATGAGTTTTACGAGCACAGCGCAGCATGGAATAGAATCAGCTGAATAGAGACATTAAAATTATTTTATTTACGTACCAAAAATGAGTTAGTTGCATGGTTAAAACATGAAATTTGCCTGATTGGATTTGGAAAAGTTTTTCAACTACAAGTAGCTTAGTTGCGCCAAATGTGATGTTCATTTTTAATAAAATAATTACTGAATTATAACCGAAATGTTTTTTAAAAAATTCATTCATTTTGACAAAGTCTATTAAGTGGAATGTTATGTTGCAGAATATAAAAGTCTTCCTGAGTGGCAGCATTTTAAATATTTTTATGTAAAGACTTATGAATAAAGAATTTTAAATACTTTTTTCCTTAGAGTTTTTATCTTTAAGCTATTTCGCACATATTTCATTGGGAGCCTTAAATTTTCACTTACCATGTTGTTGTGGTTTCCTTTGGGATAATTTGCGTCGCTGTGGCGGTGTTTCCGTTTCGCTGAGTCTTGGCTCACTTGTGCAATACGGCCTTGTCTCTTGTAGAGTGTGTTGTTGTTGTTGTTGCTGTTGTGCCTGTGTTTTTCGTCGTACCTGTAACAACAACAAAGAATTGGTTAGAAAGTATAAATACAAAAAATAAAAAAAACAGAGAGATGAAAGAATAACACAATTCAATTGAAATATTCTGGTTTTTATTTTGTCTATTTCTAGTAAGTTGGTATCTTGAGAAATCGAATCGACTGCAGATATATCGTGGCTTTCCCTAAGAAATGTTAAATTAAACATAAAATATCTAATTTCTTAATTAAACTTAAGGAAATTTCAGCTATTTAGAATAGAGGCTACCTAAGAAAAGCTTAAGGAAAGACAACCTACAGTAAGTCCTTTATAAAATTTAGTTTTAAGTTTATTGCTCTAAAGTGTAACTACGAAGTCTGAGCTTTACAAAATCTGCGCTTTCTGAAATCTGGCACTTTCTAATTGAAGATACTCGAAATCAGTTCTGTAAGAGCTTGATGTTGAAGAGAGTAAATTTTTTTTATTAATATCCCATTCGAAGGATTTCCTTAACAGCTGCGTCATCCTGAAGAAGTATTTCTTATTGCAAAAAAAAAAATTAAATTGGTGAAGTTAACTTCTTCCACGATTTGGATCCAACAGAATTTGTATGAAAAATATCTTCTATCTAATGATTTGGTCGAATTTGGCAGGAGTAAAAAAGTCAATTACTCAGACTTAACAGACTTTTGAATAGGACGATATAAGCTTCTTTGAAAAATTTACCTTAGGCGGGTTCATAATAAGCATGGAGGTCCAACCTTTCTCCTTCACTTGCTGCAATGATTTTTTTATTGAAAAATTATACTGTGTGCAAAAATGAGACCTATATGCAGAAGAAATATCGGCCGATATCAACTTAGAATAATTTGGGATCACTGGGATCAGATCCACCAACATATTTTGGCCTGAACATCAGCGGCTCGTTTCTTTTATTTTGAATCTGACAGTTCAATGTCTGAGACAACGTCATTCCTTATGAAACGATAAAATTTTCATCTATGCACATGACCTCCCCAGCTATCCAGGAGTTAAATTTTCACAAAATATCTTAGTACGTATGGGCGAAATGACTGAGAATTTTTTAATGCAAAGTTTTTTCAGAGGATATGGGTTTTTTTTTGAAAATTTTGATCAATTTTAAGAACTTTTTACTTAATGCGATTTCTAATGAAAATTGATAGTTTGGGAGAAAAAAAGGATTAAAGCTGAAATTTAGACAAAAACTGCTTTTATCAATAGCGCCACGACTTTTCGAATTCATTGATAATGTGAGTCCTTGAGGGCATCTCTGGTCATGTGGAAAGTTTTTGAAGCGTTCCCTTCGCCTCAAAGTGCTGCATTGATTCGCGAGTTGATATTTTAAAACAAAGAGCAGTGAGCTTTTGAAAGAACGCACGCGATCCTTTGCAAACTCTGTAGTAAATAATGAAATATACTGTTGTTCGTTATTAAATGTTATTTTGGTAATGATTAATGTAATCGTTTTTCATTATTTTGATAACGCTTTAATCAACATATTTGCAGAAATCATCATAAAATCCACGAGGTGTAGTAAGATTTTGTGCTCCAACAGGTTGCTATTAAATGCTTCCAATACTATGTTTAAAAAGTGGCAGCTCACTAAAATTAATGACGAAGCTATTAAGTTAAAGTTTTAAGCAACTTAATTCTATCGATTTACATAAATCGATATCATACTACACTACTCGTATTGTATGTCGCAGTATACAATTAAGTCTTTCGCCTCTTACATTTTCATCCTTTCATTGTTATAGCGGGATATTAAGTGGTTTTTCATTAGTTCTTCCTGTAATACACTGTGTGCCAGCGTATTTGCTCAACTGAGTGTTGTTGTCAATCCAGTAAGTCCTGATGGTTTTTCGGCTGCCCCACAGGGGGTTAAATGTTCTGTTAGGTTCTTCACCTCAGCTCAAGTAACCTTTCGCCTGTCTTTCAGTCTGCTTGCGGATTTTATGATTGCACAGAGTAGCGCAGAACTAATTTACAATTAATTAATTTCCGTTTTAAGGATTTTGCTGCTCAGTTTTGTGTATTTACTTGGGGGTGTTAAGTCGATGTCAAGTTGATGTTTTGTGGTTATTTCCGTATTAACTTTAAAGTCGAAGTGTAATGTGCCGTTGGCAGTTTAATGGGTAAGAAAAAGTTCAAACAAAAAATTGGTTGCACTCAATGGGAGAGTTTTGCGTCTTCATTACATTGTACGCATGAATAAATTTTAAGATTTGGAATGGTGCCAAAAATAAATGTATGGCTTATAAACGCATCATAGTTTAAGGAGTTGGCTTAGACAGTTCTGGAATATCTAAGCAATGAGGGTTGTTCTGATAACTCAATTCTTCGAGCTTTTCATTTTCTATTGCTATAAACCATATAATTTACGCACATTTATCTATTACTTTTCTCAGTTTTCTGTATTCTTCGAATTTAAATTTTGTTTCGTTCTAACACTTCTCCGGTTTTATTGAATATTTGCTCCATTTTCCATTCATTTATAAACTTTTCTTTTATATTAATTGTCTATTGTTCAGGCAGTTTTCTGCAGCTCAAAATTAAATGACTCCGAAGGAAAAAATTATGCTTGATAGGCTTTAGTTGAACTGCTACGCAACAGAAGTTTAAGCAAAAAATTAAAGCGAAATGTTACACGTGCCCTGTAAATGTTAACTTTTAAGCCAATTTATGGTATTTTTCTTAATATTTCTCGAAAAGCACGCAGCTGCTGTCTCAAAGGTTGCTAGATATTTGAGCACTTTTTTGTGCTTTGCATAAGCAATGCTACTCATAGAAAATTTTATACCACAGCGTGATTTTACAAAAGATATCAAATAATAAATCGATTTATTTTATTGAGAGTTCATATAAACAAATGTTTGCTACCTCGATATTTTCCACTGCATTGCACCAAAGGAACCTTGACATTTTTATCAGACGATACAACATTTATCTTACTGACGGTTTACATTTGTGAAATCAGCAAAGCAGTAGAATGCGAACGCGAAGTGCAATGCAAGATGAGAATCAGCACATATTTATTGGCTTATAATATTAAGAATTATTACATTAAAATTATGTGCCATTAAATATTATTATTGGCCATAAATCGTGGAATAGAAAAGTTATTTATGAAGGTTAATTTGAGAGTGTCCTGCTAAAAAATTTGTCTAATTTTTAGTTAGAGAAGTCTTCAAATATTGAAATTTGATGAAAATGGTTGATTCAATAAGCATAATCAAAATGATTGAGGAAAAATAGCTCAATTAATAGGGATTCCATTGCAACGACTATTTTTAAGTCCCATAATACTTTTAAGAACTAATTAATATTGAAAGAACATATTACTTTTAAATAAAATATTCTTTTATTTTATGAAAGATCCTTATAGAAGAATTCCTTATATAAAAAAAAGTTTTTGCAACTTATCATGTCAGTCATTTTCTCAAATTTATCAAGAAATTACATTGAAGTCTTATACGATTGAATTAAAGTTAAAAAATAATATTTTCAATACTCTTCAAATTCAATATTAATTTAAAGTTGTTTGTGTTAAAAGTTATTGGAAAAAATGTTGATTTAAATATTTTTAATTTCAAAATTTGCTGCTTTAAGTCAGAAATAGAATTTTCAAATTAGCTACGTCATTTTTCTCAGAGTCTAGGATAAGTTAGGTTGGGTTAAAGTAGCGGCAAACATGCCAGAAGCCTTAAGTAGCACTAGATGTGCAATTTTAATACCACATACGTGAACCGAAAAGACTGGTGCAGAAAGTTATCAAAAGAATCGATATAGCCTTAGCAGCGATTAAAGCTATATCCAGTTAGTCCTGTTCAGTTAGTTAAGCAGCGATCTGATGTCATTTTCGGCCAAATCGCTGAGGTTGTTGAAGAAGGCTTAACCTAGATATCTGAGTCTGTTTCTGGCAGGGGGCGAACAGTTACAGAGAAAGTGTTCGACAGATTCCTTCTTACATTCAGACAACTGCGACAAAAAGAGCACCATGGAATACCAAATTTTTCAGCATGCTTGCCGATCCTCCAGTGTCCAGTGCAAGTAGCGGTAATTCTCGCAATGTCACTTTACACAGTTGGTCAGTGATTTTTAAATTGTTAGAAGATGACCAAATTGCTCTGGATGCTTAACAGGTTTTTAGGGAGCTCCAGTCCTTTAGTGCCTTGGAAAGAAAAAACGAGAAGATCTTTCTCTTGACTAAGCCAAGCAGTATGTGCACGCGCTCGCAAGCTCTGAGTGTAACTAACTAAACTTATGAGTGTGATAAAACTAAACTAACAAAATGTTTCAAAAGATACAGCAAATTTGGCTAAAAATGTTTCCTTAAAAGGTAGCTTGGAAAAATTATAATTAACGAAAGAGAATCTTTCATCAGTTTTTTTCTTTAATACAGCTACCAATTGAACAGTGTTATGTACCGAATCAAATAGGCCTTCCACTTTTCACGTTTGGCTATCGTAACTATCGTTCAAAAATTTTCATTTTGAAACTTTTTTGTACAGAAATTGACTTTAAAAACGAAAAATTCATTTCCCATTAAATGACTAAAAATAAATTTTGATTTTATAAATTTAATATTTTTATACTAACATTTCACCTGAGTGTATATATATTCTCTCTCAAGATGAAAATAATAAAATTTTCCACAATTTTAGCTATAAATCAAATTTAGTTTGTCACACCGCAATTAGATAAAAGCTCCCAAAAGTCCCATACCCGACAACAAAAAACATGAAGCCAAACAAATACTTACACGTTTTTTTTTTGGTGACGCCCACTAATTGTTAGACAAAATATAAATCAACATTAGCGATGCGCACACAAGCGAGCGGACGACAAATGGCCCAACTTAACCTCACTTCCAGTACAAAGCAAACAAATACTGAAAGCACTGAAAACAGAAGCACCAAAGTGAAAAATCTCACACGCACCGCACCAGCAGGCGCTGGCAGACACATTTTAGCAAATTAATCTCTTCATCAACAAAATAACAATTACTGGTCACGAAACAGGAAATCGCGTCATAACCATTCAACCAAATGTTCGCAATGTTGTCAAAACAGCGCTGGAAGTTTAGCCTTCACATACGAATATGTTGGTCAGAAGGTATATTGATGTGGGCCACTGAAATTCGATATTGCCTTGGAACATGCTTTGGCATACGTGTACAGTGTGTCACACAGCTGACTGAATTCAACTCAATTAGCGCAAGTGCAGCACCATTGAGCGTGAAGTGATTTTTACATTTCGAAATAATAAAAAACTTAAATAAAAGATGAACAAATGCCAACTGCTAGGAGGTTATTATTTTTATCATATTTCTGATGAAGTTCATTATCAAAAGATGTAATATGGAATACACAGGGTGGTTGTTGAAAGACTGAATGCTATATAACATGAATTAATTTTACAAAAAACGATTTATTTTGTATTATGCGGACGGGATGTAGAGAAATCAGCGTCGAATCGTTCTGACAGCTTTGAAAAATATGGCTTGGTGTTCACTCTGCCCCATTTTGAGATGATCGATGTTAATGATTTTATGCGCATTCCAAAAAACTGTCAAAAAATTTCGACGCATAAAAAAAGTATAGCAGAAAACTTACACAAAAGCTAACCATTCGTCAGAATGACGAACAAGTAGCCTATACATCAAAATTCAAAATACACACCAAGGGCGCATTACCACCATTAGCAAGCTTTCGCCGACGATTGAGTTGGTGTGAGAGGACATGTAGCAAGGCACGATAGTAAGATTGAGCGAGGTAAATATTTGACTGCTGTTCGTCAAAATGACGAAGGTTAGTTATCTAGGGTTAAATTTAGTTGTTTGTTATTGATTCGAAGATACAGAATTGAAAAGAATCTCATTTAATGCAGTGCTGATCTCATCGATCGTTTATTTTTGTCAGAATCACTGCCCGATGTTCGATTTCATTAATTTTTGCAAAAAACACATAAGTGGTTGGCTTTCAATGCCTGCTAAGCGTTAGTACAAACAATCAACAATTAAAATTTTACCACTTTTATCATTTATTGTAAATTTAAGACTTAAAGCATAATAGCTTATATGGATAATAGCTACAATAGCTAAACTTTATTAATATTAAAAGTGTTCATTAAGGATAACATCGATTTGATATCTTCACAAAACCATTTACTTATTATAGTTATATTACTAATGGATTCTTAACAGTGTGCAGGACAACCTCAACCTCTCTATTGGTCACTATCTTCCTGCCCAATATATATAAACTCTTTTCACAGCATTTTCCATAACCTCTCGCAAGGCTTCAATTAACTTGAGTTACAGGAATAGAAAAATTAAATACTCGTTGCTGGACATCTAACTTTGTCATTTAAGTATCCAAAGAAATCGTCCTAGGCAAACTGCTCAAGCTGGAAACTTGAGGGTTGGTATTTCAGCACAATGTTGAAAATACATAAAATGCAAAAGAGCATGCAGCCAAAGTAAAAACGATGAATACTAAAAAATAGCCAACGAAAAAAGAAATCTTGCTAAGGTACACTACGTAGATAATTATCGGGAAAACTGAGCTGCACAAAAGATAATGAAAAATTAAGAAGTAAATAGAAGAAAATAGAACATAATTATAATCAATGCAAATCTAAGAAAATGTATGGAGGTATCAAAACTCAAACAAAACTCTATCAGCATGGATATAATATGTGTTAAAATATTAATGAATGCATAATTCCATTAACTCAAATAAAGAAAAATATATATTTATAATTCTCTACAAAGCAAAAAAATAATGTGTGCAGAGCCTGCTTACGAAGAAACCTGTGGTGCGAACCTGTCTACATTAAATATTACTACAGCTATGGAAAACTGAAACAGGAATGAACTGCTTGATTGTTCCAATTAATAATACAGAAAAAATGATGGCATGCAGTAGTTATAGTAATATATCACAATTAAAGTCTTAAAAATTGGACTTTACTTTATAGTTGAACATAATTTTTAATTGAACTTACAGTCATTGGCATAGACCGACATTCTTTTAAGTTAACGAATCGATCAATGCTTTTCTGGAAAAATCATAATATGGCAACAAATTGATAATTTAACTTGGTAATAGGTGACATATGATTCAACTGTTACCGGAGAGAGAGATATATTATAGAAATAGTGCACACTTTTCTCAGCTGAAGGTCACAAACCACAGTAGACAAAATATTAAAGCAACTACCCTATTAAAATGAATAGAATGGCTACAATTAAAATCTCACATGGAACAATTTAACCAAAACTGGTCTGATGAGATGATGTGCTTATGTATATCGACTTGTGGTAATAGTCGAAACATGTGTCACTAAGTACCATGTTAAATTGTTTCAACAATAATTTCACCACATTTGTTTAAGAAAAAAGTCGAATTGTTCGATTTGTAACTTTACAAGAATGTTGGTCTTTGCTAATGACTGTAACTAAAATCTATTAAATTAAATGTTCAATTGTAATTAACTCTGTTATTTCGTTTGTAACACATAGAATGGGACGTAGCAAATATAGTAATATGTATATATATATATATATTCTTGATCTGCGCCATTATCTAAATTTAACCCTAGTCCATTTAATCTCGTCGGCTTGTCGGTAAGTCTGAAAGATTACGTCAAAACAGATAATTACATTGAATCCAGTTCAGTTTCAAGCCAAGCTCTTAAAATTTAAAATAATTGAATTTGGTTAATAGACACGCTCACCGTCCATACAAATAAAATGTTTAAAACGTTATATTGTTAATATTATTTGATGTAGTATAGCACCGAATTTCCACAAATACTTAAAATATCTTAGATAAACTATGAACAAAATGTTAGTGCATTTCGATGAGAGGGCGTGGCACCTTCCATATAAGCATAAGTTCAAGACTCTATACTGCTAGAATCGTTTAAGTTAATCAAACCAAATTCCACACAAATATATACGAGCAGTAGGAATGACTCGGAAAAGCTTTGAATAAGAATTTTTTGAAGTAGGCGTGACACACTCCTTTGTCACAAAATTTTTAAAGCGGTATACTGATACCGAATTTCACACCAATACAAGAAATGGTTCGGTCTTGCATTAGACAATAAGTTAGCGAATTTCTATATAGGGCGTGGCTACTCCCATAGAAGCATTAGACTCTAAACGCTATAAGAGAGCTATTCAAACAAATATTGCCAAATTCAATATGGAAACGTTCAGTCAAACCAGCCAGCACGTAGAGTGGTGAAAAAAGCCCCGTTTTAATGAATATTTGATTCTTATGTGCCCTTTTCCCGTTAATTTAATGTAAGGTATTTAAGCCCAAAGATAACACCCCTACTAGTTTTATGTTAATTAAGATTTTTACATATTTGCATTTTAGCTTCCGGCAAAATGTCACTTCCATAAAAACAATTTTGGTACAGTGACACGTAAGCACTTGCATTCGTTGAATATTTCACAGTTTTTCATCACGTGATCAAAATTTTTTTCCGCGTTAGTCACAAACAAAACACTCGCGACATCAAATAATTTAACACAAAAATTAAAATATCAACTGCATTTTCGTTTGCCACTTAAATTGAAAATGCTGTAGAAACCACATGCTCCAGAATGATTGAGTAATCGAAAAATCATTCGAAATTATAAATAAGCCAAAACCATATGGAATTTGTAAAAGTTTACGTTTGCATGAGTTATTTGACACCCGCCAAGTGGAAAAGTTTACATGCAACACTACAACGGAAACGGAAATAAACGAACATTGACGGAAAAGCGACACTTCAGCTAAGTGCATTTTTTAAGAATTTGATATCATTGAGAAAGAAGATGTTATCGAAGGAACCTGATAAAAGTTGGCAAATATTTCAACAAAATATATTAAAGTGCATTACACTGCTGTTGCAAAAAAAAACACACTCACTCACACAGACAGCTGCTCTGTATCAGATGTGCTGGGTTTTATTCAAAAAGAGAAAATGATAGCTACTGCCATTCAAAAATTGTAAGAAATAAATTTCAAGCAAAATGCAAATTTTTGGAATATTTTATGTTAACAAAAAAAAAACACAAAATTTGAAATTTGTTTTTATTTTTATATTAAATTCTTTATCTTATTCCTTTATCAACCACTTTCCTCATGAAAAAAAGTTTAAGCTCTCAGCTGCGCTTTAAAGTATGCAATCAATTTTTTTTTCTTGTGCCGCTTCAACGCACTCGACCCATATTTACTGCAGTTTCTGTAAAGTAATTTTAATTTACTTTTCTGGTTTGATTTCCCGACACGTTGTGTAAGACAGCAGCTTTGCACACACACATAATTCCTGTATTTTTATATGTATGTATGCATTTGTTGTCACGCTGAGCGTGTATTCGAATTGAATTATTAGATAGAAAACTCAATTTTTCTAACTGTCTAGTGCAGCAGTTTTTCTTCAACCTCATTTGGTTCATTTATCTCTGTGAAACCCACTGCTACTAGCACAAGTATTTTCTTCGTTCACCATCATGAGGCGATTATTGTCACACGCTTATGGCACATCATCACATCATGTATCATTGTGTGGTGATTCTTGGCATTTGTATATGAGTGGGTGATGTGCATTACGCTTTTTAAGTTTCGAATAAATATATTCTGTCTCTCAGTACACTTAACCAGAACTAGAAATTCTTGTGACTCATTCCATGCCAAATCGAACTGTTGTTAAATTGTTCACAGAGAGTTATCATGTACGCTTTTGCTTTACTTTTTTGACAGCCAATATGATGCACGTTAATAAGCGTTGAACAAATTGAGAAATGGGTGATCAAAACGCATCATTTCCAATTTGTATTTTTTTCTATTTCAATTTTTCTAAATAACATTACTGAATTACATAACACGATTTTAGCATTAAAAATTCATGCAAAAAGCCACATTACCAATAAAAAGTCTAAAGTGATACAGTAAGCTTTTCAGAACGTAACACTTCCCTTATCATATTAGTAGATTAATAGGTTTGTTAAGCAAAATGACAGATTTCCATACATAAAAAGAATGATAGGTTCATATGTCGGTGATTACAAACAAAAAATATTGATGAAGAAAGGTTTATTTGTTGTAAACAAAACGCAACATTTCCACAGCATTACCATTAAATTGAAATATGTAGTATATACTTAGGTATAAAAAATTTTTAACTGGAACATCAGTCCAGAGTTATTGGAAATATCATCATTTAAAAATGTTATACTTAATTAAATATTTAGTTTTTATCTACGCCAATAAAAATATGTAAATATGACGTTTTGATCGCTAACTCCTCATAATTAAAAAGAATGGTTTGAAATTGTTGGAATTATTCAGGTATTCTTGTGTAATATTTTTGTTTTGAGTTATAAATGATATTTGCTAAGAAAAACTTACATATAAAGCTTAAGACTAAAGCATATCAGACTTTCATTCATTGCTAAATGGAATCATCAGTGACCTTTGAGCCGATGATTTAGAATTTTTATGCCGAATATGTTTTCCATTTTGTTTTAAATAACGTTAAAGTGGTTTTCGTGGTATGTTTGCGTGAATTTAAAGGAATTTTCAAATAATTATCTATTTCACGAAACTTCTGTTCAAGAGCCTCGATATCTTGTGAATTATGGTCCACTAGACAAAACTGTGCCGTATAATAGAATCATTGTTGACAATCCCATATAATTGAATCGGTCGAATGACCGCAGTGAATAATATGAGGTGATAGTCTCCGTCTTCCACCTACCGCTTTTTTGATAGAGTAAAGCGCTACAGTTGCTTTCCTAACTCTTTTTTCAATATTAATTTCCCAACTTAATTTCCTATCTAATATCAAACCAAGGTACCTTGCACTATCTTTGAAGACAAGTCTAATGCAATTTAACGAAGGTGGTTCTATAATTGGAAGTTTTTAATTCCTAGTAAAGAGTACTAGTTCAGTTTTATTCGGATTTACACCCAAGCATGCCTCATCCGCCCATGAAACGAGTATGTTTAAGGCATCCTGAAGAATTTCACACAGTGTATTTGGGAATTTGCTACATGCAAAGTTTTTATAACAATGATATCTTATCACTTTTTTGTAAGTATTCTATACTGAAGATGGTTCTTTTATGTTCAATCAAGATATCTGATATTTATTGCATTCCATTGGTATACTTCATTAGTTTGAATACTTCTTTACATAGTTGTTCTTTATCTTTAATACATTTGGGATTTTTGAAGAAATATTTTGAAATAATCTGTGAGCTTGGCTTATATTTCATTTAACAACATTGAGTAGTGTAAAATATGTTGGTGCAATCTGATACATAAACTTAACTAAAATTTCTGGGAGTTCAATTGGTTTAGATTGCTAGTATGTAGGTGCTCCAACAGAAAGAATTTCATTTCCGATTAGCTGTATTCGCTTGAGTAACTCAATATCCATTGTAGAAGTCAATGAAGTCTTTTTTCATAATGTGGGAGTACAAAAATGAATATTACCACACGATTTTCACGCCACCCTACCAAGATTTTTATTTTTGTGTGCATTTTTAACTTCATGTGCATGAAGCGTAAATAAGTTTTGTGTTGACTTCTAAGGAAGTCTTGCATCTGTTCCAACTGATGTCACTTACGTGAATACTTCATGAACTTTTTGCATGAAACATTGCAATACCTTAACACTTTTTTTTTTGTTGTTTTGCCACAATGATACGTGTGTTGCAAGTAGCACTCATAACATAGGGTGACACCACGCTCACACAGTGCAACATACAACACACGCAATGCAGTTGTGTTGATGTCACAGCAAATGTGTGCGTTTTTCTGTCTGTCATGGTAATATCTTTTGACATCTTTTTTTATTGCCTGTCCATTGCATTTCCACTTGCGCTTTGTATGTAAAGATATGCGTACGTGTAGCATATTGCCATTTCCATGGAGTAGTTTGACAATATTACAGCCAGTACAACAAGCACTCGTCGACGCTTGAAAGTAATTAAAATTGTCAAAAATATTGTTATGCGCCATGAAGGAAAATGATAGCGCACTTGACAGATGATGCAAGTTGGCATGAAATTTAAAAAAAGTAACAAAGTTTGTACCGAAAAGTACGAGTATGCAGTCGAAAAGGAAAAAAGACAAAATTTCAAGTTGAAAGATATTTATTAGATTGTCCAAATATGTGTTAGGAATGCATGTAATATGGGTTCGCAAAGAAGGATAGCATAACAAACTTTAATTAAAAATGTACCTTAACGATCAGTTGTTACGTCAACGAAAAATTTTCCAATGAACTTTGTTAAAAGCCAGAAACGCTGAAAAATGCAAGCAAAAATAAACATATGAAGAAGCCGCTGTGTCCATATTGTATGCAGCCAGCCACTTTTAAAGAATTGCTGTTACGGTTAAAAAAGTCTTATGATTCTCAAACAGAATGAATTTTGAGTTATTTTTAAAATTATTTTATTCATTTACAAGAAAAAAAATTTTTTTTCCCGAGGCAAATCAGAAATATTCCTTTTTTTTCTAACAACTTTTTATTCCAAAATATTTGTTTTTTATGTATTGCAGAATTTTATGTATTGAAAAATTGACTTTACCAAATCATTTACTCAAAAATGCCAGCATGAAATCATTTCTCGAAAATGTTTGGCGATTACTCATGCTTCTTGAGTCATCTTTCATCTTTTGAATTTGGGAAAACTGATGAGTATTTATTCAGAATTAAATCAGAATATCAATTTTTTTAAGTTTCAATTACTTTTTGGATATATTCATAATATTTTACCTTACTATAATGCTGTGACCAACTAAGCCTACAACCATGGCTTCCATTAAAAATAAATTAACAAAATTGTCCAATAAACACGCAAAATCAGCCGCTAATATAGGCAACTAAAAATTTTATTTCAATGGCATTAGCATTTAATTCAATCATTGGGACAAAACTCCAACTAAAATTTGCCATAAGTGTATGGTCAAAACTTACGCTGCCACAGTGTAGCGCTACTGTCACTAGAGAGACCTACCAACAATTTTGCAACAAATTCAATTTAATGTTGCTAAAACCAAATCCCACAAATGCTCGGCAACATACGACGCTGATGCCACACAATGTGGGCAGCATTGGAATTTGTTGCACACACAAGGCGAGGCAACACGCTGGTTGCATATTGGCATAAAAGTAAAATGCATTACATTTAAAGTTCGAAAATCTATTAATAAAACAAAAGCAGCTTCTCACATCATTTTGTGTATATGACACAAAGTAGCCGATGCATTGAAGTGGTTAAATCAGTAGTAACCACAACGCCATGAAGTTGTAGCTGACAATACACTGGAAAAATTAAAGTATTTTGTTGAATATAACAAATGTATATTTCATATAAAGCAATTAAAAATGTGATTGAAAAAACATATAATGCCTCAACCAACATGTAAAACTATTTGATTCAAATACAATATGTTTGACTGAAATAAATATTTAATTGTTCTAGGTTAATGATACATACATTGTTATATTCAAACAAATCGTTTTCTCAATGTACTTGTGAACAAAATTTATGGCAAAAACATAAAATTTTTCGACGATAAATTCAATTTTATAGAGTTACTTTTCGCTCGCGAATGTTTTATGTGAAACGTTGCATTATTTTGTTAATAGGAATTTTAATTTTAATTCCATTTGCTAAATAATTTCATAGGAAATTTGATGCAGTCAAGCGCGGCATAGCTTAGTTCTTAAAATTTAATATAAAAACTTTACTCACCGATCTGGCACCCGTTGTTATTCTAGCACTTTGCGATCTGGTTGCCGGTCGACGTCTGCGATAACCAGGCGTACCGCCGTTTTCGGGCGTTGCACTGCCTGATGGCATATTTTGTATGGCAGTTTCGATGCTTCCGGTTGTGGCGCATATTGAAGCACTGCGTGTTTTCTTATGCATGCGCATTGGTGAATACTCATCGCCCATTTTTAGATTGATTTGGATTGGCCTCTTTACGCAATGTGTACTCGTCTATTGAACTCTTAAATAAATTTTTTTATTCTTTTTATAGAATTCTATTTGTTTTTGGTTTTATTTTTAACTCGACTTGGAGTCGCACTCTTTTGTAAAATTTTTGTTTCTTTGTATGTTTGGTATTCCTGACTATTTGTATAGCTTAATTTTAGTATCACTTTTTAAATTTCATTTATTTTTGGTTTGAGCATTTGATCCCGTATTTTGTTGTTTCCTTATTTCTTGTTTTGCAATTTACACTGTGCAATTTTATTTTGGATTTTGATTTGCTGCAAAGAATTAGAAAAAATATAAATTAAATTCATTGATATACTTTAGTGTGTCTCATATTATAAATCTTAAAAAATTGAGTTTCTGCAGACCAACCATTATTGCTAAAATCACATCAGCCAAAGAACATTGAAAATAAGTTTTTTGTAAATATGCAGATGCTATGCTGTGCTATGCAGATTTAGAACAAAAGGACATAACGTAATAAATAGTGACAGGAATATTTTTCTTGTAACAATGGTTACTGTTGTGCACACAGTTCCATTTCTGTTTGCTATTTGTTTGGTTCAGCACGGTAAGGTACGGTACGAATGGAAGCGGAATGGCTCAGTACGATACAGCATTACATAGTACAGTACAGTATAGAACAGTACAGCATAGAACAGTACAGTTCAGTATCCAACAGTACATTATGGAACAGTACATTACAGTACAGTACATTACATTACATTACAGTACAGTATAGTATATTACAGTACAGTAAAGTACAGTATAGTACAGTGAATTACAGTACAGTTCAGTACAGTACAGTACAGTACATTACAGTACAGCATATTAAAGTACATTACAGTACAGTACATTACATTGCAGTGTATTTAAGTATAGGAAAGTACAGCATAGTCCAGTAAAGTACATTAAAAAATAGATTAGTACACTACACTTAAAAAAAAGGTTATTAGCATGACAAGGTACGGAATGGTTTGGCGTGGTAAGGTATATTGTGGAACCGGTATGATACGTTACGGAGCCGAATGGTAAGGCACTGTTAAGTGCGATGCAATATTCATGTCACGGCATGATATAGTGACATATGGTACGGTATAATTCGGGATGGTTTTGTACACCAAAATTCTCACAAGTTTTTAATGGCACAAACTTTGTGTCACCTTCATATCTTAAATAGTATTTTTTTGAATAAGATAAAAATCATTATCTATGGCTCAGAAAATATAAAGTTGTTAGTTCGCTGACTAACAAAGTTTTGTTGTTGGGTATTGATACAGAGCAAATATTTTTTTTTTCATTTCATTGTCCTCAGCAAAAAGTTCAAGCCATTTTGGCAGTGCTTTTAGCAGTTTTTACTGACTGCGCACAGTTTTCCATAGCTTTTGATAAAACATAGTTTTATTTTTACGCCCCAAAGCAATACCTAAACGCTGAAATGCCAGTTCGCAAAACACTTTTATAACAATTTCACTATCTCAAACTTAAAACGTAAAATGACTTGAATGAAAAAATGTGGGTCAAAATAAGTTAGCCAAGACATAACACATTAAAAATAGACAATATATATAATTCAAACAAAAATTTAAAAACTAAATTCTTTCTCATAATAAAATCTGAAGAAAATTCGCATTTCTTATTTTTTTATTTTTGAAAAATACACTTTGCAACGTACACAGCATATTTCTGTACGAGCGTACAAAAACAAAAAAGATACAACATAATTCATTGAGCGGATTAAGCAGCAACAAAATGACTGCGAATATGACAAGAAGGCTGAAGAAAAATGACAACGACAACATTTCAACTGTCTTGTCATATTACTTACTTTCTACAAAATTAAATTCCAATGAAAATGAAAATAAACAGCAAATTGTTTAAGGAAATTTTATGCAAAACTTATAAAGTTTGAAAAAAACACAAAGCGCCCAACATTCATGCATTTGTTAAACAAGTGGATAACAAAGCATCCAACCTTACAACACCACCCAGTGAAACAACCAACTGATGCCATTATCTATAGACTGTCTATTCAAAATGCAACAACGTGTAGATACCCTTAACGAGGAAGGTATAAACGGAAGTCTTGCTTTGCCTGTATTGCCGAGTGTTTCAGCGCAGTCAAATGTTTCCGGTCTGTTGGCTAACATGAGAGCGAGAAAAAGAGTATGATACTTGGCAACAACAATAAAGTTTAATAACAATAAGAACAACAATAACGCAAAAGGAAAAAGACAAAATTCACTTGAAAATTCAGTTCAGTTAAAATTTAAACTCAACGTATGAAGATATCAAACAAAGGAGAAGAATAATTTACGGTAAAGTACCTGCTTAATAATTCACAGAGAGCAGTCAAGTAACTTTGCAGTTTTCTTGTAGTATGGGTACTGTTTTTTTCATTTTAATTACTGCATCAACACGAAATTTTTATTTAAAAAAAAATATGGAAACAATTTTTCATTTGAAGCTCCAACAGCTGGCAGTTTTTTTTAACAGGAAGAAACTACTGAAAATCTAAAGAAAAATTTGATAGGGATCTATTTATGGGGCTTCATGATAATAATATGATGACTTTTTGTTACAGAACTCATATAATTCAACCTACTCGTTTTATTTGTGACTGGACCATTGGAAAGCAAGTTATAAAAAACATAAAAACGGTGGAACCTACAAAAACAATATATAGACTAAAACTTTTTGATTAAAAAGGACTATCAGAATACTAATTTTAATGAAAAAGTATGGAATTGAACAGAGGTATATGAAATATATGTAGCTTAACTTGAAAGTATTAACAATTTGATGAAACTGAGGCCATTACTGCATAAAGAAATGGAGTTAGGAATGGACTAGGTTCCAGGAGTAATCAAGATTCTTGTAGGTATGTGTTAATGCACTCAATTTAAAAAATGACTGCGTCACATGTCATAAGCAATATATTGTAATGAACTTTATTGATCTTAAATATCATCTACTGCATTTAAATTGGGCAGAATTGAAAAAGTAGGCGTAACACTTTTCAGCAATCGAAAGATTTGATTGAATATTGCCTAATAACAACGCCTACGATTTTTATGTATTTTTTTATATATTAAAAGCATAGCTTTTATATTGGCAAAATCTACTGCAAGGCGTGGCACCACCCACAAAATTTTACTACACTTTAATAAAGGAACTATAAAATTTAATATACTTTCAAACATTTCCTAGCAAAGACTGGGTATGGCATTATAAGTGGGCGTTGCACCTACTATAAAATAAAAAAAATTTTTAATGCTCTATTTAGTGTGATATAAAAGTGCATCTAATAAAAATTGTTGTCGGTTACAGTAAACCTTTAAAATAAATAGAACTCGACGCGCCCATTTCTCTCATATACACAAAACCTCGTAAAATTTATTTAGGTGAACTTTTGTAGTAAATAGCATAAAGCGAGCTGCATTCTTTGAAACATAAGTGGGCGCACTCACACAAGCACCTGATATATATCCCTACAAAAAAATGCTATAGTTGTTTTCAGTGAACTATTCCAGCAATTGCATTCAAATTTGACTCAAACGTAGTTGTTATTATGGGCTTTCACTAGATCAAAGGCGGAATTGCGTCAGTAGGCGTAGTAACTCCCCTATAAGTAAAAACTCTCTAATATTTTCTGAGCTATGAAAGCAATCATATTGAAATTTGGTATTACGATATAAGTTACTCTGAGCTTTAACTGTATCAAAACTGTGTCAATTTGCGCCAATAGGGTGGCGTCTCACAATCACAACCAAGGTTTTTTCTGGTCATATTAAGAAAGTTAAATTCTTTGTCATTTTTATCTAATATATAAAAGGATATTATAAGTAGATGTGCTACCTTCCTTAAGAGATAATTTAAACTTCAATATTTAATTATAGCATCATTACCAGCATTACAAAAAACCGGAACAATGGTTAGCCTCTTTGTACTGCTTTATTATTGCTGTCTTATAATCAAAATTATATCACCCCAACATTTGAAAGAAATTACCGCCGAAGAAATTTATTAAAATTTAAATTGAAATTGTGCTCAGCTTAAGAATGCTAGGAGTGATGAGATGTAGCCACCTCAAATTTAGTTGTTTTTTCCACAGATTTGCATAAATAAAAAAATTTTGTATGAGGTCACAATGTGGCAAACAAAATTTTTAAAAATTATGTAAAATAGAATTTCAACATAAGTAGTACATAAATTCTGTTTTTATTTCACTTAGAACGCGCTTAAGTTTCACGAAAGTACTAAAAAAATCTAACTGAATGTCTTATTAACTGCAAAGAAGAACATAAAATGCAACAGTTTTAAAGCATTTCTTATCATTTTGTTGAATTTATATTCCTAATAAGCGGAAAATTAAAAACATTACATAGTTCACTGCATTACAAGTAGTCGAGCGAAAAGTACTTTTTCCATAATCCAAGCGCTTGAACTTGGATAAAAGTTAAACGACTGTGGCAAAAAATAAAACGTTACTATACTTAAAGAAGTACCGGGTGATGAAAAATTATTTAAGTTTTTTCCAATATATTTTAAATTATTTTTTTAAAGAACTTTTCAAAGATGATTGCATTCAATGTGGAACCGATCTGATTCCATTTTGAAAGCCAAGGGTAAATTGTTGATATATCGTCGACAATTACTTTTTTTTAATCCTTGCAAGCAAAACTGTTGGAGATGGACTACGCAGAATCAAAGAGCCACTCAGAGCAAGTAATATTAAATTAATAATAATAATAATAATAGTGTTTCTGACAATACACACAACAAAAAAAAAGGTAAGATTTTGACTAGATTTCCATCCCCAAGTCTTTGCGCCTGGGGGCGGAGGATGCAAAAGGTTATGAAACTGAAAGCATGAAGCACCATCCTTTGTGGAATTTGTTTTGACGTTTAGGTCAACGAAATTCCTCATTTGTATACTAACTACGAATATACTATATCTAGCTGTCTTTATAAAATTTAGCCTTTGCGCCACCCTGTCGCAGAAAGGGTTACAAAAAAAAAAAATGTGTTTATATGTGCGCATTTCGCAAGCACTTCAGGTGAATAATAAATAATAAAGTGGAAAACGGGTATTCACACATAAATTGTGTCGCATGTCAAAGTGAGCGGTGAAAGAAGAAGAACAAGTTCTACTCGCACTGACAAATATAAATACATATGTACGCACTTACTACTATGTTACAAGCACTTAAGTGAAAAATACAAAATGCTGTTTTCTGTTCGGAGCAATAAAAAAGTGAACAATAATATGCGTGTGTGCACTATCCTTTGAGTTTGTATTTGAGTTGAAATTCCACATAAAATTTTGTTAAAAACTTGTGGTTTTTTTTGGCACCGTATTTTCCGGGTCAGCTCATTTAGGCAATAATTGGCAACACAATTTCTTAGTAAAGAAAACGCAATTCTCAGTTTAAGTATGTTTTATACTCTTAACAACTTGAACTAAAAAGAAAATAAATGCATTACGGATAAAAAGATTAAAACAAAACAAAAATTAAGTATCTGCAGCGTTTTCAATTAGTTGCTCCATGAGAAGAACTTCTTAAAACTGAACAAAAAAAAAAAGACTACGCAAAAAATTTTAAGCTACTTACGAATGGATTACACGTATTTTAGCAAGTAAATGATAAGCAAGATATAAGAGAAACATATTTAAAACTGGAAATGTAAGAGTATCTTTTTATTAAGAATTTACAGCTGACCTTAAAGATCCGTTTTTCTTGACAGTGACATTTTACTATTGAGAGATGCATTAAAACTTGATCCTTTATTCATCACTTACTGTGAAATTTTAATATTTTATAGCGAGAAGAGAAGATTCGACCCCCCTAAAAGATTGTTTTGGACTCATATTTCGAAAAATATTGTATTGCACCAATCGATGGGAAAATGCCAAAAATAGATTTTGGAAGTGACAGGGAAAGTCCCCGACTTTCTGAAAAAGGTAATTTGGAACCATTTTTCGGAAAAAATGCATTGCTTGAATTAATGGGAAAATACCGAAAACGGATTTTTGAAGCAACGTAGGAAGTCCCCGACACTCCTAAAGAGATGTTTTGGACCCATTTTTCCGAAAAAAATATGTTGCTCGAAGCAATGGGAAAGAATCGAAAATGTATTTTGTAAGTGAGAGGGGAGGTTTCGGACACTCTTGAAGGGGTGTTTGACCCTTATTTTGAAAAAGATATTACTGCACCAATCGATGGGAAAAGATCGAAAATGGGTTTTGGAAGTGCCTGAGGAAGCTACGGACTCTCTTAAAAGCGTGTTTCGGACCCATTTATGAAAGAAGTGAAATTGCACTAATCGATTTGGATTTGGCCGAACATGGGATATCGGATGTCAAAGAAAACTATCAAAAGCATACCACTAAAGGAACTTTTTTCTGTGTGAATGTAAGAATTTTCGAAAACATCGAATACTTAACTGCACTTCTTCTTCAAAATTTCGAAAAATGTGTCCAAAAAACAAACAAACAAAAATGAAAACACCAACTTTTTAAAGTTTTTTTTTTTGAAAAGATTTTTTTTATATTGAAGTTTTTTCTGACTTTCTGATACACAAAAAGACTTAGCTTTTATCTTCTAAAAAAAACGTTTTAAGAAAACTTTAACTTATATTTCAAAAATTCAAAAATTTAAATTTAATTTTTACCTAACAGAATGAATGACGACTTTAGTACCCCAAATACTTACTTTTTCAAGATCGAAGCGTTATATTTTTGCTACGCCCAACAAGCGATGTGATATTTTCAGCTATTTAATTAAAAACCTTTTAATTTAAAACCTTTATCTGCATCCTGAAGTTTGAACTCAAGCATTATGTTTGTTACATGCACAGTTTAACGATATTAGCTAAGCCCTTCATTATTTTTTTCCTTGCAAAAACTCTTCTTGAGGGAAAGTTATTGTTTGTCTGTGAAGCAAATCAATATTCGACCAGTAGAATGTGCATTTTTATGAAATACAATTATTTTTTTTTTAATTTTAGTGTGGACTATAACACTATTGTATTAGACCTACATTAATGTACGACCAAAAAAACAACAGTAAAATTTTTCTCCTGACGTGATATGTACTGAATATCAATGTTCTATTAATTAATTTAAGATCGCAGTTGTGCAAAAGGAACTGGAGGGTATATTTTTGTAGTAACTGATTTTAATGGAAACTTTGTACTATTTTCTCCTAAAATTAAAAAAATTGAACTAAAAGCTTAAGAGCACAATTCTGCAAAGTTATAGACTTAATAGCATAGAAAATTTTCGATCTCTTTGAAACTCCAATAATTCCTTATACCGTAAAATAGCATGTATAGAGACTATGAGAAAGTATAATATAAGCGTTTGAAAATAAATCAGAATTAAACTTTCGCCTAAAATACTCCACAGAATTTTCACATTTTTTAAATTTTTTTAAATTTAATACTTCAGAAAAATCAAAAATCTTTAAATGAAAAAATAAATACATCTCAATAAATAGTGCAGCAATAATCTCTAAGCATGCAATTTAACACATTTAAATAGATTGCTTGGAAAAACTTCAGTGTCTGTCTTTTGAAGTTTATATGTGGTATTTTGAAATTTCCTAAACTTCAACAAAGTTCTAAACTTGGTGTGAATGAAACAAACATTTAGTGGTTATTTCATTTAATGAAGCAAAATAAAAAAACTTTTTATCTCTAACAATAAAACTTTCTACAACAATAATTTAGTGAATGAAACTTTCACCCAATCATAACTTATCTGCAGTCATTTTTTCAGCAACAATTTACTTAATTAATTTCGATTTGTTAACATATTTTCCATACCCTACGTCATGAAAGAAATGTTGCCTTAGGTCGCGACGCTTTATGTTCGTCTGACATGAGAACTTTTCGCTGACTTATTCCTAGTGATTTCAATAGAAATCGTCAAACATTTTCAACTTCTATGCATTCCATGGAAGAATGTTTGCTCATAGTTACATGACGAAGGCATTTTTATTGCCGCCATTACAAGTGCTGTCTGTCTTTCGTTGACAATCAGTCTTAGGCCTTATGACTTTCTTCACCCACGAATGCTCCCAAGAGTTGATTTTTCATTTACCACAGTGCGTTGACTGCTTTGGTGGGCGTTGCTTGCTGATTGTCTTTCGACACATCATTCTATGGTGCATGCACCCCAAACCGATGGGCTGTTGCCAGCAAGTGGCAAAAAATAAATTTTGCCGTTGTTTAGGCACTGTGTTGATTTGTCAAAAAGTCATTTCAGTTGGAATGGAAGTTGTCGTGTGTAAATGAATGTGAATAAATGATACGAATGAAGCTATTTAAGAACATATTTGGCGTGCTGCTTTTATTGTAATAGAAATGTGCTTTTTTTATTTAGATTTTTTTTATTATTTTATTGTTATTTTTATTCATTTCATTCGCTATAATTTGAAACGAATGTTTAATGATATTGTAGTGATTTTATTAATAAGATATAATTCAAAAATTATCTTGCATGTACATACTTCACTCATGTTAAAAAAAAAAACAAAAAAAATCAGTCAATAAAATTTAAACTACATAGTTTTTATCCTTTTTCAAAATCCAGAAAATCAACAAACATTTCAATTAAGTAAACAAATTGCTGCAAATTTACAACAAACCGTAAAGCTTTCTTATGAATCATTTGAAAGCCTTAGGCAACTTGGAAATATTAAGGGGATCAACATTGCCTATCTGCTCCCATATATAGGTAAGCACAGTAGTGGCTAGAAAAATATTTACAAAGATTTATTTTAATTTTACTTATATTATATTAAAGAAATAATTTAAGGTGAGAAAACTGAATGGGACAGAAAGTTACTCTTATTGAAGCGAAAAAAAAAAAAATAAAACGTACATCAACAGAAAGGTTGTTTTTATTATTAAAAATAGCGACAAACAAAATGTCCACGCTCGGTGAGTAATGACTTTAAAATTTTATTTTAGATTTAAAGCCATAAGTTTTGAATTTGAAAATAGTAAAAATATCATTTTTTCAATTTATTTTAAACACAAATAACTTTAAATTCATTTAGAAGCTGAAAGTATTAAAAGTAAAGTTTTTCAACAATAAAAACTTTAAATAGAATTCTGAAGTCGAAGACAGCTTGTAAGTACTACTTTGTATTTTAGATTTAACATTTAGTCATTTTGAAACATGGTATGTGAATTAACTTTAAATTAATGTGGTTTCTTTTTGAATCAAAGCCAAAATTGTTGCTTTTTAATTTAATCAATTTCGGCTTTGGTGCCAAATCACACGCGGTGCTAGTTGAATCAAAAACTTAAATCAATGATTTTATCTATGTTTACAATTTCCTATTTTCAAGACTTTTAAAGTCTTGAATTATTTCTTATAGTCAAATATACTTTTTTGAAAAAAAGTGCGAATTTATTTTGAACGAACAAGCATACCGAGCGCATTTAATTTAAGCAAAAGTTTTAAAATACCATCAGGATAATACATAGAAAGCTAGTGCGACAAGATTTGATATCGACTCTTATATGTGCATACTAGTGGTAACAGCGGCTTCGTACGTGCACGTCCCGTTGATTTTTTCATAATGAAATTGCTCTCTTAACATCATTACTACATATATTCTCTCCTCAAAAGTAAAAAAAAGAACAGTTTGTTCTTGCAATTTCGAAGCCAAATACAAACGGTACAAATGAGAATGAAAATAAAAAAAGAAACCACAACAACACAGTAATCAAGTAGCAGCATAAGCAGCGAAAATTCAAACGGCAATTTTTGAGTGAGGGTTTGCTAAAAACTAAATCCTAAAAAAGAATACTTTACAATAAAAAATAAAAAAATAAATATGCAGTAACATTTTTTAGCACAAATATGTTGTTTTAAAAAATAACTTATTAAAATCGGCTTAGTAACTTTAGCGCCAAAGCGTTACAAGCCATTTTCATGTTAGCAATTTTATATATATATTAAAGATATGCCTATTGATTACATTTTTTTGAAAAAATTATCAAAATATTCGCCGAAACATAATTTTAATTTATGCACGTCGAAAAAGTTCCTTAGTTACAATCAACTGACACATATTATTTTGAGAAAATTATATAGCACGCTTTTATCCTTTACTGTAGATGTGTGTCAAAAATAACGCTATGAGACTTAAACCGTTTAAGGTTAAAGTATTTGTATGAAAAGAGTAAACTAGAATGGATACACAGAAGACATATTGTCAATCAAATCACAATAGATTATCTATCTCAATGCAGACAATGTCAAAAATGAAGCTGTAAGCAAATCACAAAAAAAAAATCCTAGATATCAACATGCTGCTACATGCAACAACATGTCACTATATTGTGTACAACCGCACAGCTATAATAGTAACAAAAGCAATGTCAGCAATTGATTAGGGTTTGAACACACAAAACACACAAAAAGACCACAAAAAGTCAGATAGTACGAGCTACCCTGGAAAGAATTTTCATCACATGAAATCCTTTTAACCCTACAAACGTACAAATAAAAAATAAAAATAAAAAAAGATTTTATAAAATTTTCAAACATTTCTTGTTGAAGCAAAAATAGCAAATAATCAAAGTGAAAGCAAGAGACCACAAAAAGTCAGATAGTACGAGCTACCCTGGAAAGAATTTTCATCACATGAAATCCTTTTAACCCTACAAACGTACAAATAAAAAATAAAAATAAAAAAAGATTTTATAAAATTTTCAAACATTTCTTGTTGAAGCAACAATAGCAAATAATCAAAGTGAAAGCAACCCAGTAGGAAAATAAATTTAAATTGCTGCTTTATGCTTTAGAATTTTCTTATAAATTTCAGAAATTTTCTTACTGGGTACACTTAACGGTTTTCATGCAGTTAAAATACCGGAGTAACAGCAAGGATACTACGTGGAGTGTTGTGATGTATCGAGTGAATAATAAAACAGTGAGCGCTACCGTTGTTACTGTAGCGATAGTAGATTTTTGCTAGGGGAATGAAAACAAAAGAAAGGGAAACGAAAAAAAAATCCAAAAAGAAAGCAATACACACAGCTGCTGCCACACGAATGCCAACAAATGAAGCAAAACGCAACGACAACAATTTCCTTAACCCAAAGGAATGCTGCTTATTTAGAGCAAAATCCTCATCCGGCCACATCATCATCGACAATGGGTTTCATCATAATCAACATCATCAATGCTAGCGGCAACAGCAGTAGTACCAAATGACAATAGCGCAAAAAATATTACACTTGCGTTGCTGCTGCTGCTGTTGTTGCTTGCGACATTTCAGTATTCCAGTTCCACTTGGGGACGACCAGATTTCACGCATGAATTGACAAGGCCAACATATGCTCGTTTTGCTCTGCTCTGCTCTACTGCTCCAGTTAACTTAATCTGACAGCAAAGCTAAGACTCGTCTTTTTGTTTTCAATCTGTAAAGACGTCGTTTTCTAAATGTCAAAATAGTGTGGGAAAATTGTTGGATTGACGACATTAGGGACAATTTAAGTTGAAATCTATTGATTTATCGATATATTGATCATATAAATTTCTTTTAAATTTAAAATAATGTGAGAGAAATTAAGCTTTAAAATCTTAAGAGCGCTTAAGTTTTCCTTTTGCCACAATTAATAATTTTTCTCAAGTTACTTGTATTTAAAGTTAACATGTCGTATGCGTAACATTAAATTTATTATTCAGATTATTGCACATAATATGATTTTTGTTTTAATTAAATAATAAAATCACAACAAATTTAAATCATATGTTGCTTAAGGCAAAAGTTTTTAAATGATAAACTTTTCTTTTTATATCGACACGGCGCTTTTTTTTAGAGAAATTCGTGTATAAAACATAAGCTTGCAGTGTCTTGTTACGATTTCCTTTAATTTGAAGTTAAATTAAGATTTTCATGAAAAGTTTAACAATTATAATCGAAATCGCTTGTTTAGAAACTGATACAAAGCAAGTTAATACACTTTCAAGCACCATAGTAGCATCTCTAGTAGATAGGGAAGTGAACCGTGGCATAGCAGGAATATAAAAAAAAAAAATGAAAAATTTATTTTCATGGCATTTCAAGCGCCTTTTTAAGACAAAACAGATAAAAACAACAACATTAAAGTATCAGGAGGCGCAGTGAATAAGAAACAATTCCCAAATCTGAGCTGAAACTTTTGCCAATTAAATGGATTTTAACTTTTATTGACAGTCGTTAAATTAATTTGGATTCAATGTTAAGCAATCAAAATCTAAGTTTAACATCATTATTTGCGCCAACAGAAGAAAAGAAAATGTAACGAATCGATGTTAAAATCACATTAACTTGATATTGGATTTGATTAAAATGTTAAGCTTAAATGTCATATGTATAAATAGTATTATGCCATAGCGTACGATTATTTGTCTTAAGTTCAATGTAAAATGAAATAAATTAATTAAAATTTAAGAAATAGATATAATTTAATCACAATCTTTTCCCAGCTTTGAGCTAACTCATAAAGCAAGCTCGGTAGCATTATTCGCTTGTGTGAATTTAGCCAAAGCTTCGGTTTGGTTTTATGGAATATACAGCATGCGGTTGTGTATAGAAATTAAGTGTACCACAGGTCATAATATAAAATAATACTTGTTGAAGTCACAAAGTTCAGACTATACCAAATGCAAACTGTCCACATTATTCTATAGTCTATTTTCAAAAGATCTGCTTAGTTATTTACTTAAAATTCTAAGCAACAAAACAGCCACATATGACAATTTAAAGCCAATGAACTTTAAGTGCCTTAACTTGCACAAATCTATACGTCAATTTAAATTTAAATAACTGAAACCCAAACAATTTCCTGTTATTATTTAAAAAGAAAGTGAAAAAATAATCGAAACTCAAATGCAAAAATCCCTTTTGTATGGAAAAAGGGAGAAAAAACCAACAAACTTAAAAGGTAAAATCAACCTTCAACAGGTGGTGCCTACAAAGAAACAAAAAAAAAACATTACATGCCAGTAGCAGTAAAACAGCATCCGCTTTTAATGTACAACATGGAATATAAACAGCAGTAACAACAACAACAACACAGAACACTAACATAACACTAGCACACATATGTGACTCAAATATACCTACAAACATACATACACATAAACAAAAGCTATGCAAACATTTCAAAAATAACATAGTAGTGGTGAAACGCAAATACAAAACCAAACAAATGTCCTGTCGTTGTAAAACAACTCAAAGCACTAGAACACATTCAAACAAATAAACACACATACTCTGACAGCAACACGTTGACAGTATGGTAGTTGATAAAATAAGAAAAAAAAAACGATACTCACAATCCTACGACATGTCAGAAAGGTTGTAAATGGGCGTGTGGTTATAGGCGCAATAATGCGACCAAAAAAACAACAACAACTACTACAGTACACATTTCAACAAATCCCCCATTTTTTGCAACTTTAACAGGAATTGAAAGGTGTTGCGGATAACCACCCAAGCAACCGAACTCTATATTTTTAACCCTAAAATAAAAGCAATTTTTCAAAAAAAAAAAATATTAAATTGGAAATGGTGAAAATACCAAATGCTAACAACTTAACCGACCTCAATATTTGTACCCTGCTCCTGCTTTGCCCGCGGTGCGATGTCATTTTATCATTTTAGTTTGTAATACAAAAGCAACTGCTGCGGTTTTGCTCGGGCGAGGAGAATGTAAAGGCAGCGAGTTTACTCTAAAATGATGTATTTTATTTAGTGAACGGCAATAAGCTGAACTGGAAAGTTTATTTTTGTACAAAAATTTATAAAAATTAATGTTCTTAAAAACATTTCTTTGTAACGATTTTTTAATTGTAAAATTAAGAACAGCACATAAAATCTCGCTTTTGTATTATTGCTCGAACTTTGCTCTATGTACAAAACACACCTCATTTAAATGTCCCTAGGAATTCGATCCCTTTCAGGTATTTTTGGATTGCTTTTACACACAATTCGGACTGTAACCCGACCATAGCTTGATAAATGTTTACTTTCAATTGTTATAGTGCTATAAGATTGTGAGCGTAAACACAACCTTTCTCATAACTTTACAAGAAAAATACAACTGCGTCACCACATCTCGTCATTACGTATTCTAGGAAATTTTAGCGCAATAATGCCAATATTAGTCGTGTTAGCGGCACAGTCTTTTTGAAATCAATGTCGCTCAAATAACTTAACCTTATTGAGAATGCACAAACTATTCCACTAATGATATAAACAAGGTAGTTATGTATCAAGAAATTAGTCATTACCTATAAGACAAATTAGTTTGCTGTAAATTTTTTGCTATTGATTTGTAAGCTAGTCAGTAGACAGTCAGAAAACTATTCCTCATCTGAATACTAATCTAATTGGGAGCCAAAAAACTGCTGCCTCATCATTTTAAGTTAGTTTCAAGGCATCCATTCTCTGGAAGCTAGTCTTATTGTAAGTTAACAAGCAATCGACAATCCGTAAGCTAACAAAATTGGTAGTCAACAAACTATCCAAATTTTAAGCTAACTTCGCTTCGAGCAAACGATATACCCGCTAATGACCTGTAAGCTAGCTGAATCGTATTGGAAGTCATTAGATTATACAGGTCGACAAGTTTTTAAACCAAAGACCAGACCTATCACATCCGAAAGACTTTAATGCGTTGAATCCGAATCTGAGCTCAGAATTGCTCATTAACGTCAAGTTTTCGAGATATCCTTGCCTAAAAGTGCAAAAAACACGATTTTTGGCTATATTTGAGGTTATTTTACACCACGAATAAAATTAACTTTTCCAAAACTGGTTGCGGCATCTAAAAGTGTTACTCTTAGCCTTCGAAACACTTTTTTGATTTTTTGAGATATCTTTTTTTTTCTTGAAGATATCGTACAATGAAGTTTAGCATTTGGTCGTTTTCGTTACAACCTTGCGGAAACAAAATTTCGTCCGGTAATTACTTATTAAGTTAAGTTGGTTTCTGTTTGTCCACCTTGTACTGCTGATCAAACTGAATTCACCGAGTTGTTATCATGAACTCCTACACAGAAGAAATGATTTATTTGTATATAGTGAAAGTTGGTAATAATAAACAAATTATATATTTGATATAAGCTAAATAAATATTTGATATAAGTTAACATGTCACACATGTCAATGAATAAAATAATATTGTTTTGATAGAAAAAAATATTATTGCATAGTAAAACATACATTTGGTAAAAATTATCAAATAATAATTTGGTTGAAACATATAATTATTTGTTGCAAATCATATTTGAAGTAATTTGGAAAAAAATGTTTTCTTGTATTCATAAACATTTCTTAATATCGATTTAGGTAAAAGCTGATCAGCAAATTTTACATATACTTTATAGTTAATAAATATTTCAGAAATCTATCAATCGAATACATTTATTTGAAGGAAGCATTCTCTTTGCTCAGTATGCTAGCACAGTGGTTAAAGCTTAACTTTTTTCGCTGTTATAGCACAACTTTATTTGTGCGATACGATATCTTATTTTAATGCATATATAGTTCAAAATATTCGCCTATATTCGATTGAAAATATCGATTGAATAACATACAATACTTCTCCTCAATTCACCGCCTACATGTTAGCGAATCGTATGGCGCTAGAACATTCGTTCTAAAGGTCAGCTAATTGGTGAAATCAGATTAAGAATCTGTAGGGAAATCGTTTAAAGTTAGGGAAAATGTTTTTTTCTCACTGGCCATAAATTTTTATGGATTACTTAGATAACTGAATAAACTTTTCCAGAATAGATATGTTTGTCAGCAGATAGCCGCTCTGAACAAAAATTGAAATGATTAGTTTTGCCATGCAACCAAAATGCCTAAAGATCCTTAGTAAATTAATTGTAACAAAATCCTTATTCTCCATAACTAGTTGGCTAGTTTGCGATATTAATACATAATTCCTTAGCATAGGTCAATCTATTGTATGAAGTTCAGCAATTCTGCTTGCACATGTAGAGTTTCTGGCGGTTGACAAACCCACAACATTTTGCTCGACATCACATTTTTTATATTTCGTGCTACCATAAAACATTTTGCAGTTTCCCGCAGCGCTTGAAAAGCTTTCAACTCAAGACTTAAGCCGCTAACAGCACGTGGTGGCTTCATATACCTAATACTACAGCCAAAAGCAAAATTGGAGACATAATAAGCTAAAAATGGCACAAAAGAAGAGCAGAAATTGTTGAAATAAAAAAAAAACACGCTCACATAGAAAGAAATTGTTCTATGCGATTTATTTGGCTTGAGAGTTTCATATCTAAGCGACAGGTGTTTTTTCTGTTATGTTGCTGTTTGTTTATTGTAAGCAAAATGTATGACAATGATAAACAACTTTTGTCTTAATATCGTATTTTATTTTAGTTTTTGTTTTGTTGCCTACTGACTTTTGAAGGATCCATTCACATGGTGACATAATTCATTGGCAAAAAGTTCACAAACAAAAAAAAATTGCCGCGCGGTTGCTTTACGGAACACAAATGTGCCATACTGACGACAGGCACTAAAATGATTTGTTTTTCTATTTTCTTTATATTACAAATACAATTTAGTGATATGAACGCGTTTGACGTTGTGCCTCATTATGGCCAATATAACTGAAAATGTGGTAGAGTTTGTGGTGATAGCAGCTGGCTTATCAGTGGCGCTGCAAAAAAAAAAAACAAAACATGTGGGTGGTTTAAAAATATGATGTGTTGGCATAAGCAGCTGTTAGATTTTTTCCCTCATCTTTATTTACTTCAACCTCATAAGGGGAAAACACAAAATATTGGATTTTTGTTGTGATTTATTTTGCATTCTTAATGGCATTGATACGTTTAGCCGCGGTAAATAAATAAACTTTTTTATAACACAATCTGCTGTTGTTGTTTTTATAAGGTACACTGACACATACGTGATATGAAAACAGAGTGACAAATCAGTTTTTTTTGTTTTTTAAGGGTGAAATGCTTATCTGATTTATTTGGAAAGGCTTTGTTTAATTTTTGGTTAAAAAATAAATGCTTTCTGACATAAATAATGCCAGACTTTAATGTGAAAGCGATAAATTGTTCTTGAAAATTTTTTATTGTAGTCAGCTTATCTTTTTCAGTACATACGTTAAGTTCTTTGAATTGAATTACCAATAACACTTATGCATTGGTCAAAATCGGTAACCGATCTAGTCGTTCCAGGCATCATTTTTGATGCGCAAACTGCATCTTGTCTCTGATTTGGCCCTACATATCAGAAAACCTTACATTTTTATTTGATAAACATTTAAGTCCCTCCAAGTAATTAAAAAAGAAGGCATTGGAGCATCTATAACTAAGGGTCAAAATTAAGGGTCAAAAATTCGCAAAATATCAAATAGTATTGAAAAGTCCAAAAATGTCGCAAAAATCGATATAAACTGAAAGTTTTTGATAAGTACAAAAATGTTGTGGATATCAAAAAATTTGGTTGAACTTGAGAACCCGTGAGAAATTCGAAAAATTTGCAGATTTCAAAAAATGTTGCTTTTTATCAATGAAATGTCATATAATGTTGAAAAAATATTCCATAAACATTGAGAAAGTCGAAAAATTTTAAAGTAGTTGAAAAATGTTGACAAAGTGGACAAATGTTGACAAAGAAGATATATGTTGACATATGTCGATAAATGTCAACAAAGTCGATGAATGTCAAAAAATATTGAAAAACGTTTAAAAATTCGAAGAATATTTAATAAGGTGGAAAGTGTTGAAAGATACTGGATTTGTCGAAGAACTCAACTATACATCATATAGTGTTGGAAAAATATTTCAAAAACATTCAGAAAGACAAAAAATGTTTAAAAAGTGAAAAATTGTTGACAAAATCGATATATACATGTTCACAAAGTCGATAAGTGTTGACAAAGTCGATAAATGTCAAAATATAGGTGGAAAATCGTTCGAAAATTCAAAAAATGTTTACGTAAAGTGCTGAATTTATCGTGTAATTCAATGTTATAAAGTATAATGTGAAAAAAAATATTTCACATACATTGAGAAAATCGAAATATGTTGAAGAATTGGAATGTTGACAATGTCAAAAAATGTTGACAAAGTCAAAAAATGTAGACAAAGTCGAAGAATGTTGACAAAGATATCAAATGTTGATAAAGTCGTCAATAATAAAATTTTCAAGAAAACATCAAAAGTACCAACTTAAATCAAATAAAAATCGGTGAATTTATAAAAACGCAAAAAAAAAAAAAAAAATTAGTCAAAAATATAAACCTAAAATAAATGATAAATTATAGAATTTTATTGCGTTCTATTTTATAAAAATTATGGAAAAAGCAGAAAATATTGTTAATGAATTTCTGTGTATAAATACATCGTGTGTCGTTTCATTTATGTAAATTAATCAAAAATAATTTGATAATAGAAAATGCTGAAGTGTGCTGTCATTGCACGTTCAATGAGACTTTCTACACAGCAATTTGCGTGCAAAGCTCTTCAATTGTAAAAAAACTTATTTTCAAATTGAAAATATGATTGGCAGATTTTCTGTTTTACTTTTGCTGTTGAGATTTTATTCATTTTTTGTTTTGATGTTATTGGACTTTAAGCCATTTCTTTTTAAATATAAATTTATGAATGCGGATTATTGTTATTTTTTTATAAAAACTTATAAGTGGAAGTTCCAAAATTGGCTTTGGAGACGAGACTGGTAGCTTTTCTTTATTTAAAAATTCACTTTAAGAAATACAAAATAAAGAAAACGCTAAATGTAAAAGGATGTTTTCCCAAAAATAATGACAAAAATGGCGCAAAAAATTTTGTGAAAGAGGTATGACCCAAAATTATAATTTTTGTTTGAAGAAAATTTATTCATGTGTAAGGTCAATATATCTTTGATGCAAATAAAACAAATTCTATTTCATCCTTTTACCCAACGTTTTGGCAATGGATTTTCAGCTTCAGTACAAATCAATATTTTAAAATGGCATGACAACATAAACCCGAATCCATCTAAATCCCATCAAAAAGAAATAACGCCCGAAAAATTTTCACATACTTTAGGTTGCTATTTTATATAGAAACAACAGTCAACTTTTGTGCATTAATTCATTCGCTCTCATTAGATGTTATTTCATTGTGAAAAAAATCATAAAATGGACTGAATGAAACGAAATTTTATTTGGAGCTTATTCACTTAATAGTAAGTTCTCTAAAATATTTAATTAATTTATCTCAAGAAATGTTAGAATTAGTCACTTATTTTGGTTTTCATCAATAATAAAAATAGGAAATCACACGCAGCAGCTACTATGCGATTTTGGAACAAGTTATGTTAAAGAAGCGTGGCATATTTTCATCAATTGCAAAAATTCACGCTGAAATTTTTCTCTTTCCTAACCATATCTTAAGAGTCTGCTCGCACATATCTATGTGTATACATACTTCCGTATGTTGCTAAAATAACTTTTTTATTTAATTTTGATTTCAAAAAGAAATCATAAAATGCTTATAATTAAATGAACTAAAAATCTTACATGTGGCAACCATCAAAGTCAAGAATTTATTTGTTTTTAATACTTTCTTGTTTTTACTATACGCGCCGCGGCATTGGTCCACATTGGTCCACATTGATTCATCATTGTTATATAAATAGCAGATTTCGTTTTTAATTTAAAATTATAGCGCAGTCTTTTTCGTTTCTTGTTTCCCCCCAAATATACTTTAATTAAATGAGTTAATTTATTAAAATTGATATATAACTTAAGTAGTTTGTTTTTCTAAATTAAATATTCTGTTTTTATTACAATTTAATATGTTATGTGAAAACAAGCCAATTTGTTTTGTAATAAAAGTTCTGCTATGTTATAAATTATGATTTAAATTTAATTTGAAATTTCGTCAAATCTTAAAATGATTTTATAACCTTAATGAAACTAAAAATTACCGTAAGCACATTAATATTTTGAGCTACCTAAATTCATTTGGGCTGTAGAGCCGGTCCTAATGACTAGCTACATTAGTTTCCTTGTAACTATTGCCGTACTAGAACATACTTTTCCAAGAAGCATTTGATCTACTCAAAGAAAAATAGCATTGCAAATTTCACAATGATATTTTTGATTTAAAGTCGCAAATTTTGAAGTTGAAAATAGTAAAAATAATATTTTTTTGTTTAATTTTAATACAAACAACTTTAAATTGGTTTTCAATTTGAAAAGTGTTTAACTTTTAAGGCATCCGAACTAAGCACATATGTCAGTTCTCACTACAATTTTAACCCCATGCAGACCCAAAAAAAAAAAAAATATTTTAAAAATGTTTTATACTTTAAGAGAAAACAGGAAAAAATGGACATGTGCCCTTTTGCAGGGACCAACTGGACATGTGCCTATTTGTTTTACTTTTTCATGGACATGTGCTTTTTTGCTAAGGACTTTAATGGACATATGACTTTTTGCTAAGCATTTTAATGGACATGTGCATTTTTGTTAAGGTTTTCAATGCAGTAATTTCCGTTTTCTGGCTTTCGAATTTATGTGGCTTATAGTTTTCTACATTTTGTATACAAAACAACAATAATTGAAATGTAATTTAGCTTGCTATACATAAAACGCGCGAGAAACATAAATTATGTGATACAAGACATGTAATAGATTGGCATTAGTTTTGTTTAGATGCGTTCCACTCAGTAAGAAAAACACTTGACCTCTCTCGTTCAGAAAATACTAAGCTTACAACCTTTTTTAAATGAAATACGTGTCCTCTTGAAAATTCACACTAATGATTGGTTAAAAAATATAAATAATCGCAGGACATGTGACTTTTTGCAAGAAAACCTTCACATTGCTATCAAAAAAGTATGACATCTGTTGCTTTTTTGTAGTCGCTGAATTTACTTGAGATTCACTATAATGGATACGATTTTATTGAAAATCTTAAAACGACCATGGACATGTGCCGTTTTGCTTCCTCACTTCTCAAATCATTTACTGCCAAAAAAAAGTTTTGCCAATTTAAATACAGAATCTATAAGAAAACATCATAAATTACGCTATAGTATTCTTAGCTATGTTCGTTTCGATGGTACAAATTTTTCCATGGAACGAATAGTTTTGACCGAATGTGATATTTATCGGTACTTTTCAGCATATATAGCCTATTTCGATGTTATTGCTGTAACATTTATTGAGTTTTGCAATATTTTTTAGAATTTTTCAGCAGTATACATAACATTTTATACTTATAGACTTTTTGGTAATATACAGACATTAGATGAACTTTTTCAAGATGTATCGATTTTTCAATATTTTCCGATATTATTGGAAGTTTTTAACTAATATAGCTCAAAATATTAAAACCAAAGAAATATCATAATTACGTAGAAGTCACAAAACAAAAGCAGTAAATCGAAACTAAGAATTTAATATCCTTCATCTCTTTTATGTGCTACCGCCTCTTTGTCAGCAAAGTTAAATTAAAAAATTATAATGTTCGTTTAATACTACCATATGGTTTATTAGCCCGTTAAAAAACGACACTTTGTATTGCAAAAGCCTATGCTTAAAATATGATCCTCTGCACATAAGTATGCTATAAAATCTATACTTAATAACACAAATACGATTATTATTGCCATATAAAAGAGAGAGGATTAACGATATGTGCCATATTTTCATTTTCATTTTCTTATTATTATAAGGCTTAATAAGCAGCTCAAGTAGGAAAGTTACAACAAGAGGGAGGGAACAATTGTTCCCCTCTGTTAAATGAAGTGTAAAATACGCTTAATAACAGACGCCGCTGCTGGCATTATTGTAAATTGGAAATTTTATATTTTCTTTAGGAGTCCAAAAAAAGAAAATTTTGGTTTTCACATGAAAAGCGTTTGTTTGTGTTTCGTACGGTATTTTATGGAAAGTTTTGTAACAACATTTTAAAGTACCGTAAAGTAGATGCTTGACAGTTAAGAAATTCAGTTTGATTCGTGCGTAAACAAACACAAATAACAGAATTTTTTGTTTATTTCAGAACATATGCTTATTCTTGCATATACTTGAATGCTTCGAATATATGTATATTTGTGGTATATCCTTAGGATTTTTGTTTCATACTTTGTTGTGCAATGACTTGAAAATTTTCAACAAAAAATTTTCATAAATTTTTTTTTTCCATTCACTTTTCGCTTCAATTAAAGTCGATATTTTGTATTTGATGTAAAATTTTCATACATGAGAAAGTCAAAGTAATCCCTTGGCTCCAATATTTTATAGCATAACAAAAACCTTAAAACGATTGGTTTGTTTGCTGGAAAGCTCAATGATGCCAATATGATAAAATCTCTAGAAAATTATGGAGAGAAGTAGCAAATAAGTAATTAGGAAGAATGGAAAATTAGGAGACATGAAAAGTGTATTACCATGCCAGAACTGGGAATTGAACCCGAAGACCTCTAAGTTGTAACCGCAGTACACAAATTGATTGAGACAATGTGAAAATTACGCAATCAAACTTGGAAATATCGATATGCATAAGGCTGCCAAGTAGTCAAGTTTGACCCGAACAAGCCCAGAATTTCATGTCAAGGCTGGGAGCCTTGTAGGAATTGAAAATAGTTCTGAAAAAGTCGGGAATTGAATGATTTTTCAACATAGTTTTTTTTTAAATTTTTTAATGCGACTAAGATACAAAAAGGTTATCAGCTTTCTCGGGAATTCCTCATTTCAACTTGGCAACCCCGTATATGCACATAAATCAAGAGATCAAGTATAACACTACTGTGAAGCTCTTTGTGTTCTAGCTATTTTTTTTCGGAGTTTTTAGGGGTCTTTAGTTAAAAATACTCTTTCGTAGTAGCCTGGAATGGACATGTCTCGCGTACTTTGTAAAAAATACAAGATATTAAGGCTTTAATAATCGATTTTTAGCGCTTTTTGGAGGATTTTAAATTTTTTTTGACTTTTTCTTTTTATACTTTATGCAATTTTGCCTAGATTCTTAATTTTCACTTATCGTTGTTTTTAAAGTAAATGATTTATATTACGAAAATAGCCAAAATTCACGAATTATTATCGTTCAAAAAAAGAAATCGCTCTAAATATCGCAAATTTAGTTTAGTAAAAAGCTGAGCATTTTGCCCACAACTTCTGCAAAAGTGGCCATCAAATAAGAAAACAAAAACTTACTATAAATTTTTGTTAAAAAGAATATACAAATTTGTGTGTCACACTCTTAAGAAAATTCGCCAAAGGTATGATATTGGTAAGAAAATATGGCCCAAATAACAATAATTAACTTGATAAATGCAACAAGTTAATCAACGAAATGTTTTGCAAAGGAAACAGATTTATATTTCATCTCATGGTAACTACAAAACAAATGCACAAGTTTGTGCCTATCTCAAATATCTCTTAATCCACATAATTTGGTTATGCTTCAATGCTTCAATACCAAAGCGTGAAACCAACAGATATTCGCATGGCATACAAGCAATGCTAATTCCCAATTATGTACGCAAACACGCACAGAGATTTGCTTATCCTGTGTACATCTCATTTGGTTTATGATGTAATTATGAATGCTATGTATCCACAAAACTATGAAGATAATGTACAGACGATATTATATAGCAAAGCATTATTGTTCCCATCACCATTGGACAACTTTATTTAGTTCTTGATTGCAAATGTGTTAGAAATATGCAGCGAAAATTGTGCACAAAAATAGAAATATTTTGCTCTTTGTTACATTTTGCAAATTGTTGAAAATATCAACAACTGAACGTCATTCAATTTAGTTTTAAAATAGGAACTTTGCACTTAAAAATGTTTTTCAATAGCAGCATCATGATGTGTAAGCATACCTAAAAAGAAAACATAAATACTGGCGCGAATTCAGCGGTAAGTTAACATTTTTCCAACGTTTTTCGAAATTTTCAACATTTTTTGGACATGTTCAGATAAGATCAGAGTAGCGTCTTAAGAAACCTAGTTGAAAAGGCTGATAAACACTGATTGTGCCACTTCAATACCTCCAAACGACTGTTGCATGAGATTACCAAAGAAAATCAATTTACCTAGCTGAAGATAATTACTATATCCTGAAAGTCTAGTTATGGTAATTAAACAGGAAGCCGATTTCAAGTTCAGTAAATTTCACTGAGTTTTTCTACCTAAAGGAACTAAGCCGAGTCCTGTACAAGGAAAGACAGTTGCTGAGATATTCTTCGTCGTACACTGGTGCAGTGCATATCGCGATAATTCTTGTGTTATCATTATACATAACGAGTTGTTCAACGTTGCCGACTTCTTTATGATTTTGCGGCTTCTTCATCATTTTGCGGCTTATTCAACATTGATCAACATTTCAAATGTTTTTCAACGATTTTTAATATATTTCGAGTTATATACATGACCTTTTCCGATATTTTCATTAATATTTTAACTCAATATTTTTGGAATGTTTCCAAAATTTTTCGAATATTTTAAAAAGTTTTTCGACATTTTCAAAATTTTTCGACACTTTGACAGTTTTCGACTTTTTCAATATTCCACACTTTATCAAAAAATTTCGATGTTTAGAATTTTTTTTTTGACTCTTCAACAGATTTTGACTTTCTCCACTTTTAAATATCAGCGGCCTTTTCAACATTTTTATGACTTTCCAACATTTGCTACCTTTTCTTGAATTTTTTAACATTATTATGTGATTTGGACTTCTAAGACATATAGTATTGTCTGAAAAGTCGACTCTTGCTTTTTTGGCGATTCTGATAGAAAAAAGTACGCTATTTTTGAAAACAATCCGCATTTTTCTACCTATATTATTTATACATATGTATTACAAATACATTTCAAAAACAAAAACACACTTGAATAAACGTATAAAATGCCAGTGGACTTTTTTTTCAAAAACTTGGTTTCGGACAATAAGTCTCTTATCGTAGAACAATGCAGATATATTGACTCCTTCAAAAATTTTTAACTTCTTCAAAGGTCTTTGGGTTTTTGAAAATTTTTCGATTTATTCGACAGTTTTTGGCATTCTTCAACATTTCAAGTATTAACAACGAAACATCATCTGTTTTACGCATTACTCAGTGAACATTTCTTCAATGAAGTGAGCTGTGAAATTAAGAATTTAACTACCTAAGTCATCCAATATTTTAAAATAACATTAATGATTTTGAGAATTTCAACAGGGCTAATGGTTAAGCGGTGGTCTTTAACTAGGTAAAACTCTTTTTCATAAGATGCTATGTTACATAAAAATTAAATATCTGCTGCTAAGGACAAAGACCAGTTAATTAGAAAAGTGTAAAGTAACAGCGAGTAATGTGAGTTAACCCAAGAAATTTAAATAATGTGAAAATTTAATGGAAAATAAGTAAAAGTGTTGCATTCAGTCTGGCCAAGGAAAAGTTAGCTTTCACAAATGCTTCAAGAGACATTAGCTTGATATAAATTTAAAAAGCCTAATTTGCTTAAATTATACATTAAAGGTGTAGAAAAAATGGCCAAAAAGTATAATGGCAGCGAAAAATATGCTAAATAAATCATACCAAAATGCACAGAAGAACTGGTTGGAACTTTAAGTCATAACTTTCGTATAAAAATTTCAACTGCCACTGTTATAAGTCATAAAATACAAAGTTGTAAGGGCAACTCACGTAGCATCTATTTAGCAGCATCCAACTTAGAAACTTTGTAAATGTTATATTTTGCTATGAATGATAGGTATGCTGTGAAGTTGAAAATCGGCAAACTTTATTTTCACACACACAAGAAAAATAAACACAAATTTATATGTATGCATATGCATTTATATTGCTGTTGCATTTGGTACCAGTTCACAATGATAACCTTTTAAGACGGACGGCAAAGAATTCCAAAATTTTCACAGTTCTTACTCATGTTTTGGAAATATGTGCCACAAACCGTAAAAAATATTGAGTAAATCAGTAGACGGCTTGTTTGTTTAACCATTTTTTCCCGTAGATTTATTTTGCACATTCTTTATTTTAACACAAAAAGCTGCAGATATTTTCTAGCAGTACAGAGAGCTGCAAGGCAGTACTGTACAGCCATCTATGTACATCAAACTTTATCATGTGGTTGTTAAAAATAGTGCCCCAAAGTTAATATAAATCCATGATTTGAAAACTTCATACGCAAACCTTGAAATATATTTCATTATACATAAGTTTTGCAATACATGAAAGCTTGTAGCTGAAAGTTATGTATAACATTAAAAAAAATTTTAAATAATATGTTCCTCAAAAAACAAAAACCAAATTTCTCTTATTTAAGTATACTTGTGCTAAAGTAGAAAGCATCACACAAGGACAGTCTCCTACTTTTGAAGCATAAGAGCTAGTACCTATGATATTCTAATAGATTCATAGCTGAAAGTACTAGCAATTATCTTTCTAATGAAATATATTTTATTATAATCCAACAAATAGGCTACATTTCACTTCAGTTGCAATGAAACATAAAATAAACGTTATTAGCACAGATTTAATTCAATAAAAAGTAATGTAGATTTTATCAAAAGGAATAATTTTTTACTAATGCAAACCGCCCGAGATCATAGTAGCTGGAGCCATTAAGTATGAGTTATATTTTTGTTTAATTTGATTGAATCCTTTAGAGCATTAAGCATTATTAATTGGAAGGGGAAAGGGGAACAAACTTTAATCACATGTTCAAAGTTAACTCAATAATGTTAACATTTAGATATTATTTTTTATTGAGCCTCCTCTTCAGTACTGTATGTATGTAAGTGCAAAAACCACAAAAAAATTACGGTGCAAAGTGCATTAAAGCAAACAAAAATGGCCAACTGCTGCTTATACTAGTTTCCATCACCACTACGTGCTATCTTCAGTAAGCTTTGTTAGCCGACGCTTAAGACTCTACATATCACGTAGCGATGATTGCAAATAGTACAAGCAGCAGTTGGCCATTTTTGTTTGCTTTAATGCATTTTGTGCTGTAATTTTTTTATGTTTTTTTACACTTACATACAGTAATGAACAGGAGGTTCAGTAAAAGATAATATTAAACTACGAACTGTTCTAAAAACGCTAGCAAAAAAGTGAACCTTTAGAGTCGCCCGAATTCAAAAAAGTATCGTTAATTAATACCAATTATTCGTAAATAGTAGAATAAAGTGTGTTGCATTAGACATTAAAATGATAAACATAATATTAATTGTAAAAGTAAATATTCTTTTAAGCTACACCTAATGAAAAAAGTTTTGTTTTTTTTTTTTTGAAATTTTAGTAATTGAATAGTAAAGCACTAACCTGCGTTTTTTAGTTGTTGCTTCCTCTGGGTAGCTGTTGATTTTGCTTTTACTGCCGCTGCACAACTATTTGCTTGTTGCTGACAAGAAAAATTACCCCTTTATGTTGGTTTTTTGTAAAAAAAAATTAATTCCTTTGCATGAAAGCACTTTCAATTAAATTGCTGCTTAGAAGCTTAGGGTTCCGTTTTATAATATTTTATTGTAACACTACACAACAATTTCAGAAAGGAAATTCAGTAAATAACTGAAATTGTGGAGGGGAAATTGTTGAAGATAAATGCTCTTAGATATCAAATATTTTAGAGGTAGCACATATACATACCATCCCTAAGTTTGTACTTTAAGCGTTGGAAATTTAGCTGAGTCGCAACCACTACTGAGGAGAGAGCTTAAGGTAGCAGGGAATGAAAAAAAAAAACAGTACCGTATCGTAACGTTCAAATCGCACAACGCAAACTTTACTTTTCACATTCTTCGTTTCACTCTTTGATTCAAACACCAACCCGTACTACATAGTGAGCAGAAATAAAAGAGAGGAACAAAATGGTAACGTTCTGCCCTACGTACAAAAAACTTTATTCGCTTTGTTGTGGTTTGGGTCGCGATTGCTACCCAAATCCGTGCCAAATGTAGTGATCATTTTTTCATTAGATTTGTATGTGTTATGCCATATTTTGGATGGCAGAAATGGGTACCATGGTCCGGTGGCCTATTTTCGGGTCGAAAACGCTTCTTTTTAGGGTTCCAAGCCTTCCTTAGTTATGTTCAAAACTTTTTTTCAGCCATTTTTCGTTTCAAAAAAAAAATGTTTCCCCTCATACGGAAAGTGATCAATATTTCCAATGAACATATCTTCTTAAATATTGTTGAGCAGCAGTCACATCACCAATATATCATTTTTAGAACGAAAATGAAAGAAGAAATGATTTTTTTTTTTTTTTTTGAATTAAAAAAAATATATATATGAAGACACAAATTTTATTAAAATTATTCCAGGGACTCTCAACTTTTTGAAAGGCTAATCTCGATGACTAAATCTCTAAACTCATGCTGAGTGGTGAGTGACGTTCATATGTATTTGGAGTGTAAAGTGACTCACTTCCGAATTAAAGCTACACAACACTCAAAATTCTTCGCTTTGTCGGAAAATTTAAATGTCGAATTGTCGATCGGGAAACGCGTTACGTTAAGATGATTCAAGTTTTTTTTTTGTTTCAAATAAGTTTAAGATTTAGTGAAGGTATTTGATAGAAAAGTTCTAAGGCAAGAGAAGCCAATAATATTAATATTTGTTGATGGCCCTATGATTTTTATATTTTTCCATAGGAATTACATGAGAAAAAATGCTCTTTAGAAAGTTTCGACTGTAACTCGTGAAAGAAAAATCTTACTAAATCGGGATCAAACTCATTGAAAAGAGCTTAAGTTTCCCTATACAAAATATATTTCTCAGCTCAATATAAATTCTAGCTAGTTGAATCTTTGTATCATAATCTAAATGGCTTAAGATTGCTGAATAACAGATCATGGCAATTTTTTGATATAAAAAGGTTTGATCCAATATCGCCATTTGAACTCGTAAAAACAGGCATTTTGAAATTTATGTCAATTAACAAAGGCAATTTTATTGATCAATGAAATCTTAGTACAATCTGAGTCCTCCAGTACTTTTCTGGAAAAAAAAGTATTCCACCAACGCTGAAGTATTTATTAAAAAAAGGGTTGATGACTTTTTACAAAAGCCCTACCAAAATGAGATACGTATATTTTATATAAAATAAATTCGGAACTTCTTTTTTGTAAATTTTCAGCAAAATATGTTGAAACAAGAGGTCCATCAAATTGAATTATATCTTGA
This sequence comes from Meiosimyza decipiens, assembly GCA_963680825.1. Taxonomy (NCBI): domain Eukaryota; kingdom Metazoa; phylum Arthropoda; class Insecta; order Diptera; family Lauxaniidae; genus Meiosimyza; species Meiosimyza decipiens. Next base: position 68,961,035 of record OY804261.1, on the reverse strand, counting down.
AGCTACTAAATTTAGGCATTGAAATTTATATGCATTGCATTTAAATATATATAGGTAGCAAAAGTTGACTGTAAGGCCCAGCTTCAAGAACCTAAATGGTACACTAGACGATTATTCATACATTACAGCAAAGAATGGGCAAACGTTGTTGAAGTAGCATTACGGCATGAAGTCACCCTAACACTTAAACAAATTTTGGTCTATAACTTTCTGTCAGAGAAAAACATTTCACCTCAAATCAAATCGAAACGGAATTAACATTGAAAAAATATTTAATTATCCTGTGCGTTTTTAATATGAAAACATTTCTTTTAGTCCCCAAATTTTTTTTTTATAAGAAATCATTTTCTGCAACTTTCTAGCAAATTTTAATTTCAATATTTTTAAAAAATTGGCAAACTTCCGGGTTGTTAATATTGCACTGGCTATAATTTTTTTACTACTTTTTTACAAGTTTCTACTCATGCTAATAACTACCTTGGCAAACACATCAACATTAAGGCAAGACTGTGCACATACACACATACCCTCAACTATTAAAGCAAACGCACACACACACAACCATTAATGCCAGCGCAAACAGCTGTTTTCTTGCAAGACGCATTCAACGCAACTCTTTCTTTAACGTAGTGCTTCAGTTCGTAATAAATTACATTAAAGGCAACCGGTATTAAAAATGCAACCGTACAACCGGATGTTGCCTTAACTCACTCTTTTTATGCGTTTGCCACAAGTAACACAAAAATTTAAATAAAAAATTTTGATTTTTTTTTACACTACACCACTTAGAAGACGTAAAATTTTGCGAAATAACTTTTAGTTTTTTTTTATTTCAGAAGAATATTTTTAAATCAAAGAGAAACTAAAAGAAAAAACTTTCGCGTAATATTTTTAACTTTCGTTTTCACGTGTTGCTCGACGCGTCGATTGTCCCGAACTGAATTCAACTGAACAGCACGAGTGTTGCGAAAGTCTCCTTCTGTGCTGTAGTGTATTGTTGTTGTTGTTGTAATGCGATTTACGAAAAATTTATTGCACAACCACGAGGCCAATGTCCGCACGTCACGAAGTCACAATCGCAAATACGCGACGTTCTTTGACTGTAGCGGGATTAAAAGGTGAAACTTTAGCCAGCGTGTAGAGTTGCCAGATGTGTTAATCGCGGGCAGATAGTTTTGCGGAACTACATCGGTTTTAGTAGTATACTAACACATGATTTCTGTCGCATTTGTAAAAAAAGAACGGAAAGTATGCGAGTAGACATGGAATTTCCTTATAGTTGATGATCGCACAACATCATAACTAGGCTTTTTAAATAGAAATAGAGCTTGGCAAAATAAAGCTCTTAGCTAAGCAAATGAGCGTGACATTTTAAAACTAGCGTTGTATAGTTTTTTCTTGTGAATTAATTGCCACATCAAAGTCTTTCAATGTCTTTAAAATATTTTGTTGCTACATTATATAAAAACCTAAAGAAACCTCTTTTAAGTAATTGCGCATTTTATACTGCAGAAATTGTGTCTGTGAATGATGTTGTCTGGAATTTAGTACAAATCATCAAAAAAATATGATTTAGAAAAGGCAAAGCTGCAGAGGAGTAATGACTTCTCTCCAACGATATTATTGCTTAGAGCTAAAGAAGGACTGCTGATGTACTATTGGGTCAATTTGGTGGATACGTTTTTTTCAGATCTTTTGAAAGTTTGCGAAATAGTGGAAAAACTACCATAACCATTAACATGATGTTTAGCTTAACAAATCAGTTCATGTTGACTATAAAGCTATGCTGAGGGCACTACTTAATGTAGCTTCCACGCATTCATCATATGCAGTGATCTTTAACAGCCTACAATTAAAATTCATATGGTTATTTTCCCATAAAATAATACACAATCCATTTTTGAGAGGTAATAATTTTCTTTCTGTGTGACATTTGATCATTTAAATTTTCACATATATGGTCAAAAGTTGCATTTGACTTATCAAACTACTTGTCAAAAGATTTAAGAATAGTGCAAGTAGTGTTTATACTGAATATGGAAAAAGGTGGTCATTATTTTGCAAATGAATAATTTTGAGTAAATAAATTAATTTTGTATCGTTCTTTATCGTTTAGAAGATGAGTGACATGACCACTCATCTTCTAAACAGTTTAAACTCAAATACAAAATTTCCTGCTTACTACCCTACTAAAAGTGGATCTATGTATATATTGCTGGGAACTTTTTAAAGAAAAAATAAACGAAAATTTAGTTGATACTTCCCGAAATTTCAAGCTGCGTGCAGGAAACTCACAACATAGACAAATGTCACAAAAAATATTTCTAAATTTTGCTTATTCCATTCCAAAAATTTTTACTTTTTTAAAGCAATTGGAATTCAATAATTTTCGCACGGCACAGCTTTTTATCTCGCCATGAAAAAAGTCAACAAAACTGACAAATATCCAGCAGTGTCAAAATATATACATATATAATATATCAGAATATCTTCAAACATATTTTTGACAATTTATAAATATTAATTGTTGCAATTCAACCTTCTAAGCAAATATCGCGAAAAATGGTGAAAATAGCTACATCCAGCATACTGGCAACTCTATGCTACAAATTGCAGAACTCAAAGTTGTTGCAGGCAAACATTAGAGAACGCAAACGAGAGCAACTGAGAGCGAAAGTATTTCCATCCTTATAATACGTCACAAAAAAGCTCAATCAAGCAGCGCATACTCTCCCGCTCCCTTGGTATGTTAATTTTATTTTCTTATATGATGTCATTGTTTTTCTTTGGCAACGTAAAAGCTTTCCTTTGGTCTTTTTTCTGTTTTTGTTTACAAATGTTTTTCTTTCACCTTTCGTTTTCGTTTTCTCTTTTTTGTTTTTGCTTTTGCTCCTGTTGTGCAATTCGATAGGCAATTGTATTTGGGTGTGTGTGTGTGAGTGTGCATACTGCTTGTTCTGTTTAATATTTTCTTTTACGATTTTCTCTCTCATGTTGTTATTGCTGCCGATGTAGCTGCTACCGCCGCTGCTGCTTTTATTGTGTTTATTTTGCTATTTTTGGCTTCCTATTGTCGGCTTTTTATTTTGCTATTCGCAAGATTTCTTTTTTAATTTTTTTTGGTTTCTTTATCTGTGGAAATTTTATTTGCTCACATGTTTCTCATCAATAGCAGAAAATTGTAAATAATTTTTTAAGGTTTTCTCTAACGGACATTTATTTATGAATTTAATTTTAAATTAAATTTTGCAATTTCTGTCTGATATTAAATTATTTGCTAAGGTAAACAACAAAATGCAATGTGCGCTTGTAATAAATGTGTCATTCGAAAATGATTTATATTTCAGATTTGGCATCTTCAGTTGTTCACTTGTCAATATTTTCATTGAAATTATTGAAAAGTTACAATTTACACATTGTGTGAATGAGCACAGACTTCAATCAATTTATTCGATGTAATTTATTTTTTTTACATATAAGAAAGATTTTTTATTCGAAGGGAAATACTCTAACTATTAAGATAACTCTAAGATAACGGATTTTGAAATTTTTCTTCGATTTTGTCTCGAGCAGTTCATATAAGTCATATTCAATGAAAGAAAATTTTATTTTATTAATCAGCCTTGTGACCAACATTACTTCTTTTGGGAGTACAGTACGTACAGGTTTTTTTTCTCTTAGAACTGGGTATTTTGAAGCAGCGCTAGATTTAGGTAGAGCTAGAGTGCGGCTATAGCCTTCAAAAGCCCAACTTTGGCTTAATGTATTAACACAGCACTAGATGGTAGGGCTAGATGTTGCGTGAACGTGATGAAATCTTATAGGGAACAGAAACGGAGCACGTTTTTGACACATCGTCAATATATGTGAGGTCTATAAGAATGGAGGGCTTAGCTGTCCAAAAATTATTTACCACTTCGTTGCCGATTCGGATAGACGAAGCGAGTTGTAGCTGTTTCTCGAAAAATTGTTTTCGCACGTAAGCCCCCTTTACATAGACCAGGCCACATATAGACGAATGTCTAAAGGCAGACTTTTTCGCCCTTTTAAAGTATTTTAGTGCGTTGCAGTTGCATGAGCTTTTTACAAAATGTTAGCACCACATCAAGTTCGATTAACTCGACTCAACTCAGTTTGTTTAGTTCGATGTATTCGCTCATAGCTCGATATTTTGCTACCGTTTGTGCCTGCAAACAAGTCGTTCGAAGAAAATGAATGAAAATTGCGGTGCGCCGTACAGTGGGTAAAAATTCAAACAGTAACAAATGAATAGCTCAAAACTCATGAGTTGCAATCGTATGATACGTGCAACGAACGAACTGAACATGAAATGACTCAAGCGTATCGAGTTGTTTGAGTTTGATTCGTTGTGTATGGCAAAAGTACGAACATTGATCAGCTCGTTACGTAGCCTTAATTTTGATGAATTTTAACGAAATATACTTGGCTTTTTAATTTTTGCTATAACATTTTTCATGATTTGTTATAAAGAGCCCTGTTTACTTTTTTGTTTTGCTTAGGTACTGATTATGTAGGACCTTATGTAAAGGCAAGTAATTTAAGCGTTTTAAAAAAAATATTTTCTTTTTGAAGAGAATGTCGATCAAAATATGAGCTGCTGTTTTCGACACAGCTTGTGAAGTAACGCTTCTTAGAACTTTTCTTATATTGAATTCTTATGGAAATAGTCCATTTTGATAGCATTTTAAAGATGCATAAAACTTATTGCACGTACTAGTCGTGCCGGAGTTATGGCAACCAAAGTAAAAGTACTTTTTTACAATAGTTTATATATTTTTTGAATGTTGTTATATAGCGTATATCTTTATAAATATCCCATCTACATATTATAAATTGCTCTTTTTTTCAAATAAATTGAGCTTAGTCGTAAGCATGTTCATTGATTATTGCCACAGTCAAAATTTACCCATATTTTTGTGCAAGAAGTTGTGAAAAATGTTGATTTTTTTTATGAAAACCAACGCATACAAAATAATTTTTAAAAAATCGGAGTGGCCTACTGAAAATGCCATACATTATTTTCGTGTATCTCTATTTGTGTTAAAATTTCTAAATTGAAATGTTCAGAAAAATATGTGCTCTAAATTTCAAAGGTAAAAGCAGTATACTGTGCAGTTAGTGTCAAACTTTAACGCAGGAATGTATGCTATAAAAATTTAATTTGTGCTAGATTCCTCATAGCGACTCTTGATCAATGTAAAAACTCGATAAGTTGTTGTCATCAACTGTAAAAAATATTGAGCAATAAAAATTTATGTTCAGAATTAATAAAGTAATTGCACTACACTCAGGCAAAACAAATTGCAAAATATTATTTTTGGCTTATATGCGCAAATTTTGAAGTTGAAAATTGTTAAAATAACAGTTTTCAACTTTAACTTTACCACAAACAACTTTAAATTCATTTCGAAAAGCATTGAAAATAACATTATTTGACTTTACTTCAAACATAAAAAACTTTCAGAATTCACACATAAAATCTTTGATATTTTCCCTGAGTGTACAGTATAAGAACATACGTTGGCAAAACTCTCCATAGAAATTTGAAAAAATTTATAGGCCGACAAAAAAGCTGGTCGCTGAGATCGCGCAATTGCGATGGGTAACATACGTTGATATCTAACATGCGCATAGTACCATTGATGACCGCTGAAAGCGTCAGAGAGTCCTTCACTCTGTGCGTTTTTTGCATGAGAAAAAAGAGCTCATAAAATTAAGTTCAAATATTTGTTTTTTTTTTTGTACTAAAAGCATACCAAATCCATAAGTTTTTGACCAAAATAACTTATATAGTAGATATGCAATGCCGCTGATACAAGAAATGTTATAAATTTTGATAGATCCAAAATACCAGAACCGGCCAAGAGCTGAAAACCCACCAAACAGAGGCAAGTTGATGTCGACATATAGTTTAGTAGTATCGAGACGTTGAAAACATTATTGATACGCTCGCTGAAACTGAAAATGAGAAATTTAAAGAACGTTTTTTTTTTTCAAATCCTAATTTCCAAACGCTGCACTGTGTAAAATCTCTTTAACTTAAACTCCAAAATTTATTAGAAATCATTTCATTTCAAACAACTTACTCCAATATTCGATTATGAAACTTCAACAATTCAATCAACTCACGCAGATCGGCATCAAAGTTTTTCGCACTAAAACGTTCAATGCGATGTGTCAAATATTGAAATTGCATATTTAGCAAATGCACCGTCACGAGAAGCAGTAAATCTGAGCCCAAAAAGAAACACGAACATGTGAAACCAGCAATAAATTGCGTGATATACGCGACAAGAAACGTAAATGGGCGATGCTCATTGAAAGGATATGTCATTTTGTATGGGAAACGGTAGATGAAACCACTATCTTCATGCCGTTGGCTAGCAAACAATTCCACTAACGATTGAATTATAGGAAACAATGCAAACATCATATTTGCAGCTGCATGCAAGATGATAACGAATTTCATGTATTGATTTATATTCGAATAATAATCGCGAACACGATATTCCTGACGTTGTCGTTCCGTGCGTGGAAATGTCTTATTCATATCCAAGAATATGTCGCGCAAGGTGTCCCGTCCCAACCAGACGGATATCATTTTGAAGATGCTGTTGCTGGCGAAAACCAAATAGATGATAAGCGCCGCAAGCTCAACTGTATCTTCGAACTCCTCGAATATGAAGTAACCGACCATAGCGAAAAAGTTAAGCACTATATTTAACATGAAAACGACTATGCTGATTTGCTCACGACGCGTCATTTTGTCTTCCGGATGCAATGGAAAGAGTTTAACTCCAACTGCGCTATAAACAAGAAATGGTATTTTGACAAATTCCCCTATGGTGGGACTTGCGATGACATCTTCTATTGCTGCTGTGGTGGGCATTTTTCTAAGAACTTTGCCGTGATATAAGCCATATTTTGCCAAGAGTCCAAATGTTGGCGTTTTCTGCGCAATACTTGGTTTTTATAACAATATTTTGCGTGTTACATATATTTTATGAGCGAGGTGTTGTATTGGCAAGTGATTTCCAACTTAATTGCAATGTAACGCGAACTGTTATTACGGCAACAGATTGTAATTAAATCATTATTGCGCAATTGCTACTGCTCAATTATATGTAGCTACAATTGTTGTACAGCGGTGTGAAGTGTGTCCTTTTGTAAAATATCCAAGCTTTTAGGAGGGGAATTTTTATTAAAGTCTAATGCCAAGGCCAACCAAGTGTTTCATTTAAATTTTAGATTTTATGATTCTATGCTTGAATATGTCTATGGATCATGACGTTATGCATCTTGAAAACCTTGGAAAAAGTCGGTCATAGGAAAGAATTTCCCCAAAATGAAAGCAAACAAAAAAGCACTAGCGGGAGGTGTGTACATTAAATGATGCTTCGCTTAGTTGATAATGGTAGAGTTTAGCTATTACAGCTATTAGCTTTCTTAGCTATTTAAGTTATGAAATAGAATCTTGAAAATGTTCACATATGAATGATTTAATCCGTTCCTCATCTTCATTTGGCTGGCTTAGATGTACCAAAATGTACAACTCTTTACGTTTCCCAGCCTGCGTAAGTGAGCAGTTCATGTGCTAAATGTGTCGGAAGAAGCAGCGAAGTATGTAGGTTTCTTTAAACTATGTTAGAAATATATCACTCCTAAATTAGGCTCCACCAGATGGAGCCGTGGCTTCAAAAACTACTTTGCAACTGCTAGATTCAGTACGATGTTGTGTATTGTAACTAAGTGGAAATGAGATTATCATCTCTCCACTATTGACTCCCTTAAAATGTGCTTCAAGATCATACTTCGTGGTCTTACTTATATTCTCTTAACGGATAATTTCATAACTTCTTGTAAAACGAGTTCCAGATGATATCTTAACGGTGAGACTAAGTATTCTTTGGCTACGGAAGAGATGGCAATGGTTTTGCTAATGGAGGTCTTTGCCGTTTTGAATGTGGATTGCTGGACCATTGGTATGGTATGCAAAGTGCATAGCTATCTGTAATGGCAGTCAGACTGCGCTAAATTTTCATGCGTACTCAGTCAGCTATTCGATATTCAAATGTGTGGCAAGACACAGTGAGTTGAGTATCATTCGGGCTCCCGAACAGGGGTGTAACAGCAGATTAACTAGCTGATAAGTTGGGTACAGTATTCAGTGGTCACAAAAATGGCCATTCATCGTCTTCTGTTTCGTGGAAGTCACTCGTTGGTTCAATGACTTTATTGACACTGCTCTCAAGAAGTTGGATTGATCTTGATTCCTATAAAATTGCAAATTCTTTCGTCAAGAAAAATAGCGATATTTCTTTTTCCACAGAGAAAGAAGGACCTTCAAATATAGTTTGTGCTAATCACGGAAAGCATTACAATGGTGTCATCACCGATCCAACCTCACAATCGTGCCTTTATGATGACAATACTATGGAGCAATATCTCTATAGTTGACCAGCACTCGCAAGATGCAAGAGATAATTGTTGGGTAGCGATGTCTTGGAAATGAGTCCTGCTCATTATTTTTCTGCGATTTCTTAAAGAAACAAAAAAAATTGTGATAAAATAAGATCTCTTCCAGTTGCTCTAATTTCCGTTCAATCTTACTTTCCATTTCTATTCACTTTCACTTCCTCTATCGTTACTAAGTACAATGGACTTTCGATGGAGTGACCAACAACTTTATGCTTTAAACTTTAATATTACAATATACAGCCGAGGCTCCAAAAATTGCATTACTAGATTCAGTTCAAAGTTGTGTATTGAAAATAAGTGGAGTTGATGGGATCACTATATGTTACTCATACGACATGGTTTGCCGCCAAGCACGTAGTTTCTGCTGCGGCCCTGAGTACGTCACTATAAAACTTAAAGCTTGAACAACTTTCACTTAAAGTTTTGGTGCTGCATATAGCAAATATCATCTGCTAACATATATAGTGATATTTCAACTAATTTAGCTTTAAAGAAAATTAAATACCCATTCATTAGTTCATCGATCGATATCTGATTTTTGTGTATAACTTGTTTTGACTAAAAATACCAGCGCACATAGCAAAAAAAAAGGTGTTAAATTTAGGTCATGATAATCAATTGACACCCTTGTAATTTCCGTGTGTCTTTATACTGAATGACTGACCTAAATCACATTAAAACAATGAACAAAAAACAACACCATTAAGAACCATAACAAGAACACACCCATGAAACATACCCCCAAAAAAAGGCCGACAAAGTAATCGTAGACGAAAAAGAATAAATAAAATACGCATTTGTAAACAAATCAAGTCCAAAATATCAGCCATGCATAGAAAAGTAAAACCACAAAATCAAAAAAAAAAAAAACAAAATAAAAAAAAAACACAATAAAATTAAAGGATGTTGATGGACTCCATATTGGCGGTGTAAAGGGCATGCAAGTAATAATTTATGCCTTTGCGTGTTAACACGTGTCCTGTTTGTAACGAAAAAAAAGAATGTAACAATAAAACTAGAGAAATGTAGGAGGAAAGGAAGAAACGCACGCACAAAACAAAATATAATCATAGCACAAGAAAATATGCGAAAAATGGGTAGAAATATGAAACGTAAGGTCATGGTCTGTCAGAAACTTAGGTACCCTACATTACTGGCTTATATATGACGTAAAACGTTGAAGCAGCAAATGATGTCGTAAGTAGAAATCAGCTGCATAAATTATTATAAGTGTGATATGAAATTTTCCACAAAAAGTTCGGTTTCTACACTTTTTTTTAAAGATAAATGTTTTTTGAAGATAAATATGTTTTCTTTTTCTCCGAGACATCGTATACTTAAATTTTCAGTTATCCTGCCGAACTGGAACTAATATAGATCTATATGTACACCTGTGTTAAAATATTTTAACTAACGAATATTTTGGAGAAGAAAAATTTAAAAAAAATTATGGAGGCTAGCCTCAACCAGTTCTAAGAGAAAAAAACAAAGTTATACAAAAATCAACATGAAATAGCAAAAGGGTGTCCAATTTCGACTGGAATGCCCCATTTACACAGCCAGTAAAATATTGAAAAATCATATAAATGACCGAAAACATCAAATAGTAAGTTTTGGATACCAAAATTTGCACGACATCTTTAATAATATACACCTTTTGTGCTCAAAAACGTCTGCCTTTGAAAAAGCAGTGCTAGAATCATCTGCTTTCGAAAAAGCAGTGCTAGTATTGTCTGCCTTTTCTATATTTATGTATTTTATAAAAAAAAAGGGAGGAAGACCCAATTAAATGATTTAGTACTCGTTTTTACTTTTTAAAATGTTTGCAATTTTTACATGTGGCAATCAATAAATGGCAGATGTTGTTTCTAACGTTTTTTATCACATAATTTTTATAAAAATCTCAATCTGCCTGACGATAAAATCACTAACAAAAGTTTGTATATATCATAAAATTTTGAAAAAAAATTTAATACGCTTTAAAGCGGCAACAAGAACGGTCTTCCTCTTGCACTTATCCGGTTTTGTGTGTGAACATATTTTTTAATATAAAAGCCAGACGCTATTAAATTGTTAAGAGTTTCAAAGGGCTCTCAATTAATAACGCACAGACATTAAAATGGCAGACATTGTTCGTATTATTTATAATACTTAGATCTTCATAATTTTCAACCTCTGCTACACGATAAAATCATATAGTAATTTAGGTCATTGGCTCCATAGCTATAATTGTGATACTCTAACATATTTTAGATATAGCCAAGATACGACGTTCTTCGATTTGACATGAAATTTTAATGGCTATAGCTTTAGATAAAACTTTAAAAAAAAATTTTGAAATCTCATTAAAATTCACGCCAACATCCCATTTTAGCGTCATTAAAAGCAAAAAATCTCAAATTTTTATAAATAAAAAGGACATTAAACAAAACCAAAATTTGATAAATTGAACAAAGTCTTGTGGTTCATTTTTCATATAGTAATTTTGAGCATAATTTTTTTCATCTCAAGATCACTTTCCTATTAATTTTGTGCATACTTTTGTCAAGGTAAACTTTTCGTATGCAGTGATTGAATTTTTGCCTAAGTTGTATCAAAATAACCGAATATTTTTTGGATTTATATAAACCGAATGACAGTCTGATAGCAACAATTTATAGCAGAACGTAGGTAAAGTTGCTTTTGGCTCCTCACCAAATTGATCAAAGAGTAAGCCAATTTATCTAAAAAAAAAGCTAAAAATTTTTTTACAGCTTTCTAAGGAGTTTTCCAATAACGCAGACCTTACACATTGTTGAAAATTTGAATCAGTCATGCCGATTTATTCTCAACAACATTTGTAAACGTTAAAATTTTTCCATCTCTTGCAATGCACAAACTTTTACCAACTTGACCACTACAAACAACCATATTGCACATATACCATAACAAAGTTGGCATGTTTCAAAAGTGGGACCTTAATGAACCCATCCCGCACGTAGAGTACAAATATGAAAGAAAATTACAAATATTTTGTGGATGTTCAAAGTAATATCAATCATATTTGCGATATGGCTTCTTGACCTTTGAGGAAGCTGCTCTTATTGAAACAAAATGAAAGTTCCAATAAAAATGTCAACAAAGATACACAGTTTATGTTTTTTTTTTACAAATGACTTTGCAGGGCTCATTTTTGGCTTGCTGTCTTTCCACTAACGTAGTCTTCTTTATTTTCCAACCACATACTACCACTCAAAGCACTCATGTAGAGCCAATCATTCATTTGCAAATATTGATTTTTGATACTTTTAAAAATATTTGTAATATTTTATTTTGTAAAGGGTGCGCCAATAGATGTTTCAGCATTAGAGTGCGAAAGATAGATAGAAGCAGATATTTTTATAGCAACCATCCAAAAGCACTAATAGTACAAAAGCAAAATTATTCCAGAAATATTTCATTTATAAAATTTTGTAAAATCCCCGTTTACGATAATTTAGCTGATAACGTTTGATTTTAACAACCTATGACTTTTGCTTCGCGGCTGAATTTTTTAGAATAAAACAACAAATGAAAACACAAAACTCAAGTTGATTTTATCAAATGCTGTATAGCAACACCAGCGGGGAGCATATGCTGTATGAATACTGAAAAATATTACAGGTTTCTATAGACAAAGCCATTTAAACAACAATTACCAATAGAAATTTGTTTGCTGTTGAAAATCCTAAATGAAATTCGTATGATATGCTCAGAAAACGTAATTATTTTTGCACCACGCAATATTGCCAGTGTTACCCCCTAAAAGTTTATGTGCTCCACACACACACACACTTCACACTCCCACTCAGTAAGCAGCGACATATTGCGTTTGACAGGTGCGATTGTCATTTGCATAATTCTTTTCATGATAATGAAAATTTTAGAAATTTCTCTTTTGTTAGTGTGGATTAAAATAAAATGCTTTTGGGTGTAGGGCCTACTCTGTCAAATTAATTACTTGCAGATTTCAAGTTTTAAGCTCATAATTAATTCACTTTAATTAAGTGGTTTCTCAATGCATAATAATTAATTTTAATTAGTTCTTAAAATTAGTTACTTAAATCCAACAATTAAGTTTTTGTTTTAAGCTGCTTGCCATACCACATAGCTTTGGAAAATACTTTCTACTTTTTTTTTTTTGTAAGTGTGCAAATTTCCTTCTAAAATGTCGGAAGTCTTTTTCTTATTGTATATAACTTTGAAGTTAGTTTTTCAGTTTCCTGTAGTTGGCAGCACACACACACACACATACATGAACAACACCAGCGGGTGTTGTTCCACAATGCTAAGGGTACAACATGCAAAGAGTCTTAAGCAGTGTTTTTCAAACTTTTTTTGTGATGAATTGCCACCAGGAAATAACTTGAGCAGTGGTGTACCTTGAAGAACTTTCGCCCAAACGAATATCTGCCGCCACCTATTTTTTAAATAACGAATTTGAAAATTAGAAAATTTCCTTAATACATTAAATTTACGAGTACTATATTTGTAAGTCTCAATGAATACTGCGCCCCATTTTTCGGTCCCCAAATGCTTTACGCCTGTGTCGAGGGCACTTTTCGTCTATTTGAGCTTAACTCAAAATAATACAAGAAAAACAAACAACAAATTGGTCATAATTTTACATAAAATGATATCTATGAAAATGTCTTAGCTTACACCGGTGCTTAATAGAACATCTCGAGAATCCAATTCTTGAATGCGCAATGACTTTATGGAGCAATGGTATAGCGTTGGTTCATTTTACTATTCCACTAGAAAGTGTGCTAAATTAAGGTGACTAAAAAAATATCCCGAGCTTTTTTGTAGATATGCCCCCTCCTTCTTATCAAACTTTTATCCTGCATGCCATGCAAATAGCTGGCCACTCATAAAGAGAGCACAGAGCCAATTTTTAGAGACACAGTTGAATTTATAATTTACTTCTAGAGTCTTGTCCGACTAATGTGAGTTTCTTATTTTCTTAAGAACATTTTTACCAGTTGCTCATTTTCGGTCAATACACGTGTACTTAAGAGGTCTGCACGAGTGCGTTTGCTAAGTCGACAGATTATTGTACTCGCTGTAGAGTACAATGGATTGACATTCATTCTGAGAGTCTTCAATAGAATCACACGACATGAATTGACTTCTTTTGTACGAACATAAAAAAGCAATGCACGCAGCGAGTCAACTGCAATATCCGTGGGTCCCCAAAAAAGCGAAGGGTTGTCTTGAGCTTGCAACAGCTCAAATTCATCACTCTAAGTAGCACTGTATGGCAAATCTGTTGTCTGAGCAAACGCACCAAGAGATAACAAACCACTCAGTGCCAAATGCAATAAACTACGAAGGCTTGAACTCGTAACACATTTGATATGCGAGTGAAGCACTCACCTCTTTTGCTTGGTGTTTCAATTTGTTTTGATTTGCGACTTTCGTGCACAAAGACTCAATGGACTCGCAATCATGCCAAGTGACTTTATGGTTGTTCCAAGCGCACTTGTGCAGACCTCTAATGTACATAGGTATGTACTTAGTTTAGATAGACAAAACAAAGACTATATTATACTTAAATGTAAAAAATCAACAACAACTCTTGAAACAACATTCGGGTCACATTCTATTGTTTCAAAAGCACTGTTATCACAAAAATACAAAATAAAAATATATTAATACTAAAATCAAGAAAACAATATGCAAAGCAATGTGATATGTAGTTAAAAGACTTTGCCACTGCCATCACAAACGTGACCTAATGCCAAGTATATACCTTTTCTTTAAATGAATATTTTAATAGAAAATATAAAAATGACTTTACTTAGGTGTGAAACTTTTCATGTAAACTCAAATAAAATGTGTCAGATATATAGAAAAAAAACGACCGAACAAAAATAGACCCATGTCAAGAAATCACTGAAACTTTTTAGTGGTGAGTGATTCTGTCCAACGCTATGACGTATTGTTTGAAAAACATTTGCAAAATATGCAAAATCTTAAGTAGGTTCAAACTATTAAGAAAATTTTGTTAAAAACTTTAAATTGGTTTTGTAATCAGATCCACAATCGCTTTAACTACTTATGCCAAATGTGACAATTTTATTTTTCCAATCGCATAGCAACAACTTAAGTTGATTGAAGCGAATTTGCGAAAGAAAAATATCAAAAAGTTACTCGTCCATTGAAAATTTTCATCAATTTATCAAATTTTGAAAAGTTTTTTTTGATATTATTCACCTCAATTTGATATAAGAAAATGTAAATCATATGTTATTGATTTTGAAAAGTATATTTTTATATAAATTCATATAATTGTGATGTGTTGCACCTCAATAATGATATTAAGAAATGGTAATTTAATATGAATTCATATTATTTTAATTTTTTTGCGCAACTAAAACTGTATTTCAAATAATGGTTCAGACTATCACTACACAAAAAAGTAGCATATTTTTACAAAAGGTGTCCCCACAACCACAGCAAAAACTTTAAAATACTATAGTGATAGTGTTGTTCAGGATAATGCCCCAAAATACACATATACCAAGAATTGCTCTAGCAAGCACAAAACAAAATGTAGGCAGATTTTGAAAAAGGGGCGTGGCATCTATTATAAATGTAGTTAAATAAATCTAAGCAAGTCAAACATGCTGTGAACCCAAAAAATGCTGAGATATGTGTCATTTTAAGCAAATGGACACGTGATATAGGGATACAGTTTTGGAGCGTTTCAGCTTCGCGTGAGGTTTTTGTTCAGTCGATGTCTTTGTTAGGTTGCCAAATGTTTATGTTAACTACTTAGTCAACACTTGGACATGTGGAACCATCCATTTCGTTTTGTGGCTATAACAAAGGAACATCTATGGCTCATATGTCCGTAAATTAATATACTGATCTGGCTTTCAAGTGTCTGACTGTAATAAAACCTCGGGAATCGTATTGATGATGGTATTTATTTTTGAATAAAATCGACGTTGCTGCAGAAGGTACTCTTAAATTGTCTGATATGATGGATAAATCAATTTTTAACTCTGTTGAAATGACGAGTGTTTATTTTTCGGTGCTCTCAAATAACAATTTCATATGAATAAAAGATAAAATGTTCATAAGAGAAATGCTCTTTATAAACCAATGAAAAACATATATTCATGCTTTATTGATTTCTTAAGAATTTTAGAATTTTCTATATATTATTTTTTAAGGCATCTTCTTTCCTACATAAAAACTTTTTAATTCGATAAAAAATGTCTAATACAAAGCCCCAAAACTTCAAATTTTACTATCGCTCGACATACTTTAACCCAAGCTTTCAACGCGTCGTCGCACTACTTTCGCGCAAAATTCAATCAACAGGTTTTTACGACTTTCAACATTGTCGTAACGTAACGCAACGTAAAACACAATATAATATACAAAGTAATGCCCAACAGCATCTACTTACGATGACTAAGCGTATTATGTAAGCCTCTCTTAAGGGCTACACTAAAAATAACAACAACAAATTTACGCATTGTTCCATTGTGCCGCTGGAGTCACAGTTTATTGAATAATATTTAATACAACGCTTCATTCTGCGTTACGCTACACTTAGCGATGTAAGCACACAACGTAAAACGGTGTGTTTTAAGCGCGTTTTAGCAAAGTTTTAAGAATTCAAACTCTTTAGCTAAACAGATGAGCAACTTAATCACCAGTGTCTTTAGTTCCTAGGACACTGATTTGGTTTCTATATATCCAGAGCTGCTTGACAAATTTGATTCTAAGTTGTCTTCATATGCAAAATTGAACAAGGTTTCTTCTACTCATGATCTTTGTTTAGGACATATTTGAACATTGATTCCATTTTTTTGACTTGTTTCGGCAGAAAAATCGCTCCAAGAAACTACCCAAAATAATCAACGAGATTCAAATGAACACCCAGCCACTTTTTATTGATTCTAATCCGCATGCCAAAGGTCTGATGATCTACGCGAAACTAAGTATTTAGCACTGGGCTTAGTTACGGATAATGCACATTTTATTCTTCCTAGGCATACGATATACAATATTTGAGCTATAACGCTGCAACATATGAAAAAATAATTATTTGAATGAACTTACTGTTCAATGCAGTGTGTAGCAACTCAAAAATAAATCACATAAATTAAAGAACAAAACAACAAAAAAACGTCCAAAGCCAGACATACTAGTTTCATACATAGCTAAGTGGAATTATCAGTGGCCATTAAGCCGATATGTTTTCCTATTTGCATAAATTTATTGAGAACCTAAGCAAAAAGTGAAATAGAGCAAAGAAAACATTTTTTTAAGTGTAGGTCTTTGTTTTTGTAACCCATTAAATACTAAAATTTTCTTGCAAGTTTTCTTGGAGTACCTGATACGCTCAAAGGTTGCTGATGATTCCATTTAGCAATGTATAAAGCTAGCAGCTAAGATAGCAAGAAGTTTTTTTTGTTGTTTTGCTCTTGGTGTTCAGTAATTTCTTTGTAATGTAATATTTTATTGAATTAACAAACCAGCGCACCGTAAAAAGCTTAGAATTTTTTTTACGCAAAATTGCTGTTTTTGTGGCAATATCGTTTGTGGCACGCGTCTAACGCAACGACAATTTTAATTGCCTCAGCTTAGCATATGGCGTATACACAGATTGAACGCCTACCACTTCATCAATGACGACGACGACGATGGCGACGGTGACGCTATGGCTGACAATCTCGATGACAATGCATAACGAGTCGGTACACCTACCTGATAGTGATACCATGCCTCTCGGCGCGGAGAAGAGGCGTGAAGCAAATTCATTTTCAATGATTTTCCGCACGGTTCCACTTAAAAGCAGCTAAAAAAAAATTTCAAATTCAGTCACTGCGGCCATTAAATGTTTATGACGTATTTCCGCTAACGTTATTTTTTATGCGTTCGCACAGCACAGCAGCGGTAGCTGTAATTGAGAGCACACGTATTTTGACAATTGTATTAGATGTACGTGTGAATGTATGTGTGTATGGAAGAATACTTGAGTGAGGGGGTACGTATGTATGCCAAATTTAAACGTTTTATTTTCTGCCTTCATAGGATCCGTTCGCTCGTATATTTTTTAATAGGATTTTAAAGTGATTTTACGAAAATGTCTCTTCAAATGTGAGTGTTTTATGCCTTACTCTGTGAAGTGCGGGCTTTTAAATGAAATTATGTCACTCATGAAAATTTTCTAATGATTTGATATGACTGTCGTAAAGATTTTTATTTGTAATTTGAAAATTTTGCCTTTTTTTTACTTACACTAACGGAAGTGAAACAGAAGTAACAGATACTTTTGCTGTTAACTTAACATTTTCGCTTGCTGTTACTTCCATAGCTTTATTTGTGTCTTGGCTAAATTAAATTTAACTTTTACGCAAGGCTTATGTCTTTGCTTATGTCTTTGCTTATGCACTGCTTTTACAACCACTGGGTTAAGTTAAAAACTGAGCTTTATTGCTTTTGGGTTAGCGTTGACCAAGTGTTGTTTTTATTTTAATTTTAAAAGTTTAGGACATTTTTTCAAAAAAAAGGTTGATCCTTTTGACGGTTTAACCATTAAACCGATTTCGATATAAAAAAAATTGGTTCGTTGGTATGGATTAGCTGCACCAAGGACCTTGCAAGATGTGGGTAGGACAAGGGCATGGGCATGGGCACATATAACAGATACTTAAAACACTATAGCGGTGTATAGGATGTTTTTTCCATAATGTAAAAACACTTACGACGCAATACCTTAGCACCTATGGTAGCAGACATTTTGAAATTCGATGCTAAGACATATATATTGTATATGTTAAGCACCTCACGAAATCTGGACGAGATTAAGCAAAGAGGCCGGCACCTTCATAGTACAAAAACACTTAAAACGCCATATCTTGGCAACTATCGCAGCTACAGTTGTGAAACCTGGTACCTGTTAAATGTAAATTGTTTGTGCCAAGCGACTCGCTAGATCTGAACAGGTTTGGATAATGGGTCACAGCTCCTGCCATTCAACAAAAACCCTTACATTGCTATTCTTGGAACTTACACCAAGTTGTGAAAGACGCATAAAATGTTAACGGGGTTGTACAACGGACAGTGCGCGGAAAAGCCGCACGTCCAGTTAGTAATTTATATAAAAATGTGCACGGGAATAACCGATAAATATCGGCGATAACGTGACGAGAACAACACAGATCAAATATTTCTCGTACGAGCAAGAGTACGAGACGATATGCTTAACGGCATTACGAGCACTTCAAAAATTATTGAATCGTTCTCGTATCGGTGAAGCATACTTATAAATAGGGTCGGATATATGCTTAGATTTTCTCCATAAGCATATCCATCATATAACATGCGAACCTATTTAGAATTTCTCGACCACGACGGCATCTTTTATGAAACTTATGACTTCAGTTTTGTAGCGATACTTTAAGTCAGAGATAGCCAATTCGGGCGAAAGTTCAGTACTCCGGCTCCTCCTAAATATATGATGAGCTCTTATGTAAATATGTTCAAAATTGCCATTTCAAAATTTCACAAAAAGGCAAAATAAATACTTTCTAAACATAAGCAAATTTAATATTGTGACATTTATCGTTACTCGTGATTTTTGTCAGCATTTCGAAAGGCAATGTACGTAATTGAATCATTTTTTGGATTTTTTTCAATTCTTGCAATTAGGGTCTTTCAAATTTATTTAAATGACAAAAGTTTCATTTCAAAAACACTATTAAAAATTATAAGCTTTGTTTAGATTGATGAAGAGCTGACGATTCACTGACCATGCACATAAATTTAGTTCTTATGATCTTAGGCTTAAATATCTCAAAATGCTTGCAATTTGAAAATAAATTAAGTTGCTTCGAGACGAAAACGCGAGTTCTGTGCGTGATTTTCTTAAATATCTACAAAATTTTCAAAAAATGCCGCATTTTTTTAATGTCAGCCCCAATTTTTATGTTGGCAATATTCCTAACGATTTTTATTTTTCAAACTGCAGCTGAGCGAGTCAACTACATACATTGTGCAAGTGAACAGGTAACTCAACACTCACACACAGATACACAATTGAGTAACGTACAAAAAGGTTGTTAACCACAAACAGGTAACATTTCACAGGTATGTAAATCCCAATACAACGATCGCAACGCGTCTACTGCAAACGGATCAAGTCAATGCGACAGCATGAATGAAAGAGTGAGCAGACAAACAGGTGCCAACGTGAGACCGAACTAGTTCTGATATTCAGATGAAAGAAAACTCGTGGTGAATTCGGTTGTAGGTAGTTTTCCAGCGAATTTAACTGCTTGCAGACGTGTTTTCTCAATTGAGGCAGTTGAAATTTTTTTTTGTTTTAAAGAAATTTTCTTTAATTAAATTTTAAGTGAATGAAAACAAAAAAGTAAAAGAAATTCAATAAAACTAAAGTGAATTAAATTCAAAGAAAATTAAAAATAACGATAAAAGTCAATACGAATTGTGAGAAAATATTTGCAATTGATTTTGTGTGAAGTAACAATTTTATGAAACGCAAAAAATCAACGCAATTCCATCAACGGTACAAACGTGATTTCAATGTGAAAATTAATATCTAAATATTTCTTTCTTACGTGATTTTTTTTTATATTTTCTTACATTTAACATACATAAATGAGACGACGGTAGCTGTCTCAACCTCAAGTTGAGTGGTTTGATTGCGACAAATATTGAACAACGACCACCAAATCGAGCAGACAGCAATTGCTGCTGCTGCTGCTGCTGCTGCCAGTCACCAGTGTTAGTCAGCGCGATGATCGACCAAGCTGTGTGCTGGAAAGACGGACGTTTGATCGAATGAAATCAAGCGTAGCTTAGCGGCAGCATCGCGCTGTGTTACCTCGTCGTCGGTTGTCGTTCGCGTCGTTGTTGTTTTCAAATCAAACGGAACGCGCGTTCCGAGTGGAACACAATAGCAATGCCAAGTATTTCAGTAACTGCGATTCAGCGGCGCTGTGTCACACAGTGTGTTGAAAGCGCTCAATATTTGAATGTTAAATATCTGGCAAAAGCTTACGATGCATAAACGTCATTAGCGACATTTTTGTGTAATTCGGACCAATTTTTAAATTTCTTTATTGCACCAATTGATGGAGACAAGGTCAAAAATTTTAAAAACTAGTTTCGCATGAACTCGAACAGTGCCCAAAAAGGACCCTACTGAAGTTTTAAATTCATTTACGACCATCTTTTATCGATTGAGTTCGATCCTTTTGATAAAGGAGCATAACATATGGCTGAACATTCTTGATCAAAATAAAAATCAAAATTTATGATTATTTTTGATTAATTGAAAGCTATGCACACCTCAAAGCTCGTACAACAATAACAAAAAAAATATCCAGCTTTTCTCGAACGCTACCCATCATTTGATCACATTTCGGCTCGCAGCCACCCTATACTTTTTGGTTGTGTAATTTGGCCTTCAACGCACTTAAGTTAAATAATTTTGGTTTGCTACTGTCATATGCTTTTTGTTTGTGTAATTTTTGTCTTAAAGACATCGGCTCGTTCAGTTCTTTACGTTACGAATGGTAAAGATTTTCGGTTTGCAAACGCTGCATGCTTTTCGTTCGGGTATTTGTATTAAAGTCACTTGCCCGTGTAGCTCTTGCTTTTAGTCTTTAAGTCATTTTTTTGTAGCTATAAAATTTTCGTCAACATTAGTTTTATTTCGTAACAAATTCTTGAGTAACATCCCAATGTTGTTGTACCCAGCTCTCGAATAAAAGTTTTGTGTGCAACTCTGTGTAGTTTCTTTTCCGAACATTCTGCTGAGAATTATTAAATTATTTTACTAAATAAAGTATGTATGTATGAAGTTGCAAAAAAACTTTAAATAATTTCTTCCCACTGTATAAATCGTATTGCGGCTTAAGTTACTAGCACAGCTACCAACTAACCAACCAACCAGCTAGTCATTCAGTCAAATAACCAACCGAACAGAAATCAAGCAGTCAACCGACTTGTTTTTTTTTTTATTTAACTCAACACTAAGCCGCTCTTTCGCTGAATGAACGCGACTACAACAATGTGAACAACAACGGTGACGACGACGACGACTACGACGATGACTACGACGACGACTTCGATGACGAGTTCCCGCTCGCAGTCAGCTCCATTCCACCATATACACCAGCATCCAACCATACCGGTTTGGCGCGCAAGCGACTTCAATGCGCGGCTCACACACATTCTTTGGTTGAACGCTGCAACGCGCGTTTTGTAGCTGACAGTCCGCTAAAGTCCTGAGTCGAGCTTGGTAGCTACCACCGCTCCAAATTTAGATAACGTGCGCGTGAGTGAGAGACAACAAAAAAAAAGCACAAACGTTCATCGTCGCAGTATACGTCCGTCTGACGCTTCGTCACATTCCAGTCGCTCAAATTCTTGTGTTTTTGTTTTTTTTTTTTCATTTTAATTCAAGCTAAAATTGGATTTCTCTATCTTCAAGATACTCACGTATATCGCAACGCATTGGATTAATAAAAAAAATAAAAAAATCATAATTTTTGGTAGCTACGCAAATTGGATTTCTCTAATTTTACAACGATTGTGTCGCCACATATAACGTTACTTTTATTTTTACATTACAACAAAATAGATGCTAGATAATAGATAACTTTTAAAAATATTCATATAAAGTGAGTGTAAAAGTTTTATATAAAAAAGTTTTAATTATCAGTTACAACCATAAGATACGTACACAATTGCCGCAATAAAAGGGGCCGCCACCAACTGGCAGTAATGTAAGGTCAGTATACAATTGAAATTCCAACTACATATTTAGATTTTTTTTATCTGATACTTTGATATTAAAATTTATCAAGAAAATATCTTTTAGGGTTCGGTACTATTCCCTAAAGATACTCACCGCATATCTTTTAAATAAAAATCTATCGCTTCAAATATGCAAACCAATCTCTAACCAAAACAATTCATTAAAAAAACAACAAAAAATACAAAGCAAAGGGGCTCAGCTCAGTTTAGTCTGTCTGCCTATGTGTTCGTTGCTGCTTCCCACTGATTTTTCGGTTTCTTTTTTTCCATTATTTCTGTTTTTTTTTTTTTGTTGGCCATTCTTTTTCATTATGTTTTTGTCTGTTTTGGCTTAAGTTCTGGATGACTAGTTACAACTATCGCTTGTACTTACTACTACATCTATATGTGGTATGTTGTTGGTATGCCATGATCGGATCGTATCGACCGCCAACTGACTGTGGTGTGCATAACTTTGAGACATTCATTCTTCTTCGTTCAACTGTGGTGTAAATATTTTTCCCAACAATTTCAGTTTTTGGATATTTTCTTTTGGCTGCGCAGTATGTTGGGGCTTTGAATTGTCCTTGTGATAACTTGTGTTGTTGCTGTCATATATCTATATTGTAGCATGTTGTGGCACAACTTTTAACGAGTGTTTTGGCCTTAGCATTTGCTAACTACAGCATTGATTATTTCCTCAATTCTTTGGTGTACTAGAGAGTGTTGTATGCATTCTAGTACTAGTCTGGTTATTAACTTGATAAACGGGATCACATCAAGCCGAACTAAAAATAGGGCTGCCAGTTGGTTAGAAATTGTACCGGATGATTTGTGAAACTGTTTTGAGTTGAAACCGTTCTATTTGGTTTTATATTTTTTAGCATAACAAGTATCCGCTGCTTTGATTAATAATCTTATTCCATTGCATTGATAAATTTTTATAAAAATTTTAGGAGTATTGTGCACCTGTCTCACTAGAGCCCTAGAGTCTCTAATGGTCTTGTATTGTTATAAAGAAATTGCAGCTTTCAAATGATTTCAAACCCGGTAGCAATGAATCCACCTTAGGGCTATGAAGTAAATGCCTAATTGTAATTGAGGTTGATCGAAAATAAATAAATTTTTTTTTTGGTCTTAGACTTAATGGCGCAGATTCTATCCATAGATTAGAAATCAGGTCAACATCTGTGACAGGGAGCTATGTATCAATAGTAAGCTCAAATAATGCATATCAATGGTCCTACTATGCTCTTGGTGCTGAGCTTCTTAAGCTCCACACCAGTGCTTTAGCTCTATTGGAATATTACCTTAGAGTCTTCCAGGCATACCTCTATGCAGTAAAGAATGTTCCCCATCTAAATTTTCCAAGGCGCACAAAGTGTAGCCTTCACTTAGGTGAACCTCCAATGCTTGCGGTATTACCTCAGTTAAGAACGGAACTAAGTGTAGACGATGATTGGCAGATGGTGAAACTATAGACCATATACTCTAGCCCATCTTATGTCGAGCACGCAGCGGAAGACTTATCTGACCGATTTTTCCAACTGTTTGCAGTTCTTTCGTAAGGAAAGTGAACCATCATCTTACTTAACTTCGTCCCGACTTTCTGTAGCTGCTATAATTTTCTTGCCTACTTAATTCACTTATTGTTTGGAATTTACCTAAACTGTGCTTCAGTTTTATTTTCTTTTCTTGAGGCTCTTGTCACCATCTTTCCACACTAAACTCAACTCTTAACCCGTTAGTGCCTTTGCTTCAAGTTTTACTAGATTAATATCAAACTGTTATCATGCATTACTTCAAGATATCTTGCAGATCGATTAGATTTGACTGTTTGGCTGTCTGTTTTGAGTTTTATAAAAAAAGTTCAATGGCTTCGCAGCTGGTAATCAGCTTTTCTTCCGTTTTATTGCCATTTTTTGACTGATTGACTCAGCTACCTCTTTTGCATTCATTTCTTTGTTTTAAGAATGTAGTGTCGTACGGTTATTTCAAGAAGTTTGGCATTCCCTTCAAACATATATCTGCTAATCTCAAAGCCCCAAAAATAGTTGAATGATTATTGTTCGTTTCATTCAATAATTAAAAGAATTATCTGCTTTTCTCTAGGAATATGAGCACATTGTCATACAGGCACGTTATCAACTCACTAGTTCCTCAACTTGTGGCTTTTAACTTCTTATACAAATCAAAAGAAAACAATTTTTTTATATTGATTTTCGATATGTTCCACTAATCATTTCGAAATAAGATGAAAGTTAAATTTTAGAAAGGCTGATTGTTGACAGAATTCTATTTTCGATTTATATCAGCGAGACTGTGAAATATTTGCCCAGGGCGTCGGGAATTCTGTTGTCAAAATTTTTGTTTTTTGAGCAAAAGCTCTTAGAGTGAGATACCGTAAAAAATAAAATACTGCTAATGTATTTCCGAGTACTGAGGATCGTACTACTTTTCATCGATAGTTTTTTGATCGAAAGATTTGTGTAACAGGAAAAAACGATTTAACATAAAGTTTTTAGCAATAAAAAATGTACCTAAGCTCATATTCTCAGGATACTCATAGTGACTTACATATAAGTAAAGTATGCATTAGTAAATAAACGAGAAGCTGACAACAAATAGAAAAAGAAAAATGCTTCCAAGTATGTAACTGACGATCGAAAGATTGTGAATAATGGTAAGAGTTGACTCAATACCATGAGTGACAAAATAAAGAGTTAAAATCATCTTCCAGGGGACTGACGCTCATACGAATTTTGCCACAAGATGTCCAAAAAAATAATAAATAAAAATAATTTATTTTTTCAATAAAATAAAAACCATAATTATTATTATAGAATGTACATTACCATGCCATTTTTGACTGTGTGCAACAGGAAACTGACAAACTTGTATACAAATTAAACTTTTTTAAACTTACGTTATTAAGGCGGCATTGCGCAACAACTGGATATTTTCTCAAAAAAATTTAATAATTTCTGAGAGAAATATCAACTAAAAACATCGTTCAGGGGACTGGCGCTTACATGAAATTTGTCAGGATATATATAAAATAGATACAATAAATAAATTAATTTCAATAAAAAACTTAAATTATGATACAAATGTACGTTGTCATGCTACTTATTAAAATTAGTAACAGGGGACTGACGAACTTGTACACACATTTGTACAGCAAAAGTTAAAAACTTCATTCATGGAACTGATGCCCATATGACATTTGTCAGCATTTATAGAATAGTTAAACTCAAGAAACTATAATAATTGTTATCATTGGAATGTTCATTGCCTTGCTACTTATTACAATGTGAAGCAGGAGACTGACGACCTTGTATGTAAATAAAACTATAAAAGTCTTAAGCTTACGTTACAAGTACGACAAAGTGCTAAATGCGGGATTTTTTCCAAAAAAGCTTAATTAATTTCTGACAGATATAACAATTCAAAACATCATACAGGGGACGACGCTCTAATTACATTTGTCAGCATTCATAGAATGAGGAATATAAATGAGATATTTTCAAAAAAAAAAAAAAAACTGAAATAATTATAAAAAATGTACCATGCCTTGTCGTTTATTACAATGTGTAATAGAAGACTGACAAAACTGTATAAGGATCTGAATTTAAAACGCGTCTATGAATACTCTGTTAGTAAAAAAGGAAACTAAATAAGGTTTCATGCGTCAAAGGCAGCTACATATTAAATATTCAAACAAACAAATGACGAATACTATCTTATCAACCTGGCAACCCTAAAAGCAATACATGATTGGTAGACCAAGTAACTTAAGCTGCTCTAATTAAATGTTATTTGTTATAATTGCAACTATACACATGAATTTAGTTCATCATACATCCAGCCCAGCCGACAATCCATCTAGCCATCCATCCATGCAGTACAAGTTGACAGGAAATTCTATACATACATACATACACACATACATACGAAGATATGTATGTAATTATAACTTAAAAAGGTAATTTAGTAAAAAGACCGCATTGCTATGAGTTAACAACTGCAAGGTAGCGGCTGTTATGTCCAAACCGTTATGCTTGATCTATTAGTTACAGCCAAAGCATACCAGTGTAATGGGAAATATGAGAAAAAAATCACTACTGGTAGTTATTAATTTGATAAACCTGCTTAGGGGTTATATTTCAAAGCTGTGTAGAAGATTCAAAAGATCAATCGAAATTCAATCAACAATTTGTAAGTCGCCTTTCAAACAATTGATTGATTCAAACTATGATTTTTCTGCTATAGCTTAAGAAAAACTTCTTTTGAAAACGAAGAAAAAGAATAAAAACTTCTTTGAATCAAAAAAAAGCCACACCACTTTCGTTACCTAAAAAATCCCGCCCAATTTATGTAGATTCTTAATTGCTACTTCTGGACTTGTATTCTGTCAAGAAATCAATTTGCTTGTCGCTTCTTTTTGTTTTGCTTAAATTACACCAAAATGACAACGTAAATTATAAATAAAAAATCAATTAATCAATTGAAAAACGAAACGTTATTTTCAGACACCTGGAAGCATTCGGAAATCCGTTACTACCCAAAATGATTTCTAAGCCGCCGCCCCTTGAAATAATTGAATGTCCTAAAGCTTTACTTAAACGGCAGTCATTTTTAAATGGAAAGATTATGCCCAATTATTATTTCAATCATAGTGGTTTCTGATTTTAGTTGTAAGTTTTGAATTTTTGTTCCTATGAGTGGTGCTATGTCTTTCCTTTGAACTTGGAAAACTTTCTTCACTTGAAAGCTGAGGTTTTGTTTGCATTTATGGGAAAAAGTTGCAGCTGTTTATGTAATCATGTCGATGTAATATGTAAGGAATGACTTACTGTGCAGTTCAATCAGAATTTGGATAATTTTGTACAAAATCTTAGTTTTGTTTTTCCCACTTGGACCGTCATTTGTCTGCTAGTGGCGAAGCATTCTGCGTTCTGGCGTTTCAATGTCAATGCTGCAAAATGAGCATTAATTTTGCTTGGCTAATTTCCTGTGTATACCTGGTCCTTCGATAAGCAATCCTCTCTACACAGTGTTAGAAGATTTAGGAATCTTTTTTTTATGGGATGCGAAGTTTCTTTCCTCGTTTTTGATGGTCGAAGAATTGTTAGTAGAAAGTTTGTGTTCCAGTAATGTCTCACTGTGCTCTCTTGTTGAGTAAATGGGCAGAACTTTCATTGGTCGCATATTTGATATTGTTAGGCAATCCATCCCAGCACTAATAATTTCATTTTGAATTTCAACAAAAAGCAGGCTCATATAACTGACGATGTCCAAAATCCATTGGTGTAAAAACAAAATTGTTATCAAAGACTAAACTTCATATTCGTCTTTCACAGGATTTATCAAAAATTGACTCAAAGGAAATTGTCCTCTCACCAATGGTTTTATTTGAAAGTACTTTAAGTAATTGCTTACATTTTTCTTTCAAAAATTTCCAGTTTCTCTTGTTTCACGCAAAGCGAGCAAACATTATATTCGTAGTCTTGGGAAAACGACTCGAATTTTTGTGATACATATATCTAGTGTCACAGATAACCCATCTATATCTCAGTAAGCGCTTGACCGCTTCCATGTCCAGCAGTGGTGCTCTCGGGACTAAACTGACTGACGCCTCAGAGGTTCTCTTTCATCTCGTTCCCCTTGACCTATTTTAGGTAAACAGATGACAGCTGCGAGGATACCAGACCTCATTTATCAGCTAGATGTTATAGCGAAGTTAGTGCACTGATGTATCCAAAAAGCACATTAACATTTAGTCATATAGTCAGGCTGCTACGAGTATAAAATCTCTAGATTCAATATTTCTAATTTCACAAGCGGTCCAAAATCGTTCCTTTAATGAAAAATCGTAGCATTCAGATTGTCAACTTTTGGTATTAGGAAAATTTTAAAATTTTTTTAATTCTTTTGCTGATCTCTTGGAAAAAACACGTTCATTGCATGGACGAGTTATAACAAGCATCTTCTCCTTTTCGCCAGGCTTGAGAGGGAGGGATAAGCAAACCAATTCCTTGTCTTCTTTAGCTCATGAACCTACATGAATTGGTTGCCATTAAAAACTTGAAGTAATAGTGGGATTTAAACTTTTTTCATTTTTTCACCTTCAACCAAACAAAGTGAAATTTATAATTTATTTTTATAAATTTATGAATCAGAGAGAAGATATGTCCTGAATTATTCCACATAATGAATTAATTTTATCATTAAAAAGCTAAAGATAACAAGAAAACCTTCAATTACGTAAAGTTTTAAAATGCCCAAGGAAGCTATAACACTTAGAACATAAGTTTAACCTTCATTATTATGCATTATCTTTACCAGGAAATGCCTATCAACTTTTTTAATTTCATGAAAAAAAAAGTAACTACTTTTCACAAATCCAACTCTTGATATTTCATACTCTCTCCGCACCACTGCTGTGCACGTAGTGAATAGAACTTTTTGTCGAAAGTTCTCAACAAGTTGCTGTTGCTACGCTCGACTCCATGCTACAGAGTACACTTATGTCCAAGGTACGGGTATAATGACACTTGGTAATGGCTTTAGTAACGCACCTCAGTTTCCCAATATAATCCCTAGAGAGATTTAAGGCACCATAAAGTTGGGCATTGAATAAGCTCTACTACCAAAGGGCAAAAAACGCACCATACACCTCGCTGTACGAGGTGCTGCTGTTGGTAGTTGGTTAAAATTTGATGCAAAAAATACAAATACAAATCTTAAATTGAATAAAATGAAAAGACGTGTTACGCTGTTATGACCTAACATAACAAAAATACTAACGAAAAACAAGGATTCATCCTTTAGCTCATGCACATGGACATATATCTAACGATAAGGCCGAAAATAAAAAAATGTTTTTGGAATGTCCTGCCATTATTTTTATGACTTTTGTTTCTGTTTACATTTTGTTTTTGTTGTTGTTTTTTTTTTTATTATTACCAGCCAGCTGGCTGACCTTTCTGAAATACAACAACAAAAAAGGTTAAAATAAAATAATTTAGATGTTTGGATAAGTGGTGGTCAAAAGTAAAAAAAGTAATAAGTTAGAAATTACATACTGTTGCTTGTATAAATTATTTAGCTTTAGATAAAAAAAAGCAATAAAATTCCAATTTAAAAAATAATATATGTACATTAGTAAAGATTTATTAGAAAAACAATGACACTGGAAAAAAAATCGGTGCTTAATTTTTCCTCCTTTATATTGCACAATTTCTCATAAAATTAGCAGCAATTTTTCACCTAACCCTTTTTGTTTGCTGTTGTTGTTGTTGTTGTTGTTGCTGCACACACATGAGCTTGTTCCATTTTCCTTTCAACTTTTTTTTCAATAGCTTGGCATTCAAAAGAATCATAAGATTTTTGTTTTTAACTGAATAACCTCAAAAGGAAAGTGAATACCGCTGACTGGGTTCCTATTCGTATGCATGTCAGTAGATATTTTCCATAGTTGGTATATACTATATGCTTTTATTGGGTCATAAACCTTTCTTTTATGTGGTTTTATTAGCTTACAAACTGTTAAATAAGCTATTCTATAATTCGTATATAAAGGACATCATCCTAAAAACATTTAGAATTGAGCAAGTCGGTAACGACACATTTTTGTCCTCATTTATTTTCTTCTTTATTGCTTAAAAAACAACAACAAAGAGTAAACAAAAACCCCTGTAAAATGAAGTTATAAAAGATGTTTCTTTTATTGCCGCAACTTCCTTTGCACACAGTCCTTTGTGTTCCTTAAAATATTGTTTAGTATAAGTAAGTAGCTCAAAAGAAGACATTGAGCTGTAGATACACTTGTGGTAAAGACTTTAAGTCACATGTGTTGAATTTTTACAGCTGTGTATGTTTAAACTCTATGAGGAGAATAGCCAAGGTATACGTAAACCACAAAAAAGTTCTGAGCCAGTCTGATGCTTTAGTTTTTGAGAAATCATCAGAAACCCTGACACACATACTTGGAAAATCACAGTTCCGAAAACATCACAAAAATCAGGGCATTCCCATTTTATTTATATGTAATGACTTTTTAGAAAATTTACCGCAAATTAAAATTTGAGTCTTTTTCAATCTTAAAACAAATTTTTCTTGCCTTGAACCTTTCTAACGATGTACTCGTATAGCATGTTATAATGGGTGTTTATTGCAGTCGTGAGTCAAACTGTCATTATTGTTTTACATTTCATTATGGAAAAACTTAGACCAGCAAAGCAGCTACAAATTACCCAACTGCACTACAGAAATGAGCGTTTTAGGAAGTATGTGCTTCGTACACTTATAGCAACTTAAATTCCACATAATCGGCGTACCGAACTCATATTTTAATATGCCATCGCATAAATTGAACCACAACCACATCCAGCTCGTAGTAAAGAGAATATAGCGGTAGTACCTGAGATTCAAGATTGCCAAGCTATATAGGATTGATTCCCTTGCATCTCAAGCATAAATTATTTTTCCTTCAAATGCTAAAAAAGTTAAATTTTTTTTTGCAAAAATGTTGATGACATTTTCTTATTTTTGATCAGGAGTACTAAAAAATTAATTCATAAGATCGGAAAAACCTTAAGTTTGGTGTGTGAAAAAAACGCGCTTAACGTGATCAATCGATTCAGAGCCGATTTCAATATCTTCGATTATCGTATGCAACAACTTGACATATTTTATGTAAAGTACTTGGCTTAAAAGCATAAAAAATACAACTCGTGTAAGAATTGAACTTGGCTTACCTTCAAAAGATTCACAATTTTAGTCTATTGAGCTTTTGAAAGGCTTGCAGAAAAAGATTCTCAGTTTTTGAACAAAATTTACTTCAGCGATGAGGCACATTTGAAGCTTAATGGATACGTCCATGGGCAAAAATACCTTATTAGGCGAACGAAGAACCCAAAGAAGTTTAAGAGCTGCCATTACATCCAGTTAAAAACAAAGTTTGGTGATAGTGAAATTAACGGACCATATTTCTTAAAAGTAGGCCCACCGTAGTGAACGTAACTGTAGATGGTGGCTCATATCACACCATGGTAATGGACTGTTTGCTGCCGAAATTAAAGCTCGTGATCTCAACGATATTTAGTTTCAACAAAACATCGCTACTTGAAACACAACCCGTGGAACTATGGCTTCATTCCGAGAATAATTCGGTGAATAGGTAATTTAACGCTTCGAACAGTTTATATGATATCACACCTCTAGGTTTTTTCTTCTGGGGCTACGTAAATTGCATATATAAGCCGGCTAGGATTGGGAAATTGGAAGCCAACATTACTCTCGTCATACGCTAAGTACCACTCGAATTGCTCGAACGCGTCAATGAAAAGTGGAATCTTCTAAGTGGACCATGTTAGCCGCAGTTACGGCCAATATTTGAGAGAAATAATGTTCAAAATATAAATATATGGAATGCTTCTTTTGTATGTTAGTATAGATTAGCCCACACAATTGAATTTTTTGGAAAAGTTTCTGTGCTTTTTTCATCGAATAAATTTTGAAAAAGTGGACCCATACTGTTTTGTTCAATTTCTCCTCATATTAAATTGCTTTTATAATTTTTTAAAAGGGGTTTTGAATATCTTTTCAAAATAAAGCAATTTTTCTAATTTAAAGAATCGAGTATATAGCGATTCAATAGCTGCTTAAAAATCACTCTCGGACTTTTCGATGTTGAATCTAAGCTCTGCACATATGAAAAAACATGATGTTTATACCAGTGAAGTTTTCCGAAGAATGATTGTGCAACTTGGCGCAAGTACACAAATGCCGCAAGCGCAATTCGGTTGGAAATAAAGTGTAGTAGCGCTTCCCATAGGAACAAATTCTTATTTTATAAATTTAAGAAAGTTATTCAGTTGAAAACAAAATAAATTGATACAAGACATTAAGGTGACACAAATCTGACGTAGTGAGTATTTTAACCACCACGAAGCAGCTTTATTCATAAAAATTCCATTTGAATTTATAGAGCTCTTATTATTGAGAAATAGCTCAATAAAAATCTGTCTAAATATATTATAAATAAGGCTTTAAGAGCTTAACTAAAAAATAACGTAACGTCTGATTATGACTTAAAATTGTAGCTACACGTCATCTCAAGTTCTTACGTTTTCCTCATTACTTTTAATCTCAATTTTTGGTTCACATAAAAAACCACAAGCTTTTTATATTTCATTTAGTAAAATAAAATTTTATAGCACACGAGTTAATGCAAAAAACTACTGTATTCATATGAAAAACACTTGTGACAACATACATACATTTTTATTTCGAACAAAAACTCATTTCTAAGCAAATTTCAAATTTTTTATGCTCTCGAATTAAATGTTGATAACTCCCCGAAATAAAAATAAAGCCATACGGTAACTGAAATTACAGAACATACACAATTGTTATCAGACACCATGAAAGCTGGATAAATAAAAAATACAATGCAAACTAAAAACAACAACAACAACAAAAAAGAGGAGAATTTAAATTTATTTATTTTTTTTTATTTTTATTGTTTGCAGATATTTACGTCATGGTATGAAGGAACCGTCGAACAACTTGGAAGAAATTGTAAGTAAAGAACGTAAACAAGCACAAATACAATACAAAATAAATACGTACACAATGAAAAAAAAAACCAACAAAAACATAAAGTAAGCAAACAAAACAAAAAAAACCGCAAAATTTGCATTTGAAAGCACTACTTCTCGCATTTTATGCCAGAGGACGTTCTATGCGATACTGCTGCACACTTGTAAAATACGGTGATGGTGGCAAGGTTTTTATAAAAATTGCATTTCAGATATTTTAAATTTAAAACTTTTATATTTAGCTTGTAGCCAGGGTTTAGTTAGGGCACCACTAGCATGTGCCAAATACAATATTTTTTTCGGAGTAACTTTTAATTTTACGGGCTGGTTGCTCACTCATGCAAACTCTTGAGTTGCAATATTTTTGAAAAGAAAACCTCAGTTTTAGTGGATTTTCGGTCGCTGATTTTAAATACGCAATCGTTTTTAACTATAAAGTCAGATTCGAGAAAATTATGGAAAGGACCACGAACTTTTTGTCTTGGAAACAAATTCAGAAATATTGCACAATTTTTTTAAACCAAAAAAAAAATTCTTATTTATCAACCAATTTAGTAGCTCGTTTCGCGCAAACCAGAAATTATTTCTTGGGTTTCCGAATCAAAATATGAAACCTTCAAACGTAAAGTTCTGGTGGAATATAAAGTCTAAATATTAGAACGCTGAAGCATTACTAGATTAATTATTTTTTCATCCATTGCTAACAGGAATCATCAGCGACCTTTAGTTTGGTTCCTGCCAAAGATTCATTATTCTTTCATCCATTGCTAACTGGAATCGTCAGCGACCTTTACTTTAATTCAATTATTTGGTTCATGCCAAAGATTCATTATTCTTTCATCCATTGCTAACTGGAATCATCAGCGACTTTTAATTTGGTTCAATTATTTGGTTCATGACAAAGATTCACTCTTTCATCCATTGCTAACAGGGATCATCAGCGACCTTTAGTTTGGTTCAATTATTTGGTTCATGCCAAAGATTCATTATTCTTTCATCCATTGCTAACTGGAATCGTCAGCGACCTTTACTTTGGTTCAATTATTTGGTTCATGCCAAAGATTCATTATTCTTTCATCCATTGCTAACTGGAATCATCAGCGACTTTTAATTTGGCTCAATTATTTGGTTCATGTCAAAGATTCACTCTTTCATCCATTGCTAACAGGGATCATCAGCGACCTTTAGTTTGGTTCAATTATTTGGTTCATGCCAAAGATTCATTATTCTTTCATCCATTGCTAACTGGAATCATCAGCGACTTTTAATTTGGTTCAATTATTTGGTTCATGACAAAGATTCACTCTTTCATCCATTGCTAACAGGAATCATCAGCGACCTTTTATTTGGTTCAATTATTTGGTTCATGCCAAAGATTCATTATTCTTTCATCCATTGCTAACTGGAATCATCAGCGACTTTTAATTTGGTTCAATTATTTGGTTCATGTCAAAGATTCACTCTTTCATCCATTGCTAACAAGAATCATCAGCGACCTTTAGTTTGGTTCAATTATTTGGTACATGCCAAAGATTCATTATTCTTCCATCCATTGCTGATATGAATCATCAGCGACCTTTAATTTGGTTCAATTATTTCGTTCATGCCATACGTTTTGCTACGTTTTTACTTAAGAGGTACATGCCACACCAAAATCTCTTCAGTTTATTCTAATTAAAAATTTTAAGCCCCTCATCATGGTACTCGTCCAATATGAGTGTGGTACTCTTTTAATGTCACTTGAAAAACAGCTGACTGTGATATTCCATTGCTTTTCTTTGCAAATTTGGGCAACAGATGTTCTATTGTCTGCTCTTCGTCAGGTTCATGATATTCTGAATATAAGCAGATGCTGAATAGTATGCACAACCTGAAAGCGTAGCGTACACTGAGAAGAATGTAAAACGATGTAGTGAATTCTTTGTTGATTTTTTTTTTGTACTTAAACTTTGGAAGCAGGGATTATAAAATCTTAAAGCAAAAATTTAAGTTAATGTGCGACAATCTATTTATTTTTTTTCAGTGTATTTGATTAGTTAATGGCTATTCCCAGCTCAAGGCGAGTCAGATAAATATTATTTTTGGCATCTGTTTACTTTAACGAAGAATAAAATATTATATAATAATATATTTCAATTGAAGAACACAACCTTATTCAAAAAAATCCCAGGCAATATTATTTTAATCATCTTGCTTGCCTTCCAGAGTAGTTGCGAGTGTTCTGTGAAAATTAGTTTTGTTGGGATGCAATGACTTACTCAAATCAGAGTACCTTTTTTTACCATTAGTTCTTAAGAATACCATCTTCAAGACATTATAGATGTCAAAATAAATTTTGAAATCTTTTGAGCAATAAAACAACACTTGAAGACAATGATTGGCTTTGAGGGTAAGTTGCTTGATATAAATGTTTTGATAGGATGCAACAACATGTTCGAATTATACATGTAATTCAATTTTTTGCGTTCGATCCCTAGAAATATCATTTCCAAATCATTACAACTTCCAAGGTGGAAGACTTCAAGACTTCTTTGAACGATGTTATGACATTCGAAAACAATGAAAAACGCCTGCCCTAACCTGCAAGCGCTGGATATTTGAAATTATAAAGACAGAAAAATCTGGAAATTCTCCACTGTCCGATTATGTTAAATACCTGGAGATATTAATTGATAGCAAACTATTTTGGAACCGTTAGTTGCACAGAATATTTAACAGAATATCTTTCGCATATCTGATAAGGACTGGAGTCTTAATACAAAATTATATTCTGGCTCTACACGTTTATTACCACACTACTGATGATATATGGCTATACCGTTTGATGAACTAAAATTTACAATCTTTCGAATGGATCAGAAGGCAACTTGGGCTATACAATGGCTAGGCTTTTAAATGGGAAACTGTATACGATATGCTTCTCCAAACTTGTTGATTGTTATTTTTGGAGTAACAGCAAGTCATCTCCAAATCAAGATGTTAGCTAATCCATGCAATAAATAAGCTATATCGTTACAAAGGGTTAAGTGTTGAATCTATTTGTGGTCGGTACCTTCGCTGATTTAGAATCTGCGGAGCAAGGCTGTAGTCAGTATGTTACTTGACGGCTTATCTTCAATTTATTGTACTCCATCTTATTTATTCTAACTAGATCAGTTTGAGAGAAGCAAAAACTTCGGCCTACACTTGTAGTTCTTATCTATTCTACGGTTGTATCAAAACTGTATGTGTTTTTTGTGCCCTTGGTCACAAAAACTGTGTCGGCAATAATATGTTGTCCTACCAAAATGGGTGTTTCCAAATCGTTTATTGGACCTGAGCTGTTTGAGGAGTTTGCAGATTAATCTTCAAAGACTTCAATCGAACCGTAACTGTCGTAGAATCAAATTCTGACTAATTTTATAATGTTGGATCTCATGAAATATATGTTCTTAGAATATGATAGCGAAATTTCAATGTTCTTGACAAACCTAAAGCGAAATAAACTTAGGATTCTGTCAGGAATAATAAGTGGTCATTGTAAACTTAAGCACCTCAATATAGGGATTCTCCGAAAGTCTTTTTTAAATTAAAAAGAAATTTTTTCATTTGGGTAAATGAGAACTTTTCTGTTTAATATCCAAATCTTGTGCCAATTTTGCCACATTCATTTACTTTATTGTGTCTCATTGACTTTGTTCGTGTAGCAGCCTATTTCCAATACCAAAATCGATTTGAGCTGTTCAATATTCATGTAGGTTAACTATACACATGAAATAGACTCAAGGGTATTATTTTAATTATTGGTTGGACTTATTTATATACGATAAGGGATCACAAGTTGATTGGAGACTATTTGAGAAACATTATAATGCTCGAAAGTAAAAAAGGTAATATTGCTGACAACTTTTCTAAAAGACTTTTTACAGAGTTTGTAGGTAGTAAAAAATGTAATCTAAATTAGTAATAATTTACTTATTTTAATTAAAATAAACTTTATGCCTGACATCTACAAACTCTATTTAAATTTGCCTATGGCACATTGTGACATATGTTAGGGATTACATTGTATTTACAATTTGCTTGAGCCCATCATCATATTCCATTGCCCATATTTTGCTTCTCTAATGACGGGTCTGAGTTGGGTTGTACTTTGTCCGCAAAGCATCGGTTGGTTGTTTTTACTGTGTTTTGTGTGTTTTTTTTTTACGCAGTTTTTAAATGAGTCCTCTATGGAATGTTTACATTGTTATTGTTGTTGTTACTGCTATTGCTATTGTTATTGCTAGTGTTGTTGTTGTTGTAATGGTAATGGTTGTTGTGGTTCAATGTCATTTGTGTTTGTAAATTAATTGAAACATACTAGAAGTTAGTACCTACAAACAAATAAATGTTACTGCCGCGTTATATGCACGACAACACTTTACTCATCGCAGTGCTGCTGCTGCTGCAGCAAAAGGAAAGAAGCAGCAGGACAACGACGACGACGACAACGCATGTGCTGACAGCAGACTGACATGACCACGCTGCCGTGGGACTTGAAGCGGAATAAGGAAAAAAATTAACCCCAATGAAAAAGGGTAGCAATGTTGAAAGATTTAAACCAATTTGGTAATTTTTATCAAAAACAATTTAAGTGCTGCCTTAAGGCAACACTTAGAATGTCGAGCAAGTAGAAGTACAAAGGGTTGTGAAAATGTCTGTTCAGAAAAGAGAATTTATTTTATTAAATAAATGGAGGTATTTTTATGCCGGCAATTAATAAAATTTTTTGATTAATTAAGAAGAAAGAAAGGTCGTTGTTTCAACAAGTTGGAGTACCGATTTGCTTTAAACGATGATTTAAATTATTATATATATTTGCTATGTATAAAAATTAATATCAATATACATCAAACCAGTGGAAACAAACTCAAAAAATGTTGAATGACTTGCAGAAATATTGAAAGAGTCGAAAAATGTTGAAGAAGTAGGAAAACTTATCTCAAAAACTTGATAAATTTTAATGTCCATTTTTATCAGAATGAGCTATGTTGTTTGTTTATGGAGCCACATTCGGAACTGGCTCGTCATTGTCAGGTAACTTTTTTTGATCATAGATGTAGTATTTTCCGTGTTAGTCGAAAGTTGCATAGCTGTTTTTTAAAATTGTTCCATTAAAGTAACACACGCAGCTATCTCGTTAGATCTTCGCAGCAACCAGAAAAGCGAGAGTTGAGAAAGAATTCTAAGCCACCGTCCGATTTCCTGGGCAAAAAATTTAAATCAAAAATTGTTGAACTGTGAGTGATACTAAGTGATCTTTAGGGGCGCTGCCGGGTATTTCTTCGGTAAAAGTCTCTTGCTCTTAAATCTTTACCATCAAATTTCATCTGTTTTGAAGCATATCACGTGACCAGTTATATTTTAAAGCTGCTTTGGTTTAAAGTTCAAGTGGCTCTTGTACTCCTCAACAAACTTAGCATAAATGAACTAACATTTGTTTGAGCTTGTTTGCAGAAAATTATCTTAGCAAAACTAAGTTCAATGAAATCGTAATCTTCAAGATATCACATTTGTTTCGATAAGAAACGAATATCATAAATATTTCGAAAGCGCATATCCCACTAACTGATAGTACTCGCATAAATTTTCGCTATTTTAAATTAATGGTGCTAGCTTTCTCTAATAATTCCTTTTGGGCCTAAGTTGAATCGATCGGGTATCCAACTTACTGGCTCATCCAAAAAACCCTTTTGCAAAAATGCAATCGAACTCCCAACTTGAAATGAGAAAAAAAGAGCATTTCCTATTAACCTTTTGTGATAAGATTTTTTTTTCTATAAATAAATTGTCAAATCATAAAATGAATTCCATAATTTGCCACTGGGAGGCTCTGTCACACATACCATATGTACGTTACGCAAAAAACATCATGCAAAACAACAAAATGTTGATTACACTCTAAATACTCAGTGAGTCCTCCGCAGGGAGTTGTGCTGTCAACAATAACATGAACATCATCGTTGTTGTCCTGCACACATCGTCATCATCATCATCATCATCATCATCATCATCGTCATCATCATCATCATCATCATCATCATCATTGTAATCATTATCCTTGTGCTAAGAGCTGCGTTGTCATTGAGAAGAGTGTTGTCATCATCATCATCATCATCAGCGCATTCGTGATCGTCTTTGTACGAAACCGACTTCGGCGAGATTCCGAAAGAGTTGGTAAATGAAAATGTCAAATTTTAATTTACTGCAAAATGCAATTAATTTTTTCTGCCCTTTCAAACTTCACACTCGCTCACACATGCCATGCACCGGCTGGCAACTCTGCCCCAAATGAAGAATGGTGCGCGGCACGGCAAGAGCAAAAGAGTTTTCGCATTGTCGGGGTAGGTCGTGCGTCGTCGTCATGCAGATACTTCGAAGTAGAAAAACGATTATGCTGTCGGGCCAACTTCGTTTAGTTCAGTTGATTTCTGACTTTCAAACGAAATGGTTGTAAATTTGCGGTTTCAGTGAAAGTAACGCAACGTGACTCGTACTATATATCTCATAGATACATTCCAAGAGGCATACATTTGGCTTTAACGAAACAATAACAAAGAAGCCTTCGTCATTGTTGTTGTGATTGTTTTTTTATTATTAACAAATACGAAAAAAAAGCGTGCGCAATTGTGGGCGTGCAATATTTGTTGACAACAAAAGTAAAATGAAAAAAAAATAGAACTTCTTCGCTTATCATTAGAAACAAAAGTATCTGCAAAATTAATGCAACAGCTGTGCGCGTAATTTGCGGATTTTTTTCGCATTCCTTGTATCTCTGTTATTTATTTTGTATTTGTATTCAATTCACATTGAAGTGTTTTTGACATTTAAATCAATAAAATCCTATCGTAGCTGTAATTTTATTTTTTTCGTATTTTTTTGCCAATGTTCATTTGACATGTTGTTGTTGTTGTAATTTAAGCTGTTGTTGTTGTTGTTGTTGTGACTCCCACATGAGCTTAACTAACGCTGACGCTGCTGTATTCTACACGCAATTGCACAAAACGTTTTCTAATGAGTGCAATTTGT
Source organism: Meiosimyza decipiens (assembly GCA_963680825.1). Lineage (NCBI taxonomy): Eukaryota > Metazoa > Arthropoda > Insecta > Diptera > Lauxaniidae > Meiosimyza > Meiosimyza decipiens. The sequence continues at coordinate 68,921,070 of OY804261.1, read as the reverse complement.
GAGATTACAACTTTTGTCAATTGGGTTTGGAATTCGAATTTGTATCTTGCAGATACTTAGTAGTGAGCGTTGATTTCTACTTCTATACCGTCTCTTTCGCTTGCTTAATCCCCTTCAAAAAACTTGCGTACCTTTGTGTTGCATTGAAATTTGTTATCTATGTGTGTGTGTGTGCTCCCTGCCTCCTTTCACTTAGACTTCCTTTCTCCCTTTTCCACATTATTGTTGCCGAAGCTCTTTGGCAACTCTGGTTAAAACGGATGCTACGGCATGCATCCGAACCAGCATGATTTTGTTTTTGTTAATAATTAATGAAGTTGTTATATTGTTTTGGTACTGCGAGCTATTTGCAGTATACAGGGTGTCGGAGCCATTGCTGCTGTCAGTCGGATGATTACATTTTTTCAGGGAATATTTTAGCTGTGGGTAAATCTATGCGGTTTTGTCATTGAATTCATAAAGCATTAAATGAATTAATTATATTACATTTTAAATGCTCTATTAAATAAATTAATTTCAAATTATTTTTGAACCAAAACAAATTAACAGCGTGTGATTCGCTTAAATTTTCAGTGGCACGTTAAATGACAACATCACATCTGATTGAACTGTTCCGCAATCAAAGCGCGCTGCAGCAAATATTGAAGTACCTTATTGCTGTTATGTGTGTATTTTGTTTCATAAATAAATTAAATTTTAATTTTGTCAACGACTATGAGTATCCAATTAACTTTGAGTTAACATTGCATTCAAATGGGAGAAAATGAAATAGCGAACTGCTGACACCAATGCAAGTACTCACGGCACTTCCAACTCATAGCTGTGAAAAAAAAATTTTAGAAGGAAATTTGCTCTCATCTCCCAAACGATTTATCATACATCGCGCAAGAAAATTTCATTTAACTAAAAAACTGCATTTTGTGTAAACAAATTCAAAATTTAACAACTTCTACGCTTGCTAGGCAAACTTAAATGGCACCAAATTAAATATCACTCTTTTATGATACCAAATCGTAACGAAAAGTGTAGTATATTTATTAGGCTTGGCAACAGTAAGGGTCTACGCACACATATGTACTTACTTACACAATTGGGTAGCCATTGCGGTATACTTTATGAAAATGCACACACATTCGTTGAATAATTTACGGTTGCACAATAAATTATCTCAATTTAATTGTTCTTGTGCAGGTGCGTACTAACAATAAAACTACTTCATGGAAATTTACAAAAAAATTCAATCTCTTTTTCTTGATTTGGGTTTTTTTCTTGCAGACTATCTCCAATATATAACCAAAAAGTTCACACAAAAATTGTTCATTTTTCTTTCATCAAATTCCACAATTTGATTACCGTATAGAGTATTACCAAGTTTTCAGAAATTTTTGTTCAAAAATTTCGACCTTTGGAAAATTTGAAGCTCAGCTTAGAGAAGTCATATCCAGTAATTTATAATTTTTTTTTTATATATTAAAAAGCTTATTTTTTACAAAAAAATTACATTTTCCCGAAAATTTACCCGAAAAATATCCCAAAAATTAAGAACGAATAGTCGCTCACATACATCATCCGTAGGAGCAGTATAAGTTTTCGTTGACTTATTGCTGCGGTCTTTTTTTGCAGAATATTTTATGGCCGATTTTTAAGCTCTAAGCGGCTTTTCCTTCGAAAAATCACAAAATTCCACTAATGGAAAATTACTAAAGCACCAATGAATAATCGTTAAAAAAATTTTTCTGTGATGTATTTTTTTGGATTACTAAGTCGATACCAAATCTTATATTGACAACACTTTTGACATAGTTGATTTTAACTAACATTATCGTTGTGGAAAATTACCCGAGACCCTACGCGATTGATCAAGCATTTTCTGGATCATTTTCAATATTTTTGGATTTATCGGGGAGCTATAAGTTTAGCGTGTTCGCTTTTTACGCTGATTTCTTACAGTTCCAATCTTATGGCTGCCAAATGAAAACTGAAACTCTTCAGTCAGTTGCTGGCAATATGCTTCAGATGTGTAATTAACCATGGAAAGTTTTGCCAAATATCACTGCTCATAACCCGCATTAAATGTTAGGTCACTGCTAGCCCGAGACTTTGTTTTTTCTATATACATACATATTATTGTGATTGAGTTTTCATTAATTTTTAGAGATTTTTTGTCAAAGTTTTCGAGAAATCTTGTATTTTTTGCATACTGTTTTTTAATGAAAGTTTTTTTCAGACCATACCATTTCTTCGCCCAGTTTTTGATGAAATTGACTGAATTTTGATATTATTTTCTTGAATTATTTCAAATTATCATAACTAATCATTTGAAACATTTCAAAGTTGATGAACTTGCTAGGCAGGGGACTACTGCACAAATTCCTCATGACAAAGAAGGTGTTGGTATGCCACTTGCTGCCCGCAAGTTACTGCTTAAAGAAGAAATGGCAAAAAATGCTAAGAAAAAATGAACTCAAGGGTCTGCTTGCATTGTAACTAGGCAAATCTGCCCAAAATGAAATGCCAAGCATTTGTCAGAACTTATCTCCCGCACTAGATTTAGTGTCTCGTCAGTTGTTGCACTCATAACTGGCCACGGCCTCTTCGGCAGACATGCGAAGAAATTAGGTGTTAGGTCGTTTGACTTCTGTAGAAGCTGTGGAGATGTGAAGGAAGAGGCAAATGTTAAACATTTTCTCTACTCCTCTCCTGCAATTGCTAGAAAACGCCACAAAGCACTTGAGTCGTTTTTATTTGATGACCTGGATGACCTTAGACATGTTAGTATATATCAGCTATTTAGTTTCATTACGAAATCTGGTTGGTTCAACAAGAGGGTATCGTCAGACACCCTGTGGTATCACAATGAACCGCATTTGGCTTAAGTGAGTCGGTTTTCATAACTGACTGCCACTCCTACCTAACCTGTCACCTTGATATAAATTCTGTCCTTAACAACCGTGCGCAATTTTTTTGTACATTTTTTCAGAAAATTATCAAATAATTTAAGAACTCATTTTAATTCGCGTATCTAGCCCGCCCCTATGGTCAGTAATTTTAAACTAAAATAAAATAATTAAAGTAAATGAAACAAAAATAGTAAACATTCTCTGAGGACTAACGTAATAAAGTTACAACATATTCTAATAATTTTTTAGTTAAAATCAACTAAGCGCAATGTACTTAACACAGCTATTAATTAATATTTATATTTTTGTAGCATACTTAAAAAGAATGTTTATATTAAATCACAAAGCTACTGTTTTCCTAGAATTAAGTATGACACTGTTAATAGCATTTTCATTAACAGCAAAAACCTGTGCCCCTATCGAACGTTTTAATTAATAAAATACAATGAGTTGATTTATGGGAAAATATTAAACGGTTTGTTATCAACCAAAATTAATGAATGAATTCCAAGCTTTCATAAATGCCACTTAATAAATTAATATCATTAAAAGTTGTACATAAATAGAATGCTAAAAATTAATAACAACAACACAAAAAATAAAAGTTTCTGACAGGATATTAAATTTGTGTGAAAACTTCCTTGAGTTGAGTATGTCCTTTTTCTTATCAGATTTTAAATATCAATGCTTGTAGCTGCAAACAATATTTTGTTGAAAACGACAATGGTGTGGTATAATGTGTTCAAATTGTAAAGGTTTAATTATTTATTCTAAGATGGTAACAACAAATATAGATGCTTATCTAGATGATTTCAGTAACGCAATTTAAGATAAATATTTTTCCATATAAGTAGTTAGTTAATGGAAAATAAAGTTGGTAAATTTTAAGCTCTTAGGAAATTCCAAAAAAAGCTACCTTTATTAATCAAATGAAATAGGTTGAGATACTAAAGACAGCAATACCTCTGCAATGATATGATAAGAAATGAGCAAAAAAAAATGTATTATCTGTTGCGCATAAAAAAAAATAATTCTTTCATTGTTCAGTTTTCTTTAAAAAAAATCGCTTATGCTGAACTGTATTTTCTTCCACAGTCTATAGGCAATTTTATTGAAAAAATGATTTTTACTGCAAATTTATAATCCAAAGTTTTGAATATAATAAAGGAGCTCGATGACCTACTGCAGCTATTATCCTTTTAAGCTATTTAACTTCATGCAATCATTACTATAGAAGTTGAATTCGGCAACATTTACTTTAATAGTTCTCTATGTTGCGCGTTTTGTAGTTTATGTCACACCCTCTTTTCCAAATTAAGCAAAATCGAACCATTTTCTGTATTATTGTGGAATTTATGGTTACATCACCATAAAAAACTTGCTCGGTACAGCGTTTCAAAGTTTTTTGTTGTTTGGGGAGTACCATGTCTCTTCTGTTTACCTAGTGCTAGTCCAAACTTTCTCTGAATCATTCCTACTGTTTGTGTGATACATGGTTTTATTGCCAATAGCTCTCTGTACAGCGTTTTGAAGGTTTTACAAAGTGCAAACTTTTTTCATCCAGAGCTTGTCGTAGTTATTCGTCATGCCTTTGAAAAATTTGGTTACACTACATCAAATAACAGAATATAGCGTTCTAAATGTTTTCTTGGTAAAGGCGATAGGCGTGTCAATCAACCACTGCATCTGGGTCATTCCATGAGATGTTTATTTCTAAAAATTAGATTTTATAGCAATGTTTTATTTAATCCTTGCTCAGTTATGACTTTTTTAAGTGACAAAGACCAATATAATGCATTTTTGTGACACATCCCTTGTATATTAATTATTTGACGGAAAAGAACGATACTTTTTAATTACATAATAATTTCATTCCCTACATTATAACCGACACTTATTCAAATCGCTATACGACACAAATTCTCGCTTGTCAGTCATAAATTGCACAATTCATCAAGAACTTAACTTCCATCAACTTCCTTCCATATTCAAAATAAAAAAAAAAATTAAAATTAAGTGCCTTTTTGGTACGCCTCAGATGAAACATTTCGTGTTATCTATTTCTAGATTCAATTTCAAATCGTTTCCTATTAACGTTGAGCTGTGGCCGTGTGAAAACCAATTTGTTACAATAATTAAAGTTCTCTTTGTACTTTCACTTGGATTGTTATACCACAAAGTTGACTTCTACGATTACGAGTATTTCTATTGTTTCCTCTTACCAGAATTCATTTTATTTCTGTTTCTACTTTATTCTTTTTCGTTTACGTTTTTGTTGTTGTTGTTGCTGTTGCTGTTTAATGCCAGCGCTAACCACATTCACCTTTCTGTCTATTGAAGAAAATGACAGTGTTTTCATTTTGACTCCACATGTCAAAGTTCTTGCGGTAACTTTTGTGTTGTGTTGTCGTGTTGTTGTGATTGGCTGGTAGAACCGAAAGAATCAAAAGCGGCAGCACTTAACACCCATAGGAAATAACGGTTAAAATGTTTTTGGTATCATCACTGTTACTTTTTTGCTTTAATTTATTGATTGGCTGAGAGAATGAATCTTTTTCTTTTTTCTTTTTGGTAACTTTGAATTAAAAAAAGTCTTAAATGTTTATAAATGAAATTAAAAAAAAGATAAAAGGCTTTTAGGGCTTATTAATGACCTATCGATTTACATTTTCATCTTCTACTTATTCTTCTACAGCAATAAAAATGGTTAAAACTTTTCTTATCAAGCGATTTCCAATAATAGCCACATGAAAACGTATTAAGCTTTGGGTGAATATCTTAGGCAATAAAATGTTAAAAAGAAACTTTACAAAAAAAAAAGTTAAGAAAATGCTTACCCCCTAGGGGCTTTTCGATTTTAATTTAACTTAAAATTACAACTTGAGACTAGTTTGCATTGTTGCTTTGGGTGATACCACATTACGGCAGAGAAAAATTAACGATGTAATTTGAAAACTCTTCAAGCACGCGACTGAGTTAGAAAATCGTTAATTTTATTTTATCGATTTCTAGAGTCTACATCTCAAAAATGCAGAACACTGAGTTAGAAAATGTTTCGAAGTGAACTTTGAGATACCTGAAACATTGGGTGCTGAACAATGTTTGAATTATGCCACCTTAGTAGTCCAGCAAGCAAAGAAATTCCCAAATGAGAACTCGCCATGAGTTAGTTAAGTTCTTTTTCAAAGGCTTTAGTATTTATATGGAAATTTAGTTTTTGGATTCCAAATGTAGGTAGCAGAATTGATAACATCAAAGAGACAGTAGTACTGATCGGCATATTCACTTGACAATTGCTCCAGCTAGAAGCTCCATGGCATCTCTTAATTAAATATACTGAAGTTGACTATTGAGATCCTATTTCCAAAGCATCTGCACTACCCCATTTGATTGTCTACCTCAGCAAAACTAAGCTCGTCTGCTTACAGTCGTAGACGGTTTACCATATATGTAGAACTATGAAAGTCTTATATGACATAGTTAGTGATTCAGTTTGATAGAGGTAATGCAGTTTCAGGACCAATAAAGCAACTAGCTGAACTTTTACTAGCTAATTTACATGCCATTTAATTCCGAATGATTTATATAAGTATATCCCGAAACCCTCATTATCACTGCATTCCAAATTTCGTCAAAATCGATCCATTAGAGTAGCTGTGAGATTATATTTTCTGGATAAGGGCGTGGCATAGCCCATTAATAACATAAAACTTTTCTTAGGGTTCAATCTATCTTCATACTAAATTTAAACAAAATCAGTGTATAATTTTTGCAGTAAACGTATTTTCTAATTAAGGCCCACGAATCAAACTAGGAACCAATCCATCTCCAAGCCAAATTTTATTAATATTAGTTTAGCTGTGAAGACGTTTTTTTTTACGGCCGCTAGCTTGGCCGCTGTAATCCGTCGCCTCCAATCCTGTTGTAAAATTGCTGTGCACAGATCTTGGATTATCTGATATTGGCGTTTTTTTGGTAAATACGGCTGGCAGAAATGATCATTGGTAGATCTATCCATGTATTCAATTATGGCATCTAAGTTCAAGCTGAAGTTTCTGGTGCTCTTCCTCTTAGTTAACGCTAGCCTTAAATTAGATGAGAAGATCAAACTCCGGAAAATGTATCATTTGGCATTGGCGCAATGCTATCTGTTTTTTTTTTTTGATTGGGTTATCCCATTGACCTCAAGCGAACATCATTAACAAGCTTTATAATAACTATTAATTCCAAATACCGACGAATATCAAATTTAAGAAATCCTTTATCTATTTGTCAAAGATAAAACAATACCTAAATCAAGAATGCACAGCTCTACGCTCAGTTAGCACTTCAAGCTTTTACAACAATAACAAAACATATCGAGCTCTTCTCGAGCTCTTTTCGTTATTCGAGCTAAATTATTTCGGTTCTTAGCACCGCAGGCTTTTTGTTTGTGTAGTTTTTGTCTTCAACGCACTTACGCAAGTTCAACTATTTGGATTTGATGCTTTTTGTTTGTGTAATTTTTGTTCGCAAGTTACTTGCTACACAGCTTTTGCTTTTTGTTTTTTTGTAATTGTTTTTGTTTTTATAACTAAACAATTTTTTTTAAAAAATATTTCCGAGTTTTTTTCCAAACTAATGTTGTGGTAACCTGTTTCCGAAGATGATTTTTGTGTGCATCTCTGACCAAAATAGTCATTGTAGCTTGTAAACCAAACAATTGTCAATTATTAATATTTCAAAGGATTTATTTAACGGTTTACTATCAAACTTCCAGCTTCAATATTAATAGCATCAAATAAATTTTAATAAACGTGTTCATACCTGTAATATTTACCTACGATAATAACATGATTTCCCATCCACTTTAATTAAATTGACAAAAACGTTAACTCAACGCAGTCATAATGCTTCATAAATGGCATACACTGACTGCCCTACCTATTCGCATTTTGAAGCAAATATTTTATTCAAATGTAGTAACTTTATATGGTCCATTAACCATGAGCCTCTGTAGCACACCTTACTTAGGCACCCTCCCATCATCAGGATCAGCATCGAAGTAGCGTGTTGGCGCTGGTAGAATGAGTAGTACGAGTAGTAACAGCATATATTAGCAATAAAAGAATTTATTACAGCAGGTGATAAGCAATAAGGAACGAAATGTGCCATGAATACATATGTTTATGGTACATCATGATTTTAGCGTTCACTCACAGTTCAGTGGGCTTAGCGAAAACGAGAGAGAGAAAAAAAAAACAAAACAACAAAATCAGAAAAACGAATTTGTATTCCCAGTTGCCTCATTTATATTCCATTAGTTTTAATCATTAATAATAGCGTGCAGAGCAAATACATAAAACAAAGCAAATATTGAATTTATTGGCAAAAAGTTTTCGTTTAACTCCTACTGCTACTAATCTTTTAATCCTTCGAAATGAATGTGTCATGAAATTGATGTAAGGGACATATTTCAATTAATTTGTTATTATAAAAGATTTTCAATTTTCTGAAAATTATATTGAAATAATGATGGGATAAGGGTCGATTTGTATAAGTACGATGTGGTCATAATCTGATAAGGTCAGTGTGCGGAAATTGCTTATTATAATTTTACTTTTTATATTAAAAAATACCAAATCAAATTCGGGTTAGTAATGATATTGAAGTTCTTATCAGTTTATTTTATGCGAATTTTTAACTCATTAGGGAAAAATGCCATTTACAATTTGAAAATTTCATTTTTGACTTAAAGCAGCCGCAAATTACATTTTTAATTTTATTTCAATCGAAAGAAACTTTAAAATTGAATATGAAATTGCTAAGTTTTTGAAATTACTCTTTTTTAGTTAACACCAAACACTTTGTGAATCAATGTTGATATTAGGTGCGCAACTAAGTTCTCGCTGTTTGTCAATAGATAGCGCTAGTGGTAAGAGCCGGTCGATTTGGATCATATCGAAACGTTAGGAATCTAGCCCAAACATATGGTAAACAAGCCGATTTGACACTTTTAAGATTTTGTGTTGTCATAGTCTGTTTGTGGTTGCTCGAAAATGACTGATTTTGTGCCAAATAATCGTAATTTGCGCGAGGTGTTGATTTTTTTCTTTCAATCGAAGAAAACGGCGGCTGACGCACATCGAGAGCTCCAAAAAGTTTACGGAGATGGTGTTCTGAGCGAAACAACGTGCTGAGATTAATTTTGTCGCTTTAAAGACCATGATTTCGACATCGACCACCTGAAGGAAGGCCAAAAACCTTCAATGATACGTAATTGGAGACATTGCTCGATGAGCATTCGGCCCAAAACGCAAGAAGAGCTTGCTTCAGTATTGGGAGTTACCCGACAAGCCATTTTCAAGCGTTTGCATGCATGAAAAACGGCCCCAATACGATCAGACGCACAATAAAGTAATCCTATTGCATGACAACGCTAGGCCTCACGTTGCTAAACCAGTGAAAACATACTTGGAAACTCTTAAATGGGAAGTCCTACCCCACCCGCCGTATTCCCCAGATATTATCCTGTCAGACTACTACTTGTGCCGTTCAATGACACATGGTCTGGCTGATCAGCTGTTCAACTCCTATGAAGACCTCAAAAAATGGCTTGATTCGTGGATAGCCTCAAGAGACAAACACTTCTACCGTGATGGCATTCGAGCTCTACCAGAAAGATGGGAAAAGTGGTATCTAGCAATGGGCAATACTTCGATTGATTCATCTGTAATTATTTTTTGACAATAAAGTTTCATTTTCTAACAAAAAACAGCGAAAACTTAGTTGCGCACCTAATACTTTTTGAATCCAAATCCAAAACCGTTTCTTTTCAATCTAAGTATTTTCAGTTTTGAAGCTTAAGCTTTTATGGTTCATTAAACATAAAATCATTGATCAAATACTTTGCAAATTCGAAATGGAATATAAAATTTTTTATGATTGAATTAAAATTGAAAACTGTTGTTTTCAACACTTTCAAAATCAAAATGAGTTTTAAGTTGCTTGAGTTAAAAATAAACGCTAAAAATGTTATTTTAACGATTTTCAACTTTAAAATTTGTGATGTTAAATCAACCAAACAAATTTGCAATATATTTTTTTTCCTCAGTGTAGTCACAGTCTTATTTGCAACCGGGTCTTAACTTAGCGTTGACTTTTGCTGTGCACAATTCAAGATTTTGTTCTAAAAGTAACTATGAGTATGCGTTAAGCTCTACATTTTTACACTAAGCATACTAAACGGTTTATCCCAATTTCAAATATGTAAATTATTCCAACAATCCGACAGAGGAAAAATATTTTATTTACTTTTTGTACGTAGCGACTATTAGGATTATGGCTATACAAAAAAGAAGTAGAATATTAGACTTATTCATTTAAGTTACTAGAGCATAAGTAATGGGGTACATTATAATAAAAGCATATTTGCATGTACTCATAAAGCTGCTCGCTGCATATAATGAAAAAAAAACCTGCACTGGTTAGCATTTTTTACGGACATTAAACTCCTGCCATCATACCTCACATTCGCCGCTTTGTATGATAACATCAAATTATAAAAAACATTAGAAATATTTCACAAAAAAAAAAACGTTTGTAATTAAAGAACTCACATGAACTTTATACTACTCGTACATACAGAAATGAGCATAATTATATAAGAATCTTTTTATATATCTTTGAAAGCTAATTTGCTACCATACAATATTTTTTTTCACTTTAATGAAAAAAATGAAAAAAAACTGCATACTTCGCATATAAAAATAAAAATGTGATGATGTTGCATAGTCGTAAAAAGTAACTAAAAGAAAATTGTTGCTTTTTGTTATTCTTCAGTCTGTCACTTTTACCTTAAAGAAAAAATTTTAAATTGAAAAATAATATTTTTCTTTTGACAAGATATCAAAATTGCAACAAAAACAAAAAAAACAACAGAATATCTTTTGCTATCGGAAAGCACAATTTTACTCATAAAATTGTGCAGCAAATAAGTTACAAAAAAGAGGAAATTGCGTCTAAGTTTCGAGACAAGCGTACATTTTTGAAAAGGAACTTCAATTTACTTTCAGGATCTGCTTGCAATGCTGGCGGGATAGTTTTATCTTTGGCGCAGTCTACTGTATGTTTTTATTTTCTTTAGTAGTTGGTCATTTGATAAACTCTCTGTGTAGTTTCGTTTTTATCCAATACGCTGGAAAATGAACAAATTGAAAACTTGAAAACTATGGAGAGTGTAGCAATAATGTTGCTTTGTTGTCAACAACAAAGCGCTTAAGAAGACACAGAAATTTCCTTTAAGAAAAGAGATTTGAAGAATAAAAACTATTACTTCTAAGTGATATCATGTAGTTCTATTCTGGAAGATAAAGAAAAATATTAAAATCAGCGTTTTTTTTTTTTTGACTTTTGGCTCTTTGTTCATGAACTTAAGATCTTCTTCGAAACCTTCACAGCTCACGAGGGCACGCAAATAGGTCAAATTCTCTTTGAGCATGACCCAGAGCTAATGACGCGGATGTAAGCGTAAATTTATGTTGCTCCTTTTTATCTTCATTTTAGTTTCTCACAATAAGTTTTGAAGTTCGCGCCATTTGTGCGGTAAAGTGTTGTTGTTGAAAAAAAAGAGACAGCTGACAGTTCATGGTTATCAAAAATAAAGTGCTACACAAAAGAACTACGCGTATGAATTTTTGAGCAATTTTTTTAAAATAAAGAAGGTCTGGCAACTACAGTTCGCAATTTTCATACAAAATATGGTTGCAAAAGTAGTTTAACTTCAGAAACTGTAGAGAGATTAAGTAATTATAAGATTCAGGGGATTGGATCAAGAAGCGATCCAAGATTAGACACTATACACTGACAAAGCGATTTGTTTAAATATAATAAGAGCAATTATGTGTTTGGTTGGATCAAATATAATATGCTGTGAAGGTCAATTACTAGAGTTGCTATTCCATAGATACAACCATATTTTGTATCTATACTTTAAGAATCAATAAAAAATTTACAATTTTTAATTAAGTATATATTTAGTACACCCATGTTTTCTATCAAAATTACATCTTCTTATTTTGTTTTTAAATTTGTTTTTATAACAAAATTGTTTCCGTCTATTGCTAGTATACATTTGTTTATGTTAATATTTCAAGATTGCTTTTATTCACTTAAATAGCACATCAAATAGTTTTGGATTTTTCGCTTATAACTACTTTTTCAAACTCAGCCTACTTTTTGATTTGTCTCAACTTATCTCACTGCAAAGCTCTGAATCAAATTTCATGACTAAAATTTGCGTGGTTTTTATTAACTTTTGTGTCACTGTCCTTATACCATAGACTATCGTGACCTGGGAGTGGTTTTTAAACGTTAATTAATTCTGAATAAAATTTACAAATACTATGTTTATTTTCCACAAAATAAATAAAATTACAGAGATACGTATAGCACTGATAACACTAATAAATTTATGCTCCACTAACATGGTATGAATTACTACAAACCAGTAAAAGTTTCAGACACCTTTCTACCACTTAAGCCAACATAGAGAAATTTCGAATGAGTATTCTAAACATCGACTTCATGTTATACCAACAAAGCACGTATATAACCTCCCGACAAATCTTTGCATGCATTGATTTCTTGTAATATTTTTACAAGCAACTAATTTTCTTTTTACTGACTTGAAAAACTTACGACTATTTGCAATCAGTCGAGAATCGAAATAGCTCGGATTTTGAAATTCCAATATTTGGCAATCTCAATGCATTATGTCATTCTTCATTAGAATTCAAATTGAATAATTCTTTCGATTCAACCAGACTGCAGTGATGTTTTGTTTTTGAATACAAGGGATAATTTAAATTCAACATGTAAGTAATTTTGACGTTTCACTTTAAACCATAAGCTCCACTTGCAGTACTTTCAGTCAACAGACTAAAATTAATTCCATTTAAAAGGTTTTTTTCCCTAAACAATTGAATTGTAATCTTAAAGTCACAACCTCAAGCCATCATTAACATCAAGACATAAACAAATTCTAATTGCATGCGAGTGTTTACCTGGCGCAATGCCAAGAAGTAAGCCTACTCAGTAAACCATTAAAAATGCATAAATTTTATGCTAAACTTGCATAATTGCCCTTATCATTAAATAACATTAAGGCGAACAAATTTCCCGAAATTATTCATTTTATTTTTTTGAAAAATCTCATTTATTTTTTCAACCACCACCATTAGTTCTGCCTACCATGCCATATACTACATTCATCCTTACGTACCGAACGAAGTCAATTATCGCTAATTCTGTTGTGCTAGCGCATTCACTTACAATGTGCATTAAAAGAAGCCTTAAACGAGCAAAGCAAAGCAAAGCAAAGCAAAACAAAGCCAAAGCGACAGAAAAACAACACCAACACAAAAAATGAACAATTTTTAGCGAACCAAGACACCCTGTACATCAAAAATCCATTAGCACACGCACGTTTACACCGACACAGAGACAAATGACAAAAGGATGTTCTATTGTTTGGCATTTGTAAAAATCCTCCTTTATTGCTTTAGACGACAACGAAAACCAAATGAGAAATAATGAAAACGAAAAGAAAATATCCATAATGTATGATAATTAGCAACAAAAGAGTCGACATCGACGTTGACATCGTCTCGAAGGACCTTTTGAACTTGAGGTTTTCATTTTTTTTTTTAATTTTTTTTAAAGGCTTGTTCGATTACACCTATGTTTAGTGCCTATGTACGTATGTGTGTCATTAGTGTACGAAGTACGTGTGTTTGTGTATTTCTACTCGCATGACATCAAAGGGTAAAATCAATAATAGTGCTTGTTGCTATTGACAACAACAATAAAGGCAACAGCAAGAACAACAACAACTACAGAGTACAATAACCGGAACTACCCCTTCACCAAAGCCATAACCAAAACAGCCATTACTTTGGCATTGCATTGTGTTTGTTATTACTTTTAGCACACTGAGAGAAATAATTTTGAGACATTTTTTGGTAAAATTTTAATTGAATTAAATCTCGGAATGTGTCGCATGTAGCACCATCTGGTTGAAACTACTTACAGCCATGCCGATATCTTGTAATTTAAGCACAAAAAGTTGAATTTTTACGAATGTCCTTTAATGGTTCGACTAAACAGTGATACGTTGAGGATGCCTTTCACTCTCAACAATCGCTCTTAAGAATTTTGAAACTCTAATATGACAATTTTGTTGATTAACGAAGCCTTATCGCTGAAGAGGATTTTGTTCGAAAAATCAGCATTTACTTGTTCAGGTTCCATAATCTATTCCTCGAGGACCTTTGATTTAAGTCTCAAAGTAACTGACCATCAAAATATATCTTACTATGAAATTCTAGACTTGATAGCCTCGATCAATGTAAATCTCTATCATTAATGTGAGTTTAGGAATGTTTGGTGATAGGGGATAGTGATATTTTTGATTATTTTCTGTACATTGTCAAAAAGCTTCCAGATTCTGTCTGACTATAAAATGGCACAACGCATATTTCCTGCAGTTTTGAATTGCTAATTTAATGTCTTACTTCCGCCATGTCAAATATATTGCTTGCTACTGTAATGAATAGCTGGCGTTTTAACTAAAGGTAGGTTTTGTCCGCTATCTACTCTGCTCTGCTAATGTTAACGCCAGTTAGAAATACCATTCGCGTTCAGATTCTTCTCAACTTGGTTCTTCCAACGGAGATTATGACTTTTTTTCACGCAGATACAATCTTGCGAATAACTTTTCTCTCGAGTGCTCCCAATATTTTCTCATCGTTGTACGTCTTCGTCCATGCTTCAGCGCCGTACAACAGAACGGTGAGAATGAGTGATTTGAGAAGCGTTGTTTTTGTTCATTGAGAGAGAGCACAACTTTTTGACTGCCTACTGCGCCCAAAGTATCATTTTTTGGCATAAATTATTCTTCGCTGAAATTCCAGGCTGACATTATAATGTTGATGCTGGATCCAAGATAGACTAAATTCCTTACCACATCAGATGTATAGTTGCCAACAGTACGTGGTGTCCAAGATGACGGTCCTCTATGTTTGTTGATTCAAGATATTTTGTCTTGCCCTTCTTCACCACCAGACCCATTCTTCGCTACTCTTTTTCAAATTTGGAAAATATTGCGCTGACATTGGTGCTGACAATGTCAATATGATTTGCGTACGGAAGCACAAGATAGTGTCGGAGATATCGATATTTAAAGCACGGAATATTGTATGTGAGGTATTTATAAAGCAGTTCAACAGATTTATGTAATTTGAGTGGTGCTACATGGCGCATGTTCAAGTGAAGATGGCTCACAAAACCAAACAACCCTCCCCCATACTAGTGCGAAATATTAGGGCATTTTTTTTTAAAAAAAGTACTTGTTTTCTTGGGAAAAACGCCAAAAATAAATATAAGCTGTTTTAGAAACTGATAGTAAATTTTGAAAAAACCAAGCCCACATGGGCGTTTTTTGAACGAATTTCGCTGTAATAAAACCAATGCGCATTGCAACGCACGTTGAAGAAACGCGCGTGGATATTTTGTCATATTGTAGAATGCTGAAATTTCCTGAGAAGATTTTTCTCACGTAAAAATTGCCCAAGACAACAAAAATTTCCCTCAGCGTAATTGTTATTATTATTGAGTCTGATTGTTGTTGTCAATATGGTTGTCGCTGTTGTTGTCATTGACAACAAAACAATTTCTAAACACAGCAACAACACGGAAAAAAATAAAAAAAATAAAAAAACAACAAGCAACACAAGTGCCCCACAAAGTGTTGCTGTACTGAACGAATCGTCGTGTTATTGAAAAACTTTATTCAATTTGAAAGCCAACGTTTGAAAAGTAAAAAAAGAGACAAAAACTCCACAAAAAAAGAGAAGGAAGAAGAAAAATTTAAAAATTTCAATTTTCCCACTTAATAGAATTTGATTTTGTTGTTGTTATTCCATTTTGTTTCTTGTTGTTGTTGTTGTTGGTTTGTTGTTATTCATGGTAAACGAATTGAAAAGTACTTGAATAATAATAACTAAATCCGGTAAATCATCATTTGCGCTGTGGTCATATAGTCCTTCGTCGTGGTTTGCTTTTTAAGTTTTTTTTATTTTTCCCTAAATGCGTATGGAAAAATGTTGAGTTGTGTTTGTCGCCCAGTATCTGGTAATCTGCCAAAAATGCCACCCACCGTCATACCCAGCCAGAAGCGTGCAGTCGCTAATGCTATCGTCGTCGTGACAGCGGAACCCAAGATAAATGTAAGTGTGACATGGCACCCATGTCCACCAAACAAAAAGAAAAAAAAATAACGCAAAGCAATAACACTGGCACCAATATCAACACGAACACCAACACTACTACTCGTACCTACAGTAACAACACCAAAAAACACCAACTAAAACGCCATCATAATAAAAAGGTTGATATGCGATGAAAGATGAAAAAAAAAAAAAAAAAATGAACACAAAAATTTTAGACCAAAAATTGCCGCCACTAGCAAAAAAAAACAAAAATCTATTAATTTCATGATAATTTCTTGGCTTGGATTTGCCACGCACAGATTACACTAATGAAGAAAAAAGCTCGGCTGAAATCAAAAAAAGAGCAATTATGCTGCGAAAATTACCTACAATTTCGTCAATTAAATATCCTACACTTTTGGTGTGGTATATTAAAGTACTGACGGGTGGTTTCAGTCGTTTGAAGAGTAATCAAAGACACATTAACTATATCAGATTTTGTTAAGTTTTAGAATGATCTATAGTACCTACATATTTGCTTAGATTGCACGGAAGATCCTCAGTCTTCGATATTCGATTTTTCCATCAATTAATTCAATAAATTCTTTAAAATTGTCCCAACGATTGTTGCAGTAATTTTTATTTTAACCGACTTAATCATCCTCTAATGGGAGACGAGTAGATGCTGATCAAGTAGCAAATTAATTTTGATTCTTTGCCGGTACATGGATCATATAATTTTTTTGCGAAAAAAAGCTTAAGCATCTCTAGTCATGTCAAAAACTTTTTTTCAATCCTTCATCATCAATGCTTGGAACAAGAAACGACATAAAACTTTTCCTCAAAATTTCCCATCGACTGATGCAATGAAATTGAGCCCCGAAACAATCCCTTCCGACGACAAGGGTGCCGATTCATTTTGAGAATAAATTTTAACGTCTTTTCCCATCAATTCATATAATTGAATTGCTTTTGGAAAAAATTCTTACATGGGACCGGAGGTACTTCTGATATATTGCAAGTGGGATTCACAATCCTTCCATCACGAATGTCAGCAAGGTACGACACTCACAAGTTGATGTGTGTATAAAGCTTACGTTTATCGACGAAGATGCTCGAAATATTCACTTTGCCCCGAAAAGCAAATACTCATTTAAAACGAGTCGAATCGTGCCTGAATTTGCAAACAAAAAGTGGGAACATGATTTCTACTACCTATTAAAAAATAAGGAATGCTTATGGGGGCTCTGAATCAATTATGTCATTTTCGGTACAATTGTACTTTTTTCGGTACCTTTGCGTCCTGAAAAATCATCGTCTTTTGCTGCATTTTTAGTACATTTGACGAATTTTCAACACATTTTCAGTACTTTTTCGGTACATTTGGACAATTTATAATAATTACCATTTTTTTTTTTTTGGAATTGAAAATAAATTTTAATTTGTAGATTTTGTGAAAAACATATCTCATTTTGCTAGGGTTTTTGAGATGGCAAAAGTTGGGACCTTTTTTTTTGCAGTAAACTATAGAAAATTTTCGTACATTTAAGTAAAATTGGGTGTTGAAGACAAAAAAGTACATTCGACCTCTAAACAGTACATTTGAAGTCTCGATTCAGTAGATTTTCACAAAAACTAAATGCCATCACTGCTCTGAATCAGCAGCCAATTTCTTTTACTTGGCCTTGAAAAAAATCTGCTCTATGAATTCCGGTAGACTTACATTTGCTTCGGTATTAACTTTTTGATATAGTTCTGGGAAGTACATGTATGTGAACATGGAAGACATTGAAGCCGACGCTAACAATGTCTTCCATGTTAAGCTGCTTGCGATTCAACCTCACATCAAAAAAAATCATTAACTGGAAAAGCCATATATCTAATAAGATACTATGTGTACTCGTCAGTTCACCTAAAATTAGTATAGCCACGTCTTTAGATTCTATTATGCCTTGAAATCAAAAACGGAGTTTATGTCACTTGGGTGTCAGCTCATGCAACATTCTATGATAAGAAAATGTCTGATTCTCAGAATTATAATATCAAACACTGGTTGAAAAGATAACATCTGACATTCAGGAGACGTGTACATTAAAGTCAACAGACACAAAATCGGCTACTATATTTACATATATGTACATATGTGCATATGTGTTTTAGAGAGTAGACGTTTTTTAATCTCGTCCAGCAAAGTTTTTAAATCTATAACTACGAAATAATTAAGTTGTTGAGTGTGCGACTGAAGCTGAGGCCACGATCAAGTGCAGTAAAGTGTGTTAAAGCTAACTCCGCTTAAATAAATAAAGGAGGGTTAAAAAAAAAAACTTAATAAACATAAAAGCGCATAGGTGAGGACTTAGGACAAAATTTATCATCATCTTTGTCGGAAGAATAGACGCGCAGATCCAACAACAACCTTAAAATTTGTATCTCTTCAAGAGACGGAAAGCAACTATATCTGAGAGACGTGAACATAGGGCTCAAATAGAAGTTTTATGTAAATGAAGAGCTTAACGAGTAGCTAAGCGGATTGCTTTGAAATGACTGCAGCAAATTTTAACCGCCGCAACAAGCTATGGATTCGTTTACATAAAAGAGAACAAAATCGGGAACCTTTTGAAAATAGACGAAAATCTATGTTTTCATTGAAAATCTTACTGTTTCCATTGACTTGTAACATTCAGTTTACCAAGGATCTCTAGTTAAGGTGCCCTTTAATCCAAAAACTTTTCAGCTTCTTGGCATGATGAATTATGTGTTGGGAAAACTTATATTAAAAACTAAATCCATAGCCGTTGGATCTGATAATGTTCAACCAGACTTTATCAAACTTCTTCTTCCAACCATGCTTCGGCCTTACGTTTTATGGTTGAAAAAGTTGAAAAAATATAAAAACCGTTGAAAAAAGTTGAATGAGGTTGGAATAAGTCGAAAAAAAAGCATAACAGCTGCAAAGCCTGAAAAAGCCTGAAAGGTAAATAGAAAAATGTTGAAAAAAGTTAAAAGAGATTGAAGAATTGGTTGGAGAATTTTTTATAAGGTTGCATAAACCGAAAAATTTTGAGAAAGTCGAAAAAGTGAATAATATGGGAGTTAATTACGAACAGAAAGCACATATCTGAAGGTTTTCCAAACTATATCCTCCTTAGAGCCACTCTTAGTATTTAATTTGTGATTACAAGCCAAGCTATTTGTAGAAAGCATGAAAATTTCGAATGCTCTGCTTTTAAAAGGTATAGGCTATGCTTCAAAAAACTATCATTTATATCAATGCAGAAAACTTAATAAATTGACTTCATTTTTAGCGCACCTGCGATTTGCTACATCAGCAAATAAAAATAAATTAAATTTTACAATAAACGAGTCAACACAATTTTGTTCATGAATGTGGGCTATGTATCAATGCAATTTAAAATTTATTTTTCTTTGATAACAAATGACACAGATGGGTTTTCTTTACATTCTGCCTAAGCCTGTGTCTAATCAGGCGAGATAAATATATCAAAAGCAATAATATATTTTTTTTAAAAATCAATACCAATTCGAACAAGGGACGTTATTTACTAATGTCCTAGAAACTTTGAAGAAAATAATACTCAAGTTTTTAGGTAAGAAATTCAAAGTTCAAATAACCCCATCAACATGACCTTTTTATGCCATTTTGGTGTCAATTCGATTAAGAAAACAATCAATGCTGTAGCACAGAACAGCGTAAAGGGTTCGCAGTAGATCCCTTCCTGTACAATTTTTAGCTTTTACGACGACAACCTTTGTCAATATTACGAAGTGTTTGAAAAACAGCTCAAAGATTTTGCATAAGTGTTGGTTTTGGGGTGGTTGAAGGATTTCAAGGATTATTGCATATAATATTTCTTAATGAATTCATATTCTTATAAGTCAGAATTTAAATGTTAAGAATTAACCATGACGGCATTAACTGAAAGATATTTACAACAACAAACGATATGTTGAATGGTGAGGGTATAGTCAAAATTGCGGTAGGGATATAAAAATTTGACTTTCGTACCATTAAATTGGTTTTCGGAAGATTTTGCACAAAGAAAAATTGTTTTTTAGCAGATTATTCGGTTAGTGCTTAAAGATGTCGAGAAAGAAATGCAGTTTTTGGCTACAGTTTTGCCCACACCCGCAAAAAAAGAATGGCAATTTCATCGAAAATCTTTTAACTCACATACACTCAACAAAAAACACTAACATTTCCTATTATGTTAACTAGTGTAAACTCATTTAAATATAAATTCTCGTATTAACTCATCTTTCTCAATTTCGCTACCAATTTTCCAGGTGCCTGGCAGGCTGACGTCAGCCGAATTAAGGGCGATGGCACTGCGACAACAACAACAAATTGACTCACAACACCAATTGCTGGCCACGAAGGAGCAACGCTTACGTTTTCTTAAATCACAAGAAGTTCGCAATGCGGTGGCCAATGCTGAAGGCGAACGCCTGCGACGACTACGTGAGCGTGTCGAGGCTCAGGAATCCAAACTAAGACGATTGCGTGCGCTAAGAGGTCAAGTGGATTTGCAGAAGACTTATAATGTTACGCTGAGTGAGTATCATATCCATTTGTACAAGAGTAATGCGAGTAGCAATCTAACAATCTAACAAACTGGCAATCTGGCATTTAAGCTTATGCCAAAGAGTAGGCCAGGCAACAACAACAGCAACAACAACAAATAAACAACATTTACAACAGTGGTGCTGCTTGTGCCTTTTGTGACGTGTTTTAGTGTTGCATTCATTTAGGGCCCACTTAAAAAGTCAACATGCCAAGAAAAAAGAGAAAAATAGAGGAAAAAATCACAACAGCACGGCACAGAACGGAAAGTCAAAAACAAATTAAACAAAATAAAAGTTCTGTTTATGTTAACTTTTATTTGAAACGGCCTTTACTTTCAAGCACACTGTAATATATAGGGTGACTTTTAATAGTTCCACTAAAACAACATGAGAAGCATGGAATTTTTATGAAAAAAGATCTAGACCTCTAGAAAATATTCGTGGCAATGAAAAAAATGTATCGCAGATGCTCATCTCAGAGTCATAGGAGCTTTTCAAACAAACACCATGTTCAAAGATATTTAGAAATCTCCACGATTTCCCAAAAAAAAAATTTTATATTCAATTTTACTTAAGTTATGTCCGAAATCACTTAACTCTGCGTTCGCAGCCTTCAGAGTCTGTTAAAAAATTTGAAATACCTTTTAGAGCAATACATCTTTTAAAACAATTACGGAGTTTATGCTCCAAAGGCCTCATAGGTAGAATAAACTGAACGCAACGAATAAAATCAACCTAAAGTTTCTTAAAGAATAACCGCCCAAGAAATCTTTAACGACAATTAAGGTTTTTCTAGGTAATTGAAACAGAAGAGTTTTTAAGTAATTTGACGGGATTCCATAAGTGGGCGTGACACCTCCCATACAAGCAAAAAACGATTAATGCTTTATTTAGCATACTATTGGAGTAATCCTAATAAAATTTGGTGTAGGGATGTCGGCTACTAAAAACTTTGATATTAAATGGAATTCGACGGGATTGCATCAGTGGACATTGCACCTCTCATGAAAACGAAAGGCTGGAAGCGAGGCATTTACTGACTTTTTCTTCATATGTTTTGACTATATCAACTTTTTTCAACATTTTCCCATTTTCTTTCATTCTCATTGAATCTAAAAAGATTTTTCAACATGTCCTCACAACTTTTTCAACATGTTTCAACTTTTTTTGAGTTTTACAACCTCTTCCAACTTTCAACTTTTTTTGATTTGTTTTTGTTTTCAACCTATTTAAACCTTTATTCAACTTTTTTCGCCATTTTCCACATTTAATCAAGGTCCTTTTCAACTATTTCAACATATTTCAACCTGTTCAATTTTTTCCATTTATTTCTTCTTTTCAACCTTTTTCAATTTTTTTTATACATATCCGACTTGTCAACATTTTTCAATATTTGCCATATTTTTTCGACATATTCAACCTCCTTCAACTTTTTCAATATTTTTCGTATTCTTTCGAGGTAGGTTGTTTAATTTAACTTTTTCCACATTTTCCATATTTTATCAACTTTATCAGCCTTTTTCAACTATTCAACCTCTATCAATTTTATTCGATTTTTGCCACCTCATTCAATTTCTTTCGAGACTTTCAACTTTTCTCGAGTTTTTCAACTTCTTTCAATACTTTCCCTATACTATCGGCTTTATCGACCATTTTCAAATGTTTCGATCTCTTTCAACTTTTTCCATATTTTCAACCTCTTTCAATTTATTTCGATTATTTCAAGCTCATACAACTTCTTTAATTTTTTCAATCTTTTTCAACTATTTCAATATTTTTTCAACCTCTTCCAACTTTTCTCAACCTTTTCCATTTTTTTTTTTCAACTTTTCCAAAATTTTTCGGCTTTTTCAATACTTACAACATTTTCAATATTTATTTGACTTTTTTTAATCTCTTTCGAGAATTTTCTACATTTTCCATATTTTAATTTTCAGCCTTTCTCACACGTTCCAACTTTTTAACTTTTTTCAACCTCTCTTCTATACTTTTTCGACTTATTTAACCTCTTTCAATACTTTGCAACATGCAACCTTAAAAAGAAAATCCGAACTAAGGTCGGGCTGCTGGTATTTTAAAGAACCCGTATCAGTAAAAGCAGATTTTTTTTTCTACAAATTTTTAAATAGTGCAGCACATATCGCCACGTTATGGAATGGTGACACCCTATATAAATATATTGTACGCTTGCAAAAATTTCCATTTCAAGCACATATGTATATTCTATGTAGTAGGGTTAAAATTTATATGCCAACTCTTTGGTGTGTTGGCATGAGAAACCAAATACCATTTTTGTCACTAAATAAATGTTTTTTAAATACTCGTAAAATGAGATTTGCAAAAATTCTTCTTATATTGCAAATGTAAAAGGTTTATCATGTTGTATGCAGCACAGATGATGTGGGCACCATGCAACCATGCGATGACGACCCTTTCTTACCATTTTCTCCTCGCTACCTTGTACTACGAGCATATCCTTGACATTCCGCATTCGAGGAGCAGCAGCACACCATAAACCGTTATTCAAGGTTATCTAAGCTTTTGTCTCCTTCTTCATATGCTTAAAATTGGTTTGGTTCGGTTTGGTTTAGTGCGCTTTGTTGTGCTTTGCCTTGGTAATCAGCATTAGTTCTTATAAATATTTGATCGATTCGGTGTAACCTTCGAAATCCTTTAGTGTGTCCTTTAAAGCAATGCCTTGCAATAAAGGGAATAAAGAAATGAATGAAATAAATTTAAGTTAGCGTTACGCTCGCTGGTGTTTGTATTGAAAAATTGTGTGAAAGCTGCAATAGAAGGGAGGAGAACGAAATGACTCTGAAGAGTTTAACTAAATACTTCTTATTCGCTTGAGATATTTTGTTTCATTTTAAATTTGTTGTGAACAAAGTAAAGGTGCGCTGTCACTTTAAGTTCAAACAAGTGAGGGTGTTATCCTTATTGCTGTTAAATTAATTTTGTGCAACTTTCTAATAACCTCTGGCAAAGTTGAAAATTGAAACTTCTGGTTAAGTAACATCCTACATTATTACTATAAGGAAACAAAATAATTTAATGTTGAAATTCATTTGAAAATTTCAACCTAACGTCAGCTTGTCTATATCCTATATACTTTCACAAAAGTTTCTCATGATTAAATTTAAGACTTTATAGGTTTTTGTGCTGTTGATTAAATTATTCTTCTACTCATGAGTATTTACCAAAAAAAAAAAAAAAATAGGAAGACGTAACAAGTGTGAAATCTGTTACAAATTTGATTATCCTCTTAGTGGTATTAAATGACTTTGCTTTGAAGCTGCTGGGTGGAAAACAAAAAAAGCCAGCTGAAGTTTGTTTTAGCAAAAATGCTCTTTAAACATGCGAAAGTAGGTGTTGATCTCTTTAATGAGTTACAGAAATAACAGGCTGATAAGAAGGAAATACTAAGCAAATATAAGTAATGCGATTTTTGTGCTTTTTAAGTCCCTCATTCGCTTGTCGAAGTATGTCACATAATGTAAAATTCCGTTCTTATTTCGTTAATGGATTAAATTTTTGATTTATGTTAATTAAAATTAAGATTAAATAAACACATGTTAATGAAATACATGTGCCGAACTTCAACAAAATGAATGCGTGAGATGGAGTTCCCAGAAATCAACCCAATTTTCGTTTCATTGACGATGGTGTCATTATTCAACACATAGCCTTAGTTTACTGTCTTTCAGCGATTACTTAAGGGCTTTGCCTTTTTACTGCAAAAATTGCACCTATGTATACAGCCAAACATTATTCACAAGTTGTCATTTGCTTTCTATAATTTCCAATATGTTATTAATTATCTAACGAAAAAACTTTTTAACACCTTCTCCTTCAGGTAACGATCTTGATTCCATAAGAGCCTTATTTAGTGAAAAAGAAAAAGAACTGAGTTTGGCAGTTGCTAAAGTAGAAGCGCTTACCAGACAGTTAGAAGATCTACGACGTGACCGAAGATGCCCACTCAATCTAATAGCAGGAGCAAATGGAGTTGCACAGCAACTACCACCACAAGCCTCAAGAGAATTAGAAAAGCTACGCCGCGAATTGATGGTAAGTTTTCAAATTAAAAAAAAATATCAAAAATATATTCAACCAACTACATTTCTTTCGTAGTATCGCAATCAATTGACGCTACAACAAGATGCACGCCTACATCTGCAACGAGAGGCGTTGCAACAACGACAAGCAGAATTGCGTTCAGTGGATCAACGCATCTATGAGCTACAGACCCGCCTGCAACGTAAGAGAGCGGCGAATATTCAAACAACCGCACAAACGCAAAATCATCAACAGCAATTGCAACAGCAACAACAACAACAACAACAACAACAACACCAGCAGCAACAGCAACAAAAGCTTACACACCAGCAACACCAACAACAGCAACAACAATCCTATCCCACGACGGAAATATCAACAGCAGCATATCAACAGAGCAATCTAACCAAACAGGGTGTTGCTGCATTAAAGCAGCAATTACTACAAAAGCAGCAGCAACAACAACAAACAACAACAACAAACGTGCAACAACAAGCCTCAAAATTTTCGAATATAATCGCGAGAGAACAGAATCGCAACATCCCCAGAGGTAATGTGGCCGCGGTGGAACCCTACATTCACACGCCACAGAAATCCACCATAACATCAACCTCATCGTACCACAGTGCTGGTAATTTATTAAAGCATGCTGCTGCTACGGCTAACACGAATCAGCAAAATCAGCTGATACAAGATCTGACGCACGTTAAACTCAATCTGACGTCGACAACGACGACACACAGCAATAATGCCGCCGCACATCTAAATAATCAAAATCAAAATTTCTTTAGCGGCGCCGAAAGTGATGAGTCTAAATTGGCCAAGAAGATGCTAACAGCAGCGATTTCCACTACAACGAAATCCGTTGTGGAACAACAGAAGGCAGAGCCTGTTATCGAAACGGCGCAGCACATCTACGCTGAAGTTGGTCCAAAGAAGCGAGATCTACTGCGTGATGCTGCCGTTGCTGCTACCAATATGACCACGGCTCATATAGATGTGCCGTTGATTAGTAGCCATCTAATGCCGACGACAACGGCATCAACAGCAACTACTTCAAGCAGTAAAATACCGAAGAGCATAATGGTGAATACACAGGCGCCTTCAATCAGTGCAAAACTCAATAAAACCAATTTGATGCCATCGACGCTGTCACCAACAGTCACTAAAGAAAATTTGTCGGATAATGAAAAGAAACCTGATGTTACGAGAATCGGTGAGACACTTTCTGAGAAAAATACCCCACAACTAACAGTGCATAGCATGCCACTTGGAACAGCCAACAAATCGTTAGCAACTGGCGTCTCAACTGTCAACAGCGCTGCCCCAATTCCAGCCAGTATTTCCGAAAGTGCGCTCATCAAACCTAAGCCCCTCCAACAACAGCTGCCTTTAGGTAACCTGGCAGTTCCACCGCGTAAACCCATCAGCAGTGTGGCACCAACATCGGTGAATAGCTCGATACCGAAAATGATAACCTACAGCCCGAAGGTTAACAGAGTAGCACCAAGTGTAGTAACATCCACGTCATCGGTGGTAGCTGCTGCAGCCGCCGCTCTTGCTGCTAATGCTAACCTAGACCGTCCAGCCTTGCCGCCGAAACCAAGTAAACTCTCACCTACCGAAGCTTCAAGTTCCGAAACCGTAGCATCAACTGTTCTTACAATGTCGACGAGTTCAAACAACGCTGCTAAAAAGTCTCAGACTTCCAGCTCCGATGTACAGTCTATACTTGGCATACAAACGTTAAATATCAATGACAATCTGCCTATTAAAGCTAAACCGCTTACCATACGCAAACAGCCATTGTGCGAACAACCGCGTCTTAAATCATTAACGTCAAGCATGAAACCGCCGCAGCAGAGTTCAAGAAAAATCGATATTCCCGCTGCGTCTGCTTTTCTCTTTCCTAATACGGAAAAACCAGCTGCTACACCTGCTGTCGCCAACGCCATAACTAATAAAGATCATGCGGAAGATGTGGGACGTAGTTTGCCTGAAACTGCACAGTATTCTCCTAATGCGAACTCCAATTCGCCAAATAGCATTTCATCTGCTAGCGTTGATGAGACAGATAAAATGGATTCTTCTCTATCGGAAAAGTCACCAGATAGCCTTAAGCGACGTATGCGTCCAAATTCGACCAATACCTGCACAACTGGCAATAAGCCAAAATTAACACGTCGTGTTAGTTTTGATCCTCTGGCACTGCTACTTGACGCCAGTTTGGAAGGTGAATTGGAATTGGTTAAAAAAACCGCCATGCAAGTGGCGAATCCCAGCGCTGCTAATGATGAAGGTATAACAGCATTACATAATGCCATCTGTGCCGGACACTTTGATATTGTCAGGTAAGAATCATGAGGTCTTTAAGGGTAGTTGGTGGTTAAGTGTATGATTTGGGTTGTTGCGGGCAAGCACTAACTTATTTGCACAACGTCGATTCAGCTACTGCATACTCTTAGAATTAAATTGTAGTAGTCTGACTTATTGTGAAGTCAGTAAGTACAGTTTAGCTATGAAAGCTTTCTTCAGTTGTATAGCTATCTTTCAAAGGGTACTTATTCATATAAAAACTTTTAATTCTTATCACATTTATGTACACATGGGAGCTATTTGTCAATTTATGTGCAAAAAAAATTTATTTGAAATACTCCATCTTTCACAGTTCAGCTACCATAACACTTACTCTTCTTTAGCTATATCACAATAAACACTTTTATAGCTTATATTATGCTCAGCTACTACAACTGAGCTATTTTGCAGTTATCACCTTTTATGTTGAATTTGACTTGACTTCGATCCAGTATTCTGAATGTGAGAGACATAGCTTTAAATTTACTGAAAAGTTTTGCTATTTAGCTACTACAGCTACCTGCATTTGCTTAGCTTTCTTGGAAATAGCATTATTTTATATGTATATATATGATGTTTTAATTATACTGTCAACATTGTTTTTGTATTTTTAGGTTCCTCGTCGAGTTCGGTTGTGATGTCAATGCGCAGGATTCAGATGGTTGGACGCCATTACATTGTGCCGCAAGTTGTAATAATCTTTCAATGGTCAAGTTTTTGGTTGAAAATGGAGCTTGCTTATTTGCGTCAACATTATCAGATCATGAGACACCTGCAGAAAAGTGTGAAGAAGATGAGGAAGGTTTTGACGGTTGCTCCGAGTATTTATACAGTAAGTTTACTAAAAGAGTCAAATTTCTTTTGCCACTAAATTGATAAAAAAATTTAGCATTCTAAGCAACTTTTTTATAAAGTCATTTCCAAGTTTCAATTTTTTGGAATAAAATTAACCCTTAATCGATTCCATATTTTGATTTCTACATAGAAAGGAATTGGCCAAGAAATATATTATTTTATGGCATGCAATTGAAAAATTTTCAATACCAAATCTAAATTTGAACCAAATGGAATCGAAACTGATCTCTTGTTTCATCTAGTCTTCGTAAACTGTTGTTATGACGTTGCTGTTGTTTTTTTTTCTTGGTCAAAATTGATAATAGATATCAACTGACATATCATCCTCGGGAAAATTTTCCAACATATAATTTTTTATTTACGATTTTTGATTTAGAGCTTTTGTGCTAGTTTTGTTAAGTAGGAATCGCTTAACTTTGCGCAAAATATCCAATTTATTCTAAAAATAATTTTCTTATTTATATGAACCCGATGTTCTTAGGCGTTTTGTAAATATTTCTAGCCGAATCAATCAACATTAGTCGAATCAACGAACATTCGCCACTTTGCGTGTCCTTTGCGCTTTAGGGTTAAATAGAACTTAGCGCTAACCGAAAAAACCGCTGCGACCCATTCCTTGAAGTTGCTTAGCGGCAGTGACTGCTCATTTGTGAATGTTCACTTAGTTGTAGTTAAACTTTGCTCTTACATAAAGGCCAAACACTGCACTGCACAAAATTTGTATATAAGTTTTTAGCAGTCCTCAAAATTTTTTGAAACTCTGCTGTACGCACAAAGTTGAAAATGGCTTATATCATTATAAATTCATTGTTATTCTGAAGAAGATGGAAATTTTAACTTATTTTTTTGAAAATAATGCAAACGTCAATTTAAAAAGTTAAGCGAACTATGCCAAAATTTCGAACAGTGTATTTGTAACCAATGGTCTCCACAGAGCATCTAACCACAATTGCGCGCCAAATTTCATAATGAAGTAAAAAAAAATATATCTATGATACTTCCCATATCCTTTATACATTTTAATTTTTAATTTAAGCAGTCTTTTTTTTCAAACAATGAAAAACTTTTCGTTTACCTACGGCACTTTTTACTTTCACTTTCCAGGTATTCAAGAAAAACTTGGTATACTTCATGGTGGTGAAGTGTACGCTGTATTCTCGTATGAGGCACAAAACAGCGACGAATTGACATTTAATGTCAACGAACGCCTGGTTATATTGCGAAAAGGTGATGATGCCGAAAGTGAATGGTGGTGGGCCAAAAATGAACACAATGAAGAAGGCTATGTGCCACGTAATCTGTTGGGGGTATGTACATATATTTGTTATATTTAATTTGATTTTCATAATTAATTATAATTTTATAACCATTGATTGATTGTTGCGTATTTCTATTTCACAGCTCTATCCACGAGTCTCGCCACAGAATTCCAACTTTAATGATTAGCAGTTAATTAAGTTTTGCATATTGAAAAAGAAAGCGGGACGTTTAATACAAAAGCATTACATATCGAAATATTTGTAATCTCCGAAAGAGCTTGATATATTTATTAATTTACAACCACTAAAATATGTAAACGTTAGAACAGGAACAAATATTGTTTTGCCACAAATGTGTCCATAAAATGTGCAACATTTGTAGAGTTTAAGCTTGAATATAACATATATCACGAAACACTTTGTTATATTAATAAAATAACAATTAATCATTAAGTACTTTATAAAAATAACAATAATTAATTATGTAAATGTATGCATACCACAACATGTACTTAATATATTAACAAATCCAATCATATATTTCATATGTATAGCAATACCTACACTTTATATATCATATTAATAATGTTATATAATGAATAATAAATAATTAATAATAATAATTTTTGTGATTTTTTTGTATAAAATTTAAAGAACTCTGCTTAATCTAAAAATATACATTTTTCTTCGCTTCAATAAAAACCTTATTCAATATTAAACATGTATCTATTTATATGGAAAATTTATCTGATATCTCGGAAATACGAGACAGCAGGTAGAGGCAAACAATTGGTGAGTATTGCGAATGTAAAAAAAAAAAATAAAATCGGATAAAATTATATGAATAATAAACAGCAGATTTCTCTCATTCCTCAATGTCAGAATTAAAAAGGGGTATCAACCTCGCTTTATAGACTTTTTTTGAAAATAAACTTCAAGCTTTTTTTTCTTGGTTTTTTTGAAACAGTTTATTTACCGGTCTAAGCGCATGAGAAGTACATCCGCCTGTCGTACGGATCAGTAACCGATTATTAACAACACAGAATGCCTGTTGTAGTGCCGTATTGTCTGTCTATTGAGTGAATCGATGACCGGGACTCAAAAATTTCTTTGAGCGAAATGGCTGTTGGAGAAATTTTCGATCACAAATTCAATCATTAATGTGGTTATGCAGCAGAATTGAATAAAATTTTTAATTGGTTTAAAGCTTCATGCTTAATAGCTAAGAAGGCTGTAATCGTTGTAGTAGCTAAACTCTATGTTTATTATCTATTATTATTAAGTAAAAAGATAAAATATTTATTTCAAATACATATGTAATTCCTTAGTTCATTATGATATTGCAAGAGATCTATGGGGGTGTAATACGTTAATAAAGGGTATTGTAATCATTGCATATTATAAAACAAAGAGAATAAAAAGTGTGTAGTTAGAATTTTATATTTCAAGTCCTCTGAATCGAAATTGTCTCAAGTTAATTCCTGTATTATAAAAGTTAATCATTAGCGATAACTTAGAGTTCTTTGAACCGGAAAATAATTTCATGCGAAGAAGTTACATTTAGCAGTTTTGGAAAACTTATGAGCTTAAGATGGCTTTCATATGCAGCAGAGAGTGAAAATGAGTCCCTTGAAGCGCAAACAATACAAATAATAGCTAAAATATAACTTGTAAAAATGTAAAAAAAAAAAAATTTTAATATTTTTAATGGTTTGAATGCATAGTTTGGATGATGAAGTCTATTTTTGGACCATAACTTTTTTCGAAAAATTTTTTGGTTTTGCGTTAATGATAAAATCGGTTTTGATCAAAATTTAACAATATATCACTTTTATCTGCTAAACTATTAATTTTCAGTGAAAATCGAACGGAGTAAAAAGATCTCAAAATTGCTCAAAGTATTCAGAAAAGCATTTGTTTCTTTACTTTATTACAACAAATTATTTTTTTCAATGACAGCACAAAATCGCCTACAGATAACACAAAAGATACATTATAGTTATGATAATAATAATGATCAGCACAAAAATGTTAAAAAAATTTCAAAAAAAAATTTTTCTGACCAATTTTAAGATCTTTTTACTCATAGATATTTCTGATATAAGTACGAGTATATGCAATATATCAGCTTAACTTAATCTTGTCATTACTAGACGCTTGAGGAGTGAGAGAACGCAACGGCACATGTCCAGTTGTTAAAAATTTTCAGAAATCGTAAAGAGCGGTACATGTCATGAGTTTGAAATTACTTAAAGTTTAATGTAATTAACATGATTCCATCAAAAAACTCAATATGACAGACTACTCGTATGTACATGAGCCGTTCTATTCGCTCACTCCTCACTTAAACCTTTGGTGTAAAAAATGTTTCTTTAAATAAACTTACAAAACGAATTGTGATAAATTTCGCCGTTTTAAAGAAATGTTATGATTTTTCATGATCATAAATCATATAAACAGTTTTGATTTATGGAATTTTTCTTTAAAACATTTGCAATTTTATATATTTTTTTAACAAGTTTTGTATGCATTATAAGAAAATTTCTTCAGTATAGATACTACTTTTTATCAGTGTACATAGTTTGCAAAAAAAAAATACTGTGAACACCGGTTAACTTAGAGATGATTAAGTTTCACAAGTTATATAACACTGAAAATCGCCTACAGATAACACAAAAGATACATTATAGTTATGATAATAATAATGATCAGCACATGTTACTATTTAACCCACACAGCAACACGATTTGCAAAAAATGTTTTGATTAAAACTTAAGTTTCTTTAACGCACACTTTTTCAAATTTGAAGTAAAAAGTCAGGCAGAGTCCACTTTGCGTTATCAAATAATAACTATTAATATACGTGGTCAGTCAAGTATAGTCGCAAGCACCCTACAGCTACAGTAAGATTAAATTTTAATCAATCTTTTTAACTCATGAACATTGAAGAATTTTGAAAAAGAATATATTTCCGCAATGATGGATGTCAGTTTCATCAATAATAGCGATAGGTCAAAATACTTTTTTTTTTAATTTCAGTACACATAAGAGAAAGTGTCATATAGGACAGGTAGCCATAATAAACATTGCTCTTTTTGGAGATATTTTTTATTTACAAAAAGAACAAAAAAATTCGGTCATTTTGTTTCATACATTCATACATTGGTTATTTAATATTTCACGTTTTAAACCCTTCAACGACTTTGATAGGCGTAAATTTTGAAATGTGGAAGAAGTTAAAATAATTTTCAAAAAGTTGAAACATATAGTATATCGGATATCATATATGTCGACTAATTCGAAAAATACTGAAATAGTCAAACAATGTTGAAAAGGTTCAAACGTTCAAAAACTTTTCAAAAAGTTGGGTTAGTGCAATCAAATTTCTTAACACAAATATGGTCAGAAGATTGTGACTGCACATGGGAAATTGCCAAAATAAAATGTTTCACATTCAAATATCGATTTTGATAATGAAAGCATTTACATCAACGAAGTCAAAACATCACTTGCGGGGTCGAAGCGTTTCTAGGAAAATCCAAAAACTAATTTTTTGAGTGGCGAAAGTATTTCTTGTGATATATCCATAAAATTGAGATATAAACCAAATATACTAGATGTTAAGTAACGGTATATTTTTCACAGCGCTAGTGCTATGAAAAAATTACACCCGAAATCACTTGTTCACACATTAAAAATTCAAAGTCATCATAATAAAATCTCTTCAATTAATATGCCTATCCCAGAAAGTGTAGGCTACAAAATGTAAACAAAAAATGATCTTCAAAAGTTTCATTTAACTGTTTTATAATTTCATAGTTTAGTATTAGTCGCGAGCTTGGGTTGTCAACAACGTATCACAAAAGATAATAAAAATCGCTTATATTTACGTATACGCGAATCGTGGTGGTGATAACTTTATTGATTAATATTCATTTTTGTTAAAATAAAGAGCTACAAGTTCTTGGTGGAGAGAATTATATAAAGTAATAAATCTTCTCTGCAGTTAAATGGTAATAAAAATAATAGATTGATTATTTTTTTCATTATATTATTCAGCTAAACGGATTTGAAATTAATATAACAATATCTTTGCTTTGAATGAAAGATAACCGATATAGAAATAATAATAATGATTTGTGGAATATTTTTATGAAAATGTGCTGAGCGACCTATTACCTCTAGATTCAAATACTCAAAATAAGTTTGGAAGAGTAAAATTGTTCAGGGAATATTCAGTCAACAATAAAAATGGATAAATTCACACTATTTTACTAAATTATTATGAAAGATATTGTGAAAAGAATTTATGATATTAATTCCTAAACAAAGCTCGTCTATCGTTGAATTATTTAAAAGTGATTTTTTGACAATTTAAAATTTTTAATTTTGGCAAATGAAAAATTGTCCCAAAATAGCTTAAACAATCAGACAAAATAGAAATTAATGTATTTCTAATGGACAAAACTTAATTTCGAGAAATTGTTAGCACATAATTGTTGAAATTACGCGTTTTTTTTTCAAATGCTTAAGAACAAACTTCTACCCCATTATAAATTTTGTATTAAATTAAACTGCATCATTATATTGCCATTAGCTCATTCTCATATATGTACGTACATACATATGTATACTGGGTGTCCCATTTATCTTGAGACTTATTTTAGTATAATGTATGACGTAACAAGTGAAGGACTGATAGTGGCGCAGTAACAACAGCCGATTGAAACTTTAAATTAAGGGCTTTCTCCGACTTTTAAGTTCATTTGAACTTAAATAGCATACATTATTTGAAAAAGATTCAATTTAGGCTTACACTTTAAGATATAGGTAGACGATATTCAATCACTCACAATAACTCAAATTTTACAAATATTAAATCGTTTTTGGAATACTAATGCATTATACTTTTGTTTAATAACAAACTTTAGCTATTACAAAAAATAAAGCCTTCTTAGCTATTCAACTTGAAGCTTTAACACTTAATTACTTATCTCATTTTAACAACGCTTGTTACTTAACTTCAGCGTTTTGGGCAACGCTTGAAGAAATCAATTTTTTTAAATAATTTAGTGTTGAAAAATAAGATATAAAAATATTTTTTTTGCAAATAAAATAATACAAATTTTTATTTTGAGGTCAAAAATGTGTCTCTTTAAAAAGTTATTGAAAAAAAAAAGCAAAAACAGCGTCGTCATTTTTACGAAGATAAGTAATTAAGGGTTAAGCCAAGTAAAACGCTTATTCACTAGTAGGTAGATGTCTTATTTAATGTCATTTTCAAAATCATTTGATGTCAACTTTTTTTAATTTAATAGAGAACCTATATTTTTATAAGCAAATTCGAATAATTGAGAAAAAAAATAAAAAAAATTGTCAAATTTGGGCTTAAATTGTTCAAGTTATAAATACATGAAATATTTGAACACAAATTACCTTTAATAAAACTTTATAATGCCATTGGCTAGTGTTTTGAAAATGATGAAATTTTTGTTATAAAGTTTTTTATTTGTAAAGCATTTTTTTTTGTATTTCGAGTTACTACTTAGTCGCAAGACATATGGAACACCCAGTATACCTTTACGAATTTAAGCAAATAATGTTGAAGTCATTACGCGTGTCTGAAATTCTAGTATTTGCGATCTTCCGATGAATTCCGGTTTTTTACTATTTCAATGACTGGCACGTTTTTTTTTTCTTACGCGTATTTAGAATTCAGGCTTAGCTATTTCCAATTTGCAAGCCATAGAAGCAAGTGACAATAGATTTTTAATTGTATGAGAAAAGCTCATAAGATTATTTTTGCTTGAGGTATTTTACCAAACCAAATATAGTTCCAGCTTTATCTTGCATAGATTTAATAATTTTTTTTTTTTAATTTTAAAAAGCTCACAAAAGTTGAAGCATAAATTAAGACCTAATTAACTCTTGTGTATAAGAATTTTCAAGCTTAAAAATTCAATATTGAAATGTTTTATTCAATAATGTTTTAATGACTTTTCAGGAGCTAAAATATGTCATCTTCTTATTTGCGGTGGGCACTATTTCTCAATATGCACCACAAGTTGACAGCTCAAAGATTCTGGCTGCTTATCCGTTCCCAGGAAAAAGTCATTTCTCAATGCACAATGCTCTGATTGAATCATTAGTGAAAAAAGGACATCAGGTATATTACATTTTAAGATATTGTATATAAGGAAAAAAAAGCTAAACTATTGATTAACCGGCAGGTTACCATGATAACAGCATTTACTTTAAAGCCACTTAACCTTGGCAGCAACTATACGGAAATACTCATCGATCCACCCTACGATTTTTGGGCGGACAGTAAGTTCTTCAGCTTAGAAATACTCAGAAAAAAGAGCATTACCAATTATTTTTTTTTTAATTTTTCAGTTAAGCAATTCTTTACCGTTGATAATCTCTTCGAACTTACCAAAATGGATACTATGGATTTTGTTAAAATGGTCAAAGTCATTGGTTATAAGACAACGGAATATGCTCTGCAGCAGCCAAAAGTTCAAGAGCTTATCCATGCAAAAAAGACCGATGGAGTCTTTGATCTTTTGCTTGCCGAACAATTTTATCAAGAACCTTTTCTAGCGTTGGCTTACAAATACAATATACCAATTGTCACCAGTAGCACATTGGGATTTGAAAATCACATGAGTCAACAGATGGGTATCATTACTCCATGGTCATTTGTACCACATGGTTTTATGCCATTCACTGATAAAATGAATTTCATGGAACGACTGAAAAACTCTTTCTTTTCATTGTATGAAGACTTAGAAAGAGAATTCGTGTATTTTCCCATAATGGATAAGATTGTCGATAAGTATTTTTCTCATTTGCCAGGTGAGAAACGTTTTAATACTACAAAATTTTCCTAAGCAGTTTTGCGAGAAATGAATTGAGTTTACTTGAGTTGAGTTGAGTTGACTTGACTTGACTTGACTTGAGTTGAGTTGAGTTGAGTTGAGTTGAGTTGAGTTGAGTTGAGTTGAGTTGAGTTGAGTTGAGTTGAGTTGAGTTGAGTTGAGTTGAGTTGAGTTGAGTTGAGTTGAGTTGAGTTGAGTTGAGTTGAGTTGAGTTGAGTTGACGTAAAAGCCAACACATGGATTAAGAGTTAGCGGCGAAATTATTTATAGAACACCAAAGGTTAAGAGTTTTTCATATGTGTATGGCAAAGTTGTGACTCTACCACTTGGATGTGGTTGCAAACGAGAGTCATTGAGCCCAAAAACATATTGCCTTATTATGTATTACAAAAAAAACACATAACTTTACTGGAATTCCACAAATAAGCCCGCTGATGTCCATCCATCTAAAACGCCCGGTTTTATATTATGATGCTACAACTAGATTTTTTTTTTTGTGTATTTTGTATTATTATACGATTTTAATCACACTTCGCTATCAAATAAGTACTAATATATCTTCGAATTTCAGTGAAACTACCAAAGGTCACAAAAATGGAGAAAACAGTCTCTGTCATACTACTCAACAGTCATATACCTTTGACAACTGTACGGCCCTCAGCTGGTAATATGATACAAGTTGGTGGTCTTCATTTGAAACCAGCAAAACGTTTACCTGATGATATGCAAAAGTTCTTGGACGACGCAGAAGAAGGCGCTATTTATTTCAGTTTAGGTATTCTATAAAACAATTAACCAAAATGAATTTCTATATTGAAACACCAAAATCTTTGCAATATCAGGCACCCAAGTTGAAAGTAAAGATATGCCAGCTGACAAATTGAAATTGTTTTTGGAAGTTTTCGGTAGCTTGAAACAACGTGTTCTCTGGAAATTCGAAAATGAAAGTTTGCCCGATATACCCAAAAATGTCATGATCAAGAAATGGTTGCCACAACCTGATATCTTAGGGCATCCAAACATAAAAATTTTCATTACACACGGTGGTCTTTTTGGTACACAAGAAGGTGTTTATAATGCCGTGCCCATGTTGGGTATGCCATTCTACTGTGATCAGGTTAGTTTATTAAGGAAAATACTTTCAATGGCTAGTTATAAACTTTAACTTTTTTACAGCACCTTAATATGAACAAAGCCGTGCAGGGTGGTTATGCCATTAGTGTACATTTTCAATCTATAACCAAGGAAATATTGAAAGAAAATCTGCAGGAATTATTGCAAAATCCTTCGTATAAGCAAAACGTGGAGCGCGTAT
Organism: Meiosimyza decipiens; assembly: GCA_963680825.1. Taxonomy (NCBI): domain Eukaryota; kingdom Metazoa; phylum Arthropoda; class Insecta; order Diptera; family Lauxaniidae; genus Meiosimyza; species Meiosimyza decipiens. The sequence goes on along the minus strand of OY804261.1, from coordinate 68,883,615 downwards.
CCCAAGTTTTTCGCGATCGGCCAATGAGTGCACGTGATACTGCGATCTATTGGATTGAATACGTGATACGTCATAAGGGTGCACCACATTTACGTTCCGCTGGCTTGGATTTGAGTTGGTATCAATTCTATTTGCTCGATGTGATAGCTTTTGTTGCTGCTGGCGTATTTCTGGTGCTGGCATTGTTGGCGTTTTTGGTGCGCCGTATAATAGGCGCTAGTAAGGCGACAATGAAAGTAAAGCGACAGTAATGCTTAATTTCTTATAAAATATTGATGCCATAAATGGTGATTCAAAAATTAAAACTTTTACGCCACTAATTAATTTTTACATCACAGATAAATGTTGAAATAAAGCTCATTGCTAAGTAAATACACTTCATACATTTATACCACTTAATTCAATTTTTAATTAAATGTAAATAAAATAAAATATTGCGGATAGGGAATGACTGTATACAGTTTGCAGTCGTTTATTTAATAGAAAATCCGAAATTTAATAGAAAGGCCACGCGAATCGAACATTGACCTTTGTTCAATATCAAAAGAATTTTTGACTTGACATAAAAATTTCAAAAAATTTAGAAACAAAAATTAAAACACTCACCCCACGGTAGATTTCCTGCTTTACTATAAATGCACTGGCCTTCGCGAAACATTTTGAAATCACTGCAAAATACCGTTGAAGAAACAACAGCTTATGTTGAGCTTAACAGCAACTGCAATACACTTACACTACCACTACCTCTTTAACTTTACAACGGGTTGCTGACCGAACTACCTTCGTGTTTCACGATTTTCGATGCATTTATTTTAATAAATATAAAACAAAAACCGATAAAATTTTGGTAAATGATATTAAATTTTAAGCACTTGTTGCTTTTTTAAGCAACTGAAAAGCATTTCACGAAAGTACATTTCATTTCGCAGCAGAAAATAAAACACTGCACTGGCAATAGCAAGTGCCGGCCAGCTCTGCCGACGGCACGGCTTTCATTTCGATTTGCATTTTTATGCAATTTCATTTCAACATTTTCCTAAATTTATAACAAAAAAATCACGAAAACATAAATTTCACTTTTTTAAAATACCTTAACATTAATAAAGATTACGAAAAATTGAATTTGAAAAAATGAACGTACATTTGACACATAAAATTAAAACTTATTGAAGATAGTGGATTAGCGTTGCCAGCCACTCATTCGGTGCAACGACTGTCGTGGTTCATTTATGACAAGAAAACTGCGGGAGTTTATGAAAAAAAGGGAATTTATTTTATAGTTTCAAATTTTTATGTTAGAAATTCTAAGTGTTTATAAGTTACTTAAAAATCATTTGATGTATGCTTTAACTCTGAAATAATGAGAGCAGGTTTGAACTGCTTGCTGCAAGCGGGTTAGTTGATTTTTCAATAACTTTACATCGGAAAAAACCTCCGAGTTGCACTCTGGGAGTGCCGACAGAAGTGAAAACTTGAAATAATATTTTCGAATTTTTTTTTACCTTATGTTTTGTAATGTTTATTGAATAATTTTCCACGAATTGTTTTATTTATCAATATAAAGTACTATCATGTTTTTGGTAAATTACAATATTTATTTATTGCGCTATCTTACACATAAAATAAGAAAATTACATTTCAGTATTATTACAATTACTTTACAAAAATAAGTTAAAAATTTCAACAACTCTTGCACCATCATCACTGCCAGCGTTATTGCCAATTTCTAAAACTGATACAATTGGTTTATGGTAGCTAAAGTAGGATACGAACAGTTTTGATTCGAATTTTTCTGGATTTTTCTTCCTGAGAATCATCCGATATTTCTTTTTTTTTCCATATTTGAGAAAAATCTAAAATAGAAAATAAACATTATACATGTGCAATGCTTGAAAGAGTTGAAAAAAAAGGGAATATTTCCACGCTTATACCTCCGCTTCTGGTCAACGGATTTTGGATCTAATAATTTTCCGTAACTCTGCATGATGAGTACTTCAATTTGATATAGAATTTGTTGCTGTAGCTGTTCTAGATCGCGTCAACTAAGCCTTACCTTCGAGGAATAAATATATAGATTATTATGCGGTGACGGTTACGGTGGCGGTAGCGCGAGTTTATACTTTTTTCCTCAGCTGCGAATGCTTTCTTATGGAGGTGCACAACGTGCCATAAGAAGTTTTCACTTCAAAAAACCATTTAATTTCAATTTGAAAGTTGAATGGAAACCTGAATTTTTGCCACAAAATATTTGAAAATTCTTTTGGAATTTGGGCAAGTTAAGAAATTTTTAGCATCTTTGAAATTATTTCTTAACTTTATTGCAAATAATTTGATATTGAAATATTTTTTGTTGCAGCAAACCTAGGTACTATTTTTGAATGTTTGGGATATTCAATCCAAGGAACTCTTGTTTTTGACTTCTACAAAGTTGAAGTAAAAAAAATTGAATGATGAAAAATTGGGTAAGAATTGGATGACAGCAGGCTTAGCAACTAAATATTTGAATTTTCTTTCAATGCTTACCGTCGTTCCGTGACAATCCAACCTTCTCGTCCAACTTTTTTTCTGCTCAACTCGTTTCCATTCAAATCTTTTCCTTTTTAATTGCTGATACTTACACATCTTTATTATCTTAAGACTTTTTTCCCAAGTTTTTAGCTTGTGCGCCTTTTTAAAGTTTATTTTTACACTTTTGGAAACATTAGTCAAAAAGATAAAATTTCTTCTACTAAAAACATTAAGAGCTACTTACAACTCTTCTTTTTATAAAAGTTTAGTTAAACTTAACCTAAAAAAATTTCTTACGAGTAAAAGTTTATTGCAAGCTCTGCATTTTTCCCATTTTTACTTTAAAAACTACAACGACATGATAATTTTTTTCATATAGAGGTAGTTGGAGAAGGGTAGAAACCTGATATCTTGATTCACGCCCCAGAAACTGGGAAAAGTACGTATTCGTAAGACTTTTGGAATTTTTGCTTCTTTGAACGGAATATACTTCCAGATGTCCAGGCCACGTGGTCTGCCCTCTGAGTCCTTGTAGTGACTTGGAATGTAGAAAACAAAGACATCCAACTATATGTCGTCCAATGTATCAAACTTTTTTGTAGTCCAATTTGTCATAAGTTCAAAATAGACCTTTTCCTTGTATAAATAACCAAAAACAAATTTCAAAAACTATATCTTAAAATCTTGGAATAAAAAGGCTCTACTTGAAGATTTTTATAGTAAAATTACGAAAAATAGTTTCAAAGCTTTTCATAGGTGTTACAAATTTGTTGACTTCCAGAAATTTCATAAGAATTCTTAAAAATTACTTAGATATTATCAAGTTTCTGTACATTTCAATGTATATGTAATACATATATACATACATATATACAAATAAACTCAAAAAATTTTAACGAGCAAAAATTCGTGGCATTTCTCTTAAAAAGTTTGAAAAATATAGCTGACCCACTAGCAGAAAGCATTTGAAACGAATTTCTACTATGCCAGAGTTAAAACAAATAAAATATGAATCTTATGATGACATCACATTTCAACAAAATATTTAAGAATTTACAAATAAATCCCTTATTTTTCATAAATTCCCGCAAATTTCTTTACACAGAAAAACCACTACAGTCGTTGCCCCGATTAAGAGGTTGGCCACGCTAATCAATTGACATCAGTTAGTTTTATATGAAAGGTGCGCGTTAATGTTTTCAATTCAATTTTCCGTATTCTTTATTGCTGTTAATTATGTAGCGAGGTGCTTTAATATAGTGAAATTAATTTATTCGTGAGTTTTTCGTAGTAAATTTATCAAAATGTTTAAGTGAAATTGCATGAAAATGCAAATATAAATGAAAGCAGTGCGGCGGCAGAGTTGGCTGGCACTGCTGCTGCAAGTCTATTGCTTTATTTTCGATTGCAAAATGAAATGTAATTTCTTGAAAAGCTTTGCAATTGCTTAAAAAAGCAGCAAGTGTTCAAAATTTAATATCAATTACCAAAAATTTATGAGTGTTTGTTTTAAATTTAATAAAATAAATTTGTTGAAAATCGTGAAATACGAATGCATTTCGGTTGCTGGTCGTTAAAAAGTTAAAGAGGCATTAGCAATGTAAGTGTATTGCAGTTGCTGCTAGACTGGAAGATCCATTGCTGTTATTTTCAAAACTACATATTTTGCAGTGTGATCAAACTGTTCACAGTTTCACAGAGCAGTACATTTATAACAATGACTGGAAATGTACCGTGGGGTAAGATTTTTAACTTTAATATTAAAATAATAATTAGTGCAAAATATTTTAAACGGTGATGCCAATTACAAGGATATTAGCAAAACAATCATATCCGCTTACAGCGCCACTTATATAATTAATGGTAATAATACATAATTAGTAACACTAATACTAATTATTTATATAATAAAAAACAAATCAAACGATATTTAAGTGGGGGGCGATCAAAACTGTGCTTTGATTATTTCACACTGACATCACTGAATTACACATGATAATCTTGTTCCCAAAATATATATAATATGAATTTGTAGAAAAATTACGAAAAAGATTAAAATTTCACATCCATTATTTTTATAACATTATGTACGTACTTAACTTTCACATTATCCTATTATATATAAAATATTGGAAATACTTTGATTTTAAACGGTAAATTATAAGAAGTTTTATCAAATTTTGTCACCTATGAATACATTTTTGTTCTATAAGTTTTAAGACCCAAAGTATCTGATAAGTTTAATTTTTTATACATTTTTGGACTGATTTCACCCCATATAGTACATGTCTAAAAAAGTTATTTATTTTTAAAAATTTTATTAAAAATTTATGAACATTTTGAGGAACACAATTAAATATGATATATAAACTAGTGTTTTGTAATACAATTTTTGATTCAAGTGCAAAATTTTAAAAACTCCACTTTAATAGAGGTTTGGTTTTTAAGGTAACAAATAACTAATGCAGTAATTTAGAATAAGGCTTACGCAAATTGGTATTGATCCGGCAACAATTCTTTTAACTCGATTCTGAAAAAGTTTGAAAATATCGTATATATTTCGTTTCTAGAATTTTTTTGCGTGTTATTTTTGTATGCCATCATTTAATATGTGGTTTTTTATTTTAAAACAAAAAAAAAATAATTTATGCTTTCTAGCACTTAGCTTTAGCGTTTTTAGCGCTTGCATTTAGTGGCTGATGACCATGGACTTCTTTACCTTCTTCTCTTTCTTCTCATGAGTAATGGTAACCTCCTCTGTAAGCAAAAAGAAAAATTATTTATTATTAATTCTATTCTAATCTATCCTATTTTAAAATATATAAATTAAATATCACTCCACTTTAGTTTAAATTTTATAATTACCTTCGAATTTTGTTGGCAACTGCTTTATGGTCTCAATGGTCCTGAAGTTCTTCTCACCGGGCTCGATAATTTCTTCTTCGTACTCCTCAACGATTTCTTCTTCATCGGTATCATCAGGATTGACCTTGCATGGCACGGCATCATAGATGGTCTTGACTGCCTTCTTGACAATACCTTCAGAGGTAACAGTAGTATAATGATATTCAGTACCACCCTCGATCTTAATCGTCTCAACAGTTGTAACATCACCAGGGTTTTCAGAAGGTACAACCTTCTTGGTGCCAGATTCTGACCTCAATTTCTTGGGAGTAGCAACATTCTTATGCTTTTCAGCATCCTTCAAAGTTTTCTTATATACCCTTATCTCCTCTTCGGTCAATTCGGTCTCCTCTTCTGCATAGACGGTTTTAGTTGTGGTAATAGTCTTACCCGATTCCAAAGTGGTCGAATAGGTATACTCTACACCACCGGCTACACGTTTTGAGTCCACAGTGGTAGTATCATTTTCAATAAAATCTGGTGGTGGTGGTGGTATAGCAGACTTGCCCTTCTTCTTAGATTGCTTCTTAGAATCCTTACTATCGCTGGTATTGGATGACTGCGAGATGGCCTTAATATTTTGCTCTTGCACTGAATTCTTGCGAACGGTGCGATTATCTTCAGTGTACTCAACATTTTCGGTAACACGACGAGATTCTTCATATGATGACTCTTGTTTGGTGTTCTTTTTCTGTACAATCTTATGGGATTCAGTTGAATCGGTTGACTCAACAGAAGATTTCCGTGTAATCTGTTGCTTCTTGGATTTAGGTTTCTCTGCAACCTGCTTGGAGTTGTCAAAGCCCACTTCCTGCGGCACCGAATCAAAGAACGTTTTAGTACGCATACTCTTGGAACCGTCCGCGTTGATAGTGGTGTAAACTTCTTCATAACCACCTTCAATTGTACGTGTCAACATTGTAGTATTCTTATCAATGCGTATCTCCTTGTTAAGCCTGGACTTAATCAGCTTCTTGTTGACGGCCTCATTTCTCAAATCCTCTTCAGAGCATGGCTTTGGATCAAAGAAAGTTCTCACTTGGGTTTTAACCGTACCATTTGGTTGAGGTGTAGTAGTGTGCATTTCAAAGCCTCCATCAATGAGTTTATATTGAGTGCTGGCATTCGTGGCTGGATCGTATTCGATCTTGCCATCTTCAATATCGGCGGAGGTTAACAAGCGTTCTGCACAGTCGTTGTAATGATGGTAGGTGTGGTGTTGTTTTGATAAAGGTGTAATTGGTGAGGGGTGTAAAAGTGTGTTTGTGGTAAAAGAAATTGTGTTTTTTAAAAATTTTGTTTAAGTGTTGTATTTAAAGAGAGCTAGTGGCCATTGTTAAATTGTTTAAGATAAAGCGTTTTTAAGCCAAATTACCAATTAGTTTCTTCTAAAGCCAAAGTCTTTACAACTCTTTTCTTGAGCATTTTTTGTTAGCATTATTTAGATAATTCCGAAGCGTTAGTCTACTAATTGCGGTGTTAATACAAAACACACGTTTATTATTCTCTACAACTGGTTATGTCTTACACTTAAGAATATCAATTTAATTCAATAGTCCTAATGTTATAATATGTATTGAACTCTTCTATGTCAAATCCTTCAAGATTTTTAAAACCCATAAAAAAATTATTTTCATTTCAAGTATCTTCCAAATGCTTAACGAAACGATACTTCTTTCTAAGCTGTATGAATTACTATGAAACTGAACTATTAAGTCATATTGTGCTTGACAATTTCATTAAACTTTAAATCTTGAAAGAAGGTATAGAGCAATTTTTCCATTGTACGACAATATTATATAATAATAAAACTACTAATTTATCGAGGTTTCTTCCATAATATAAAAACGCCCACCTATTAGTCAAATTAGTCGATTAATTTAAAAAAATCTCTACTTAGGGTCATTCATCTAATGGTAAATTAAATCTTTAATTTGGTATTTAATAGGCAGCTTGATATGTTGAATGTAATCTCCCCGAAATTTCAATAAATCTCCCACTTAGATATAACGAAAATCTTTCATAAGATTGTTAATTCATTAAGATACATATGTATATACATATATTATGTATTCCTTTTGAGGCACATATGTTTGTACTACAACATATTCTGTTTATGTAAAAAAAAATGTCCACTAATTTCTAAATAGAATTCTATAACATTCTTAGCTACTCTCATACATCTACTGGCTGCGGTAAAGCTGTATCACTAAATTTTACTACAAGACCCGCTGGTACAAGGCAACTATAGTATGTCGAGAGTTTCAGTAATTGTTATTTAAATTTTCTCAATGCCTTTTGTCGAGTCTTGAACGATGTTGGGTGTTGTAGTTGTGGTTGGTGTTGTTGTTGTGGTCCTTGTTGCTGTTGTGGTGTTATCGGTTGTTTCTGTTGTTTAGACTGTTGTGCTTGTTCTATTTTTTGCGACTCATTCTGTGTTGTTATTTGATTAGTTTTAGCACCATTTTCCACCACATTTTCGACCTTAGCCGCTAGCGATGGTTCCAATAGCGCACCTGATATATCTTGCACGAAAAGTTTTGTTACAATATGATTATTTGAAGTCAAGCGATCTGCTGCAATAAGTATATTACAAATATCGAAAAGCGGGAAAAAACTGTTATTATATAGAAGCGTTATTAGTTTTATTGGTTTCTTGTTTATTGATGTCTTTTTTTAAGTATAGTTTAAGGCGTTTTGATTAAGCTTGCAATGTGAACAAAAAAAAAGTATAGGATAGCAGTAAATACAAATAAATTTCTAGCAAATGATAATTATGTTATATGATTTGGTCCCTCTGCGAATTTTTTTTTTTTTATTTCAAGCGATGGTATCGAAGTTTTTGGAATTTTCTGTTCACCTTCACTAAATTTTTCAATCAAATCTTATTGAATTTTATGGATAGGTAGAATTATGTATATCTCAGTTAGATTTGACAGAAAAATCCTGCTTGGACTTATAGGAAAATTCCTGCTGGGGTTTAAGAGAGAATATAAAAGAGATACATATGTTTTTGCTTAATCGAGAGAGTGAGCGAGCGGTTACAGTATTGACAAAAATTTTGAGTCAAAATAAAAGGAAAAAAGACTGTAGGCAGTTGATGCAATGATGCAATTTCTTAGTTGCATTATAAAATTTTCGAATATCTGGAAAATCAGAATTTATATAAAAAAAGTCTAGACATAGCTTAAATAGTCAAAAGCATTTACATTTTAAATGTTATTTAATTATTATACTCCTGCCTATTGGTTAAATAGAAATGAAGATAAGCAAAAATCATAGTTTTGAGATTTCTACAAAAATTAAACTTGTACTAATAATACTAATAATATTACTATATCAGTGGTCGTTCATATGTTTCGATATCATATTTTGAACTTTTTAATCCCCTTGTCCTAAAACACCAATTCAATTTATATTCACGAAATGATTTGAAAATATATATAAGACAAAAGACAGTATATCTATTGCAAACAATTTTTAGAAATTGGGGGAGAGACAGATTAAAAAATGTAACAAATATTTTTTTTAAAGCTGAAAATGAGAAAATTTTACAAAATATACTACAACATCAGATATAAAACTTAAGATGACAGAAAAAATGCAGTGATACTTTTTTTTCAGTATAAATCATATTTTAATAAATCAAACTTACAGTGAGTGATCATTTCTTTAGAAAATACAACAAAATGATGATGATTTCAGTTTTAGGTTGATTTCAACGCATTGAAAACACACACAATTCCATTTGATTGAGAAGTATTTTATAAAATAAAAAAATCTTTTTTTTTTAAATAAGAAAAAGGAACACGAACCATAACATTTTTTTTTTCGAGTGCAATACTAAAAAAAGTTTAAACAAAAGTATTTACATAATGAAAAGTGAATAATTTAACAATTGCAATTTTAATGAATTTTTATTAATTTTTTTTGTTTTTTAAACATATGAATAAAATTAAAAATATTTTATATTTTATAGTAAAAATGTTACTTTACAAAAACTTATGCTTTTTTTTATTTTAGTGAACACACTTATGGCACTAACTGTTTGTTGTGGCTGAGTGTTTATTTTTTTTTTAATTTTCGAGTACAGGGTGTTTATTATGTGTGTGCACTTATTTTTAGTAAAATTAAAATACGCGTATACTAAGTAAATATTATTTTAAAATAGATTGGTGTTTTTTTATAAAAAAAAATTGTGTATGTTTGTATGCGTGTATGTTTTTGTGTGTTTATCAAAACCTTCATTATTCATTTTTCTATATGTTATATCAAAAAATAAAATATTTTTTTTAAAAAAAGAAATATTCGTTTTTAATATGGATATATAGAGAAAGAATGAAACTTTCTTTATGAACTACCAGACTTATCATCCTCTTGGGATGGTTTCGTATCCAATGTTTGTGTAATCTTCTTCCAGATATTTTCGAAGGAATCTTTTCCAGAGTAATCGATCTGTCCTGATTCCCAGCATTGACGACGCATTAGCTGTTCGTAAGCTTCCTGTTCGGGAGTACGTTGTTCACCCAAACGCAACTGTGAGAGAGCTCCAGCTAAACCAGCCTAGAAAATATAGAGCAATTATTTATTATTTCGCAAAAAATTTTGACACATTTCTACAACATAAGGCCAAATCTAGATTAACGCTTTGAACAAGATTACAAAAAATTTGTTAAACTTCAAGCAGTGGTGGCGCATTACTCAATGATATCGAAACTTCAATGTCGATTACTATAAATTTGTTTGATTTCGGGGTGAAATCATCCCGTTTAACCACATCCGCTTGAAGCTGTGGAGTGATTTGAGTTAATCTAGATTAAAACGGCCCAATTTATAATATATTACAAAAATTAGTACAGTTTTTAATGAACTTTTTGTTAGGGAAAACATTTACAAACATAAGTGCGTCTATTCTTTTTATACAATTACAAACACATAAGCCATTTATATATTTATATCGGCTGTTAGCGGTGAGAGTTTGAGTTATTGATGATTTAAATTTCATATGCACAAATTGTTCGCGTCAAAAAACAGCTTAAGTCCCGTATAACAAGATTTTATGTGACCAAGCCATTTTTAAGTTATTTAAAATATTCAGTTGAAACTGTCATTAGATGTGATGGACCAAGCAAATGTATTAATAGTATGACCTAATTAGACTTCTTTTACCAGCTTAACGAAGTTGCGCTATCAAGTTTGGGATATCTTGACCTCAAACTGAATGATGATTTCCATGATCTTTAAAATGTTCGTCCTTTCTACCACGTTAATGAATTGTAGATTTCTTTTATTTTTAGCCTTACTTTGGTCGTAGAATATCCCTTGTCTATCCGAATTTCGAAATATGTACGCTCAAAATGGTCAAATGTTTAACAGATTTTTTTAGATTATAGTAAGGAAAGAGATTGTAGAGGTCATAAAAATTAGCTTGTAAATGTTTCACTAATATCTCGAAATTATAACCCTCAAATATTTTTTTCAAATGCTGCGTATTTTCTTTTAACTATTCTGGCAGTATAATGATGTGTAAAAACTTCTTGTATTTTAAAACCAAACCTTTCACTTTTACCAGTTTTATGTTGCAGAATCCTAATTCGGCACCTGTTCTGCTTCAACTCTTCATATGGTATTTAAGTTTTAAAAATAATTTTAATAAAGCAAAATCTTAAACTATTGAGTCGCAACTGTGTGCGTATTTAAAATGAAACTCTATAAGCTTGCGGGACTTTCCAATCTCTAAAATTGATTTACCGGAAAGATTATACCCCACTTTCCATGTCAAATCGATTGAAGTATTTCCGCAAAATGAACATTTTTATATTTTTTTGCAAAAAGTTTAGTAGTTTGCAAAATAGTTTTAGAATATCAGACCCCACTGAAAATATCACTAAAAATATAATATATTTTTTGGTTTTAAGTACTAAGTTCATCAAAGAATGAAGATATTGTCAAACAATCAATGAAAAATACTCTGGAAAAAATGTAAATATTTCTTACTAGAACTTATTTAAGGTTATAAATACACATATAATTGTTAGTTTTGTAAGCAACAATAGCTAAGATCGTACATAATCGACAGCAGAACATAATACATAAAATAAAAATAGTCTTAAGTTTTACATTTAAAATGTTTTTCAATATGTTTTTGATATTTTTCATAATTTTTTCAATTGGAGAATTGTTTTTATTTCCCGGCAAAATTTTTTTCATCATGTGGCATACTTAAATATCCAGTGCGTTTTAATTTTTCATTTTATGTATTTGCAAAACATTTTCGTTTTCGATTATATATGACCTCAGCACGAACAGATAAATATTTTCACGCAAATATAACATTTCTAGTTCACTTTGGTAAGATTACTATGAGCTTTTTATGTGAAAATATTCAAGGATACACAGGTAAAGTTCAGGAAGGCAGGAAAATAATAGCATGCAACGATTATGAAGCTAATTCTATGTACATAGTATGCTTATAAATGATAATTCCATATTTCCAATGACGCAGTGACAGGTGACACATCACGAAGACATGTATTGTACAATGAATATGAAGATAATCAAATAATACATCATAAGATATCCATTTACGTATAATGATATGACAAGATCACTTTTACTACATTTTTTTTTTATATACATCAACCTCACAGGACGACATGTAGAATACTACGTATATGTATGCTATTCATGGACCCACTTCGAATGTTCGTGCGTGCAACACCATCGGACAAGTTTTACAAACCTCATTATCATCTTCTGTACGACTTTCATTATACGATAGGGAATGTGGTGTGTCAAGTGTTTCGGTAGATTGTGATTCTGTAGCTTCTACAGAGTCCTCTCTACTGCTGGCAGTTTGAATTTCTGCATTTGTACTAAAGTGTTCCAGTGTAATGGCAGCCTTTATTGTTGGCGCAGCGATTTCGCTTAATGTGGGTGTTGTTTCATGGCTACGCTCATATTCAATTTCTGTATTTTGTATATTTTCTACAATTTCTATTCTATTTTCTACCTCTTGTGGTGGTCTGATTTCATTTTCGTTGTATATTTCTATTACTTTGTCATCTTTGATATGTTCATCTATTCTCATTTCATTTGTATTAGTAATTTCATCATCTATGTATGCACTATTTTCATTTATCACATTTTCCAAATTCTCATAGTAATCTTCCCAAGGATCTTGAAAATCTTTTATATTTGCAAAATCAAAATGACATTGAGTTGGTTGATGTTGCTGTTGTCGATGATCATACTGTTGCTTTTGTTCTTGTTCTTGTTGTAAAAAATGATCTTGTTGTTGCATATATTGTTCATGATTATAATTATTGTTATCATGATAATTTTGTTCATATGAATAAATTTGATTGTCATTATTTCGTGGCATTATTCCAAGCCAATAGTTCTATGATTGATTTCGAAATTTTTGATTTTTGGCCAATATATCAAGTTGTTGCGATTAGTATTAAGGAGGCGGAAAAGGAAAAATTTTTGGCAAAAGTTTATGTTTAATTAGCGAAATCATGCATTATATATAGTATATGTTTTTTAAATTTTCTTTCACTAGAATTTGTTTTTAATTAAAATTTAAATTTGTCACCTAAAGTAAAATTAATTAACTTGGAAAAAAAATCTTAAACACCCTGTTGACTTTTCATTGAGTAGTTCTCACTACAGCTTATCTACACTATCGTCTACGAAAATAGGACATGGCTGCTCTGCTTAAAAGAAAAAATAAATGATTCTTTGTTTACGTGTTACTCTGGCATTTGCTTGGCAAACTGCCAAAGTAAATTGGACAATTTCACTTTTGATTCAACGAAATTGAAATCAAATTATAAATTAGTGATTGCACTAATTATGCGCAATTGCTTGGGATGAGCAATTTTGGCAACACTTTTGAAGAGAGAAAGAAGAAATTCGTTTCTGTAAATGTATTTAACTGAAGTCTTTGCACTATGAGTGTACTTTATTTCTATTTATAGCATCAGAGATATTTGTGATTACATAAAAGTTATGTTAAAGAGATGTGTATCAATTTTTGTTCAATAAAATTTTCGTACGAAAGGACTTAGCAGAACTATGACATATTGAATTTTAAATTTATTTCGGCTTTGAGCCAAAAACGAGCCTTAAACGAAACGCTGTCTACACAAATTAGACGTCGAATAGAAACATCGCATGTTTTATACAAAAACCAATCTTTTTCCACAAAAACCGGTTTTATTGTAAATGAATTATCAAGTAAATAATTATAAGACAGCTGTAAACCAAAAAACAAACTATTGGATAAACCAAGAAAGTACAAAATAGAACTTCAAATCGATTTATCTTTATGTATAATATTCAACTAAGTCAATAGGTACATAAAAAATTACGATTTTCATAAAAATTTCAATTTTTGAATGTTATTTACAACAAACTGAACTCGGTTAAACCGTATCGCATAAAGACCTTAGATTTAAAAAATTGATACATTTTTCTCATTGACAATTTTATCCAAATAATTGTCCAAAATCTTATTTCGACCTCTTTAACTACCAGCTACTAGTGAGAATTGCCATTAGGTACAGAAATTATCCAGTAGAGCTTTAAATCTTAGCAATTATACAAACATTTTCACTAAGTTTAGACAGTGTTTATCCGATTTATCTAACATATACATATTTTAGGGTAAGTTGTAAGATCTTTAAATGCGTTTCATGAAATTTCAATAAAAGTTATTTGTTTTGCAACACTTCGAACTTTAAAATACTTTGGGTAAAAATCCAGCCTTTTGGGAAAAAGTTTTACATGTTGTAGCTATGTTGATATAAATTGTTTTTCTGTCATTAGCTATTTCAATTCTGCGGAAGTTATTTTTTGTTGTAAATCTAACCATTTGAAACGAACCTTTTGATTTATTCATATAAAAAAATATTTTCCATAGCACAACTTTGAATTTTTGGTGCTTGAAAGCTTTTTTATTTAGAATAATGCAAAATAACAAAAAAATTTTAAAAATCATTTCCAAAACCAGTTCATTCTTCGTTGCTTCCGTACTAACAACTTTATTGACTGTGCTAAATGCTTGATATTATGAAATACTATCTAAACTTTTTACGCAAAATATAGAATTCGTAAAAATATTGCCGGTATGTAGAAATTATATACCTACATGAAGCACAATATTTAAATTTTATTAGAATAAATAAACTTGTTTATTATTTGGGTTAAGTTTATTTACACTGTCTATTTTGGTCAGCATCATGGATGAGTGAAGTTTATTTTGCAAAAACGTATAACTAATATCGCTTTGTCAGACAGCCAAAAGGCATAATTGAACTCATTCATGTGTCAATATAAACATAAAAATTGCTATTTATGATTTCTAAATATTTATGCTTCAATAGCGTGGCGGAATGTACTTATTTGAATACCTATATGATGGATACCTGTTATGCTGCTAAAGAGCATAACATGCTTCTTGCATTAATTGAAGTGTGCCAAAGGCAATCAGTTTAAAGGCAATTAAGTTTTGTTGCTACTGAAAACGTTAAGTGGGAGATAATTTCTTTGTACTTTTATTTATAAACGAGACTGTAGTAAAGGCTGCACAAGAAAAGGAAGGCGGTAAAGGTGCAGGGTGTTTCCTTCCATAATATATTTATATTAAATTATACTGATCGTGTGTGAAGTGTAGATGAAAAACTGCTCATTCCGCACGGCATGTGTCATGCCTAATTCAAACTTTACACGCCCCAAATATGGGTAGTTTTTCACTAATTGCAAAATTCTCTCCACAAAGCGGTGTTTGTTTCATTTAAAGAGAAAGAAAGTTATTCAAACAATACATTGAAAACCCGATAAATTTAATAAACTTTATTTTTAGGAATGGGCCTAAGCATCGCCAAGGGTTGTTTTATCCAAAAGAAATTAAGAATTTAAGACCACAGTTTTTGAAGAAAAATTATAAAACCTTAAAATACTTCTTGAGTGAGATACAAAGTTAACACATAGCTTGCATTTCCCTGATCTTAAGGGGCCAATTTTCAAGTTGTTAAGCTTTTCTAAAAAAAAATTTATTATTAAGCTCTGAAATTTTTCATAAGCTTTTAAGTTAAAGAGATTAAGATTGTTGTATTTCGAAATAGTACAGTGATGCGAAATCAAATGACAATTTTATGTAAAAATTACAATGTGTCTTCTATTTGCAGATTATAATGCAACATTCAATTTTACGTAATTTACCG
Source organism: Meiosimyza decipiens (assembly GCA_963680825.1). Lineage (NCBI taxonomy): Eukaryota > Metazoa > Arthropoda > Insecta > Diptera > Lauxaniidae > Meiosimyza > Meiosimyza decipiens. The sequence goes on along the minus strand of OY804261.1, from coordinate 68,867,974 downwards.
GGGACAATTGAATATTTACAAATATTTTTACAAAATTTACTATAATCCATGTTTCCAAACACCTTTGATATTTACTAGATTAAACAAGTGCAAACTGTAATAAGTGCATTTACTATATCGCTAGACTCATTGTCAGCTAATATTGCTATCTGATTAAATTCTTACCTCATTGTTATAACCGTAATTTTCATTAATTTCGCTACTAACTGCAGTTGTTTGCTTGTAAATAAAGAATTAGTTCTTTTTTAAAGGTTTTTTGAGTTAATTTTAAAGAAAAAAAAGACAAAATTGTTGAAAAGTTTTAGCAAAAATTGTTAAGTGAAAAAATAACTCTTGAAAACAATTAAGCAAGGTGTTAATACGATATATATTCGTAACGATAGTATATATTCATTTTTTGCTAATTGTAAAGCACTTACCATATGGTCAGTCAATTTTTCATGTACATTATCACAGAAGATATTCCACCAGAGTTGAATCAAATCAGTGGCATGTGCATATTCTGTTGGTGTGCTTGCGGTTCTGCTCTGTGAATTGAATTGGACCAACCAGGGTTTCATTTTGCCAGCAAAATGCAAAATTTTAATTTTATCTCTAAATCTGAAATTTTTTGAGTAATATTATAGAATGAAATTCATGCAAATATATTATTAATATTCTTAATTTACGCAATACATACTGTTTGAATGCTGGCAAATAACAATATGAAGCGTATGCAGTCACATTGTAAGTAAATGGCAAATGTTTTTGTATATCAGTATGAGCCCAATCAGAGAAGTATGAGTTCAATAAACCCTGATCGCCGCCATCAAAACTGCCGTTTTCGAGTGCAAACTTTGTAATTTTTTCAAACGTATCCAAACTCGGCTTAAAAACAAATACACCAGAATTGAAGCAATCTGGCCAGCTTACATCTGGAGCAGCAGAGAGTTCCTCACGCTCGAATAGTTCATCGCTGTTTTGCAGAACCTTTAAATTAGTTGTGGGAATGTTTTAATTCGTTCTTTTTTTTTAACTTTTGTGGTACACATAAGTGAACAATGTTCGATCTGAGAGTGTGTGTTTTATAAAATTTGTATCAATAATATTAGCGATTTAGAGACTTTGTTATATATGTCAAATCGGACATTTATCGTGAATCGGTTAACAAAATAAATCTTACTTCCTTCAACTCATTTTTTCAAATCAATAAGGACTTTATAATCAGTATAAGAATTTTTATAGCTACCGATTTAACGACTTTTAAAAATATGGCTACACTATTAATGTTTTAAGCATTAGTTTTTATTTATATGAAAATAAATAAATTTCAAATTCGATAACACAACAGCGAAGAGCATTCAATATGTCCTATAAGAATCACTTTTTATATTATTGGTTCATTTGATGCTCCGAATAAGCCATACCCAACTGGTGAAGGATTATAAAGTTGTAACTTTCCGCAATAGCAAATAATTCGAAAAATCAAAACTTTTACGCTTTTCACGCTTCAATTCCCAAACACAAAAAATTCTTCATTTCCAAAAAAACGACTGATACACCCTATAACGCCCAGCGCACCAAATATCACTCGAAATTTCTCTCATTGTTACACTTGTGCACAAAAGTAAACGCCTAGTATAATTTTTTTTAACATACAAGTATATCAGAATCCAAAAATACACATTTCTCGAATTGCACCAAACGCCAGCAATGCAACTTTGTGAATGTAATGCCCAGCTCGGGTCTGGCCAATAACGCCAAATTTGCCGCATCTTCTGAGTCCAATACATTCACCTCTTGTACAACATCATATACGTCCTTCAATTTGTTGCGCATTGGTTCTGAAACACCGGGTGTGACCAGCACAGCCAATTGGTGTGCGGTGCCAGCGCGCTTCAGTGAATGAGCCAAGACCAACGCGCCCAAAGAATACGTATCATTTGTAGTCAACGTCACCCACGCAAAATCTATTAGATGAAAAGAGAAAAAAAAAATGAAAACATTTACATAAAATTTTAATTTCTTTTATTTTCGAAATGTATTCTTGTTTTATTTTAATTTCCATAAGCACATCATCAATTTATACAATTTTAAGATATTAAATATAGCAAAGCAAAGCAATTCTTTCAATAATTCAAACTTTTTCAAAATTCTATATTTTTATAGTAAGAAAAATGCACGTTCTTGGCGCATGCAGATTTTCATTTGTCAGTAGAATTTCTTTTTTAATTTATTCAATTATTTATTTTACTATATTTTGACAAATGGTGTTGTTTTTGGCCAAAACAAAATGACTTTTTTGCTTAATTTATTGCGCGCTGAATGACTTATAAACTTGATGATATCGGATAATTTTAAAGTTGTGAATATTATTTTTTTATTTCATACAATCTTCAAAATTATATTTTTAGAAGTTTTATATGTAAAACAAATTAAGCTTTCTTGCATCGTAATGAAAAATAGGTTTCACAGAATATGTATAGCAGCTTAAAAGTATAAACTATATCTGGCAAAACAGTTGTAGATTTATATACTTTTAAAATTTTAAAGTATAAAGCTTTATATTCTTAGTATTCCAGAAAGTGTCTATAATTGAAATCTTTTCAAATAGCTACTTGGGTGTAAGAGCTTCTACTCGCCCTTCCAACTATACGAATTGGAGAAAAAATATTTGCATATACTTCAAGATGATGAACCAAAAACGGTGCGCTTATTAGTTTAAGTTTTTCCAAACTCTGTTGGCTCTTTTTGAAAAATGATGTTTACTAACAACAGTATAGCTTTTCCCACATTTCAGCAAAAATAAACAATTGATTACTGAAAATTATTCCGATTGTAATTTTAATCGTTAATAAACGGACGGAAAATGGTTCTATTAAAAATGAATTTTACATCGTGCAAAAATTGTCTTACATTGTCTTCCTAAACCCATTTATTGTGACGATGTATTGCCACCAAATTTATAAAATAATATGGTTTTTTATGAAGAAATACATATGAAAAAAGTTCACTACTTAATTTTTTTTGAACTCGGAAATGCTCTAAAAGAATTGGAGCACTTGATACAAAATTAAACACCAAACGAAAATGCCAAAAAAAAAATGCTTTATAAGTTTACGTTTCAAGCATATCGTATTTTTACGAAAAATAATGCTCGTCGCAAGATTTAAAAACAAAGAATATTTTTTCAATGCATTTCTTAGTTAAAATTCAGATTTCATTGAACGTTCAGGGGCGCTCGGATAGGACTTGCTTACGTGGAATTGCCAAAGTGAATGTTATTCAAGATCAAAGGTCACAAAAACAGTTTTTATCTTATCTTTCGCTTCCTATTGGCCACACAGAAATTTAATTAAGGCAAAAGTTATAAGCTAAAAAAATTCCACATAAATTAAAAACATTTTTAAATATTAAATGTTTAAATAGTTTTTTTCTTAGTGATTTTCGGCTATGGGAGTAGAAATTTGCAGTATCTTCTTCTTTCATTAGCGACAAATTTTTCATTATTTTGGCCAATTTTTTTCACAGTTTTATACTTTGATCCAATTTTTTAACGAAACTTGAGTACATACATTTTGCGATTTCTTGTATACCCGTATGTACACACTATACCAAATTTTATGAGACAATAGCGCACGAAATCTGATGCATTCCTTTGCGAATTCATTTCTTTCATTAAGTCCCTTGCGATTATTGTGATATGTTTCTTTTTTGCTCAAATCAAATCGATTTGACATACATCCAGCATAAGTCCATGTCCAGATCAGGAATGAACACCGAAGTTCCGGCACGTTTATATATGTTTTGCTAATTGTTTTGCCCTAACAGTTAGCAGTTGGTTCATGTCAAAACAAAAAAAAATGTGACAGTATTTAAAAAAATAATAATCATACATTTCTTCAGATGCAAACTTGAATCTTGAAGTTGTTGGAATACTCTTACGCATTACTATTGTGTTGCTTAACAGAGCTGCAAGAAACAGAGAGAAAATCGTACTCATGTGAGAAAACTATGCAAACCTAAATTAATGTGACACATTGCTAAAAAAAAAATGTACAATGAAAAATGTGAAATATCGTGGAAATAGCTTTAATAAAATTGTTTGAAATAGGAGTAGATTATAAATCCAACATGTCTTCAATATTTTGAAAGGTTTTTGGTTTTCACATTATCTCTCATTTTGGTCATTGTCTCGACTACTGTCTCAGAATAGCTTCGGAATGACTTTCGTTAAAATTCTCAAAAACAAGGAAGAGATAATTTTCATAGTAGCTTAAATTGATAGATTATTAATTTTTATACATAATATATACAATTTTTTATATCATATTAACAAGTTTTCATGTTATTTTAAATGGTCATATAATAATTAGTAAAGTTTTCAACTTTTCTACCAAATAAAAAGATTTAAAAAAAAACTTGTATTAATGAAAAGTGTCATACAAATACCAAAGATTTATTATTAAAACAAGAAAAGTAATTTTGAAATTAAGAAAGTTTATTATAACAATTTTTTACAAAGTAGTTTTCAATATGTACAAATTAAAAATTTTGAAATTTAAAAATTAAGGCAGGTTTTTATTTGGTTAGCTTGTAAAGTAATAGATATAGTAAATTAAGGCTTAAGGTTTTAGCATCATTACTAAGGCAGTTCTTGTTATATACTAGCATTTTTTTTAATTTTGGCAGCAATTAATATTTCAGACAATTAGCACAGATAAACAATATTCAGATTTAAAATTTTCAAACTACCTTTTCATATCTAATTTTCAACTTCAACAACATTCCAGCACAGCTATAAAATGATTGCTTGACATGAAATGCATTCATTCTCATCGACTGGTATGCTAGTACAATTGGCATATGTGGGTGGGTTGGTTTTTATAAATGTGTTTGTGGGTGTTCGTTTGTATGTTTTCTTAGAATTTTTTTTTTTTTGTTGGTTTTTTTGTGGCCGAATTATAGTTTTCATATGTGTGCGTGTGTTTGTGTGACAGAAAAAAAATATCCTAAAATAAAAATAAGATTGTTTAATTTACGTTTATTTGTATGGGTATAAGGCATTCATAAACTTACCGGATATGATCTATTTATTTCAATATAATTTTGACAACGTTAAACATATAAAACAATTAAGAAAATAAATCACAAAATTTTTTTGTCTTACTTGACCAAAAATTAAATTCAAAATCCATGGAAAATGACAATCTGAAATTAACTTTTAGCGTAATAAAACTTTCAAGGCTTTTTATTTTCGAAATTTGAAATGTTTTCATTTTGCACAAGCGCTTGCTTATCACATTAATTTTTAAATAAATATTTTTTTCTTCAGAAAATCTGTAGGAATGATAATAAAACCAACAGATGCGCGCATTTGTATTTGGAAAATTTTCAATTTTAAACTGAAAATTGTTTTTTACTGAGCGAAAACTTGACATTTTTCATATTAACACTTTAAACCACTCATTTTATTTTTTTGTCATATTGTGTCGCCATGGTAAAATAATTTTTCATTGTTATTTTTGGATCATGTGACACATAGTGGTTTATTTTGTAAAGATTTTTTATGAACAAAGATGAAAAGAAAGCATTTTAGAAAAATGCTAAAAATGTGATACAACATTGACAGGATTAAAATTTAAAAATACCTTTGCTACTTTGCTACACTTTGTTTTTAATATACCAAAAACTGGTACACTAGAGAGTTTTCTTAGTAGTGATTTTTTTGTAAATATTTTATTCCAATATATATCAATTTTTGATTGAAGCTAACATAGATCAATTTACGAGTATTAACTTCACTTTTAGAGACTAAGGTAAGGTACTTTCCAGAGAAGGATCAAGCGACGTATTTGCAGGTTTTAAGAATACAATACATTGTGAAGTATACATGTACTGTCTTGAATAATCTAACTCTATAAGCAGTGCATTTTCAGCCTTTGAATAGTGTCTGGCGCTTCGATTTATTGAATTTTAGACAAGGTAAATACCATGGTTTCTTACACTCATTTTTACAAAGAATGTCACATGATCCGATGTACACATGTAAAATAGATTTCGTAAGCTTTCTCTATTGTTGGAAACATAATTTCTTAAGCAATTCTCAAAATCATTTTGGAAATATCTCACATGCCAAAATATGATATCTCTCTACACTTGCATAAATGCAATCAATTATAAATTTAAGTTTTATGTTCACATATTTTGAAAGTTTTCTATTTGTATGTTTAAAAAACAACTAAAAGAAGGCTACCCTTTAAGCCCTGAATTGAGATCTAATAGGTAAAAATAAGTCCATAAACTATTTTCGCTGCTAGTTTTTAGCTCTTATCGAACTGCATTTGATAAAATCCTAGAAATATATCCATCACTTTGGGTAAGAAATTCATGTATGTACGTATAGAGGAGCAATGTTACCAGCCCATCTGTAAAAGAAAGTATTGGTTGGACAACAAGCTTATTATCAATTTACTTTAGTTATATACATATTTAGGTTATCGGACAGAATAAGGTATCTTTTGTCCACGACGCCAAAAACTAACCTTCTGCAAAAAACGGAAGCATATGTGTGAAGCCGCTTCTGCATATAAATAGTGATGTGTATTTTATTATTTTATTAAAGGATTATGTTAAAAATTTGTAAAAGTTGAATATGTAGAAAAAATGTATCATAATAACAACTAGAGAAAAATTACCCTCTTGTCATAAAACACCCCAGTCTGGTAACACTGATATTAATGTTAAGTCGGAAGCTAAGAAAGAGCCAATGTGAGAAAACTCTGTTGCTCACCACCCACCCAGTGAGCAAAAAGTTTGTTATGGTTTTCATTTAAGGCCTTGTTTGGCTTCTGCGCATTGTAGAATTGTAAAAAACGTGGCTGTAATCGCATATTTTTCTTATGAGTGATGAAAGCAAATAAAAAACAAACGTTAAAGGAAAAGTAATAATTTCATGACGTGTGTAAATGAAAAGCAACTAAAGAAAATATTGAATTTTTCAAAAAAAAAGCTGAGTTAAATATAAGTACAAATACTCTTTACTAATTATGATCATTTAAAACTTTCTTTAATCCATAGTAATCATATCATGGAACGTTTTTGATTACTGTTTCATCGATTGTCTGAAGAGTTGTTGCGGCATATTGTATATATGTATATGTATGTACTACAGTAAAAAGTTTCAAGATGACTTACGAAACGAACTTCGGTTTGAAGCCGCAATAAATTCATACAATACAATAAGCGTTAAACTAGCCGCCTTAGTCTTAGTCACAACTTTCATAATTTTGCATTAAAGTGTCTCATAAAGAATAAGTAATAAATGCTATCAATTTACTAATAAGGCAATGATAATTGACCCATTACTTGCGTCTGACATGAGTTTTTTTTTTTTTAAGAGGAAAAATATTTAAAAGCCAATAACCTTTGAATTTTTATCGAAAGCCAAAGAAGTTAACTTAAATTTCAAATTTTATTAAGACACCTATATAGACATTTATGACTTGATGAGCCTTATATTGATTTTAAGTATTCACAATTTATGTCCCATCATTTTATTATGTATTAAGACTTAAAGTCATGACTTAATAAGCTTTATATTGACTGACTCGAAGTATGTTCTCAACCATTATACAAGTAATATTATGAGTAATAAAGTTTACAATTAGCTAAAATAGGAATGATGAGTCGTCAATTGATTGACTTGAAAGTGATCGACGGATTGTACTAAAAATTGATTTACCTTTATTAAAAAAACTTGAGCTCCACAATATTTTGTCATCTGACTGAAACATACAATTTTTTTCATAGGCTTTTTAGTCGCCTACAGTTTTTACAATAAATGGGCTCAAATGTGGCAAAAACACCGATTTTAACCATTTTCGTGTACTTGTATTAAGGAATCCAATTGTTTTGAAGCATTTCTGGAAACACAAAACTCAAGCATCTATTTTTTTTTTTTAATTCAATTTAAGAAACTCTGGTTGACTTGATATACTTAAGGATAAATTGACCATTGTGTACAGCCAGAATTGAGTAGTTATAATTCTAAGGACAACCAAATCTGCAAGGGGAAAATTAAAAAAGGATTTTAAGCAAAGAGTTCGCAATTTAAATATTGTTTACTCAGAAATGCTCCAAAGCAACTGGTGTGCTAGGTGCAAGTGGCGATAACATACGGTGTTTTTGACACATTTATCTCAAAAACCGGGAAAAATATATATCGGATTTAATGTTAAAAATAATCAAAAATTTATGTTTCAGGGACGCAAGTGTTTTTATTTTAAAGTGCCAATGATAGGATTTTCAAATATCTGATCTACGTTCTGGATATTATAGCCAACATTTTTCAGAAAAAAAATGTTTCTGTTTCTATTTTTAAGTTCCCCGTTCTGCCTTATGAACAATGACAGAATCACTGAAATGAAAAAAACATCACATTTTGCCTGTAACTAAAATAAGTTTCACATAAAAACTATAGCAAAACTAATGAATTAATATTAACTGTCATTAGTTATAGGCATTACTATACAGTTCACCCACAATTGAAAAAAAACTAGCTGAGTGAAAGTAGAAAAGTACTCGTATGTCGAAAAAGTTAATACGTGTCGAAAAGTTAGAAGAATGTCGAAGCATTTGCGTTGCATTTTCAGCCAAGTTACTCCAGTTCAGACATAAAATAAAAATTTTTTGCTGATCAAGTATCCCAAAAAATGCATTACCTAATATTTTCTTTTAAGTGCACTCAAAAATTAGAATTTTACACAGCTTTCGATGCGGATATTTCTTAAAACTAAATATGAAACCAAATCGGAGGTCAAATCACCGCATCTAAATACTTAAGATATGCTTATTACTGAATTTTTCAACACATATTCACACAAAAAAAAAGTGACGTGTGGATAAGAATAATAATAATAATCAATCAAATTCAAAATCAATTAAAATTTTTGAAAATTGTTCTACTGTGTAATTGGCAGAAAAGTTCATATATTGCACATTGACTCAGTTCCAAAATATATTGCTATATTTCTATGAAAAACAGGCCTATGTGCATTTGAATAGAACAATTTTCTGCTTAACAATTTATTTGCTCTAAATATTTGCATTATATGTAAGCTATTAATAAATTTTATGATTTTGCGTCATAAATTCACTGAAAACTGTTATCTTTATTACGAACATAGCAACAGGTATAATGTGTTGTTTGAAATTTTAATGATGAAAATATCTTACTAAATGAATTAAAGTCCATAAAACTCGCAAACATTTATACAATAAATATTTGAAATGTGGTGTGAAATTATTCTCCATATTACTTGGGACAGAACACTAGGTTTTATCCTTTTTCTTTAAACAGCTACAAAAGTCAAAATGTCATGTTTTTAAATGAATGCCAAAAAAAATAAATCCCTTCAAAATACAACGCCAACAGCGTCATATTTTAATTGCCTCTTTAGAAATTGATGTTTCTTCTACTGCAAATATTCGTATAAGGTAAATGCAGAAGATATTGCGATGCATTCAAAAGATTGCAATAACGCGCGAGTCACTCAGCGATTCTTATAAGACGCCTTAATATCTGTTGCGCTGTATCTGTGTGGAAAACAAGTTCTTTTAAATTTTGATTTTTTTTTTGTTCTTTCGTTGCTGATAATTTATTTCTTTTTAGAGAAGCTAAAAATATCCAAGAAATTTTTAGCTTGACGCTATACAAACTATCTTTTACTGTTGTGGGATGCCAGTGCATGATACGAGTATACGTACATACATATATCAAACATTTTGTTTTATACAGAAATTTAAAAAGTTTCAATTTTATATTTTCCAAGACAGAAATTACTGGATCATTTTTAAATATAACCACAGTGTATATAAGTGCCGCAATATAGCTAGGCACCATGTGAGATGTGTTAGGGAGAGTAGAGTAGAGGACACGATTTATATTAATGTGTGTGTTGATGGCAATATGCGAGCACTTATGAATGCTGCCAATGACATGAGGACGATTTGAGTGTGGTGCATGGAATATTTTCAGTTAATAATATTTTAGGATTAATGTGGCTTTTGAAAGTATTTAATGTTTTCATCATAAGACTAGAGTTACACTAGGTTGTAACGAATTCAAAGAAAACAACCATTCTGAGCAAAATTACGTTTTTTTCGAAATTGAAACTGGGATAGATGATTTCGGCAGACATTGATTTAAGAAGAGCATCACAAGTACTTTAAAATGCTGAAACAAAAATCTTAAAATTCTTTTTCGTCGAATGATTATGTAGAGTACAAAAATTTATGATCACACACCGGGTTTTTGTTAGTCACATAAGCTATTTTTTTTTTTGCACTTTGCACCAATTTTTGTTTTAAACTGAACATGCCATTAAACATTTAAAACAAAATTCCATTTGGCTCAAAAGTTAGATAAAAAATTATATGTCATCAACAATCAGTTTTTTGATCACCCTGTAAGGTAACGTTTTTGCACTTAGCATGATACACCTAGGGACCTTGGATTTGTTTGATTAAGAAAAAGAATTTCGTCCTTAATTTATCGAATGATTACTAAAAAAGCTATATTTCCTTAAGAAAAATCATCAACATTCCATATATTAGAAATATTTTATCTTTTAAAAAATGTTTCCATTTGTTTTCGATAAAAATGTATTTTCTTAGACCGACTTTGCACACGCGTCTTATCTTCTAATTTAATAAATGATATCTTTATTTCCTAGTGGGGCCTTAGAAATAAACAAAAGTCCCTAAGCATCTCATTTTCTGATCTTACAGTATAGATTAAGCTCTCTTGATCCAATTTTTATGAAGAATTCAAGTCATCATTAAGGGGCACTACACTGCTCATGAAAAGGGAGCTGTATGAGTAAGTCTTGTCATCGCACAAAGAGTGGTTCAGTTTGAGCAAATAGGCCCGGTAGCTTCCATAAAAACAAAAACTAAAGGTGCTGTATTGAGAAAGCGATTCAAATAAATGTGCCAAAGGTCGGTACGACAATGTTTGGTGGAACAAACTAGCATTAGAAGAAATTAATACAAGAAAAGTTTTATAGCTACGTGCTTATATATTTTGAGAAAGAACTCGTTATTAATTAAATAAGTTACGGCACTTAGCGAAACTAATAACTGGTTCAACATATAATACAACAACCGGAAAAATATTCTTTAAATAAAAAATTAAGATGCACTTTTGTTGTTAATGCAGTGCAGCGTATTTTATTTTTGGCAAGGCCATAAGAACTTACTATTTTTTTTTAGTATTTATCAGAGATATTTTTTTTATTTTATTTTTCAAACAATCTATTCTGTATATCAAACTTTCTGATATAATACTACTAACTATTCTAATTAAGTGCCTTGCATGCAATTATTGTTTCTTTTTTATATTATCAGATCGTATTTCTATCTACATCAAGCTTTTGCTTACAATAACAAGTTTCGAATGCTAACGCCACTGTGCCGGCATTTTTCATATAATTGACCGACGACAGTGGGCGTTGTTAAGATAATAAAAAAAAAGAATTTTAATCATATTTTTCATTAGCAGCCAAGAGCAAGAATATTTTTTCAAAATTTTCATCTACACAAAAATCTAAAAATAGTTACTTAAATGAAAAATCGTTTCGCTTATGAAAAATATCAGTATTTTCTAAAATATATATAAGTGAACTTAGGCGCCATTGCGTTGAGAGCGTACGATTTAATAGAAAATGCATAGCTGAGGTACTTAAGTAGATGCTGATTTCACACAAAAAATGCGAACAAAAGATTTTGTTTTTCTGCTATGTTGCTGATAAAATTTTACAAAACTCAATAAATAAATATATATACAAGTGATAATGCAGGCGATAACAGCGCCAAAATATATGTAGAAAATAGTAAGATTGCAAATATACCTACATACATAGAATGAACTGAATAAACCGCTTGTACTAGGTCAACATTTACAAAATAATATATAAAATGCTAAGATAATGTTGATAAAATGTATGCATATAAAGAAAAGGTTAAAATAGAGATAAATCGATAAATAGCATAAAAGCGAGAAGAAATTACAAAATAAACCTAACTGAAGTTTGACATTTCTGACAATTATCGATAAAATGTCAAAGTGAAAGTCAACAAATAACCCAAACACTATTCCATTTTTCAAAGCATAAAAGAAAATTCTACCATATAAAAAAAAAAACCAAAAAAATGTAGGAAAAACCTTCACTATTTCTAACTTCAACAGCATACCGGAAATGCACTTAGTTAAATGTCAATAAAACTCTTAGAAATCAACGCAGCAACATGTACAGCATCTATGATGCTATGCCGCTAACTAGACGAGTTCTACTGCTATGCGTTTGCATACTAAAATAGCATACAAATCAGCAAAATATTCAAATAATTTATTGAAGGTCACTTAAGGTCGTCACAATGCTTTGCGATAAAAATTATTGCTTTGATTTGGTCAAAATGAAACTAAAGATTTTATTGAATTAAAGCAGTTGAAGATAGCAATGATATGAAATTTGATTTTAGTAGAAAATGAATATTTTGCTTTATAAAATTAAATATGCACCAATTAAAGTTGTTTTTTAGCAAACAGTATTTTGTTTTCAATAATATTAATTTCATTAGGCAATAGATATTTTATATTTCTGGTAGATATTAAATTGTGTAAGAAAAATCTTCGCTAGCCATGCAGCCACTATTTCTCTTTTCGTTTATTGTATTTTTTTTTTTGTAAACTTTATATTTTTATTCATCAATATTTTTTTTTAATTAAGTTGTCATAAAAAAAAACTTACTGCTCATATTGAAAGTTAAAGGTTAACACTTTTTTTTTAAGTATATCAAGAAAAAACACAAAAGCCCAAAGGACTATTTTTTATATTTTTTTTTGTTCGAGTTGGTGCACAAAAAGGATTTCGCTCGGAAATACTATGCGTTTCTCTGCTTCAATTTGATTATTTTTTATAGTGTTGGCCCCCGAGGGTGTTGCTGCTAGCTAAAGAAATGTTGTTGTTCCGTACACGAGCGGCGAGAAACTGATTCGTTTAGGCATTTAATTCAAAACTCGAAGCCATCACTATCTTCCACTACAGTTTCTTCGGTTTCTTTCTTCTACTCTTACATTCCCCCGTATTCCCGACTTTACCGCATGCGATTCATTTATACGAGTATGTGGGCTATTTATGTCGGCGAAATTTGTATACCATAGTGGGGGACATACATATAGCTACGAGTATATGCCTACAAGCATGGATGATGCAGTAAAGCGACATCTGTTTTTTTATATTTTTGCAGTTTCTGTCTTTCGTCCGTATCAAAATAAAACATAAACATTACGAAGTTGGGATAAATGTCAACGTTGAAAACATATCAAACAAAATATTGCCAGCAAGTGCGTTTTATATGAGAACGTCATTGATTTTGATTTCTTGGTTGAAGCTGTGGCAAAATGAAAAGAGGCGGCGAATATGTGAGAAAAGTGAGTAAGATTAGTTTAGTTAAGGTAGTATACCAGTATTGCTGTTGAAAAAAATTGATTTTATTTAATATATAGCTCGTCGAAGAAAAACATACGTTACAATTTTGAAAAAAAAGTTTGAACTTCGATTATGAGGGCGATCACATTTTTATATAATTTTACACATTAAATGATAACATTAAACTAACAGCCAGTTAGAAATATCGATATTGCTTTAAAATTACACAAATGGATTTAATGGTTTCTTCTAATAACAAAAATCAACTACAACATGGCAATGTTTTTGAAAAAGTGTTAGTTATTTTCCAAATACCCGGTTGGAACCTGATCTTAAATTAGCAAATGCTTACTACTTACTATCCCATTTTAGCAAATAGAAATCAAAAACATTGGTGTGTGTTTAAAAAAATACAGTTGATCAAGAGCCGACCTTCAAAAATGGGTTCAAGGTCAATGGCAAGGTCACTGTCATCTGACCACTGAGAACCCCCATAAATTTTTGCTAAAACACTCAATATCTTATTAAGTTCTAGAGGTATTGGCTTAGGGAAATGTAAATAAATGGTTTTTTTTTAGTCCCTACATGTTTTGAAAACTGGATTTTAAAATATCTAAAAAACTAGAGCTGATGGAAAGAAATTGTGACTAAAAGTTTCAAAATCTCCCAAGAAAGTAAACGTATGTCCTCTGTTATCTGTCTGTTTTGTTGAGCAGTCTTGTCATAGAGCAATATAAATATTTCCGATTTCGGATAGTCAAAACTCCACTTACTCTGGTGATTTTCCTTAGAGTTATATTAAGTTTAAATATTAGCTCAAAAAAAATTCAAATAAGAAAATGTCATAAGACTTTTTGATATTTCTCCGATGTTATTTGTATATAATTTTTGGAACATTTGGTCAAAACTTATTTTCTTGGAGGGGAAAAAAAGTTTTAAAATCATTATTTTCCATTATGTGTTAATGTATCAAGTGCACACTGTAATTTGGTTATGCTCTCAACCTCTGTTTCTCTCTCTTTATCCCTTCTCTATAAATAGCATGCAGCTTTATCCCTTTTAAACTGAAAAACGAATGGGAAAAGGTAATGAATATTAAAAAAAAATGACATGGGGCATATTCATATTTATTTTTTGTCTGGGGTATAACTTTTGTACAAGGGTTAGACACAGACAAAAATTAAGTCAAGGCCAAAATATGTGGCTAACTTTGACCCCGCAACTAAAAATGAATATAAAAATCAAGCTTCTTTGTAGTGGGGATAATAAGATAGTCTTGTCTTTCGAATGCCAGTTTCACACCATCTATCTATCCTATAAACACTCGAATGTTACGGAAAATACATGTTTTCGTAACTGATTGTGAGTTAACCCTACAACTAGAATATTTGGGCTTAGCCCCCTCAAGAAGCACTAACATGCGCTCATAGACCACAACATAAAAAATTAACTACATTGGAGAATATTAGAGACTTCCAATAGCCCATGATTAGACAATTCACAAATATACCATCATATTTGAACGATGAAGATCTATGAACGCAAGGCCTTACCATCGTTAAACATGTAGCCATCATTAAAGGTAGTTATCCAGTAAGAGATGTGAAAATTGTGCAATCTTGTCTGGAAATGTGTCTCCTAAACCGAAACAGAAACCATTCCTATATCTAGCTCCTAACCTAAAAGCCATGTACTAAACTTAAAAATCTTTTACAAAACACACCAATTACAAACAGCTGATCACTACCACACTCAGCGCATGCTTACGATTTTCATGAGAACCCTTCAATAACAAACAATCCACACATAAACCCAAAGAATTTTCACGCAACATAAACTTCAGAAATGCAATTTTCTCTGTGAAAACTACGCCGCCCGAAGAGAGCGAGCGAGAGAGAGAGAGAAACAAAGCAGAAAACTTTCAAGCAAAAACAAACGAATTTTCCGTAGCTCAGCAGCAGCAGCAAGGAAAGTAGAGAAAAATGGAAAAGTTCAGTCAGTGTCATTTAAACGCTACCAAGGTTCGGTTCAATTGCAAAGCGGAAAAGCGCGACGGATATACCAACGGATGTGAGGCACTGTGCTGCTGCTTCTCCCGCCTAAAAGTATTCTATGCAATTTGTACGCTCGAGTGAAAATAGTGTAGAGATAATTTCGTTTTTGATTTGCGACCTTCTGTTTTTTTTATTTTTGTGGCAAAAAAGAATGCTAAATGCACCGGAATAAATCTGAAAAATGTTCCAAAAACCAATTAAAAATTGCAATTAAATTATGTGCTGCTGTTCTGAAAAACGGCATCATTCGCAATGAATTGTGGAGACCGTTTTGCTTTGTGCGCACTTAAGTGGAAAATTTATTGGCCAAAAAGTGAAAAAGAAAAGTTATGATAATAGAAATGAAAAGAGGGCCTCTGAGTGCAGAGCAATGTAATAAATAATAAAAGTTCACAAAAGAAAATGCATAAATGAAGTTGGGTTCCCCAATTCAATGTGCAAAAAATTGGTCCTTCGTGTTGTGCGATTTTTATCATTTTGCAAATTAAATTTTCATGAAATTACAAGGCATTCAAGTGCAAAGTTAAAATCTTGATGACCTTCGTCGTATAAGTGATATCGCTTGTCGGTGTTAGCCATGAGAGAGTGGCTTAAGTGCAAGTTGTTATAGATTTTGTGAAAAAGTGAAACAAAATAAAATTATTGATAGATTTCTTTGTTAATTACTCTGCTCCAGGCACCACCGCATATATGACGAACATTTTTCTTCTTAAAGCACCCTAGGGCCTATTCCGTTACTCTGTTTATTGTTTGACACTCCGCTCAATGCAGAACAATAATTAATGTTTTATACAGCATTACATTGAGATCTTGGAAATATCATCTGGGTACCCTAGGGGCTGGACAGATTTGTAATAGATTGTAACCTCTGAGTTTATTCTTGCTCCAGCTTAAAGTTAAAAAAGTCACATGTCATTATATTTTATGTACGAATACCGGCGCATGTTTGTAGCAATGTGTATTTCCAAGTGCTGCGCGACATCATTTGGTCCAGTTCCCAAACTTTACCATGAACCCATTTATATCGTGTCGGTTGACACTACCGTATGTGGTTGTAAAGTCAATGGAAATATCTTCGGTTTCGATTTGAAACCCAATTATTGTTTCAAGGATTTATTTTAATGAAAATATTGTGATTTGTAGTCAATCTTTTAGGGCGGAAGCCACATTTATACTATCCGATCATCGTAGTGCAGAAAGTCATTAAGTGTTCACTTAGTACATTCGACAGCATCATGAAAGCTATGTACATAGATTTTGCTGGACTTAGAATCGCACAAAACTTACTCTTTGATAACTTTATTGAGCTATTTATATGTACATATATGTATGTATAAATAGAGTACGCAATTTAATTGTATTTATCAAGATTTGGTAATAACAAACAAATGCTATATACACTGAGAAAATAATTTGTTTGAATGTAGCAAAACCATATTTGATAAAGCGCGATCAAATTTTTACTATTTTGTATTATCAAAAACAAATTTAGAAATTGCTTTTGAGCCATGATATCTTCGCCGATTTGATTTTCTTATTAGGCGAAGAGACTTGGAAGGTGGTATTAACAATTTATCCGTTCGCCCCCATTTCAGAATTTAGTTAACAAAGTTAAAAAAAATTAGTTTTCCAATAGATCTAAGAATTTCACAGTACAATTTTTAAAATGAATAAATAAATTGATATAAAAAAGTGACAAGGTCTTGTGCAATTAAAAGGTGCAATAACACTGATATGGAAAACTCACCCTCTAATTCAATTGAAAAACAAATTGATAATTTCCTTGAGCACTTCAAGCGAAGTGCCTCTAAAGCAATGGAGGCTGATTGGACCGGAAGTGGTTCAACTGCAGCAACAGCAATGGCATCAGCAGCAGGTGTCAATGCCACTGCAGCTGGTGTCAGCAGTCAACAGATCAATGGTGGTGGTGTCATCAGTAGCAACGGTGGTGGTGTTGTCATCCTTCAACAACAAATTTTGCAATGTACAAAGAGTCGCTCAAGCTGTTTAGAAACGACAGAGCTATCTGGTAAGTTGAAAAAATTTATTTTATTTAATCAACTGAAGAAATTATTGAAAATCAGAAATTGTAGCGATGAATATTTTCATATTTTTTTACAATGAAATTCTGCTACAAACATTGACATTAACTTTGCAAATAATGCACACAAATGCCATGCAAAAATTCTAACTTTGTTGACATTTCCTTGTACTTTGTTGAACTTTGCAAACAGGATTTACCATAACTCAAACTGCAAATATTTGAAAAACCGCCCAATCCTTGTGCCTACTTATTGATTTTTCCATTAACACCCTTGAGAGCAAAAAAAAAGAAAAGAAATTGACAAGAAACTGCTACTACTACGGGTTTTTAAGTATCGACACACCTTTGAAGCATTCGTTCGCAGTCATATCATTCGAAATATCTTATGTTACCGTAACGTAAGCCATTAACATAATTATGGCCAATTTTGTTAAGGTTCTTATATATCTTCTTTGTTATGCTAACAGTCATGACTGCCGGGAATCAAATCCCAATGTTTTGAATGGTGATAAAACTCTTTAAGAACTTGTTGAAAAAACCAAAGCTTTTAAATCATGTTCTATAGTTTTTACTCGCATTTCATTTAAATAGAAATGTTTATCATATAACTGCACTTAAATGGGCGCTTTTTGTAAGTGGAGAAGAGACAAACAAAGTACGCGCAGGGAATGGGTTCTCGAAAGTAGAAAAACCAACAGAACGATGAAATCTTTAAGAGGTTTTTTTCTTGTTACTTTTTCTCTATTTTAAGGGTTGTTGGCTTGCCTGGTTTTTTGTTTAAATTTCTGCTGCATTTCATTTACATCATCATGTTTGTGCATTATATGTTTTTTGTTTTGTTTTTTACTTTGACCACCCACTAGAACTACCACCACTTGAAAGATTTGCTCATTTTGTAAACGACCTTGAGTTAGTTGAGTGACGACGAATTTAGTGTTATAATGACTTTTGATGGGTTAATTCTTGAAGGTGGGTCTAATATACTTACATATACATAGAATACAACTTTTTGCTAAAATCCAATATTCGTAAAAGTTTTAGCTGATGACATTTGCCAAAAAATCCTTAATGCTATATTTTACACATAGGTCAGTATAATTCCACCAACTAAACATATCTAGTTGAATTTCGTCACAATTGTGAATGTATGCCAATAGCTAATAGAATAATTTCCATAAATAATTGGTTGTTCATAAAAAAAATATGAAAATTGTGCCCAAAAATAATGGTAGGATTGCAAAATATATAAAAAAAGTTACCAACAAGTTTTAGTATGTAAAGTTGACAGTCAAATTTTTACCATTTTTTCCTAAGAGAAAATTTTTAAAGGAAAAGTGTTGGTCCATTCTCTAGGGTGTATCTAAAATTGCTCAAGGTAGTCGTCTATAAAAGGCTTCCGCAAAAGTTCTGGAAACTTAACGCACTCCCCAATGTGTCTGGTTTTGCTTTTCCCTTCCCCCTAAAAGGACGTGCACAAAGAATTATGCTGACCCCCTTAGATTTTTTTTTTCGATTCTTATGAACAAGATAAAACGAAAAGTGATATAAAAAACTTATTGTCCGAAAAGGTCTCTAGCCGTAACGCCTGTTGCGGATATCTTTGATTCCTCATTAAGTATTTTATTTTTTAGACCCAAACTTTATATGCGATCTATAGTTTTTTATTTTTAGCAATGTCATCATGCCGTTAAATCATTCAAAAGCACCAACTGTAGACGTAACATAAAATGGACCCAAAGTTCTTAAGAGAACAATTATTCTTTGTTTTGTTGCCATTTTTCACATTTTCTTGTTTTGGTGATTTTGCAAAATTTGTGCTTAATAAAAACAAAATTTTTTGCGAAAAGAAAAATCCACCAAAAACCTCTGAAAATATTGTTCAATTGGTTTAAAAAATCACAAAAATATTTGAAAGTAAGAAAAACTGATCAAAAAGTTATTTTTGAAAGAAAAAATATTAAGTTACGATCATTATATTTGGGGTTTTAAAGGAAATAAAAGCAAATTTTCGTTTACAATGAATAAAGAAGAGGTCCAAAATTAGATATATATGTATGTTATATAAACATATTGGATACTTGAGTTATTTTTTTTAAGGAAAAAGCGCTAAATATTGAGTGAACGTTGTCCAGAAAGTTTTTTGAAAATGTTGTTTCCTTTTTTTTTAAACTTTTTTTTATTGAGTAGGGAAAATTGGATAAAAAAATTAGATGGCCCAATACTTTACGAGATTATTCTTGTTTTACTTCAAAGCAGAGTTCATAAATACATATCATTGAAAAGAAATATATCACTCTTCAACCCTAAAACGATGCAATTCAGAAGTATTCAATTTTGAATTAAAGCTCAAAGCGATTTTTTCATTTTGTTTTGGGATCACTTTTTGCAAAGAAAATTGCCCATAAAATCTTAGTATGAACTATGTAAGACAGATAATTCTATAATTTTTTGGACAAAATGTGACTTAATTTTTTTGAAAATTTTGAAACGTTTTTAAAAAAATTTTTTTCCCACCGATAATACTTTACCTATATCAAATCTAAAACTTGAATTGGTATTGACTTACCATTTTATCCGTGTATAGTACAAATTCTATCTTCATAATATACAAAATATTTATTTATTGTCTCTTTGGACCATTGCGTTCCGATTATTCATTTTGTTAACACAAACTTTATGACCACACAATATCAACACAACTTCATTTGTCCAAATAAAAATATTTATGGCCAAAAATCACTGTAGTACATTAATTTCATTTTATTTTTATGGGCTTACGAGTAAGACATAATGAATTGTAATCACCCTTTTCTAAAGTTTTGTTACTCGCAAATATAAAAATTTGCTGATCTTTTCATATATAATTTATTTTTTTTTGTTTTGTATAAAGCATTTAATATTTTTGATTATACTTTAAGCACATTTTTAATAATATGCATTGAACAATATCTTTTCATTACATTGCATCCAAAGTTTAGATAAAAATATGCCCTAGATACAGATACATTTGTTTTATTGTGCAATTCTTTCATATTCCAAAGAGTTTTGCTATGTGATGCCAAATGAATCATATCGACGTAACCGAAATAGAGGAAAAGAGACTGTTTTTGAATAGTGATTGGATGCTATTTTTTAATACTATTATTTTATTCATAATAAAATTAAATTAACTTTAAAAACAATTACTCAATTTCATGTCCAGAACGATAGTGGTCATGGAATAATTGAACGAAGAATTGATTATATACAATTGATGCAATACATATAAATTTATTTAAAATCTATTAATTTTTCCTTTAACCCAGCTTAAAAAATCATGCTCAAACATGTGTCAGCTTCGCGAATTTGTAATTAGTAAATTGCGAGATATATTTGTCGTTGATTTTTTTTATATTGAAGTTCTAGGAAGTTTGCTTTTCCATTTTTTGAGTGATTATTCCATTTTTAATTATAAACTTTTTGATTATAAACTTGTCACTTTAGCTTCAAAATAAATTGTACAATATGTAGCTACGCTCCTCTAAAGAAATATTTGTACGATTTAAAATAAATGAATGGTTATGCTTTGAGATGAGATAGGGCAACTCTTAGTATCGTTTGTGGGTCAGAGACAAAGTGCCGCCGAGTAGCTATAAAAAAAAATTGCATTCCATTCAATGTTGCAATAACCAGAACACATACACTCTCACACTTGTATATATGTATGTATGTATAATATGAATGAACGTCTGAACAGAAAGGGCTTTCCATAATTCTTCACGTTCAAATAAATGCAAATGAATGGAAAAAAATTTATTACGAGATGAGTCATTTATGTTGGCTAACACACCTGGCCAAGGTAACATGACTCATAGCTTTGTTATGTTTATGCATAGCATCCAAAGGCAAACCCCACAGTTTCGCACCCGTTATGTTGACACAACACTTATTCTTTTGTCTCTCACCTGGGAGATTTTTTTCACTACGGTGCAGCTTCCTCGCAGTTATTTTTTTGCTGCTATTGAAAAGAGTTGTTTTAGTTTTTCCTTGCCAGCTATGTAGTTTGTCTGACATTTTTAGGCCAACTATGGAATAATATTTTTCATTTATTTTTATTTTATTAAATCGAATTTATTGTGCATCGCATTGCGTGTTGTTTATCATAAAAATAAAAGTTAGAAATTATTATGCTGTTTTGCATCACCTGCCACTTTCATTGGCTGAGTTTCCAATTACCCCGGATAATTCAGAAGCAAAGTATTTTTTTTTTAAGATGCTCTATTAAATTCTAATTGCTACAATATAATGCTTAGTTTAATAAATTTATTTGGCATATTTTGCATGTAAATTTCATATGGCGTGTAAGCGAAGGAAATGCACCTATGTTGAGTAAATTAATGGCAATTGAAGCTTGAATTTTTGCTCATAAAAAAATTAAATAAATGAGCCATTAAGAAATCCTTAAAACTATATCTTGAGTCTACTACTCAGCTAATAGTGTTTTATTCGACAAGTCGCTATCTAAGTTGCTAAGTTTCCTACTCGCTGTTGATTCGAGTACTCTTTTGTAAAACGTTTAATTTATTCATATTTTTTTATTGATTATTGTGCTTAAAAAATATATTTCTTATGTACTAATATTTAATCTAACAATAAATCGAAATTAGAATGAATATTGAAATGTTTGGCTGGTTATTAATGATGATATCAAAAATATTCAGAAAAACTTGGTAATCCTAAGCAGTTTATGAGGTTGCAAAACATAAAATACTTAACATGTTTAATCTCAATTATCTCGAAATTCAAAGCTGATTTGAAGTTTTAGAGTTTAGTGTGCAAAAACCCTGGAATAGGGCCTTAGAGTCCACAACATAAAATCTTTCTTAGTTTTATGGTAAAGATAATTATTTGGTTTAAGCTTTTTTATTTAAACTTAAGCTTTGCAATTTATTCAACCATTTGCTTGATATTTTTCTTACTTTAACACGCAGATGTATTTTAAATTCATTAGATTGGATTAATTTATTCCACTTAATAAATAATTTTTGAGACAGATTTACAGTGTTTCCAATTCCATGTGTTCTGTAATCAGTAGCCGCAACAGTAAACGGCAATTCAACGTCTCTATTAACAATCTTTGCAAATGCCTTCTCATTAAATGTTAAATTGGAGACAAACGTTTTATTCAACCAGTTGAAAAATAGTTCCCATCTAGGAGTATAATAATCTTTTACAATTCCCGACCACTGCTTAGAAGCATAATCAACGATTTGTCCATTTGGACCCCATGAAGTAATCTGATTGCGGGCATTCATTTCGAATTCGCGTCTTTCTAAAGGATTACTGGCCAGTTTCTTTGCATCTGCAATCCAACAACCTAAAAGAAAGTTTTCATTGGTCGCTAATATTCGTTCTAAGTCTTTGAGGATTTCTTTAAAAATATAGACAGCATAGTTAAATCGTTCATTTGCTCGTTCTATATAGGCAGACACGATATTAACGTAAGCCTTATCTGCTAAGGTCTGCATATATTGGCGGTTTATATCTACTAAATCGTGTTCATAGTTGGCTCGGTTGCCATTTGCAATGGATAAATTTGCAGATAAAAAATACTTCCATGATCTGAGTATAGAAGAAGTGTTGTACCATACCCACGGTTTTTGGTTTAATGACGGTCTTCGCGTTATTGTATATTTGCCATGCATTTTAATCAGACCATAGTAAGAATAAACTCCATCTTTCAGGAGTTGCAAAACGTTTTGCAATTGTTCATTCTTTACTTCATATCGAACATTTGAATACGAAGAAAACCAATTGTTTAAATCAAAATCTTCCCTCATCCAAGCTCTTTCTAAGGTCAAAGAGTACATAACATAATTTTGATGAATTCCTTCTGGAGTTATTCCAACACCGACCATTGTACTGTTTTCCATATTGCGAGCCAGACGAATGTTTGTATTAATTCTGTTTACAGATCCATGCATACCCAATGTACCACCAAAATTATGCAACATACACCAAATAAATGGCTGACCATAAAATGAATGAGTCCGTTCATATTGAGGAAATTGTTCACTCTGTAAGTCAAGAACAACCATTCGTCCAATTGGTACCGCAGTAAGGAAGGCTTTAATTAAAGGTTCGGTCCAAAATATAAAATTATTTACAAACATCCACCCCTGAACCAGCCAAATACCATGTGAATCAACATCTTTTATGGCATTATAGATGTTGTAAGCTGTCATATTAATATAACTTGGTTCAGCAAATTTAGGTTGAATTTCATTGAACGGATCACAAAAATATATGTGATTGGTTCCGTACAGCTTTATTGTTGCCTTCAAAAACTTTGAAGCGATTTGATTGAACAATTCTTCGTTTGGTTCAAGAAAAAGACTGCAACAGTATTTATTAGGAAAGTTGTTCCAACGGTCTGTTGACGTAAAATTAACGCCAGGAAATCGTTGAGCAAGTCCCATTGGCACATGACCCGCAAAAGACGGCAATGCAACAGAGATTCCTAAGTTTCTTTGCGCTTGAATAATTTGTTGTTGTAATAACATTTGTAAATATCTATAACTTTTGGAGAGTGGACCTAGCCATCCGCGAATATTTCCCATTCTCTGCCATGCTAAAAATGCGGGCCCAGCAAAATGTTCTGAAATTTCCATCTCACTAAGGCCAAGCTCTTCATAAATGTTGTACCAAATATATTCTTGTATAGGTGCTATTGTTAACGAAACGCCCATCATTGCCATCCAGTCAATATGCTTTCGCCATGTTGAAAATTGCCACCAAGCAAAGCTATAGCTCCAAGTACATACATTTTGGTAGTAAATAAAAAAACTTTCTGAAGTGATTGTAATGTTGACGTCGGGTAATGATACCGGAAAATTTTCAATTCGTGTATTTGTCCAAGAAACATCTCTTTCCAAATAATATTTTAAATAATAATGAAATCCTTTTGCTATTGAAACACCATCTGATCCACTTATAAAAATGCGTTCATCAAATTTTATTATTTTAAAGCTCCTGAAAAAGATTGGTTCTATTTTAACTCTGAATCTATCTGCATTTTCTCCAATACTTCTTGCAATTAGATCTGTTACAGCAGCCTCTTGTACCTTCGTCGATGTGTTCGGCACTAAGTTCCTAGGAAGTTCCAACGATAAGCCTGGACTAGCCAAAAAAAATATAGTGAGAATTGAAGCCACTCTATAGATATTTGCAGTTGGCATTATGGAATTACTAGAAGAAAGGTCCTCTGCAATCGATATTAAGCCACAAAATGACCACGCTTGGAAATACAGAACTTGCGTAGTGTCGTTGTTATCGTTGTTGGGCCCAACCAAAATTAATTACTGCACTTAAGCACAAAACTTTTGAAAATTCAATTGACGACTTGTTAAAAATCTGAGAAATTTTATTGTTGATGTTTTAATTTGGTTTGCATGCAACAACAAAAAAATGCATTGCTGTCAGATTAACACTCTGTCTACACCAGTGTACAAAGCAAACTTTTTCAAACTATTGACAGGGCTTACTTATATATATCATGCTCTCTGCATATTATTTGTTATTGGTTATCCTCAATGGGAGTAACCTATATATAATGCAATAACATACCTAGAATTGTGTGCAGAAGGGTGTGGACATGAGTTTCAAAATTTCCTATGTTAGTCTACACTTGGTTACATTTTGTACCCTAAAGCATTTTTAATAAAATAGAACTTACGTCAAATATGAGCATTCATAACATTTATTACCAACTCTCCAACATTCTTGCGGCGTTTATCAATATAACCCGAGTATAGTGAATACTAATGAATGCTGATCTTCTGTGTTTGATAATCTGATACTAAGCCAAATATTGCTTAAAGAACTTTTGTCAAAATATCGTTGTTGATGGCTGATGACATTTCAATGATGCGTTTTGACATTTCATTCGAAATACAGCAAAGAAGATTTCTCTCTTAATTCAAGTTTCTTGCCACACGCTGCACCCTTTTTTTCGGTCGGTCAGCTGTGATTTAAAAACATAAAATTGTAGTTCCAAATGGTTTTAAGTTCTATTTTCAATAGAAACGTGAAAAACTAAACTTAAAAAATTAAAGTGATGTTCTTTCTAAAGTGATGCTATATTCGCCATGCTAAAATATATGGTAAGTTTAAAGTTAAAGTATTTGATTTAATTTTATAAACCGTAAAAGTAATTTTAATTTATAAGTATTAGTATTAAATATAAAATCCCAGAATATCCCTACATTCTTCAAGAAATTGTCTGTTGAATTTAAAGACATCGATTTAAACTCCTCACGCTGAAGAGTAGGCGATATAATAAGTATCTGTCCGGCAAAGTTAATCACTAGAGATTACAATTTTAATGAAACACATTGGTTGGTACTGCATTTATTTGAATATGTTAAGATATTTGAAAGAACCTCTACCGGCATTCTATTGTGTCCATTTCGCTTACTTAAGCAATGACCAGAGACAATTTTATGCCGGAGTCGGCCCGTTTACAATTTCCGTGGCGCGAAAACTTTCGATAGAACGCGTCAAAAAAAATTGAAAATGGTCAATATTTCAATATCTCCCTTGGTTTTCAAGACACCGAAACTTGAACATTTTAGTTTTGATTGTATCACCATGATTTCAATTTTAGGGCATGCATTCTATAATATATCCAACACCGGCTTCGCTCATTCTATAGTAAAGTAAGAGTAAGTGGACAGCCTTTTGCCGCAGCTTAGGATTTACGACTCATAGTATATCCAACACCGGCTTTGCTAGCCACAGTGCTCTTGCTTTAAAATTTTATACAAAACTCAAATTTTAAGCATCGGTATCTCGAAAACCAAACGAGATAACGTTTTTTTTTTCTTTCAATATGTTCGATTTATTTTGACGCGTTCTATCGAAAACTATTATCATATCGCGGCGCCATGGTAATCGATATCTCCCCCGTAGTCGAACAGCGGCAATTGAGAAAAGCTTTTTACCGCAAATTATACTCTCAAAGCCTTGCAATGGAAAAGCCGTAAATAAAAACTGGAAATTGCGATATCGTCCAGATTTTTTCTGTACGTCAATAGTGAGTAAAAAATTGACGCTACAAAATTTATCGCATAGAAATAGAACAAGTTCTATTTTTTGGTGCGATTTGACACAGAACCTAAATCGCAAGTCCGAGGTTGTGTTTAGTTTCTTACTTAGTAAGCTATTGGACTTTCTATCGACGTTAAATCGGAAAAGTTTGCATCGGTCGCCTGTCTAAGGTTTCTTTGGAAAAAATTGTCCAAAACATTTATCATTTTATAATAAAATCATAAAGTTTGAGTCAATTTTCAAATAGATCTCAAAACAATATGTTATGTTTTTCAGTAATAAACTTTAAATTGAGATAAAACACACAAATTAAGTCTAATAATTATATTTGACGATTGTCATGAGCGTTCTTCCGTCTCTATTGCACATTCAAGCTTTGTTTCAAAACATTGAAAATATGCAAGAGATTAAAAATCTAAGAAACGGTAGTGAATGTGCAATCATTTTTGTGGAATCACCTCACACTAATAATTTAAAAACGTTTAATAACTTAAACAACAATAATAAGAAGAAGCAGTCAATTTAAATTCAATGCAACGTTTTATGAATGAATTCATATTTTGACGTAGTAGCTAACGCACAGGTGCTTTAACAAGACCAAAATAGAATGGTAATGAATTGAACGTTGTGCAAAATAAATAAAATATTACAGCACGTCACAATAAATGGGGTTTACTTGGAACTAATTGATTCCATCAGTCAGTCTTTAAAGTCAGTTTGTATTGTAAAGTAGTGGAAGTTAATTAAAAGTAAAAAAAATATTTTAAAATTTTTAATGTGAAGTGACATACATAATGGCTAAACCTTCAAAGACTTTAAAACGAAAACTCAAATGGCTCAGCTTTTTTAAAATAAAATGTTTCCGTAAGTTTGAAATTTTTATTTAAATCCAACTTTAACCCAATTATTTATTCACAACTAAATTATTCGACAAAGCAGAAAATCTTTTGTCTAATGTGAATTTTTAAGCAAACTATCACTTGGCAACCCTATCGCAAACGAATCTTGATGCCTTACCACACAAAGTGACAAGTGTGTCAATCCCGTGGCTCTAAGGTTTCAATTACACTTAATCCAACGTTCCAGTGCAAGTACCAACAGCAACAAAAACTAAAGTATGTACATAGTTGAGTTTTCATAATAATGCTGTTGATAGTCCTCTTAACATGTCAACGCATCCGGAACTGTCACTTTAATTTTGAATGCATTTATAATGATTACATACATAGCCAACATTACAGCGCCAACATATTGTTGGCGGCATTTGTTACCAGTGATAACGATGATGGTGATGTTGCTGTTAGTGTTGTTGATGTACATATAATGTTGATAATAGCGATGTTGTATAGAAAGAACAACCTCTTTCTTTTTTTTCTTTTTTTTTAGCCATGTTGATTGCATGTCATACAATCAAGACTTGAGCACAAATCCATTATGTGACTAACAACTTATGTAAGCTACTACTCTGTGTCATATCATAGAGTTACAGCAAATATGATATATGTATAGTAGACAAAACTTTGGTGTTGTTGCTGCTGCTGTTAAGGCTTAAAGCAACTGCCACTTATTGCCATTCATGCTGTGCATTGCTTTTCTTTTAACTGAGAAAACTCTTTTGTTTTTGCTTTATGAGCAACTTTATGTATTATGTGAAAGTGCCCTCATCCTTCAAAAGCTGCTTGTATTATATTGAAGTGTTTGATGGAATGAATGGGATCAACCACCGCTATATTTGATGTTTGTAAAGAGGAGCACCACTATGAATTTGATTTTTTTTATACTTTCGCAAATAATCAGACACACATTTTACCGCTTGATTTTCGTCCTGAAAAATTTGTCATGTTGGCAGGATTTGGAGTAGACAAAGCCGAGGTTGACATTTGGCAAATATTGTATTCCATTACATACCTCAGAGCTTGTACTTCAGATTAAAATACTACTATCACCATTTTCATAAAAATATTGAGTTTTTCTATTGATGTAAAGTGAATCCAAATGACACCTCTTGTTGGATGATCCATAGTTATTAGAGTTACCAATAAAAAATTTTCTCTAAAAGAGATGTTTTTAAAGTAAACATGGAACTTTAAATTCAAAAATCTCTTCCTGGCTGTGACAAGTGTCCCGTTTCTGCATTTTCTATTTGAAATTTACCTCAAAAACGTTATTTTTTAGAAAATAATTAATCGATTTGTCAATGTTGAATTTCTTGGAAAATAATCCTTAAATGTGAAATAGGATTCCTAATCCCAAGTCTTTGGAATATATTTAAAGACAATTCAATTCCCCTTTGGATTACTTTAATGCAATCGAAAATCAACGCATATCTTTTTTTTGCCATAGCAAATGACACAGGATGGGAGCGCAAATCTGAAGAAGCAAACATAAAAGATTTAGAAAAAGTAAGAAAGACGTCTTCAACTATTGCTATTTTTTAACAAAACACGGTAATTAACTTAGTTTTTAATATAAAAATTTAACAAGTCCCTAGAAGTGGTGGAGTTTTGTATGAGGATTTTGATTTTGCATTTCCTCCATCTGATATCTCTTGATTAGGGGGTCGATTAGATTTTCTAGAAGTTATTTTGCTGTAAAATTATGTTTTAATATTGATTTCAGTATATCTTTTTATTACTAGCTTAGAAAATATTAGGTAAACTGTCTCAACAACTTACTAAGAACACACTACAGCGGCTGAACCAATGAACATACATATTATGTATGTTAGCGGCCAAACTGCATAGTTTGTAGTGAAAACTGTTTCTCCCAGGCGAAAATAGTTACATTTTAAGCCTAAAAATATGCAATGAAGTCTTAATGCAATAGCAGCGTGACTGGCGAAGCCGGTGTCATAAAAGTTAGGGTAAGTGCATTCACTTCAGCCGTGGCTGATTTTCAGGGTGCTTCATAAATATATATATATTTTTTTAACTAGAAGTTAAAGTTTAAACCTGACCTTTTCAATGCGACGGTGTAATACTTCAAAACTATTAAGAAAACAAAACATATGATCATCATCTTATTAACACAAAACAAAGTGATATTTATTGCAAGATATTGACTTTTAAGAAACATTTCAAGTGTTTCATTTTCCGCTAGTTTATTTTATATTTTTAAGAAAGTAAAAATTTAATAATATGATCGATAACTGACATATTAATTTCAGCTTCTGGTGTTATATTAAAAAAGTATGTCTGCATTAGAATCCAAAAATTATAGCAGGCAAATGGAAAATCTATTTTGAATGTCTGATGAATTTGCATGCACGTAAGAAGAGCATCCATAAATTTCATTTCATATCTAATATCTTTAAAGGCAACATAAACTTTTTCAACATTAAAAAGTGATCCTTGAACAAACATAAAAGGTCTTGGCTCAGTATAATCGTCCATTTCACATGAATTTCTAATAATTTTGCTAAATGCATTTAATGATTCTGGAATGCTATAACGGCGTGCCATTTGTTTGGGATGTATAGGGCGTGTAGGTTTCACCAAAGAATGTAGCAGATTTATTAAAATGTATTGCTTTGATTCTAAAAAAAAAAAAAATACAGAAATATTTAAAAGATGTTATTATGTTTGAAGAAATTATGCATAATTTTACCCGAACTTAGTATGTGTACATTCTTTTGATATTGATCGTATAAATCAGAACGAATTTCGAGCTTATAAAGTTTGTGTATTTTTTGTAAGAAAATTGGCCAACGTTCGTAAAAGATATTTTCGCTATTTGGATACAAAATGTTGAAATCAATGCTGATCTATGAAAACCATTTAAAGTTTTTGAAGTTCTATATGTGAGTGAAACTTAAATTGAATTAGTCGAAAAATGCTTACAAGTACATTGCCAACAGATTGACCGTACGATGGCCAATTCTCAAAAATCTCAACAAGGTGTTCAGCATCCATTGACAAGTTATATTTCTTGAATTGTCGTGTTCGGTAATTTGTTGTTTCATACCACATTTGTATCAATTCATCATTATCCTCACATTTATTGTTACGCAGCCAAAGCTGTATGCGTGCTGATTCGGCCTCGCTTTCTATAAAAACAGTTAAATGCATTTTCAATATAAAATTTCCATAAGTTAAACAAAATTTAATTCACCATCTTCTTGAACAGCATCATCTTGCGTTGTTTCATCTATATCAGTATCTTTAGAGACAGTGACTTCATCTTCATCGCCTTGGCATCTTGAATGGAAACGTCTTTTACTACGTTGCACATTGTATAATTTTAAGCAGAGACGTCCACGTCTTTGTTTAGTTTCGGTATCGTGCCATGCACGCTAAAAATACAAAATATTAATTATAAAGAAAAATAAAAATTTGGATGCATAACAAAACAAATGGTCATTTGCCCAAATTGGACCATTGAGTCCTAAAAAAAATTTCAGTATCAGGATTTGAAGTGAACTTCAAGTCAAAAACTTAGATAACTTTTTTGGAGAAATTGTAACTACAGATATTGGCTAGAATTTAATGTTTCAAACCAGATAAGTCAAAAAACGTAGTAAAAAAAATGTAAATAGCCCTATTCTCTTGTGTTAAAATTGTCTATCTCAAAATTGTTTCACTCACTTTGCTCTCGGTTGGAAATACTGTCGATATTTGATCTGCAAGACCATCCATGATGTCTCTCGACATATAGATATCATTTTCCTTAAAATAGTCTACTAGCGCTCCAGCAAGTCGACGTCGCTCACGTTCTGTTAAAATGCCATTTATTTTATACTCTTCTCTTATATTTCGCATATCGTTTGGTATAATATCGTCTAAAGGCTGTAATTTTTAAAACGAATCTTTTAGCAAGTTTTTAAAGGTTTTATCTTAATTTATCTTACATATTCATATTGAATATCGTATGGTGGTAATTCCAAGGCTTGATTTTTCTTTTTCATTTTTCCATTGAATTTTCTCTTAATTGATTTTTTTAACAATGTTGGTTTGTCTGTGACAATATTACGATCATTATTTATTGTCTTACAACTTGCTATCACAATTTTTGGTGAACTGGTGCTGGCAGATATCGCTATTGGTGTTATTTCAGCGGTCGATGAAGTTGCAGCTGTATCAATTACAGATAATTGCTCAGTTTTCATCTGAAATTGTTGCTTCCATTCATTGTGCATATACTCAAATTCGGCTAATACTCCTACTTGATCTGCTGGTATAATGCGGCGTATATGGTCCTTTTCTAGATAACGCAATTGACGGGCGTTGATGTTATGAGCTTTCAATTTTATTGAAAAGAAAACAAAATATTTAAAATTTTGTTTTGAAAAGAATATTGAATAAATGATTCTAAAGTAAGGTTTCTTATGGTTACTACTTCGTACCTTTACAGCGTTCAAACAAATATAAATAGTTAATCTTATCGATTTCACACAGAGTTGAAAAGAGTTGGGCATCCGCACCTGCTTGACTAGTGTCGCTAGTTGAGGGAAACGTATCTAAAAAAACAAAAATTTAATTGAACTATATATTTCTATAAAATTTAGTCACGCGCTTACCATTAATAAGGTCATCAGCACTAAACATTTTGGCCTGGGTTTGGCTAACGAAATGTTTGCTCGAATTGATAGTTTTTTTATTTGTTGACACTTAAATGCACTTCGCTTTCATCATCTCCTTTGATTTTTTCAATCAAAAATTTTATCATAAATTACAAATTTTCACGAGCTTGCTAAGACGCGTCTGCTTTTGCTATCAAAATTTGCTAAAATGCCTAGAAAATTAGTAAGTGTACATAATTTTTACAAACACACACGCAGGAATTGACAGAAAATATTGACAACTGTTTTGTAGCAAAGAGAAAACTACATTTTTAGTGGTCAAATAAACAACAGCAAGAATGTTAGTCGAACTGATGGTGTTATCAACAAAACGCGAGAGCGGTTGTAACAGTAGCTGTTAAGTCAGCTGTTTCATTTGTTTAACTTTTTTTCACTAGTCTCTGAGCATAACATTTAGTGGATGAATGCCCGTGATGCCAGATCTCAGAGAATTGCCTAACTTTTTCTAAATTCATATGTTGGTAAGAATTCGTTTTATTTTAGGTAACTTGCCAAAGTGTGCAGCATACGAGTAATTTATCGTTCGAAGAATTGAACGATGATTTGCTCGAGAATAGATCCATAAAATCATTTTTTCTTTTAAGAAATTAGTTATTCGTTTAATGATTTTACTCTCAAAACGAGGTCTAACCTTCGCTAATTAATTTTTGATATTGCAGCCTCCAATATGTATAGTACATATCTCTTTGTGAAAAAAAAAATCGTGCTAATAACAGATTTCCGTTGTGTTTAACATATGTCGAGGAGCTGTTGGCAACTTGACTTTTTATTAGAAACAATTTGCAATCATCTATGAACTTAAAAAAATTAAAAACAATTTCCAAAATATCGCTTAAATTCTGAATTCCACTTATCCAGGTGGCACTAAATAAGGTCTGTCAAAAGTGTTTTCCTCTTACGTGTGTCTGCATTCGTAATTTATTGTATGGGTTTGCGCCTCGCTTCTGGGAAAAAATTGAGGACCTTAGCAATTTTCAAAAAATTAAAATAATCGTTCAAAATTTAACTGTTGTGTGGAAAAAACTTTATGACCTCTGTTTATGACCTCATTTCGACAACATTCTTTGAAAAATCTTCCTGGCCCTGTTTTGTTTTGCTCATCAAAAACAAATCATTTAATTGCGGGCTTTTTCAAAATTTTTCAATTGACCTTGTCAAAACCGGCCACTTGGCAACCCTGTTTGTTCGAAATAACTTCATTTGCGCGATTATCGAGAGAACTTCGGTTCAAAACGCGCGATTATTCATACGAAGTTAATCTCGCAAGTTGCACGATTACGAATTAATCTCGAGCATTTTGAGTGAACAACTCTGTTTTTTCGAATAGTGAAAACCACTCTGAAAAAGAAACTTCAAATGAATCAAAACAAAAATGGTTAGCAAGAAAGAGACTCGGTAAGTGCAAGTTTTACTGCAAGAAATTTTTAATATGTAACAAAATTTTGTTCCTTTCAGAAAAAAACGATCCGAATGGTCCCCCAAAGAGGTAGCGCTGCTCTTGCAGCTATGGGAGGAAAGGTTGCCACAGCTGCGTGGCAAAAGAAATTATCACGTCTATGCAGACGTAGCCGTGCAGCTGGCAGCGCGCGGCTTTAATTTTAGCTCGGTTGAAGTAAAAGTGAAAATTCACAATTTAACGAACAAATATCGGTAAGTTATTCACTAAAACTGCTTACATATTATATTATTATTTTTTTTTTTTTGACAGAGATGAAAAGAAAAAGGCTGGCGCTTCGGGCAGCTCGCCTTCAACTTGGGAGTACTTCCCTCGAATAAACAGATTTTTAGGCAGCTACAAATCTTTCAATTTGGAAGCGTTGGCCGAGGAAAGCTCAGGTAAGTACAGAGCGGAAACGATTTACAATTTCTACGATTTCACACTGTTGTGGCAGCAACTGTTTCCGGTTGTTTCTTTAGTTTAATTGTCCTCTGTTTTATGAGAATACATACAATTTAATGGATGAATGTCCGTGATGCCAGATCTCAAAAAATTCCTTAAATTTTTGGAAATTTCAAATATGTATAAGAATTGAAACAGTTGAGTAATTCACATATTATTCAACAGTGAAAAAAATATTTCTGAAAAGTATATGATATGATTTGATCCTTCCTGCAAATTAATTTTTGATATTCAATTCTTCAAAATTTATAGTTTCTGTAGCATATTCATAGATAGTTGCCTCGATTTCCAAAATATGGCTTAAATTGTCAATATATCTTACCTAGGTGGCAGCATGTCACTAACTAAGTCATATCAAAAGTGGTCTTTCTCTCAACATTTTGTTTTTGTGTGCGCATTCGTAATTTAGTGAATGGCTTCTTATTTGTATTTTGTTGTAAGTTGTAACTGAGGACGATTTCTCATGAGTAAATTTTAGAATGAGTTTAAATGTCGTGACGACCATGGTTTAATAATGAAATTAAACCATGGTGACGACGAATGCATGCTCTGTAAATGACAGATAAAAGCAAGAACCGTACATTGTTGACAAAACAGCTGAGAACTCGTATTCTCTTCAAATTTAAGTCTACTCTGCTACTAGCTGTTTTTTTTTTATCGCGTACATTGGGTAGTTACAAAAAATACTCATCGCAGTTTATATATAGCTAAATTTGGCAGCACTCGTGTTAAACGTCAAATATATGTGTTCGTTTTTTCATAGATTTTGCGTTTGATGATTAAAATGTAATGGGATAACATACCCAAATTATAAATAGAAAGCAATGTGTGTAAAAATTTTTCATTTTGTATTCTTACATTTACACATTCTCTACATATTCTCATCACTATTACATTGGCTTTATTTTCCTATTTGACGTCTAAAGATGGAAATTTTTCGATAAAAAGTTAACAAGTTAGTTTGAGCTGCCAACTTGTCACGGTTTAAACAAATTGCTTCAATTTAAAGCGATTATAGTAAAAATATGATTTCATATTTTATAATGAAAATACAATTCAGAGTCTTAAGTTCAAAGTTTTAGTTCAATAAGTTCTTGGAAGGGAAATAATAGTGAAGTTTTACGATATTTTGTGTGATTTCATGCTGAAAATTGAATTCATAAGTGAAGCTACAAAAAAAGTTGAAAAACTTTTGGTTAAGATATTAACAGAACTTTGCAGTACAATCCTTGTCGGTAAACTACTATGTAGTCGTATTCGACCTAAATAATGATTTACAGGCCATTCTCACAATTTGTGATTGAACTTAACCGGAACTGTCATAATTTGTTTTAGAGCTTATGTCAAACTTTCGGGTTAAAGTTGATTTGATATTTACACATTTTATTGCGAATGTTGAAGCATGAACTTAATAAAAATTTAACGATTGAAAATATTTATTGCTTACTACGTAGCAAATTCCATCATATAATATTTTTAAATGAATGAAGTACCTCGAAACACAAAAAAAACCCTACCTAAAAAAGTTTAATTTTCTGTTCTCCAATATCTTTTCGTGTCGAAAGGTTAATTAGGATTATTTTCTAACAACTATTGCGATTTCTTTTTAATGCCACCAACAGCTGTAAGTTCTTGACATTGACATAAATCGCATTTACTTGAAACTGTCTTCAAGTAGCCTCAAATTTTTTTGTGTTTATTTTTTTCCATTTTCTGTTTTATGCAACGAAGAACTTATTTTTATACATCAGCATGTTTAATATTCTGGATAGGTATTACTTCCCACTTATTATACAAAACTAAATTAACAAACATTTGCTTAAAAAATCAATTTAATTCGCTTTTTTGTAATAAAAACAAGAAATATTGAGAAGAACGTGCGACTGCAATGCACTAATTGTGTAGTTATTAAAATAATTTAATAATAAAATAAAATTACAAAAACTTGTGTATAAATAAGAGATTAGTCACTTACAGCTTTGACGCGTTCACCTGCTTACAAATTTATTTGACAAACAGCTATTATTGTCACAAATAGCTACAATATATACGCGTCAAAAGAATATAGTTTATATCACGGCGATAGTTATCCTAGCGGCAAACAACGCGTGTATAAAAACTGCTTGGCAGCACAGTCTGTTTGTAATCGAAAAGCTTCCATCTCAATTCGTGAGATAAGACAAAATGGAGCAACAACAAAAAAAATACTTCTCAAGTAAGCAAATCAATAAATTAATAAATAATACAAAACAAAGGAAAAGGTAATTTTTATAAGTAATTAAATTTTGTATCTATAATTTATGTGTGTATTCTCTATGCATTGTAACTAGCAAGCGCAAGACTTGGAGTAGGGAGGAAATCTTGCTCTTTTTAAAATGTTATGCGGCTAGGAAAGATGAGTTCCAGCACGTCAGAAAGAAAAAAAAAGGTTATACCAATGTCTTGAAGGATATGTATTCCCAGGGATTTATGGTGAGATTGAATGACTGAACAGAAGAATTTGTGTAGACGATTCGATTTTTCTACTGTAGGACACAAAAGCAACAACCTTTACCCTGGAAGGAAAAATGAGAACTCTTTTTCAGACGTACAAATCTACAAAAGAAAACGCTCGTCGTACAGGTACCGATCCTTCTGGGGCACCATATATGAAAGAAATGGAAGCAATATTTGGAAATATGCCCATTATTTCAAAAATCGCGTCATCAAATCTAAGTAGAGAATCCAATGAAAGTTTGGAAGGCTCCCAAAACTTTAGTGGAATATTTTTGTGTAAGTTTAGCACAATGAATCGTAAAAAAAGATGGAAATTAGTTTAATATTTTTAATATGTATCTTGAAAACCTTTCCTGCTATCTATGTCAATCCAGATCAAAATGAAACACAAAATAATTTGATGCATTTCATTAGTTTCGTATTCTTGAATACACAGAACACATTTGCAATGCCGAATTCAACTATCAAAATAGGCCTCATATAACGGCACAGAAATAAATTGGAATAGAATGAATACACAGTAAATAACAATTAGTTTGAACATTGAAAAGTTCAGTCACAGTTTTTTCAAATATAAAAGAAATAAAGAAAAGTACAGTAGAATCTCGATAAAAGCAACTCCAACTTTTGGTTGCAATTATAGAGCTTAAAAAATTTTTGAGCATTTTTCGAAGAATTTTGGCAAATTTTTTTGAACTTTAAAAGTTGAAAGTAATCTTAGTAGCCATGCATTTCCAGGAACTCTGTGCAATGATTGTATACAGCGTAGTTTTTTCTTGTGATTTGTGTGGAATTGATTTCTTCTTTCGCTTGTAAAATGTCGATTTCGATTAAAAAACACAAGCAAATCAGATTAGATTTGAATAAAAAAGTAGAAATCTTAAAAAAAAATTGATGGTGGTGTAAACAAAATCAGATTGGAATTAATCAAAATCGGCAAACAATTTTGAAAGCAGCGTCAACGACTCTTGGAAAAACTCAAAGAATATCAATCCGTAGCGCAGAATATGTTAAACTGGAGGAAAAATTGTTTGATTGGTTTATAAGTCAAATATCGCGGCATTGTTCAGTGACCGGGCCGATGATAAAAAGTCGAGAAGAAGAAGAATTTGTGAAACTATACCCAGAAAAAGGTCCAGGAATTTTTTTCTATATAAACATATATGTTTTTTCAAATTCATTTTGGCATCAATATTTTTGAACACATTTCCTGAACGAGCAAGTAAAAAGCAATTTTTCTAGATTAATTTTATTTTGATAAATCGTAGTCATGAGCTTTACACAGTTAAAAACGTGTACGAACAGAATTGATAAACAAATCATCAATATGACAACATGATTATTATAAGAGCGTTTGCTTATGTCAGTGGGCACCACTACATATTACCCATATATTGATATACTCTATGTAGCGTAATACCCACTCTCAATAGCGAAACATATAACGTATATTATTTAAAAGGGAACAAACATTTATTATTGGTTTGCAAACTCGTTCTTTTATTTGTTGCAATGGCCTAGCACGTTTACCCCGACTGTTCGACTGTCGTCAGGTTGTTATCCGTTCCCTTTTCGTTATCATATTCTCAGTTGCTCATGAACTTTGAAACTGTAAACATGGCGAGTAAAAGAAAATCTTTGTGTGTTGGCGAAAAAGTTTCAGTAATACGCGCCATAGAGAACGGAGAAAAGAAAAGTGATGTCGGAAGACGCTTTGGATTTCGTCCGTCTACTGTGTTTACAATTTGGAAAAATAAGGAAAAAATTCTACAGGCCGAGGTAGATGGAAAATCTTCTAAGAAATTAAAGAAACCTAAATTTGAAGATTTGGATCAAGCGATGCTGTCATGGCTTTATAAACAACGCCAGAATAATATGCCTGTCTCGGGGAAGATTTTAAAAGCTAAGGCAGAGAAATTTGCTGAACAACTTACCATAACTGATTTTAGAGCTTCAGAAGGATGGCTTCAAAAGTTTAAACAACGTCACCATGTTAACTACGGTAAAATTTTTACTTATGTCATCGTGTACTTGTAAAATTATGATATTTTTTCTACTCTCCATTTAACAAAAACTCTCTATAACGCAATAAAATAATCAGTGCTGAAAACACATTTGCAGATTTTGTGCGGTTCAATGTGAAAAATAACAATTCTAAATCTCCTTTTTAAATGTTGGTATTTTCTGTACGAAATCCGAAATTTGACACAACAAATTAAAAAATCGAATAAAACATGACATTTAAGTTGTTTTAAGTTTATTCTCTTCGTGACCGACTCGCTCTCTTTAAAAACACAGATGAATCAAAGAACATAAATACATACATACATATGTATATGAATTTGTTTTCTTTTTAACGGGTAATTCTGCAAGAGGTACATTTCAATGTATCGTTTGCTGCCGACTAAAATTTACTATACATACATATACTACATTTGTATTGGTTGCCGTCCAAAGCCAATTTCAGGCCAAACTAGTTCATCAGCTAGTTCATACAGAGCATGTATGAATATACTAGTTTGTCCTGACATACATACATACATACATACATATATATTTTATTGCGCCGCTATCGATACACCGCATTACTATATTGTTTTCAGTACGCGGTTGACGTTTTGTGTGTGAACTTGTAACTTGTGCTGTTGTGAAAATAATTATAATTTTTAGTGCTTTTTCTTGGCTTTGAAGTTTGTGGTTCTTCCACTTTGTCCGCTGATGACGATTAATACGTTTTCGCGAAGATCTAACTATTTGAGCCGCTTCACATGTTTTTTTCCAAGCTATGAAATTTAAAATAATATTCAGTTTCTTCAAACACATAATTACATAATAGTAAAGAAGTCTAAAAACGACGTAATGAGTGAGTGTATTAAAATAGAAACTGCTCAAAACCAATGGAAAGAGCAGTTTTTGACTGAAATTTTCCGAAATGAAAACAATAAATCGACACATTTTAACGTATTAACAAAGGACAAATATTTGGAGCTTATTCTTCAAGTGGAAGAGGCTGAAAGAACTGAAAAAAAGACAGCACTACAACAAAGAAGATTGAAAAGATTTGCTGTGCTAAACACTGGGAACATGAAACAACTTGTTGCACGGAGTGATGATAGCATAAGGTACTATCTTTTAGCGGATGAATGTTATGATGTGATCGACGCGGTACATGGAGCAGTCGGTCATGGCGGTCGTGATAAAATGTTGGCTGAGACATCAATAAATTATGCTAATGTGACGAAAGAAATGATCAACCTTTATTTATCCATGTGCGAAACTTGTCAACAAAAGAAGACAAAAAAGAAGAGAGGTCTGTTTTCATTACTTATTATGTCACTATTATTATTATCTGAAACTAGCTTAGCCTATGCTATATCCTGCCTTCTTACCAGGACAAATTGGTTTATTCTAAATAAAGAAGTCGATTATAAAGCGTTTTGGATTAACTAGTTTTGCCTATGGAAAACTGATTTGTCATAAAATAAAGTTTTAATGGCAACATACATACACACATAATAAGACTATGTAACGAGTCAGTCGAGCAAGCTCGGTTTGCTTTCATGCAGTTCGAAACAAACTCGTACCACTCGAATCGAACGAGCGCTCGAACGTTCTACCATGCAAGGGTTGTTTCATTAAACCAGATGTGCGATGGCATTGATATGAATAGCAATAAAAGATGTGTTGTGTGGCAGTATTTTGAGGATACAAATGTGCCAAACAAAAATAAGTGTAAGCAATGTTTAAAATTATTTTCAACAAATTGTTCCTCTACAACGTCCTTATTACGGCATGTGAAAGTACACGATCCGAGCGTACAAAGTCTCTGTAAGTCGTTGTTATTTATGTACGTACTATGTATGTATATCAATCAGGATGTTGCACAATTTTTTGAGTTTTTGGCCACCGCTGATGTAAAGTGAATTTAGTCAACTCTCGGTACTGGAGGATATAAAGAAGTTTTTGGGAGAAAATTAGTAATGTCAAACGTATCTGCTTACAACCTTCCATACAGTTGCAAAGCACAGCACATACGCATGACCAATAATCGTGAATGGGCACAAGTTCTTGTACACGCAGCGTTGCCACCGTGACATAATTTATGTCACTCACTTGAAACACAAATTTTTAGGTCATGAAAGAATTGAAAACAGAATTATGCTGTCATGAAAAGTGATATAATTTGTCATGATCAACATAATATGTGACTTTTAGTTTAAATATTTTGGTTTCATAAAAGTGTTCTAGTAAAGAGGAAAATTACACTGAACTTGTTGGTATGGTTCCGATTGTGGTACAGCTATGATAAATTGTACAAGATATTGCAAATTTATATCGGAAAGATATACTACTAGGGTAAATTGTGCATCGAAGCATGTATAACGTCAATGGAACTCGTAATGAAAATTGTTTAGTTTTTAATGAAAAAAAAATCTGTACATGTTGTTAAATGCTTAGATAACGGGACCGTAGTTGGTATAATTCGATTCTGATGGTTTAAAAGTGGGTGGCGCTGGAGAGGAAGGCGGAGAAGATGAATCCATACGCATTTACAGTTTAAATAGTGAACATTTGCACAAGGCTGTATAGAATTATGACAAATTTTTTTTTGTTCCGAAAGCCTAAAATTTTTATGTATGTAATATATATGTCAATACCGAAAATGTTGGATATATAACCACAAAATT
Source organism: Meiosimyza decipiens (assembly GCA_963680825.1). Taxonomy (NCBI): domain Eukaryota; kingdom Metazoa; phylum Arthropoda; class Insecta; order Diptera; family Lauxaniidae; genus Meiosimyza; species Meiosimyza decipiens. The sequence goes on along the minus strand of OY804261.1, from coordinate 68,826,655 downwards.
ATTTTTCATTCTATAAATATTCAATTTTTCATCTTCATCTTTCCGCTCCCTTTCCCAATTATTTTTTTAGTGCTGTTCAAGATCATAGCAAGTTCCTCCGACCGACGGTGTCCCAAACTAGAAATTTACTTCATTTTTATTTATGTTTCTGTTATGTATGTTTAAAATAAATGAATTTTAATAAGTTATAATATACAAAGATAACATTTTTAATACTCATATTACAAAACAGTTTATTAAATCTTGCAAGAGAATTATGTCACTGACATAACTTTTTTCGGATTGATGGCAATGCTATCTGCAAGTGAAAACGAGAGCGCGTTTGAGAGTATCGAGAGAGCATTTGGTTATACGCATTACGTATACAAATTTGAACGAACGACAGCGATTCAATTCTACTGCAGCAGAAGTAGAACTCATCTGGTTGTTGTACCACTACATTGAAACGAAGTTTTTCAGCCCACCATTCCAAATAATGTTTTACACTGGTAAACGTAATATGTACTAGAAGTCTGCATAAGTATACGTATACGTTGCGTTTGTGTGTGCGACTGTTACCATTATTACAAATTTCTCTTTTGTAACTAACTGTACGCACATGATTGTACGTTGTACGTATACTGCACGTACAACGGTTACTACGGATTCGATATATTTTACTACGCAATAACACTCTACACACTGCACTCTTAACGTGCATAGGAATGATTGAAAATAATCAGTCAATATTTTGTGTGCGCAAGCAAGTGATGTGTATGTTTTTATAAATAAATTTATTTTATAACAAGAAATTTTTTGAAAACAAATATGAGCCATGTAAGAATTGTGTGTACATAAAGTGAAATATTCTACTGTAGTGAACATGTTTTATTTGTTTGTCCTTTTATTAACTTTTGATATTGTTGGCAATGTTGCCACTTTGTTACGATTGAATCAAAGTTGAAAATTTAATTATTTGGTCTAGCATTGGTTAATGTTTTTAAAATATGATAAGTACAGTGGAATTAGACTTTAAAAGTAATTTACAAACTTATACATATATTGTTTCTTGGTGAAGCTTTGGCTTTTTTTATTTTATATCGAAAATCTATGTAAATCTTTACTTTATATTTTGTTAAATGCTTATCAAAACTTTAATTTTTGAAAATGATGCCCGTTAGATCACTAATGCTCCTGTTGCTAGTTGTTCTATCGGAATTGATTATTCGACATTAAGGACAAAATTACTTAGCGGCGAGCTCAAAATAAATTTGAAAAGAGGAAGAAGCAAAGTATGGGACATGTTTGGAATAATTTTAAATGCAAATGGGGAAGAAATACCTGGTGTGGTAGCATGTAAGGAGTGTTCCAACATTTTCAAACTTGGAAAAAACAGTACTTCGAACATAAAGAAACACAAATGCTTCGTAGTAGCTTATTCCGCTGGAGAATTATCATCAAGGACTGATTTTGGTACATATATTTATATTACATATAAATCGATAAATCCTTAAATAACTGAAAAACTTCGTTGTTTTTTGGCATTTTCACTAATTTTTTAAAACAGAATATCATAAAAAATGTGGGGATTAGATAAAAATCATAAAATAATTTTTGTTTAAAATTGCTTTAGTTTTATAAAAAAAATTTAAATAAAATTGCTTAGACATAATCAAAATATCTTCATTATGACATTTTTTTTGTTTGATTGTCTTATACATATGTTATTTTTCAATCAATACTAACAATTTATCTACTAAGGCGTCTTAGATTAATTAGTTTCGCCTAAGAAAAACTGATTTTTCGTAAAATCAATATTGAATGGCAACACTTATGTATATACATACCTACCCAATAATGCTATATAGCCGGTCAAGCAAGCTCGGTTTGCTATCATGCAGTTCGAAGCAAACTTGTAGCACTCGAGTCGACCGAGCGCTCGTACGTTCTGGCATGTATGGGTTGCTTGCTTTTCACTGAACTAGTTGTGCGATTGCATTGAAATGAATAGCAATAAAAGAAGTGTTGTGTGGCAGTATTTTGAGGATACAAATGTGCCAAATAAAAAGAAATGTAAGCAATGTTTAAAATTATTTACAACAAATTGTTCCTCAACAACGTCCTTGTTACGGCATGTGAAAGTACACGATCCAAGCGTGCAAAGTCTCTGTAAGTCAGATTTATTTATATATGTACTAAGTATGTATGTACATATGTCAATCAGGGTGTTTTACAATTTTTTGAGTTTTTGACCACCGCTGATATAAAGTGAATTTAATAAACTCTCGGTACTGGAGGAAAAAAGAAGTTTTTGAAAAAAAAATTGATCAAATCTTGCTAACAATTCGGAAGTCTTGAATTTGCTTTAATTAATATGTATGTGTCTGCTTACAACCTTCCAAACAGTTGCAAGGCACAGAACACGCATGGCAAAAAATGTTTCACACTGGCAAACGTGATACACATATACACATTACAGTCGAGCCGTTCGAGCATCGAGTTGGCTCGAACGATGCGCTCTTTGCACATCTCTACTGTACAAAACGTGGTACAAAGACTTTTTTCATTGACAAAATCAAAAACAATAAAATAAAACAGGGTGGCACTGAAAAACTGAAAGTTGTGAATAAGTCATAATGTGTTCGTTTTAAAGTTTTTTTGTATGCCCTACACGGAGTACATTCACTTTGTCATTCCATTTGTAACGCATAAAGGAGGGCGTGGCAGGTAAAGAAAAGTATATATATTCTTGATCAGCGTCAGCATCTGAATCTATTTAGCCATGGCTGTCTGTCTGTAGAAATTATGATTACGAAAAGACCAAGCAAGCTAATTAAGTACTAAAAACAGACCACACCTTCAAACAGGCTTTTTGGGATTGAAAATGGATGAGATCTGTTCAGAGAAACGCCTACCGCCCATACAAGTAAAACATTTAAAGCGCTGCATTGGGAGAGTTCTTAGATGTTAATTTTTCAAAAATACTAGAAAAAATTTAGACAACCTTTTAAAAAAAAGTTGAAGAATTTCGGCAAGAGGGAGTGGCATTTCTCATGCAAGCAAAAACTTCAAATGCTATACTATGGGAATTACTTAAGATAATGGAACCAAATTTCACACAAATAGAACTATTCGGAAAAGCTATTGACAAGAACTTAGCAGTCCTTTTGGGCGTGGCACCCTCTAGAATAACAACTTTATAAAGCTACATTGCGTTATTTAAAGCAATGAAATCAAATTTCACAAAAATACAAAAAATGGTTCTTCCAAGTATCAGACAAAAAAATTGGCGAATTTCGAAAAGAGGGCGTGGCACCTCCCATAGGGGTGCTAGGAATCTCAAGGAATTTCAGCATCATCCCCAAGAATACGTTGTTTGAACCGGTGCTATTGTTGAATAAGTTCCTTATCCTTTTGTCAGCGTGATGGAATCAACGAAGCCCTGAAAGGAACTATTATTATGTTCAGCAGTCGAAGATTATTATGAGATATGGATATGGACCTCCTGGAAAAGATACGGTTAGCGAAGAAATTTTAATTTGTTGATCTCCACGTACACCTTATTTAACTGCAACATACCTACTTTTTTGTGAGCCTACTTGAATGAACAAGTTTATGTAAATGAACCTCGAAATTTTGTATATAAATCCGAAATTTGAAAATAAAGACCTGAAGCCATGCATAATAAGCTCATAGAAAATGTCTTGTCAAGTGACTGCACTTGCGAGCAAATATAGTCATTTAAAAAGATGTTTTCACACATGGCGCTGAATAAATCCATTAATATTATTTACAAATAAAAAAAAACATGTTTGTAGAAAGTTATTTTTGTTTCACATACATACATCACTAAACTTTTTAGTGACCACCCTGTAAACGCTAAGTTAGTATTGCTGCGTATTTACCATCATGCTGCTCAGCTGCATGATTTATATATGGGTAGAGTATAATAAAATTGCTAAGGCAGACGTCTGCAGCGCTCATTTGGCAGAGGCAGACGTGTGTGTTTTATGGCATTTTTTCGTATTCCAACGTTGTGTGTATCTGCCGCGCTAGTAAATAACACATACACATCCAACGCTGAGTATTTGATTGTATATGACATTCCTACGTCGTGTATTTCGAAGGGAAAAAGTATGGAGCAACACTCGAAAGAGAATTAAATTTTTGTATACATAACGTTAGTTATCATTAAGCTGCTTTGAAGGAAACAGCGATAATTTATTTGTGTTTTTTTCTTCTTGTTAATTAACTTTGTTTTTACACATTGTTACTATGGAAGATAACTCTGAAGATTTATCATTTATACCAAATTATAGGGTACATAAATTTGAACAATCTACATATGTACCAAATTACACGGCGGATGGTAGTGTTACTAAAAACGAATATTTACCAAGTTGTACGGATATTAAAGTTGAACCTGCTGATTCCTTGTCGAACTTAATAGAAAACAAAGACCAACCAGATCCGTCAGATTTTTCAAATTATGTGGAAGAAAAATATGAAGAATCAGACGATCTACCTAATCCTCATGTTTCAAATACGAAGCAAAAACAATATTGTGTCATTTGTCAAAAATGCACAAATAACCGCATCATTTTATTCAATGCACGCACCTTAGGGCGGGCCGCTGACATATTGCACCTAAGACAGATGTTTTGCTTGAAATTCAATAATGTATTGCTACCAGTGGAGATAAATGCAACAGAAGGTTACCATCGTGGGTGCTATAGTAATTTTACAGCATTAAATGGGAAATATAAAAGAAGACTATATGGATGTCGAAATGAAAATGAGCCACCACAAAACTACGCTAAAAGAACTCGTACATCAACAGTGATTCCAACAAAAGATCGTGAATCAATTTCAAATATCATCTTGGAAAAATCTTGGTATGAAAATTGCTGATTACTAATGTGCCATAGTATATTTTATGCTTGAACTAAATCGGAATCTTGAACCGGATATTTTTATATATGAAAATTTTTAAGAACTGACGGTACTATATTCCATGATAGTGGCAAGGCATTTAAAAAAGTCATCAGATTGAGCTGCAAAAAAAGGATGATTAATAAGTCAGTCTAAAGTTAGATTAACAAGCCCTGAACATTTTCATATATATGATTTTTCACATTTTATTAAAGTAAATTATGGCACATCTTTGTTATTCGAGATTTCACATTGTAGCGATTTTCAAACTAAAAGATAAACTTTTTAGCATCGAAGATGTAAAAACGTTCGATAATGGTGATCTACGTGGCACAGGCTTTTGCTTCTTTTGCAATAAAGAAAGAAAAAAAGGTCGAACGCGTTATCAAAAACTAAAAGTTGCTAAATCTCCAAATTGGCTGAAAACTATAAAAAATAAAGCTAAAAAATTGGATGATCAAAAAATGTTGGAAAAAATAGCAGCAGCCTCATCGGCAGATATTAAATATCATAATCTCTGCAAAAAAGCTTACATTAATAAATGCAAAAGGATAATTGCAGCACGAAAGTTAAAACAAACAATTAAGCAGGAAAAAGTAGAACCAACTTCAGAGTCTCCAATCAAACAATCATGTAAATATTTTTTATTTAAGTTCATATGTCGAAGGTCTTATGTTGGGACGATTAAAATTTAGTTTTTGATCATACTCAGAGTTTAAACCAGACGGATCCAAATGATGTTTTTGAGCCAAGCCTTATAATCCTATATTCAAAGTGCATTAAAGATTTGAAAATAGGACTTCTTTCTCTGATATCTATATATCTTAAAATTTTGTGAACATTTATAATTGTATTGCATAAAAAACTTAAAACAAATATTAGATCTAAATAAAAATTAAAAAGTAGAAAATGTGTAACAATAAAAAACTCTTATTAAGAAACATTAACAGAACATACCTACGTGTGATGACTCGAAAATGAAACCACCCTTCATACGAGTAGTTTCTGGGTCATATTTAATATGAAACTAAACGTCAGAATTTCTATAGTTTGTTGGGGAAATTAAAATCTTAAGTAGTAATGCACTAAGTGAATCATCTAAATTTCAGATGATTTTTTATACAAATTTAAATTTTACTTATTTTAAAAAAATGGTCTATTCCTAAATCACTTAAAAGTATAATCGCCAAAAAAAAAACATGCACCCTTAAAACTTTTATACATACATGCTATATATAATTCATGCTTATCTGCATCAGACTTTCGATTAAAAAAACTATAGTATAATGCTATTGCATTACTAAAATGTTTATCAAATTAAATTCGCTTAATGTATAAAAATGAATTTTAGGGCATCCGTATCGGCGGTACCGCCATTTTCAACCGTTACAAATTTATTTTATTATTTTTTTAGGTAATAATTCTGCACAGACCGCAGTCAGGCCACCACCAGACCCTGATAAAGAGCTTCTTGCCACATTGGGCGACATTGACAAAAATAATTATTTATATTTGTTTGAACGTTGTAAAGGTAAAAAAAATATTATTCACATATGTATATACAAACTTGACTAACTAATTAACTTCCTCTATTCCATAGAATTCAACATTAACGCACGCCAATTAAAGTATTTAGATAGAGTACACATATGGGTGTTAATACCAAAAACTAATCTAGGAGTTTTAGCAGAGTTTGAATATTTATTAAATGAATGGAAAACAAGACATGGCTACAACAGGCCCAGTGACCCCCTAAAAGACATCATATCTACATGCGTTGTGGAAGCACCAAGTGTTCTACATAATGAACACTCTGCTAATGGTGAAACTTTACTCGTAGAAAAAAACTCTAGTTGTGGCGCTGGTAGTGAAGAAAGTCAAAGCACATTTACGTCTAGTACACGTCAATCAACAGAAAATGTCATTGCTGAACCAAAAAGCTTACAATATGTACGAGCATACATGAAAACTTACAATACTGATGAAATATTTAATACATTTTTGTATTTCCTTACAGCCTTTGGATAAAATTGTTCCAAGAGCCTTTAAAAAATATAAACAAAAATATAATACCAATAGTGCCCTGATATCTGAAGTTGATAGACGTAAACTTTCAATGGCAATTATTGATTACTTTTTGAGGACAAATAAATTGATAACATTACAATTAATGAGAAATATGGCAAATCAAATATCAGATTATTTCTCAACGGAAAACAGAGTAAGAAAGATTTTGATATTAGCACCACAGTCGTATTTTATATTAGAATTTATCTTTCAGTTTGATTGGTATGATTATCAATATGGCAAAGGACGTGGTCGTCTTCATTTGGCATTGCAAACGGCACTTCGAAATAAAAACAAAAAAGCAAAACAGGTTGAACAGCATTCAATGGATGTAGTCAAGGAAGAGAGTTCCGCTGCTGATGTGCCGTTCGTACTAAACGAAAACAGTACTGATGATGAATTGCTTGAAGGTATTAATTATCATATTATTAACAGTTTTCCTTGAATTTTCTTAATAATTTTAATTTACAGAATCACAACAAATTCAAAAGTGGTTAAAATGTAACAAATATGAGGATATGGACGAAGTTATGAATATGTGGCGTACTTCAAAACAGTACCGCAAACGTCAAATACGTAGCTTACAATCAACATCGGAGGAAAGTTTAAAAGAATTTTTAAACGAATGGCCCTCATACAAATGGCCCACAGGTCATATGCTGGTTGGTAGTACACAATATCTAAATATCGAAATTGATAAAAAACTTAACATCATTTTGCTTTATCTATTTGTGATATAGCTCGATATTGACTTTCAGTACATGTTCCCTCGAAGTGAGACATCATTTTGTGAACGTTGGCCAATATTTATACACAAAATTGTTAATCTCATGCAGGCTGAGCTAAAGGATGATGCTAACGTCGAACTACTAGATCAACTTCAATCGGCAGATACGCTTAGTGAAGGTTACCAAAAGATATTAATAGAAATGCACTTGCTTTTTTCAAAACTTAAATTTTGAGTAATGTCGTTAATAATGAAAACATGAAATTCAGATAATTACGTTTGTCCAAAATACTCTTTTCCATTTTGGCTTAAGTTTTTTGCAATTTTCAAATATATCTTTTTTTGTGAGAACTCTTGGAATCCCACAGTCTTAATTAGTTATCATAATTTGTTCTCAAGTAAAAAAAAAATCAAGTGCTCCAATCACTCCCCATATATTCTTTGAAAACAAATTTTACTCACACTTTTATTCTTTCGCAGATAGCAAACATGCCATAATACTGAATTTACTCCACCATATTCTGAAACCTTCGAAATACTACAGCACTCCAGAAAGTTCGCAGCTATCTGTTATGAGATCAATTTCTCATATCTCCTTGATAGAAAACTTTGTCGAAACACTGCCTTGCATTTTTCTAGTCGGTGCTAGCATTAACAGTGTAGACTTTTGTGTGCTGGCCTATCGTGACATACGGTATGAACTCAAAGTAGAAGATGCTCTACGGGCTTGTTTGCAAATGTACATGGTTTTCAATTTGGAATTTCCGTTCGCTTCGACAAATTTTTGGAAATTTATATGTACCTATCTTTTCGACATACAAACAGACGAAGGGTTCTCTTCCTCCTCTACATCGTACGATAATGTAGATGATATTGTTAAGTATTTAGCGAGTTAAGCAGCAAGAACGTGTTACTAAGTAGTATTTAGTTTTTAAGTCATATTCATATACATATTGTCATGATATTTAAGTCATCAAATAAAAATAAATTTGTCAAAATTTTGTTAAAAGTTTGTTTTTTTTGAAAACTGTTTATGTAAAGAAAGAAAAATTAATAATGGATGCAGGGGATGAACCTCAAAAGCCCAGTGCTCAGTTAAATAATGATGAAGATATAACCGCACATTCAATCACTACGCAAATAAAATATGAATCTGAACCTCCAATTGATGCTGGAATGACGAGTAAATATGGAACAGAAAATATTACGCTCAGCGAAGATGAATATCAGCATATGTTGGATCGATGTTGGTCTGATGCTATTATAAAAGGTGGAGCTGGCTTAATGATTGGTTCTTTGGCATCTGTTTGCTTTTTTCGACGTCGTGCCTGGCCTGCGGTACTTGCCACCGGCTTTGGTCTCGGTAGCGCTTATCAGAGTTGTGAAAAAAATATGAACTATTTGTATAAGGCATGAGTTTCATGTATTGTGAAATTAAAAAAGATGAAAAATAAAGAGCAAATTTGTTTATCAATGAAATGCTTTATCGTCTCAAGGACAAATTTTAGTGCCAGCTCGAAAAATCTAAGCTCATGTTAAAAGTGTGTCTTCATTGGCAATGATGTTTATGGCTGAATAATCTTCGAATTTCAATACCATTTCCCAAGCAAATTCGAAACAAAATCAGAACAAGCCTGACTTACATGATATCTGGTACACAATTTCATCTTCATTTAGAACTCGAGGGCTTGATAATAGTCGATAAGTCGATATTTATATGCAAATGCGCCCACAGAAAAAACCTCTGAATGACATTTTGGAATTTGAACAAATGGGCGTTGCACCTCCCATAAAAGTAAAAATTTAAAACGTTATACTGAAGGAATTCATGGCAATGCTTCCGAATTTAACACAAATTAAAAAAATGGTTTGGACCTGCACACGACAAGATGTAAGCAGGCTTTTACAATTGGTTTGATATATTGAATTGAATATCGCCAAATGTTGGCGAAGCCAATGATAAAACGAAATGTAAGGAAACTCATAAATTAGCGCTCAACAACAATTGGTGTAGTAAATCAATGACAAACGTAGTCAAAACAACAATGACGCGTGGTTAATCAATCACGAATTTTTTACAAAAAAACAACAAAAATATAAACCACGCACTATTGCACAAAAATTACGTGAATTTCGACAAGATTATGTCGCACTTAGGTACCATTACCAAGCTTCTAGGAAATACAAGCGATTGTTCAAACTTGCATGAAATGAAAAGTTTGCTTATTTTGACAAGAATCGCTTCCCATATAAGCTAAAAAATTTTAAAGCGCTCTGCTGTTCATGCAAAATCAAGCAAGACTTCTGGTTAATTCAACTAATAGGTTTCATTCCATGTACTAAGAATTTAAGACTATCACACCATTATATTTTTTTAAGTATAAGAAATTCCATGTTTTTTTGTTTCATCACTAAAAACAAAATGTTCCGATTAGCTACGGCTTGCCTTTCCTAATATTTTTTGTTTTGCTTAAAGTATTTTAAAGCCCACTCAAAAAAAAATGTAAGCTTACGTGTGGCTTATCAGTAGTCACTAATTATTATGCGCACAACAAAATATTTTGTTGATATGAGAGAATTGAAATTTGTGAAGAAAATTAGCCAAACAAAAATCTCAATTTCAAAAGCTTTGGACCCTACTATAAAACTATCTCTCTACCGATTTGCTCTCTATGTAGCAAATCTTTCTAAACAGCAAAACCCAAGCAGCCGCAGTTTCATATTGTTAGCGTTAGTTGTCGTTTGCGTTTTTTTAAAGCGCAGATTTTTTGGATACGCCGTGTTCGTGCATCCAGAGCGTTAGTTTATCTTGACGTGCGCAGTTTTTGTTTTTTTTGTGTTGTGTTGTTTCATTCGCAATTCTACGCGTTTTCGAAAGTATTAGCAACGAATTCTAGGCAAGTTCCATTAAATATTTGCCGTTTGTTTCAAAATACAATTTTTATGGAAACATTAAATTCGTGTGCTTTAAAAATTGCTCGCTTAATGATGTTCTGAATAGTGTGACAGACGAATGTGTATTTTGACGAATCTCTTTCTATTGCAGTGGCAAAAATAGAATCTTTTCTTTGATCTTTTTTTTAAAACATTTTCCAATTTTTTATTTTTTTTGTTTTAATTGTTGTGTTAATCTTTTACTGTAGATTTTATATGGTGTCTATGTAGTAGCAAATACGGAAATACTCATTAATGGCGACATACATACGTGCGTCTTAGCATCTCTACAATAAATATTCGTTCCAAAAATAACATCTGCAGCGTCTTCAATTGAGTTTTTACGGTTCTATTCAAACAATTGTATGTTTTTTTAAACTTTTAATTGCATAACTAAAAATATAAAAATAAAAATGAAAAGGTGTTCACAGACAAATTCGCTCTAAAGTAAAAGTTCAAACTATTGCCAATTTTTTGCTGAGGCACAAACTATTTTTGAAAGTGAATTTTGTATGCGCGCATTGCGGCAAACGTTGCAGTTTTTAAATGGTAAATATAAAAATGATGAATGTATTCTACTGGCAAACATTTAATGTAAAATTTTCCATCTTAAAATATCCGTTTGATTATAAGAATCTTCTTTTGCATATAATCTGTTAAGCATATGCCGGAATAGTATGGGAAATACCGTCACAAAACATGCCACATGTGCTCACTTTTCTAATATGCATTTAAACAGGTCCATCGAGAGGGGAGGAGGTACCGCGAGAGTTCCTTCCGGGCCCGTAGTTTTTCGAAGGAGCCCGTACATTTTCAGAAGCACTTTGTTTTTTTTTAATTTATTTTTGTAGGAAACAAGTACAATGAAAATGTTCGATTCCCAAAGTTGAAAGAAGAGGATATCACTCACCTGCAGCACATTTATGCAGCGAACTTCAGAGCTTGTCTTCCTCCATTTAAATTGCTGTGAAGAAATTGAACACACTTTTTTGAAACGTTTGTAGTACTTTGCGCATAATCTCCACATTGCCAACCTCAGCTGGATTTGGCAAGGAATGGAGGTCATCACTCGCGAGTAAAATCGACTGAGATGTTTTTTGAAATTTGGCAAAACCAAGCGAAAATAAAATTAGAAATTTGAGGAAAAGCCATTGGTGTAACCCGAAAGGGAATCGTTCCGAAAAACGTGAGATTTGTTAGACTTTTAAAAACAATATCCTCTTGCACGAAAGTCCGCTTCGTAAGGGACGAGTTTTTTTTTCAATCAGCTCTGGCTTTTGAAATATTCTAAAACACTGATTTTTAAATATTTGCAAAAGCTCAAAAACCTAATTTTTTTTATTTTTATCACAAAAAGTTCTTGCAAACCGTTTTAATGAAAGCCAAACATACCCTAGAAATCAAAAAAACTAGAAAACTCAAAAATTGAATCAAGATTTTTTTGAAACTTTGGCTGAAAATTTGGATTCTCATCGTTTGGACACATTAATCGTGTATGTAATTTTTCTATACCTTAGATTTGTTTGAATTCGCAATAAATGTTTGCGATGGAAATATTAAATACAGGTTTTTTTAAGTTATTGCATGTTTTTGAGGCACTATGCTCGATGAAGGACATAATATGTAGAAGAGAGAATGTTTGAAAACCGCGTTCTTCAAATATCTCTGAAGTCGGGGCTAGTTAAATAAATGAATAAATAAATAAATTTTCCTGAATCAGTGTTCAAAAATCAACAAAAAAAGTGAATTTAGAACCTGTTTTGGTTGAGCAGTCTAAACTAAATTTAAAGGATTGATTGGAAAATGCTCAATTTATTCTTTCGTCCGAAAGATTAAGCCTCGCTCACAAGTTCTCAAAAAAAAAAAAAAAAAAAACAATTAGACGTCGAAGGGGAACGACTCTAATTTTTCTGCCGAGTGATTTTTTTCCAGTCGATTGAGAATGCAGTCTTAAATTATTCACAGTTTTTGTTTAAATTTATATATTTAACAAGCGGTGACCAAAAAACGTTTGTGAAAAGTAAATTTCATAACAAATGAGAAATTATTAAGCAACAATATTGTGCTTTTCTTTATTTTCTAACTAGAATGTAAAATATATGCAATCTGAAAAGTTTGCTTGGGAAAATATGTCTGTCCATTTAAGGGAACTGTCTGCCTACGAGAGTTGTATGCAATGGGAGATTTAAATGTATTACTTGTGTGATAAATTGGTAATTGAATTGACGTGGACATTATCATTCGTCCGCAGAAACTACATTGAATCAGCTATAAATGTGGTTAAATCAACCGTTTTTTTATGGTTATTTTGCGATTGTCAGTCCATAATGTGAGAATCCTTGTCGAGTAGTTCAGTATGGTTGAATCAAGTAAGGAATTTGCCATCCGCGTTTATCAATTGAGATTGATGAAACTCAATATATGCTAAGTTGAGTTCAATGATAGCATAGATACAGATTATTTTGCATTATTTAAATATCTATGCAAATTTTACCTCTACCACCTAATTCTAAGTCAGTTAATTCAAATTTAGTACATAATCCATTGCAATGTAGAAAACATTTTGTTAACATAACAAAAAATATGTCTGTCAACTTCACCCACACGTGAAGACGAAACAAATGTCTTAAAGGCATAAACCACAACAAAGGCTCAAGAAACTAACAAACGAACATTGAACTCGAACTCAATTAATTTATGACATTTCCAGAACATTGCCGCGAAATTACGTCAATATATCGTATGGCTTTCATTGAAGCGTAGATTCTAAATTGCAATGTAATTAAGTGCACTGCAATTTGATCGACACTCAATTGATTCGGAAATCAAATATCAAACTGTGAAAACAGATACTCAACTGCTGGTAATTGCATTCGTTTGATAATTAAACAAAAAGTTGATTTGTTTGACAGGCGAATGTTTTCTCCTCTCCTCTACACTCTTGCAATTTTCCCTACAAAAGCGTTAAAGATCCGGAGTGAACTAATGATCAGTAGTGATATTATAGCGTTTCTTATAACATAAGATGACGCTCGCTACTCGCTCTCTCTCTCTCTCTCTTGTCATCTTGATGAAGATCACCAACATTTCTTTCTTCTTACACAATAAAAAAAAAATAGAAGCATTTTGCTCAATTAACTTGGCTGCTTCACTTGTCTTCTTCAGTTCTTCCAAAAGTCCAAAAGACGTTATTTCGATTGATCTTTTTTTGCTGAAACGTGGGTACCAGCAGCTGCCAGAGACTAATATTATACTCTGGCAGCTGCTCTGCTCTTGAAGCAACAACAGTTCTGCTCGTCGTGTGTTCTGTAATGAACGCGTTGGCGAATGCTCAGAGGTGCTTTTCCCTCAAGTCATACAATCAGTTAGTCGGTGTTTTTTTGTTGAGAACGATGTGCAATGTGTGCGCGCCGCGCCATATTTGTTAATACTCCGTTTTTATTTGCTATATTTAAATCAGCTGTTTCAATTTTTTTCCGCATAAAAATTTTGCTTTGTTGATTTGTTGTTTTTAGTTAAAGTGCATTTCATTTAATAGAAAAAAAAGTGTGTAGATTTTTAAATTATTTCACTAATTTTGTCGATCAGTATGGGAAGTGTGCTGAGTGTCACTGAAGAAGATGACGGTACGGAAAATGTTTATCTTCATTTATGTCGCTTAATTTGTTCGCGGCGTTTTTTTCTTCACGCATTCTGATTTATTTGTTTTTGGAATTGTCATGTCAATGTCATGTCTATCCCGCTGAATTTTGTTATAATTTATCACAAAAGTGTATCCAAGCTAACTCTAATTAATAACTAATGTTTTTTTTTTCATAAAAATGTGCAAATGATTGTGATTTTCAAGTTCAGCGCATTGTAAATTAAAAAAAAAAATGTTTAAATAAAAATATTTACTACCTATCATGATTGTGGAAATCATGACTGTGAAAAATCTTCAATTTGATATGAAGTCATACAATAACGTCACGTTACTTGTGTCAAACCACGCTCTACTGATTACTGGTCGTGCCAAAATAAATAACAATAGCATCCCCACTGAATCGAGCAATTACTATAATATAACAACAATTATTTTGTTAGAAGTTTAATATTGTTATAATTAAAAAGTAAACATTGATGCGATATTATTGACTTAAACGTTGAAAAAGTATTAGTTGATGGGGAGATTTTAGTTTCCAAACTACCATGTTTTGATAACTTATTCCAAAGAAACTCGGAAAAGTGTTTAGTAAATGTTTTCAATATTTCGCTCGTTAAACTTTTTTAGTTTTCGTGATGCTCAGAGGCGGCGACTATGGCAAGGCACTTTTCTCCGCAAAAAATGTTTGTAGGAGCATTGCCAAAGATCCATATTTGAAGAACCAGTATGCACAAAACAATTGTGCGGGGAGAAAAAATAACTTGAGGCAACCTGAAATCAAGTTCAAGTCAGGCTGCGTTTTCAACGTTGGGTTAGCCTGTCTGTTACGCTGGATCAGCCTGGCGTTACAAGGTAGACAACTGAACTTCGAACCAGCCTGGGAATCCTGGTAGAAACTGAAAATATCTTATGGTATGTACTATATAGGCTGGCAAGCCAACTTCGTTTACATGAGGTGACACGCCAGCCTGCCATACCAACGTAGTTTTTACCTTGATTCCCAGGCTGCTTCAAATTGAAGTTGTCAGAGCTGTAACGTCAGGTTGGATTAAGCTATTTTTTTATCCCCATTTACGCTGTGTGGGTCAAAGAAAGGTGCGGAATTAGACATAAAACATTTACATTGTCATAACTAAAATTTTCTTATGTTTTGAACAATAAATATTGATTATAATTGGGAATTGTGGATCTACTGTTCATTTTAATACTTTTTGACTATTAAGACTCTACACGTCAAAAGCGGCCACTTGGCAACCCTGGTATCGGTACTACTTTTTGGTGCTTAAATGCTCAAACACATTTTCTGATAAAAAAAAAAAGAATTAGTTTAGAAATTTTCGAAGATACCACATAAATGGCAATATATGTTAGCTCCGTATCTTTCTAGGCACTCTCCTACAATTTCTTCTTTTGTTTCGAGGTAACGAAACTCTTGGTTGTTCGTAAACCACCGAGCTCAGCTTGTCTGTCTGTAGTTTAGTGGTTTTATGAAAACATGCTCTCTTATAGACAGCAAAAGAGTGTGAAAAAATGTAAAAACAATTTTTTCTTAATAAGCTTTTTACTTTATTTGAAACTTCAAGCTAAATAGCTAAAAAGCGTAATAGTTAAACTCTATCATTAAGACACCCTAAAGGGCAGTACTTGCTATGTACAACTTACTGAACAAGTTTTATTCTACCAACATCTTGAGTGATAAAAGTTAATTGTGTTTATGATAGAACCTAACAAAAATTCGACAAATGCAAAAGTAAAGTCTTGTGAAAAGAAGGAAATATTTTCAACTTTTCATACTTCCAAGTGCTTTCTAGATATTGCTTTTTCGCAGCCGAGAAGAGATTATTAAATTCTATTATATATCTTACATTTTCGAAACGCAAATCTCAACAAAATATCATATGACTAGTTATTAAATATGCCGCAAAAACGAGTTTTTTAAAAGTTTTTTCTGAAAATTCTCATATGTTACAAAAACACTGAATATCGACTCCCTCTAAGAATAAAAAACATAAATTAAAATTATTTTACTTAAATGAACATTTACAAAAACTAAAGTTAAACTATATTTTTCTAGCCTATACAACAAATTGTATTTTATATACCTTTTGAAATATACAAAAAAAAAAAAAATCAACCCGTATCTGCGGAAGTACAATTATTTTGTGTGCACTATGTTTATTTGAGATACCCGTAATTTTCTGCAAATAAAAAAACGCGTTGCTCTTCTATTTATATTTGAATGTTTATCAAATATCAAACAGAATGTAAATTGTGAACGAAGTCACTGTCCAAATTTTGCGGAATAAATTTTTTATAGCATCAGTAATAAAGAATATATGTATTTTAGATGAAGTGATGATTTAAAACATCATTTTTCCATTACAATCTGTCAACGAAAATCGTTAGCGGACTTATTTTCATACAAAGATTCATATGACAGAATTTTAAAATTGTATATTAAAACAATTGTACAAACATTAAAGCAAACTTTTTGACTAAAAAAATTTTCAAATGCCTTGAAGAAAAATAAATAACATATTTTTCGCCAAAATATTTGCGCTGAAGTTCGCGAAAAAAGATTCACGTGTTACTTAACAAAACAACATAAAAAAAATTCATGAAATCGAATATGAAGTTAGTCTAAATTTTATGCAAATCCATTTGGCATGAATCTAATAAAAAACTAGTTAGAATCGATTTCTCAGCGTACACTGAGAAAAAAGTATGCTTTCTTTAAATAATTGTATTTGTTAACTATCAAAAAATTTGGGTAGTTATTACCATTTCCTTAATTAAAATTTAAATTGTTGTTTACTGGGCCAAACGTTATATTCCTTTGAGTCGATTGAAAAAATTTGTTTGGGTTGAATAAACTTTAATCCTAATTTTTTGTATTTCACTTCTCATTAACATGAAAACTTTGCAATTCAGGGTGTGGCACAACCCATAAATTAAAAATACTTAAAACGCTATATTTTCGTATTTATATCATCAATTGTTCTGAAATCTTATACATGGATATATATATATATATGTACAAATATTGTCTGTGCTAAGTAACGCAGAAAATTCCAGCGAGCGCGTACGACAGTAACAACTAGTGAACTACATATAATTTTGTGAAACTTTTTCTAAAATATTTCAATTATAACTTCACAAAAGTTCCATAATAAACAATAGTTAGTCAGACTTGTACAAACAGAAAGATTAAATGCAATTAGCTGCCGCATCAAAGTACTATTAAAAATACTAGATTTTGCTTTAATCTCACATTAGTTTATGCTATTGCGTTAACAAAATTCTCATCTCATATGAGAGACCTTTATACCCATGTGTTAAAACAATGCACAAACGCGGATGCTATTGCACGTAATTAGTCGTGTAGGTACCACCTATAGTCACTAGGTTTTTACGGCTAAATCTGTGACTCGTTTTTTGTTTACTGCATTGTGAAAAAATGTTACTTTTTGCAAAGCAAAGTAAATTTTTGAAATATTTAATTACAAATTTCTGTATTTGCAATTCTGATTAGTTATCATCTTTTATATTGTTAATTAAAGTAGTATGTATACGATGTGTTATATTGCAGAATTTGGTCATACTGCATGCAGTGGCTCCAATAGATAGGAATATATTGAACGATTGTTTTTAAAAATAATTTAAGTTACCATAAAATCAGTATTTCATGCGGATTAGTAAATTTAGGCATAAAAGATCTCTACAGTTATTAATTACACCTTTGAACTAATGTGGAGAACAAAAAACAGTTTTTAAAAAAATTAATGGTATTGTGGTACTATCACATTTTAAATGTAAGTAAATTTTCATTCATAAAACTTAAACTTTTTTATATATGATTCCGACCACAAAGGTTTCCCATATTAAACATTAATTTGAATGAATTAAGTTGCCTATGAGTGTGCGCCACTATTACACGCATAATTATGAATACTATAATCATTAAGTACCAACTGCTGATTGATTACTGCCTTTAGCGCATTACACTCAGAAATTTGAACTGTCTAGTCCGGCAGACTCTTTCTCTTTTTATACCCTACACTCAGGGATATATGCATTTGTTTTGTCATTTCGTTTGTAATGCTTGGAAGGGGGTGTGGCAGATGTGGAAAAGTATGTCTATATATTCTTGATCAACTTGTTAACTCTTGAGTCAATTTAGCCATGTCATACTGACTGTCAGTTTTTCTTTGAAAATCACGATAAAGGGCATGGGCGCATTTACGTATAGACTGAGTAGACTGCAGCCCAGGTCGCCAAATTTTGAACGACTAATGAGAAGGAATAAAAAAAAAATGTATGCTAAAAGTGGGCCCAAAAACATAACCAATGGGTACCACAGTATCTGTCAATTTAAGATTTAGTGAAGTCTTTCGTTTCAAGTTCATGTCATGAAGTTAATCTCTCGTTATCAGACCGCTTTACCGGGAGTTCCGGTGACTGGGGTGTTATAGCACTTAGAGAAATCTTAATCTAAACAAGAAGCTATTGATTTATGGTGACGATTGATAGAAACATGCACGCCGGCTACTGTGATACATATGGGACATGACATGCCAAATCAATATCTCTTATTTAGTTACAACCAAATAGTTGGTCAACTGTGTACCACTGCTAACTTTCAATGTAAACTATATATCTATGCTGAAATGGAATAACATTTTGAGTCGACTTAAGGCAAATTGGTGTTAAGGCCATTTTTACTTTAGTTCTGGGTGAAATATTCCTATCGTTTTTGAGTTTTAGTATATATTTATATCTTAATAATGCCCAAAATCGTAAAAAAATTTCACCAAAACTCTATAAAAATTGGCCTCAACTCAATTTATCTAATGTGGACTTAAGTTCTTTTTGCCGCAAATATCAATAGCTATTGAAAGTATTTATGACCGTACTCATTGAGAGGCTAGAGTGACACTCACTCAGCCAACTATTTAGCTGTAACTATGCGCAGGCCCTAAAGCGAATCATTTAATCATTTTTACATTTCAAGACAAATGTCACAATGATACCTTTTAGCGATGTTTGATTTATCTTTTCCCCCATGGAAGTCTTACAAATTTCGTTATTTATTTATTTATATAATTTCATCAAAGACTTTCTCATGTTGTGTTAGCTATTTCCCTTTGTTATGATTTTCATATTCGTCTTTAAAAGAATTTTAATTGCTAAAAATTTAATTCAATAAATGAAAAGTTTAAAAACAAACAGTAAACATCAATATCAATTTCATCTTCCCCATTTCGATTGTGAAGTTATGACAATGAAATTATCACGTTTCATGGTTATCATTTTAAGTTTTTGTATTTTTCTTGCAGTTCTTTCAATGTTGTGATTATGACCTAAAAATTTTATTGTTCTTTTATTTTTATTTCTTGCTCAGTTTACAATCAGTGTTTTGCGCCACATTAACACTCACCCACCGATTAACCTCTTACTTGGTGTAGCTTGTGAAATGTTTGCACACTTTCCTCATGAATGAAATTTCATATGCAATCTCTTAGTGTTAATATGAGGTGTAATTGTTTATCTCTGGTGGAAAAACGTTGTTACCTGCAGTCGCGTCATTCTCGCACAAATAATGAAAATGGGCCAGTTTTTTATAAATACAATGCGCGTATTTATGAATTTCCCGGTGATGCTAAAAAAATCCAAAAATAACATTGGCCAGAAATACTTGACTCAAGTACACACAAGAAGTTTTCTGCAGAGACATCAGGTTCTTAGTTGTGCTTTAAGGGGTTAGCTCTGCTTATGATTTAAATATTACCATATTAATTTTACATATAACTTGACTATTTTGTGTTAAATCTTATAAGACCTAAACAACAATTAAATTTTTTTACAGATTTCAATATTTACGCAATAGTGTACCACAAAAATGTTTATTAATGCTAATGCGATTTTGGTGCTGGTATGACCTAAAAGTTTTTTTAGTTCTTTTGATCTTTCAAAATGTCCCTCCTTTACTGCTTTGTTACATAATTTAGATTTTAAATTATCAACATTTGTTACATACATAAGTACATGTTCGCGCAATGATTTGCGTTTTAGTCAAAATCAAACTTTTCGTGTCTTAAACTAAGTGCTTTGTTTATTGCTAACAATAATTCACAAGTCGTAAGAAAACTATGTATTTACAAACTTTTATTTAACTTAACACAAATAAATTTTGAAGACAAACTACTCATATTTCAAAAACGGAAATTGATCTTAGACTTCGTTTTTCATTTGAAGGATTATTAAAAGGTTTTAAAGCTGCCTGTCAACGCTGATCGTTTGTTTATGTGTCACTTCTCTGAACATTGTGCATCTGTTGGTTTTTGTTTTTCTTTTTCTATTTTGCTATTGATGCATTTTATTTGCTTTCCGTGTTAATTTGATTACTGTGTGAAACATTTTAGAAATGTCGCGTATATTCGTCACAGTTCGTAACACTTTTATTATATTCGCTGTTACTCGATGTGAAATTAGTCGCTGTAAAAGATAATGTGCTCGCAAAAGAGGCAAAACGCTGTTACACTTCTTCAACATCCTGTTGAACTGTCTGGTACATATATACATGATTGTTTCAAGTAAAGGATGGCCATTTAATATGCCCACGGGGGAACTAGCTTGAGCTTGTTCTCTAGCCTTGGCAAGATGAGATTAACGGTTGCAACTAAGAGGCTTGTTTTTTTTTTCAAAAAACGTTGGGAGCGTGCTCTTTTTTAGAAAATTGAATTCTCTTCAATCTTTTTCTAGATCAGTGATCGGCATTCTGCCATACATGAGCGGCAGAATTACTTTCTTGTATACGTATACATCAAGAGAGAAATAGAAAGTAGTATTGCTGTGCCGACCCCCGGTCTTGATACTACTTACCAGTGGCGTCAATTCAGTAGGGCTGGGGAGGGCATTGGGCCCTCTCAAGGATCTGATACTAGTTATTTTTCAATACATTATTTCAATAAACCCATCTAACAGTGGTGGAATTATAATTCTCGCTCTACCCCCCCCCCCACTTCTCCTCCTCCAAGATTTCGTGAAGTGACGCCACTGCTTCTTACCGTTAAATTAAAAATAAAGAATTTTTTTCAAAAAATTATATATGAAACTTTGCCCAAAACTGTTCTTATGACAAACGCAAAAACTAAAAATCCTAGAGAAAAATTTTTCACACTAAAAAATTTCTATTTTTTTCCCATGGAATACAAATGCGCAATTCAAAATGTGGGTTTGTGTATAAACAATCCCAATTGGCCTTGAATTGACGTTGGAAATTGGTTTCAAGGTTACAAGCAAGGTCACTGTTATTTAACCTTCTAGAAACCTTATAACTTTTATCTGAAACATTAATCACTATCGTACTTAGTTCTTGAGATATTGTCCTAGTACTGTGTACATTCAGTTGGATCTCTTTACAGCGTCGTAACACCTCCCCAAATGAATTAAGTTTAAAAAATGAGTTAAGAGAATTGTTCGCAATAAAATGATTTACAAAAAAGATTTCATGTGTTTAATTCCATATCTTTCTCTACCCGTCGACCTCTCGCAATCAGGCCCAGCACGATTCTGTCAACTGGTGCTTATTTCCATTATCTGCCATATTTAAATGAAATGAGAACGCAAAATGCATCGCTACCTCCGGGACACATAACTTGAATGCCTTAGATGGGACAATACCAAGTTATACTTCGTCACATGTTTCAAATGTAAATAGTTTTATATGTCACTTTGTCATTTCACCAGTTGTTTTAAGTGAGCGACTTATAACTTTCTGCTTACTATTCGTCAAGTTTCATTTACTGAATTTTAAGTTAGTTTACTGAACGGCTTTCAATTTCAAACTCTAACTCAAGCTTTACTGCCTTCATTCATGTACACGCATACATAAGAAGTGAAAAATGTGGCAGCGATTTTTTAAAGTCCAAAGTTGCGAAAATCATTTTCTCAAAGCGCTCCACTGGTACAGGCAGTGCAGTGATCTCTTCCTAGACCATTGTAGTCTGTGAACATTTTATGATGCTAGAAACACCAGAAAACATATTCGTAACATACAATAAGGAAATAAAGTTAGAAAAATAGAATACCCCCTTAAATACCTATTCATAGATAGAATATGAGCTCTACAGTTATATGCTACTCGTGAAGTTCTTAAGCATGAGGAGCTGTTAACAAATTAAGTAACCAACAACAATTATAAAGTGTGTAAAAATAAATATAATAAATGAGAATGTGTTAACTACATTTAAGTGTGTGTGTTCCACAAAATTATGTAATTATGGGAGCATTTTTAATTTAATGACTGTTTTGTAATTTGGTTTAGTTTTTTTTTTCCATTTTCAAATATTTTTAAAGAGAAGGAATAGAAAAATATTAAATGCTTATAAGTTCAATATACTTAAAACTCTAATAATATAAGACTGCAAAAATATTCCCTAAGAATCGAATCCATTCCTCTCTGCCAAATCACGTAAATATTTTTGTGTGATTTGCATGAAATGAAAAATAAGTACAAATTCTTGAATTATTGATTATTTTTGCCTATACCTTCAAAGTCACATTATTATCTAAATTCTCTATTTTATCTATCTCTATCTCTCTTTGCTCACAGATAATGACGTCGAATCAGCATTGGCTGAATCGCAAGCGATTGTTATGAGCGCATCACAAAACCGAACACAACAATTGCAAAATCAGCATATGATAGAATCACAATCTTCCATAAATAGCGCCACTTCAATACAAACCGTGTTCCATCAATCAGTGATAAACACACAGACACTGCAGCAACAAGTGTCAACTACAAGTAGCAATAATTCAGCAGGAGCAGGATCAACAGCAACAACTACATCATCAACAACAGCAGCAACAGAGCAATCGTGTACGAGTCCAAATATAAAAGTACCATATGGCACAGAAGCATTGCCAACATTGCGACATCCATCGGAAAGTATAAATTCCCTTTTGGAGCATATAAATCCTGCAGCAGCTATGAATGGTGATGGTGTGCTGAATATTGGTGATGTAGCAGATTTGTTACACCCACAACATGCGATTATAACAGGTTAGCTGTTACCTTAGTATAAATGATAGATCTTGTTATTACAATTGAACTTTTTCTTTTCAGGTGGCAGAATGCAAGATGGCTGCCCGCTTATTATATTTCCAGATAATAATAATTTTCAAACATTAGAAGAAACTGATTACCAAAAATTAATTTTATATCTAACTTCAGTGCCATCGTAAGTATAGTTTTGAGGAAGATTTTCTAATGTGATTCATTGTGGCTGATTCTTAATTGGGCTAGAGTACTACTCTATGATGTCAGAATTTTGACATAAAACCATTTGTACCAAAAATTTTTTTTTTTTTTTCACTGGTAAATTTACGATGGAATATCTCAAGGTTCTCATCTGCTAGAAAAATTATGCGTCCATATTTGGACTCAACATTAAGAAGTCCAGTAGGGCTTAAGATTTAATGAACGTAATTTTGCGGCCAAATATCTCCTCTAATACAAAAATATATAAAAGTTAAGGAATTCATATAATTTTTATTTTTTCACTTGTAGTGGTGGATGTTCGCACAAGCAAGCATCGGTTTCCGCGTATCTATAAGTTCATTGAAGAGTCGTAGGTCCCTATTAGGTTATCAATTTAGAATAGATAAACGGTCTTTTTTGATTAACGATTGTTTTTGGTATTGTCTTCAGCGATTAGTAGAATGTTTATCGGCTGTAAATGGCAAAAAAAATCGCTGGCTATTCTATCATTTTACTTTGATAGATAAGTCTTTTTTTAGTTCCTGGTGTTTTATTTTTTTTTTTTTGCATAAAAGTAGATTAATATGGATAAAAGATAATAATTTTGTAAAGAAGTACACACTTTGCTTTTTCCCTATTATTAAAACTTACCCATCTATTGCACAGGTTTGTTTCCAATACGGGTAAGAGCTCAATAAATATGATATTCACAATAATATTTCAAGTCACAATGACGCAATTCTTTCCATTGAGTTCCGTGATACCAAAATCGCATCGTTTCTTTTAGATCGATGCCCATCGATTTTATCGCAAATATGTAGATAGCCGTGATATAGGCCATAGTTTGATTTGTGTAAATGAAAAAAAAAATGATTTATTTTTTTATATTTTTCCTTTGTGCAAAATTAAAAATATAGAGATTTTATGAATTTTTAATCGCTGAACCCAAATCCGCTACCGGTACCTCTTCATCACCACAGGTTCTATTTTAATCGTTTTTTTGTTCTTCAATTTTTATAATCAAACTAAATATGTGTACCATCCTCGGTTTTTACATTGCATAGAGATTTTCGTAAATTTTTGCTACCTTCTTTTACATATTTAACAACTAAACTCTACATTTTTTTAACAAATAAAAGTATGCAATAGAATTTTACCTTAATTCAACAATCCAAAGTATGCGATTGAATTTTTGTTTTCTTATAATTTTATTGTTTTGTTCTTTTAACTTTCTTCTTTCATTATACGCAAATTTTCGGACAGGGAATACCATTTTATATAATACTTGCTGTTCCCGCGGTATTGTCCGCTCTCTCCCCCTTGAACAAGCTCGCTTATATTTTACGCAGTCCTTACTGCAGACTATTGGGTCCATGCAACAAATTTCACAACATAGTATAAGTACTAAGAATAGCAATTTAGGTGTTTCTGTTGTATGGAAGGTACCACGCCCCAATGTTCGATCCCATTCACAATCCGCAAGTTGCTTGCCACAAACAATGTATATCTATGCATCAAGTTTCACAGCTGCACCTGTCACAGATGCCATGATATAGCGTTTTAATTGTTTTTGTTGAACGAAAAGTTCCACGTTACGTTCCCTAATCCCGTCCAAATTTCGTGAGGTGTTTAGCAGAGACAATGTACCTCCTAAAAACTCTTGATATAGCGTTTTAAGTGTTTCTGTTGCATGGAAAGTGCCACGCTCTGTTGTCAAAATCTCGCCCAATTTTTGTAACATCCTTAACATAATATAGATAATATATGAACATATTAACACAATATTTCAAAACTGTTGCTATCATTGGAACCAAGATATGGCGTTCTGAGTGTTTTTGTCGTGTGGAAATTTCCACGCTCGTTGCCTAATCCCGTTCAAACTTTCTAGTACTAAATTTCAAAACTTCTGCTATCATAAGTGTAAAGATATAGCTATTTTATTATTTCTGTTGTTTGAAAGGTGTCACGCCCCGTTTTCTAATCCCCTCCATATTTTGTAAGGTGCTTAGCATAAGACATTTGCATGCTGACGTCAAACTTTAGGACTCTTCCTGTCATAAGAGCCAAGATGTGGCGTTTTAAGGGTTTTTATTACATGAGAAGTGCCACGCCTCTAGCTTTCTACTAGTAGAAGAACTTTTTGAATGAGTTCAGTATTTTCAGAGATTACCCTCTACGTACAAACCGACTTTGAATCCATTATGAAAGTCCGAATGAGTTTGCTCCAAAAGGCATACCGTAAATTTGTAATGAGATTTTAAGTGTCGTTTTTAAAATCTTAAGCGTTTTTAATTCAAAAATACGCTATAAATTAATAATTTATTAATTTCAAAAACTTAAATGGGAATTATATCCATCAATTTTTGGGTTAAAAAACCTTCTTGAGATCAAAGAAATTGGTTTCATGCAAGGATCTTTTCAACTAATAGTCTACATATGTACATATATGTTTTTGTCTCCTCCCTAATTTTAAACCTGATATATTCATACTTTTCCAGTAAATCAACATAAACTGCAAAAAAATTCAAAAAAAAGTGTCATTTTTATTAATATTGAGAGTAATTTTTAAGTGTTATATTTCTCGGCGTCTGGAAACTCATTGATCGATTGAAATGAAACCAGTTTACTACTTAGTTAGAAAAAATATTTAAAATAAGTATTTTCTTTTACAGTCTGCAAGACGCTGATCTTGGCTTCCATTTGATAATCGATCGGCGGAAGGATAAATGGACCTCCGTCAAAACAGTATTACAAAAAATCTCAGTAAGTTAGATTTTTTATTTCCATTATATTATGATACTAATTTAAATACATTTTCAGATCTATTTTCCCGGTATTATACACGTTGTTTACGTGCTACGTCCTTCCGGTCTATTTCAAAAAGCAATCTCCGAAGTAAGCTCGAAATTTTCCAAAGATGAATATCGTTTTCGTCTAGTCATATGCTCAGCGCTCAATGATTTGCATGAATACATTGACAAAAGTCAACTGACAGCTGATATGGGAGGCGGATTAATATATTCGCATCATGAATGGATACAGCAGCGCATTGTAATATTTTGTTTCCTACTGATTTTAAAGTTTTCTAATAACCAACAAAACAATTCAACTTTCAGTCATTGGAAAAATTCTCCAGTTTAACCCATCAAGTATCTGCAGAGCTGGATATTTTCATACAAGCAATACATGATACTGAATTTCCAAATTCTGTTGAAGCAACACAAAAATTGCTTGATGATCAGGGTGACGATTATGCGCGTTTAAAGGTTTAAAGTTTATACGTTGTATATTTTTAAGGTTCTTAGCTGAATTTACTTTTGTATTATAGGACGAAATACTCGCTGCTGCCAGACATGGAGAAACGCTTTTGAACAACATAAAATCTAATGATGAAATCAAAGAATTTTCAGAACGTACCGGCAACGTTAGCGCCATTGAACGGTATAAACATATGTGCTTTTTAAATAGGCCTTATATGAAGCGTTTTATAGTTTTTAATTTTTTTTTCAAATTCCTAACATATTCTTCTATTACTGTCTACTGTACTAACAAAATGTATTTAATTTCAATTACAATTTTCTACATACATACTTTTCTATTATAACGTAAAATTCCCCAAAACAAAAACCCAGTTAAACTCCTATACCAAATAACCTATCTTTATATTATATATTCCATCATTTTTTTTTATTTTAAAATATATATATAGCTCTGCACTGGTTTTGTAATAACGAATTTCTCTGTTTAACTAATATTTTGTAACATTTTTTAAAGTTGCCAATTAATTTTCTTTTCGTGGTGTCTCTTATAAATTAAATGAGTTTTTTGCGCGTTACCAATAATAATAAACCATCGTCATTTTCATTTCATTAAATGCAAAAGCAGGCTTTATTTTCTTAACAAACTTAAGTTTTTTTTTTTTTTTTGCATGCAAGCAAATATATATATTTTTATAAATTAACGTTAATGACCATATGTTCTGCATAAGCTTACAAAAAAATGTTAATTTTAAAGTTATTTGTTTGTTGCTCCACTCTTAGATATTGCTTCGCATAGTTGTTTTTCTGGTTGTTCATTAAATTGTCATTTTTCGATTAGAGTCCAAGTTCCTGAAAGTTTGTTTTTTATGAAAAAAGTTAAAATAATTATTTAATGCATGCGTTTGTTTTAAGTTCAGTTTAGCTGAGAATGAGACCCATACAAAAATAACACAATTTTAAACTATACAAATCACGCAAAACAACATCAACATAACGAAAATAACATCTATAGGACATGTGTTCGCTGTGTTAATTTGCAGACGTACTTTTACTTGTTTGTTCCCAGGAGGCTGTAACAAATAAACACCATGTCTATATAACTCGTTATATCAGTAATCACTGGTATTTTTTCTGGCGTATTACGTGCTATAATAGCCTAGCAGGCAAAAGAAAAAGCCTCTCTCGGAGAAGAGCTACCTATATTACGCACTCTTAACTAGAGTTCCGAAAATTTGCTCCCAAACTTTTTTTCATGATGCGTTTCTTTTAGTTCTCCATTAGTTTAGTGGAGTTTTGTGACAAACAAAGTTTGCTGCTCACTCAAAAATCACTAAATATTTGCAGTTTACTCAAAAATGCCATCGCTCAACTATATCGATGATTTTTTATATCAATTTTAAATGTGGCCACATATCGATTTTTCAATGTAACTCATAAAAATACCAATTTTTCTATTTTCCTTCGATAATCATTCAGATGTGCATTATTTTCCCCTTTCTATTTGAAAGCGCATGCGGCTGTCCTACTTGGAAAGTAAATTTGAATGGCCTTTTTTCGTTATCAAAGAGGACTTTTGAAAAGCTCTTCTTTTTTCTGCTTTTGCCTAATGGGAAAATTTTTTAAACTATGACATCCTTTGATGCCAACAAGCTTTTATATAAATGAGAAGTGTTTCCTCAAAACCTGTTGTTTACAACAACTATTTTTTTTATACAAGCAAATCTTTATTCCTTGAAAGACATAAATAAAAAAAATATAAAGTGCTCTCATACAAAACTTTGCCATTATCAGATAATTAACTCCAGAGATACTACAAAATAATGACTCGATTTGATTACAGCGTCATTGCAATAATGTGAAAACTGGTCAACCTCTTATTAAAATTTTATGAAGGAAACAGTTTTTCAAAAACTTATTTTCTCCGTTAGAAGTGTAAAAAAATGATACATTGCCACGCCCATATTTCATTAATATAAACGACAAGATAAAACTGTTATAATTTTGAAATTAATATGACCAAACAAATCAGTTGTCCCAGTTGTCTGTTTCCCATTATACGTACACTCAGGTAAAAATTACATTTCAAATTTTTTTGACTTAAAGTCATAAATTTGCAAGTTGAGAGTAGTATAAATATCCTTTTTTCTGTTAATTTTTGACACAAACAACTTTAAATTCAATTTGAATTGAAAGTAACATTTTCTAACTTTACTTCAATCGTAAAAAACTTCGAATTGCATTTTAAAATTGCAAAGTATTGGAGAATTCCCTTTTTTTTATATTAATGGAATAACTTTAAACCAATGTGGATTTCTTTCGAGTCTTAATCAGAAATGCTTCTTTTCAATTTAAACATTTACGGCATCGGCGCTAAATCATAATCGTTTATAGTTTAATCAAACATAAAACTATTTATTTTTTCCTTGAGTGTATAGTAACTTTCATATAAGGTATTACAAAATTGAATCTTATGTATCGTGAGATAGAATTATTTTTTGTAAATTATGCTATGCTTATATGTAGGACTGCCTATATATTTTGAAATAACACTAAATACAAAGCAATTTAAGGCCTTCAAAAAAAAAAAAAAAAACCCTGAAATGGTACAAAGTAAAAACTTTTTTTGGGATAAATTTTATGTTCTATTTGTTTTTGGTAATCGTCCTATTCCCGGCTATTCCAGTAATTTTTTAGTTTCTAACAGGCCTCGAACTTTGACATGAAGTTCCGGGTCACTTGGTAACCCAGAAAAGAAAGATTAATTTCATTTCTTACATGTACGTATTATAGCTGTTGTGATATCGCTCTATCGGGGCAAAACCATTTCGTATGAATATCGTATGCATATATTCGTACATATTGAGAACAATTGCGACGACTAAAAATCCATAGAAATAAAAGCAACATACTATTTGTTTTTTAATTTTGAAGATAAACTGGCATCTGAATGGAAGTAGGTTTAGATTTAGACTTTCGGAGCTATAGCCATTTTCAAAGCTCGTATAAGATCCAAGTTAAAAATCCAATTAATAGCAAAATTTTGCACTGACTCCATAATTTAAAGAAAATTTACTAAACCCAGTCTTTGAAGTGTTGTATATGCAATTTAACACTTTACACAAAATCAAGACTACGTGTGAATAACCCTATTATAGTTTTTTATAGCTTCCATAGTAGACTACAGATATATGCTTACTCATTATTTAAATGCAATTAGAGTTAGTCTTTTTTAAAAAGAACATCGTGATGTGGGAAATATCTGTTCAATATACTCTTAAGTTTTGGCTACAAAATAATACCTTAAAAAATGGGGTTTTGTCATATACCGACTTATTAAACGAGTTAAGCGTAAAATTTAATGTCACTGTACGGAAAAAATTTAGTCAGTCAGTTGTACAGCTAATTCTCTACACAAATACTCACTTAAGATTGGAAACATTTTTGTGAGTGTAACAAAAGGAAGCTATATAATGAGCGATTCGTTTAACCAAAAGTAACATGTAAGTGGGCACAAAAATTATCCTTATTGAAGCTTACCATGAACCCTTGACACAATGTATAACATAATGCTACACCACGCTTTCACCACAAATTTTTGACACGCTTTTTAATTTTTCGTTCTAAAACATGCACAAAATCACTAAAAATATAAACGTTAAAACGCCATTTTTCGAAAAAGCATTTTTTCAAAACTTTAAAAACCACAACTTCATATCAATGTCTCGTTCATGGCTCATTAAGATATTGTTGTCTCTTTCTTTTTCTCTATGTGCTCTTTTAAAAAAAAAAACTAAAATAAAAATGATTGAATGAAAAATCATAAATCAAAAAACACCCACCCTAAAATTGCCATAAAATTCTGAAATTAAAAAAAAAAAATTGAAAATAAAAAACAAAAATACCTACAATAAGCAGACCCAGTGCAGGGATTATAAATCGACATCAAATTGTTTATCATCAACCAAATAAATTAAAAAAACCACAACAATATGATGATTGTCGCGATTATCGTAGACTACTGGTGCAACTGGAAGAGACCGAAAGACGTTTTGATGAATTCTGGCGAACACATCGAAATCGTTTGCAACAATGTTTGGAATTGCGACGTTTTGAGCATGATTTTAGAGAGCTGCAGGTTAGCAAATAAGTTATATATATTTTTCTATACATTCTAATTAAACCGTTTCAGAGCATCTTTGATGCACATTTGAAAACCGTTGGTGAAATGACCGAAATTGGTGAAAGTGTTGTTCGTGTCGATGTGCTCATAGAGGAGACACAAGACTTTCAGCAAAACTCACTTGTGGATCTGGAACGTGCCAATGAAATCATAACAGCAGGACAACAATTAATCGGACTACGTGGCGTTTATCCATGGGAGATAGTACAGCCTAAATGTGATGAGCTGCAGCGTGTTTGCGATATTATTACAGAGCGCGTTAGCAAACGTTTAGAGATACTCGCGAAAAATCGTGAGCTAATGGAGAGAGTTGAAAAGGTTTTTTATTATTTTTCTTGAGTTTAATCGTTTTAATTATTGAAAAAATTTACTTTTCAGGCTAATCAATGGTGTGCCAATGGTGTTGAATTGCTAGCATCGCAACGCATCGAAAAATGTTCAGTGTCAGCTGAAATTGCTGCGCAAAGTCTGCAGGAAATTCAAACTTTTATAGCATCTGCATCGGAATTTAAATTGTCTAGTCCTAGTGAATTTAAAAAAATCTTTTTAGAGAGCACAACGCCAGAAACCAAAGCATTGGTATCGCAGGTGAGTTTATGTGGCAAGTTATTTAATTTTATTCGCTTTGTAGGGAATTTTTTGTGAAATTTAAATTTCCGTTTGGAAGACGTTTCCCCAAATTTATTATCAAAGAAGAAACAGAGTTTCTTTCTTTTCTACGTGTTTGCTTTCTGCACATAAACCCACTGCTATATTTCGTAAAATATCATATCAATTCAGATCGGAAGCTGCTGTCGCATTTATAAACTATTCTATTAACCATTTCTTTATGATAAAAACCGGCGCTCTGCATACTCTGTGCACCCTCATGTTTAGAGCAATCTCATATAATTTACGCTGAATACGTTTATGCAGTATGTATATAAATTTAAAAAAGAAAAAAATTGCATCCACTTATTGCTGCTGATTAATAATGCCAGCCAGCCAGCCAGTCAGTTCATTTTATCGAGTGCGATACTCGACATACTCGTCAGTGGTATAATTTATTATTTTTTTTTTTATTTTCATTGTGTTTTATTACTTTTTCCAGCTGGTACTGACTCACATATTCAGTCTGTCCTCACACAAATGTTTGATATTTTTATCCAGTAACGCGTTAATATGTTGGAATTTCTGCGCTTATCAGTTAAATTCTTTAAAAGTGTTCAAATGAAATTAAGTCGTAGTATTTACTAAAATAAAAAATATAAAAGTTTTTAAAAATTGTGTTCAAAATGGATCTTTTATTACGTCCAAATAGACGTTGGTCCAGTCCAATATCTGTGAATTATTATCTTCAAAATACGAGCTTAGAATTCAATGTGAGTTGTATTAAATATTATATTTAATAGACACAATTTTGCAATAGGAATTGGATGTTTACTACAAATTTCTAACAAATTTCACCATTAACTTCCTCAAAATAAAATTTATTAATATGAAAAGATTGTAGGTCTTAGTTGCTCGTTACAAAAAAAATGATCTACAAGCGCTTGGAATTTACAGTTATCTCATTTAAAGATCATACGAAATTTTATAGTGCAAAATCTTCGAAATTACTAATGGACAGAGAAGTTATGTGAAAATTCCATTAAGTTCTTGATAAAATGCAGAAGTTCTATTAAGAGGACAATATATGTAAAAAAATAATATTAAAATAAAAATACTCCTTTGAAATGAATTTCATTATTATGTAAAATCGAACTACTAATTCGGCAGATTTTTTAAATTTAATGATGAACAATTTTTTCAAACGCAGTCCTTAGTAACAGGAAAATTAATCATTCTAAAATGCGTTTTCTTATGACGTATAATGCCGCTAGAGTTGGCTAGTGCATCCTGATTGACACCATCCGGGAATATATTAACCAAAGTATTTCTGAAATCGGGTTATGATTTGCTGATTGAATTGTGTAGAAGTATGTGGAAACATATGCCATGTTAGATTTTTCGAAATGTGTGTAAATACTGAAGGATTTATTTTCAAAAATTTTGTAGTAAATTTGTTTTTTTTTTAAATTCACGCAAATTTTTGTTATATTAGAGGATGATACCCAATTCTCGCTGTATGCGATTTCGCACCGTCTTGTTGGAATCACATGTTACTCAAGCCCAAAGTATGCAGTTCTGGCATGAAAATGTTTTCTAACATGTTACGACATCGTTTTGCAGTGACGATTACCTAAGATTGCTGGATTGCTTTGAAAAAATTCTTAGACATCAGCCAATCTGGCAGTACTTTTTGGTCCGGGCTTATGCCTATCAGCTACAGAACCTCTTTCTTTGCAATCATTCACGATAAATAGTGCATTTTTTTAGTACGATTTAGAAAACAAATTCACGTAACGTTTTCATCGTCACAGTAATGGATTATTGATTTGCATAAAATGTTTTAACAAAAATTGGTTTATTGAATATTTTTCCATAATAAATTTACTAAGTCTTTACCCTACGACTGTCAAATACGAACTGTCAAATCTAATATTTACCAAAATGGCAAAGAACCAAAGTAGTTCACCTTCCCAACGGACAAAAGAGTACATTTCAACTTTAAGTTTAGTACATTCTCACAAAAACCAAATGCCATCACTGGTGTGTATTAGCCGTTTCGCCCATTTTCTGGATGTGGTCCGAACAGTAGTAATACATAAAATTTGATTTATTATGTTTTTTTTTTTGTTGTTTTTGAGTAAAGTTGAGTTCAATAAACATACAGAAAGGTGACGCCTGACTAAGAATACAAGTATGATCTTATATCTGCCACTCCCTCTTCTATACATTTCAAATGCATAGTTTAATTAATAAAACTTGTCTTTTTTCGATATAGCTGAAAAAAGTTATTTTACAGTCGGAAAAGTTGACCTGCTAGAAAAGCGTGAATTTCCCAACTTATTTTCAAACTACTCATCTTTTGGGTCCACGTAAAAAGGCAGTGAGAAGTCGTATCTCTGTCAATTTAATTATGACTTAAAGTTTAAGGCAACTATGATTAATTTAATTTTTCTTTTATTTTTGAACCATTTTTACAAACATTTTAAGAAAAAGAGTTATTAAAATTATGTTTGGGCTCACATTTTGGTATAATCTAATCTTCATCAACGAAACTATTCACAGACGTTTTACTGCAAAATCGTCTCGTAAAAAAATCCTAAAATATAGAGTCTCAAACAGTGCTGAGTTCTTCAGCCTGGAGGGCGGATTTCAGCATGTCATATGATAATGTCACTCTAAAACCTTTTTCGGTCAATCAATGTATGCAGTTTTTTGGGTAATTTTTTCTCATGAATTGAAATCTGACAACACATTTTACTCTTAGGCAAAATGTTCTTTTTGATTTTGATCAATTTTTTTTTGGCAATTGTTGTTTACTTCCACATAATGAAAAATTCTTCTAAAATAATGCAATATCAAAACTAAATACGTGTAGCTCATGAACATATACACCAATTTATGTATAACCATGCCATTTGCGTTTAAAGCTGTTTAGCTGTTTTAACTAAATATATATCACCATTATCATTTCCTCTACGATACGCCAACAAGAGCAGCAGCAACGCCAACAACAACAAAACTTAGCACCATAAATCAACTGTGAAATCAAATGCAAGTAAAATCCAAATTTGTCACCGCACTGTTAAGCAACATTTTCATATCTTTGATATATATGTATATTATATATCTGTTTAATAGTTTTGGATTTAAACCACTTGCGATCTTATGACTCGTTACAATGTTGCATGTGCCCAAAATCAGCAACAAGAAGAGCAGCATCAGTTACAGCAGAAACAATATCAACCCATTTGTGCATTTGTAAACACAAAACACGTAAAAATGTTGTCACTGATGTAATCGGACTTGTGTACACTGATGGTTAGTTTAGCAATAAATAAATAAATTATTTAATTTATTGTGTTATTGCAGCATCAACTAAGGTGATTGAACTTCAATGATGTGATGAGTA
Organism: Meiosimyza decipiens; assembly: GCA_963680825.1. Lineage (NCBI taxonomy): Eukaryota > Metazoa > Arthropoda > Insecta > Diptera > Lauxaniidae > Meiosimyza > Meiosimyza decipiens. The sequence goes on along the minus strand of OY804261.1, from coordinate 68,791,668 downwards.
ACGGCAGACAATGCAGCAATTGTTGTTGTTGTTGCTGTCCTTACAACAAACACTTTGCAATTATTGGTACAAGCATGTCAGTTATTATCATTCAATTGTTATATATCAGAGATAAAGCAGAGGCTTCTAGCAGTGACAATTAAAAATCAATTTTCTAGAATTGGTGCCCTTGACCGTCCATTCCAACCAGATTCCTCTAACTACACACAATGTTTAGCTGCAATAGAGCCATTAGGATGAGTGGGACCCAGAAAGGGCACAAAAAAGTCACTCATATAAAATATATTGGTTTTTCTATTGAATACTTCTAAAGAAGTTTGGCATATCATTCTTGTAAGGATGCTTTGTTGGTTTTAGATTTCCTTATGTTGGTTTTGAGTATGTCCCGGAAATGACAAGAAAACTAATAATAAAAAACACCTCAATCACATCAGTGCTAGTTATTGAAATATGTCAAAATCATAAAATGAATTTGCATTGGAAATGAAGCAACTCCATTGGTTACGAGTTAATTGCTGCAATATAGGATAGAAACCATTCGATAAAGCCTAGCTGGCAACTAACCTTGCCACAAGGTAAGACAGACATGCTTGACAACGTTGCCCGTTGTGCAAACATGTGGGCCTACAACATGCAACAAGTTTGACGCTGCGCATTGCAATTTTGCAAACAAGAGTCCAAAGTTGGTTTGATTTTTTTGCTAACCATCTGACAGGTTCTTGAATTAGAAATGCAATAACCAGATTTGCAAGAAACGACATTTTTAGCTGATTGCATTGAAATGCTCGTACGAGTAAAATTTGCAATACAATCTCAATACTGTCGAACGATATTCTGCAAAGTTACAAACTGGCTGGCTGCTGCTGACTTGTCCGATGGCAAAGAAGATGATGAAGGAATAGTTGTCTGCATGCCTGCCTGCTGAGTTACACAATTCTATTCAATAATGCATAAGATTGAAATTTCTGCACGGGAAATTACGTATAGAACGGGAACCGGCTTTTGCTATTTCTTACGATATGAAATTTTTCATTGCTAGTCAAGATGCTAATGAGTGGAAAGAAGTTATGCATAAATCGATACAATGGTTAATTGATACTTTTTGATGTTGAGGCATCTTTTTTTTTTGCGATCGGTCCCTGCGGTCCCATTTACCCGCCTGACCGCACGAGAGGCACATCCTTTTGTCGTTCGGATCGGTAACCGACTACGAACAGCCCAGACTGCTCTGCGTTCAGTATGCGAAACCGTACGAGTGAGGCACAATCGTCTATCGTACGGATCGGTGACCGGAACTGTACTATTTCTTTAAACGAAATGATGGTTTGAGCAATATCCGATCACAAATTCAATAAAATTTCTACTAAGCGCAGAGGCCGGGCAGCAGAAATAAAGGAAAAAAACAATTTCAAGAATTAAGATATATAATTATTTCTTGCTTTATAACATTGTAAGAGTCCACTTAGCACCTTTTGTATTATCCACGGACATATGCTTTCTACAAATTGTCACTTCAGGTTGTGAATAAACTCACAGACTTTTTTGTTCACCACAGCACGCTATTTATAGTTTATAGCGGCTGCTTTAAACATCGTGACATTCCGCTCCAAAGAAGACTTTTTTAGACGTTTTAAGAAGTGCATTTTGAACTTGTCTTCAGTCTACTTTTGCTAACGATACTTTTTCATAGGCATACTACTCAATAGTGTTCACCTCTGGTATCAAAATATCAACACCATTGAATGCGTGGTGAAATGAGGCTTCTATACCGTTGCATAATTGGCTGTTGCTATCTACTTAATTTTATTTTTTAGTAAAAATTTGACTATCGAAACAAATTAAAATTATATTCTACACCATTCATTGGTAATTTCTTAATTGATTTTAAATTCAATTTCTCTTTTGAACTCTGTACCTCTAACGTTGCTTTTTCAATTTTATCATTCAAGGTTTTTCCAGCAAATTTCCATGTCAAATGTCTCTGACTGGTTTGTTGCCTTGTACGATATCTTTGAAATAGGTCAGGAAGACAAGTTATATGCTTTATGATTTTTTTTTTTTTTTTGTAAAGAATTTCGTGTTCTTTTGGCACACATTTTTTCCCGCTTTGGTAACTTTGTTGCACTACAAGTTTATTTTTCTGGATATCCTTGTCGAAATTAACCTCATTCGTGTATTGATGCTGTTGCTGGTTTTTTCTTTCTACAATTGAATTTTTTAATCGTTCTTGCATTTTTTTTTTTAAATTTATCATAGCTATCTGACACATTTTTAAGATTAATGAAGCAAAAAATCGTTAATAAATTTCAACAGCTTGATAGCAGCACCTAACTGTGGTTCTATGCAATTGTTCTAGTGAATGCGTAATCTTTTTGTACAGCTTATGTAATTTAATATGTCGATGTACATATGAATGTATGTTTGTGTGCTTCTAAAAAAAATAACTTTATGATAATATCTTGTATTTTATTGCGTTTCGTTGCCTTGAAGCTTAAACAGCACAATTTTATTTTTCAAAAAAATTAACTTTTTTCAGTTTTCTAAAAATATATAAAGATAACAAAAAAGGGTTTTTTTGATACAAAAATTCAACAAAAATCAATCGGACAATTTGGTGGGAAAATCTTGTGCAAATGCAATATTGAATTTTCTACGATTTACCTTTTGGGTTTTACACAATTCGCCTGAGATAATTGTGTCTGTATCTCGAAAACTTCATAGAATATGTGTTCTTAAAGCACAGACATTTAGTCATAAACTCTCGAATTACTAGCGCGATAATTTAAAATTTTTAGCTTTTATGTTTTTTTTTTGTGTTTCAGTAAATAAATTTAATTACTGAAACAAAGCTGCAACACTGTCTCAATAAGATTTAAAGAAGTAGCATCACTTCCAATAGGATATGTCATTTTAAAGCTTACAGCTTCATGAAAAAATTATAACATTCCTGAATATACATATATCTAAGTTTCGAGCGATTTTATTTTAAGAAAAACCCAGGATTAAGCTGTAGGTCCCCACCATTCTGCAAAAATAAAATGAACACAACAGAATGGCGTTGAAGAAAGCTGATGCAAGGCGGTATATGAGCTGTTGCGTCTAAATGCTATTATTGTCATACGTTGCTTTATAGACGATTCAGATGAAATATAACCCCAATGTTCTAAACCAAAATTCGCTCTAAGCAATCTTCTGTAGAATGGTAATCATTTTTTTGTAGAAGATTACTGTCCAAAATCATATTGTTCTTTTACAGATGATTTTTTTTTGACAAAAACCGACTATATTTTATTTTTAGTGTAATAATTTTATTTGGATTTTTAAAGGAGTCTTTTATCTACATATGTTCTAACGTATTCCGTAATCTTTAGTGGAAGCAAAATCCCTAGAGGATCACATATCAAGTGAAAAACTTGACAAATCTTCCAATCAAATTAATAGTGAAATATCGCTCAAAAATAAAAAAAATTAAATTCTGCTTAAAATTTAAAATGTAAAAAGAAACCAAAACAACTTTCAGTACTGAGGATATCAAATTTGGAGCGATTTCTCGTTTAAGAAATACTCCCAAAACTTGTCTATAAAGAAAATGAGTAAAGTTTTTGGGCGGTTTAATATTTTTTCAAAAAGTAAATGGTCCAAAGACTTCAAAAAAAGCATCAGTAATTATTACGGGATAATTTTTCTTAATTTTAACCTTTTTTAATTTTATACCCCACTCACTTTTATTCTTCGACATAGATGCCCCTTCCAGCGATTCCATGGTAGATAGGTATAGATATATATGTTCTTGATCTGTTTCACCTCAGGAGTCAATAAACCCATTTTAATTTGTCTGTATGTCGGCCTGACCATCTGCCGCTCTGTCTGCCTGTCTATCTGCCTGTACAGCAAAAACAAAAAAGATATTTTGATGATATTTGTGAAAGTGAGAATGAGCAAAATCGGTTGAGAAACACGCCAACCGCTCGTACAAACTTAAATCTTACTCAGGTTTACTTAAGGAACTGGATCAAACTACTTAAGCCAATAACAAAAATTTTATAACACTAGAAATCTTACGTGATAATGACTGTACTTTACTGTACTGTCCTCTACAAATAAAAAACTCTTGTACGGTATACGCGCCAGAAATTTTTCATAAAATGCTTGTATTGGGGTGTCACGCCTACTTTAATGTCTGATGTTGGGCCAAACCATTAACATAGGTGTATGACATATGATATGATTTTATTGCCTTGAATTGTTCTCTTATACAGCGTTTTGAAGTGTTTACTTGCACAAGAGGTGTCACGCCCTCTTATCAGCAACTTTTTGTCCAGAGCTTTCCCAAGCTATTGCTATTATTTGTGTGATTACATTGTGTCAAATAACTCAGTATAGCGTTTTAATAGTCTGGGCGTGTCCGTGTACCACCTTTATTCATTTTTAATACCAAGAATCTTGACAGACAAATGGACATGGCTGAATCGTCTCAGCTGACAACGCTGATCAAGAATATATATTCTTTTCTCTACCTAACACGTAATTCCTCCTCTATGCGGAATGACAAAGTGACTAAGTGTAGGGTATAAAAACCATTTGAAGTACGTAACTTAAAACAAACCAATTGACCTTTAGCATAAGATTTCAAGAAGGTTCTTAAGGCAAATTATTAATTACTTTGTTTTTTTAATAGTAAGAACCTTTAAATTGTATAAAGGTCTTATGCGTTATAAAGAACTAAGACCTATGAAAGACACTAACTCTGATTACGCTTAGAAATACCTACTAACTACATCAGCTGATTACTTGCTTCAGTTAAGGTGCTAATTTATTTAATTTATGCCATGAAAATATTTTGTACAAAGTTTAATTGTTTATTTAAATAATAATAATTTACTCGTACTATGATTTATAGCGAACTTAACAAGAAATTCCTTAGTATAGAGCAGATCGTGAGATGTGTTGTGCAATAACTGCGGCTATAAATTAAAGTTAAGGTCAGAATTACATGGATATTTTTGCAAAAGTAAAACTAAATAGATTCATTTGCACAAAGTCAAAGTTGAATCACCTTACATAGTCATAAAATTTCATAGCAGCTGTTGCATTTAATTGATGTCTTGTTAATTCAATGATTTGATTATTATGTGACTTTAAGTGAAAATTCAATAAAACGCTAAGTGTTATCCATACTGTTGTGGAAAACTGATTATTGCTGTATTTATTTTCAATGTTTTAATGATATTCGCATGTAATTAATTTGACATTTTTATTGCTGCATTAAACGGCGCGCACTTGAACATGAGCTTGCAGCAGCCGCAGAAGCAGTAGCAACAACTGCTGCAGCAGCAACATTTGATGCATCTTTATTGCTGACAGTGATTGCCAAATGCCGATTAGCGAATTTGCTGTAAGTTTTTTAATGTTCCGTTAATTCGTGCTGCGCGTGATTTGTTGCGCTTTTACGCAATTTTCCACTTTTCACTTTCAACATAAAAAATTCAATATTTATTTTGTTGCGTTGTCGTATTGATTTTGCTGCAGCATGCAGCTGAGATTTGATGAGAAGATGCTGCTTGTTGATCGTTTTAATGATTTTAATAAGCAATAAAAATGCTGGCAGACAGACGAAAATAATTGCATCTTCTTAAATGGCTTAATGTTGCATTTAAGGATTATATAAAAAGAAAACATTGTTGAAAATTTTTTTTTTCTCAGCTTTTTAGTTTTTCTATGGCAGGTGTTCGAAAACTCAGTGCAAAGTAAAACCTTTTATTTGTTGCAATTAGACATGAAAATCTAGGTAAAAACATTTTTTTTAAATTATGTAGTCGTATTTTATAAAATTTTTAAAACAAAGTGATATGATCTAATTTTTGAACGATTTTATGGGTTTCTTTTTATGAAGATGCCGCTGTCTTTATATGCTTTTCATTTAGGCATTTCTTGCTATCCCACTCTGTAAACATATGGAGGTGTTGCTGAAAAAATGTTCTTTTGTTTCGTGAAAATTTTATTTAAAAAAACTGTGGCGAATTTCAGAGAAACGTTCCGAACTTTAAACTCATTTTACACTACGTTGATAGCACCATCACACAGTGGTCCCAAATCGAATTTATTGATTCAGAAATTGTTAGAAAACGCAAATCTTGTCGAAAATTAAAAATTATTTTTAAAATATAAAAAGCTTACTGAAAATGCAACATATTTTTGAAATCTGACTTATAAAAGTTTGATTTAAGTTAAAGTCAAAACAAGTTTTAAGTTAAGGTCAAAAAAAAATTCTTATCGAAAATCATTGAAAAGGTCGAAAACTATCGAAAAACATCGCTTATCGAAAAACATCGAAAAGGTCGAAAACTATTGAGAACAATTCAAAACAACCATAAAGTCGAAATTAAATTAAACTAATAGAAAACGATAACAGTCCAAACCTATGAAAAAAGTCGATAAAATCCAAAACTTTTCGAAAAATCAAGAAAATTTTATCGAAAATCATCAAAAAAATCTATGCATGTTAGAGATTATCAAAAAGCATCGATAATAGTCGAAAGATTTCAAGAAAGTTTAAGTAAAATGATAATCTTCGAAAAGTATAGAATAAGTATAAAAATTTTGAATTGTATTGAAGAACATCGAAAAATGTCAAGAAACAATGAAACAGTCGAAGAGTAACGCACAATATCTTAAGACTTCACATAAACCGAAAAGTAGTGCAGAGTGAGTGCTGATCAAAATCTATTTGCGAGCGTCATAGATCGGTGCGAAAACAATAGCATTAATGGACCCAAATCAAGGGCGTTAGAAATAGGAAATGGCGGATGTATTACAACTAGAAATAAATTAATCCAAAATAAATATTATCTTTGATTGAAAAATTAAAAATTCAATTATTTCTTACTTAAAAAACTAAAAATTCGAAATAACGATTATTTTTGAGTTTTAAAATAAAAATCACAAATTAAAAATCAGGTTATCATCTACACTTCGCGTCAAAATAAATTCATGAGTATACTTAAACTCACAGTCATCTTTTATTGTGATTTTTTTTAAACAATAATTATTGAAAATAACGAATATTTTCGATCCCTGGATTAAATATTTTTGGTCAAATTTGTTCCTTCATTTGAGAGGCATCAAAGTTTACCGCTCTTAAACTTATTTTTAATAATTTTTGGTTGATTTTTTCTACCAAAGTTAGGTCCTTTTATAGTTAAAGTTTAAATCTATAGGTCTAGTATATTGTCATTTAATGCAAAAATTTTTGATATCTTTAGAAACTCGAACCTCTGTTTAGAAAAAAAATCATACCAATGAGAATGTGCTTCAACGCAAAAGATTATCTATTGAAAATTTGGCAATAAATACCAAAAATTGTTTTTCAAATGTTTCACCTCAATATGCAGATTAATGTCATCTTTGGATTCAGCGTCTCAAAACAAACTAAAGTAAACAAAGACCCTTTTCGACTGTTGCTTTGCGTTAATAACAATCAACATAAAACATTTTGTCCATATTTTTGCTTGGGCTGTGGATGAATACCCGACCTCTGCCATTGATTGTACCAATTATGAGTAACTAATCTGATCAAACTCTTTTTTCTTCAACAAAAGCTACTCTGCTTCTTTATACTGCTTGATCAATTTTTCCCATCAAATTTGAATAGAAAACAATTGGAAGCAGTAATGGTTTCACTTTCATTTCATTGCGAGTAGATAGCCACCCATTAGCCGTAATCATACACTGGCAATCATTTTACAGTAGAGTACGCCAACAACTCCTGCTGCTGATGATGAACACACAATCATTTGCACTCACACGCTATGTCTGTGGTAATATCAAATAGTTTTCTTTGCAAATAGTAAAGCGAAAAACCCAAATCAATATACACAGGAAAACATTTCCATTTCCAGCATCAAAGGCCAAACCTAAGCTGTGAAACATTGAAACAGCAAGCGCATCTTCATCTTCATAGTGCACGTTGCACATGCGCACCAACGCAAATGTTGTTTCAATTAAAAAACTTTGTCGACAATTTGCAACAAGTTTTACTTGTGGTTATTGGTTTTTTTTGTGCTCACGTCCAGAATCACGTTTTGCGCTTGCGTGAGCCAAAGGTCAGCTCAACAATAACGAAAGATACGATGCAGTCAGGCAGCCACCAGCATCTGTCTGCAATCATAAAGCTTAGTATCCTCTGGGGGTGACCAACCTTTACGAATGACTTATGCTGCGGCGTTGTCAATATTAAAGTACATTAATATTGTTGTTGTTGTTGGTAAATGTATTGCATATTGTTTATGCCTTGAAGCATGGTATGGAGTTGAAAGTATCGATACTATTTTGGTTCAAAAGTTAATTTCCTTAGGAACGAATTGTCATTTCAAAATTTCCCAATATCTTGAGAGCTATACCCTTATAGAATGGGCATTTTGGGCATTTCATCCCACAACAGATGGTGCCGCCACAACGAGAACGATGAAAAAACTGTAGAGCATCTAGTGATGCAGCTGGAGATAATTTCACCTGGTACTAAATGAGCCATTTTCTGCTCACTTCCGCTAAAACCATTTTTGAAATGTTCTTCAAAAAAGAAAGATCATCGGCTTTGAAAAAATTTCTCGCCACCAAGCAATTGCGCCCGGGGTGGCTGTCGCTCTACTTCCCCTCGGTGCCGCTACTGAGAACATTAATCGCTGTCTTACCTTTGGCAGACTAAGGCACACAATACTTGGATAAATACTTTTCAACAGCCTTGAAGACCTATCTGGTATTGACCTAAAATCACTAAAGAGCATTGAATAACATCCGCAGTCTCAATAATAAACATACAAATATATACGTTATTCCGATTCTGACACTCTAACAGCTTGGCTACTCTAACTTCGATGCACCATACAGAAATACGTTACATTACATGTGCACGAATATCACTTACAGACGATACAAATTCTCCATGCTCATGTTTACATATCTCTTCGGCTTAGTCATTTGTAAGTTGTTTGTTAGTATCATTGTACGGTTGGAGGATGCGCAACCCATCAGCCAAATGAACGTTTATTATACATTTGCGCCTTGAACTTCCTGTCGTTGGGAATTACCATGACGATGTTAGCAAGAAATCAAAAAAAACACGCCAACAACAGCATAAAGCAAAACCGTCATGGGAATTTGATTTTGGATATGCAGGATGACTAGGCTTGCCATAAGTTCAATATTTTTAAATAAATATTTTCGTTTATCTTGCTCTTAAAAAATAAACATCTACTGATGTACATCATTTGCACATTATACTAACAGTAATTCGAAGTACAGCCCTCCTAATCCTTAAAATTTCTTACCAAGAGGCTTAGCCTGAAACTACGTACATAATAATTGGTTCAATCTATACTACTTATATAAAGTTGCTTATATGAAAATGATTTGTAACGCTTTGGCTTAAAATATGCTGAACCGATTTTAAAAATTTATATTTTAAAACAACATATTTGTGCTAAAAAAGATTATTGCATACTTAGTTTTTTTATATTTTAAAGTTAAATAATTTTTTTTTAGGATTATATTTTTGCAGAATTTCACAAAAATTGTCATTTCTTAAAATTTACTTTTCTTGATTTCTTTGTTGCTGTTGTTGTTTTTTTATTTTTCTCATTTGCACCGTTTGTATTTGGCTTCGAAATTTAAAGAACAAACTCTTTCAACTGTTATTTTTTTTTAAATATTGAAGAGACAAGATAGAATGAGATTTTAATTTCATTATGAAAAAACAAAAGGACGTGCGCGTGCGAAACTGAGAGTAATACTAGCCTAAATTAGATCTCATTGCATTTGCTTAATAGAAATATTTCGTTGAATAGAATTTTTAATTTTGTACAACACTTCCCCTCGTTATTTTGATTTTGTCAAAACCGGCTCACTATGTTTGAGTAATTTTTTCCTCAAAAAATCCATCGATTTTTCGGGTTATAAAATAGCTCTGTTTTAACCTAGCACGTATACTATCTTTTCAATAAATTTCTTTCAAATTCATTCAACCGTGAAGGTTTAATTGAGGAAAGAATATCCCAAGTTTGTCTGAATTTTACTTTGTCGTATATGTGAAATTCCTAATATTCTCAAAACCCACAAAAAAAAAATTATGGCAAGCCTATACCTTACGCCGTATTGGTGAACTTAAGATTAAGCAACATTGACGATACTGGCTGTGCACGATATTGAAAACTGGCATGGCGAGAAAATTTACTTTTATCATTTTTTTTTAAATGTTGCGGTAACAATGCAGTAAAGGATGTTGCAAACGATTACAGCAGTGCATCAACGACAACCCCATCGTTTTTTTAATACGGCAATATCCTCATAGATGGCACCACCAACGCCACTGTAGCTTTTTCTATCATCAGACAAATGTTAATTTAACAAAAGTGAAAGTTAGATTAAGTGAAGATGAGGCTGGGTTCAAAGGAATTGCATAAAATGTCAACAGCCAAAACTAACGAAAAAAAAAAAAATAAAATAAAAACCAAATTCATTTAATAAATTTACCTATCAATAAAGAAAATTTGTCAGAGCGCAATGAACTGTAAAATGTCGCGGAGTTGAATAAAGTTATTAAGGAAATTGCATAATAAAATGACGCGTGGGCGTAATCTCTGAATTAACTGTAGTTAAGGGAGATTATATTTAAGAATGAAACATATTTCAAAATCGAAATTATAGTCTTTCATAGGCCCACAACTTACCATTTTGAAAAAAAAAAAACTGAAATCTCTTACAAAACCATCAAGACTAAATGTGTGAGATCAATTGTTCTATATTAACATTCGAACTCAAAAATTTCTCTTGGAGTAGAATTTTCTTATATATAGCACTAAAATATTATTATGAAACTTTCAAGAGAAATAAAATTAAAAAAAGACCATTTATAGCAATGTTTCACTATTTTCTGCACCAATTTGCCTGATAAATTTCAGCATGCCTCCCCTAAAGAAGTTTCACTTCCAGAAATCACAGCTAAAATATAAACCAAAAAAAAGTTGTGATTAGAATCAATCTGTGAACATGAAGCAAAACAGCATAAGACACATGCTTACATATGGAGCTTATGCTGTTTTGCTGTGAGGCTGGTCGAACCATACACTTAATGCCATTTTAGTTTTTGAACCTTTTTTAAACTTAACTTCTTAGTCCGCGCAGCCATAAAACTGATCTAACCAGAAATGATATGTAAACCAAAGACTTGCAGTATTTTTGTCCTCAAAATCCGCCTTGAGCTCATAATTGTAAAAATCTGGTAAATAAATCAAATTGCAATTTACTTTAGTGTCTCCACTTAAATTGACGACAATTTAACACAATGCAACATTGAAACGGTTTCAATTGCAATAACCGTAACACAAAATGCCGCGCAACAAAACTCATGTTGCATTGCGCGTTGCAACATCAGCGCCATGAACACTTTTCTTAATTGCTGTAGCAACGCGCATATTGAACTAATTGCAGTTTAATTGCATTTTGATGGTATTTTCCGATATCCAGCAGATTTGTTTCAAGCAAAAGCAGAGTAAGAAGTAAGAGTGTCTTTCTCCATGATGCTATAGAGCTCTTTTTTCACACATGTAAAGCGCCTTACTACAATCGGATCGTCATTTGATCGATTTGTAATGTTGTTTAGTGTTTTCAACGTTTCTAGTTTTTCACTTTCACAAATATATTCTGCATTTTCATAAAAACTGTGTACAATGTAATAACCTTATGTCCAATATTTTGAGAAAGTCAATTAAATTGAACAATGCGTATGAAATTCATATGAAAATTACAATAAATAATTTTATTGTTTGTTTGTCATAATCCAAACCAGTAGGCAAATAATAACAATGGCAACATCATCAACAAATGTTAATTTATTCCTTTATTATTGCGATTCATCACAGACATCTTAGTTTGGCCTATAAGTCATTACGTTTGTGTAGTCACCTTTATTTGTATTAAGTTATTTTTTTTTGCAATTTGCTTGAAAATTAAGTTATGTAGATCTGTTTTACGCAAACATATGTCTTCGATAAAAAATATTTGGCCTAGATAAAAATGAAAAAGAAAAACCGTCAAATACAAAAAAAGAAGAAGAATCAAAATTATTGAAAAAAAAATCGAGATCTTGCTTGGCTTTCGAGATATCGATGCTTAAAAATGATAGCCTAATATGACAGTGTACGTAAAATGGGACCTTTATTGATCAGTAACTCAAAATCATGTCATAGGATTTTGCTGTGCCTTTTGAGTTTTTTATCCAGGGTGCCAAAAACTAGCTCTCTATAAAAAATAGAAACTTTTGACTCAAACCACTTTCTCATGTCCGTCGTGCTTTCACGAAAAAAAACTCCATCCCCTATGAGTCGTGTGCTATCAGCAGACCCCAGGGTATAATTTTGTCAATGGATATTTATTATCGCATCCCAGCAAATTTGCAGCCTCTGACTCAAAAACCAATTAGTGGTTTGAAACTTGAAAAAATATTCAATAACAAAAATAGCAGCAAAATCGTCTTGTCTCTGAACAAACGAACTTTTTAAATTAAAACTTTTTTAACCAAAAGGTAGATACTATAAAATTCCTTATTTATATCTAATTTGAGATGAGATCTCGAACATCGTGACTTTACTAAGAACTTCACTCCATTCAACGACTGTCAGACCATAGAACGTACTATCATCCAACAGTAGAATAATGTGCACATAAAAACCCTCAAAGATATTCACTGCATTGGCGCCAAAGAAAGTTTTTACTAGCGCTTTATTAAAAAAATTATGTAACAAAATTCCACAAGAAATTAACCATTTTCCAACATACATTTTATCATACATTACAGGTATTACAAAGAATCGACGATGTGTCATTGATGTGCGATAAACGCATAGCCAGTCTGAAGAAATTAACGTTGAAACCACCGCGACCCGTACAAACTGTAACACCAGAGCCAGCAGTGCCGCTACAGCCACCAGGTGGGGCGCCACATTTATTACGCAGAAAGCATAAGGTAAGTGAACGAAAAAAAAAACGCTAAAAGTATTAAGGCTATCAAGAGAAATGGATGGAGGGGTAAGAATGTAAGAAGGTATGAATCATCATTTAAATGGGTTATGGCAAATGAGTTATCCATTTAATGGCTGCAGCTGAACCACGAACTTTGAAATGTGGGGAATGCAACTGATATGTAAAATCAGAACAAAACAGCAGAAACAATAACGAAGAGCACAGCGGTTTTTAATTATTACCAAGAAATAAATTTGTAGCTTAAAGATACATGAGAGAGATATAAAGAATGAATTACCTACTTTTGTTAACGAAATCACATCAGTTGAGTTGAGTGAATAAGTTGTTGACCTCAAAAACGGCAGTGACTTATGGTCAATTGGAAGATGTTCGGTTTTTATTTTTAAGTAGAATTCATAAATCTTTGTAGTAAATAATTGGGGTCATTTTATTTGCTTTACTCATCTATGTATCTACTAACTTCGGTGGGGTCCATATGAAATACAAAATATTTTGTATCCGTATTTTTATCCCAAACAATCTCTTCGTTTGCTGTTTCGTCAGCTGAATTGCAAACTTGAACTGCAAAATGGTTTATCTAAATATTTTCCATTTGTAGATCTCTGCAATTGTTATGATTTACCATGGCTTACAAGCAACATAAACAAATTAAACAATGACATTTGTATTCGAACTTCACACGACGCTTTTCTATATCGTCCGTCCGTCTTCATTGCGCGTGCTCCTCCTCAAAATCTCATTATGCTACTTACTACTCTGTTTATTTGTACCTGAAAATGAAAATATACCCGTTCCAAAAGTTTGCAAATGAATTTCACTTTTTTTTTCTAATTGTATGTTTCATTTTCAATGTTTTAGCAGTCGGTTTTTTTTTTTTTTTTCTTTTCTGCAAACTATCATCAAAGGTAGAGATTTATCAGTTAGATAGTAAGATACCAACTGTTTGTTACACACGTTCTCATGCATTGTTTTTGGAATTGTTTTACTTCATTTGTCATTGTTTTTCCAGTCTTGTACTTTGGGTTTGATATTTCACAGCTGTAAATATTAAAGTCTCGTTGTTTTCTGATTAGCAAGTGTTGATTTTAATTTTTCTAAGATATGCGAATTTATTGTTTCATTTCAAAGCAATTTGTCTATTACTCGTACATAGCTGCATGACTGTAAAGTATGAGATATCGTTTACGATCAGAAAACAAACAACTAAGTGTACAATCATCAAAATTGTCTACAAAAATCGAAATTTTGCTTTAATATATATGTACTTATTTCATATATATTTCCATTTTACTGAAAGTCGCCTTCACCATAGTGCTATCGGTAGAAAGCGGCGGAGAAAAAACGGACTTTTGCAACAGGAATAAAATTGATTTTCACAGATTTCTATAGCATTTTGATACTTGACGCCATAACAGAATTGCAGCGAATACTACTCTGAGTCTAATGATTTATTTGACACAACTTTTTTCAAAAAAATAGACTTAGCGCACCTGGCAAAACATTGGAACTCAAACAATTTCTCAATTTGCATGCCTTGAATTTGATTAAAGTCATATGGTCTTAAAACGCATATCACAAATTGATTATAAAGACTATAATATCAAAATCATTTCATTAATAACAAAGTTAAAATAATATACAAAATAATCCAATTCAAATGCCTTGATGTTTCCCCCTGCCGCACAATGCATTCAATAGCGATTTGCTGCCCAAAAGCCTCTTTAAAATTGTCAATTACACAAGATAACAACGATGTCACTAAAATAGTTTCTTATAAACATAATGTTTTAAATACGTTTAAATAATTAAAACATGTTTTAAATAAATCAAAATAACCTTCCACTATGCGCTGTTAAAATTTTTATTAGTGCAATTTCTTGGCCATTTAAATGGTGCCGTTTTACCATTTTAATTTAATTTTGGGTGTCTTGTGATTATGACAACAATTAAATTTGTTACTGCGTAATAGCAAATTTTAATAAAATGCTGTACATAGTAATGCATTAATTTTTTCACAAGTAGGTACCTACTTTTATGTACAATTCAAATGACAACATTTTAATTAATTTTTTTTCTCATAACGAGCGAAATTTTATTACTTTACCTTGAAATTTTTGTTTATTTTGACAAAAAAAAAATAGTTAAACTAAACTTGCTGGAATCATTTTTTCTTAATAAGATTTTGTCTTAGAAAATTGGAGGAAGCTAAAAATGTAAATTCAATCATAAACTAGTAAAGGTGTTATCTTCGGTCAGGCCGAAATTCACATACCCTAGACTTTATTGAAAGTACTTTCTAAATAAATTTTAAAAATACATTGAAACTTAATTACCTACAATTTTCATAAAAATTGTATGTGCCAATTGTGAGTTATACGAAATCAAAATTTTCAATTGTTGAAAAGTGACACGCCCACTTTTCCAATTCTGCTCACTTTAAACTTTATTTCAAGATATTTATGATATGAATCCGTGTACTTAATTTAATCACAATATCTTGCACGGGTAACGAATTACGGCGTTATTACAGCTAATTTTTAGGGCTGTGCCACGCTCTTTTATGATCCTTAGCAAATTTGAAACCTAGCCTAGTTCACATATGCACCAAATCACCAAGTTTCATCAAAATCGCAGCAACTTTTTTCAAAATGTGCAGGGGTACATTTACATAGAGTATGGGTGGTGGGCGTGGCTGTTAACAGATTTTTGCCATTTTTACATGCTAGCACCTTGTAACTTATGTGCGAAATTTCATTGAATTAGCTTGCTTAGTTTTCCCGTAAATGTGATTTCAACAGACAAACAGACAGACACACACACAGACAGACAAAGGGACATTGCTTTATCGACTCAGGTGGTGGCGCTGATCAATAATATATACACTTTTCTATACCTGCCACGCCCCCTTCTATGCGTTACAAATGGAATGACAAAGTGAATATACCCTCTGCGTAGGGTATAAAAAAATTATCAGTAGAAGGGACTTTAAGCGCGAACTTCTTCGATTTTTCCTTTGATATTTGTGCCATTTTACTTATATTTTATTTTTGAAATTTGTTTTTTTTATTTTACTGTTATGGTTTACTTTTCAAAACGCGATCACTATGTTAATGTTCATTCCAAGTACAAACGTTGTGCTCTTAAAAAGCTACAGCTACTGCTAAGTAAAAAGTGTAATCATTTTCACTTCCAATCTTCGCAATTTCTTATACATAAGTGACACTTAAAATTTTTTCCGGCATGCATAAATTTGCATCTTTTTTTTCATGACAACTGCAGATATTTGTACTAAATTATGAAAAATGTATTCGCAGCGGCGATCTACATTAATAATCTCTAATGTTTCGTTAACTGTTTGTGGCTGCAGCAGCACTACGTGATTGATGTTGCTGTCTATTTGTGAACTTTTAATCTTTTTATAAAAAAAAAATGATAAATGAAATTTGCCACTGCTCCATTAAATAATATCGAAGATAAAAAAATTTTTATAATTTTTTGTTTTGTCTACTGCACATATATTCCACCTATATTTTTGCCTACTACTGCATACTTAAGTAGATTGAAAATTTTCATATGCTAAAAGTCACGAAACTCAAATCCAATCCCTAAATACTCCCATTGTAATACTAAGTACATAGTTCAAAAAGTCCCGGGAATTTTGGTGGGATGGCACCACCACTCACAAATCGATATCATTTTTCAGAAGTGGCAATTTTTTAAAGAGTAATCTCAAATTTTGATGACATTTCATTTAGTAGTTTTGAAATTAGCGCTGTATGAGTGACGCTACTTCTTGTATTTCGTAAACAATGGAAAAAAGTGAGTTTCGCATTTGGATAAAACATTGGTTTGTGATCGGAAAAAACGAAAAGCAAACATTGGAATGTCTTCAAAAACATCACAGCATATCTGTTCCATCAAAAACAACTGTTTGCAGATGGTTTGCTGAATTTAAAATGGGTCGAACGATCACCAGTGATACACCACGTTTGGGCCGGCCAAATGAAGCTACTACTTCAGAAAATCCATCTGATCGTTTTGAAAGACCGCAAAGTGAAAGTGAAAGAGCTAGCAGACATAATGAAGTTGTCGATCTGCAGTATTTTTAGTATTTTGCATGAGCATTTGAAAATGATATGCGCGACGCGTGACGCTTTTGCTGACAATTGATCAAAAGCAACATCGTGTCGGTGATTCGGCAGCCAATTTGGAGCTGTTTCGGCGTAATTCGAAAAAGTTTTTGCATTGATTCGTAACAATGGACGAAATATGAATTACCATTACACGCCGGAGTCCAATAAACAGTCGGCAACATGGTTAGAATAAGGTCAGAGTCGTTCGAAACGCCCAAAAACGCAAACGTCGGCTGGAAAGGTGATGGCCAGCATATTTTGGGATGCACATAGCATAATCCTGATCGACTATTTTGAGAAAGGCAGAACTATCACGGCAGTATTGGATCGTTTGAAAAATGAAATGAAGACAAAACGGCCGCATATGGCAAAAAAAAGTGCTGTTTCACCACGACAATGCACCGGCTCATCCATCGCTTTAAACGAATTGCGATACGAATTGCTGCTCCACTCAGCGTATTCTCCAGACTTGGCCCGCAGCGACTATTATCTGTTTCCAAAGTTGAAAAGGTCGAGGGCGAGCCTGAGAGCCTCGACGTACTATAAAAAAGGTATCGAAATGTTGGAAGATCGTTGGATGAAGTGTATCTCCTTCGAAGGGAACTATGTTGAAGAATAAAATTAATTTTTAGAAGATTTAATTTCGCTTCAAGTCCAATGGTGAAAATGGAAATTTGTTCCTAAAAGTATTGGAGTAAAACTGTCTACGACTTAGATCTTACAACGTTTGATATGCCTGGCTTTCAGTTGCGTCACCATGTTTCCATTTCATAGTATGTCCAGTATCGCCTTTGTTTGCCACAGTACTACTGCATTGGAATTTGAATATATTTTCGCTGCTCAATTTACTTTTTCACCGCTCACGAAATGCCGCTCACTATAATTTTTTAAGCACTCATTTCATAAGTTATCTTTGGCGTTTCAAAGTATGCAAAAATTTAAACTCAAAGCCCTAATAAATTTCATCCGGTAATATCCAGCTCCTCTGGAATCAAAATCTACCATCGAATTCAGCATATAATGGCGATTTTTTTCGTTATCACTAAAACAACCGCTACAGCAGTAAAAAAGCAAAAGAATCTCTTCCTGATTTCTGCACTTTAAATGAAAATGTTTGATTTAAATTATTAACTGCAATAATACAGGAAGATATTGTGATGATTACTATGCTGCCCATTGGTAGCTTATACAATTTCGCACACACACGTCATAGCATAGCAATTGGCTGCGGTCACTCTGCAATGGTGCGCATGCGTGCGTGCGGTATTGCGCATAATTCCGGCCTTAGTACGAGCATTGTAGAGTGCAAATGTGAAAGTGTTATGTTAGGAAGTATTTTTAGCATAATTCTCGCAGCGTTGATTTATCTTGGGTTTTCATCATCTTGTCAAAGAACAGTTGCCTGAGGAAATCTAAAGTTGGTTGCGAAATTCTTGCATTGAGCATGGAAGTCTGCCATTTCCGCAATAGCGGCGCAAATGTAATGAAATTTATTTTTGTTTTGGCTAAGCGATATTGCAAGAAGGTTATAAATAAATGCAAAAAACATTAATTCAACTTCAGGGAAGTATTTCATAACAGCTTTTATATGCAAGTTCTTGTTATACAATAAAAAAATTATGGCATAAATATTAAAAGTAGTTCGTATGTACATTCATATTTTACCTTTATGCATGTTACTTTTGTAAAAAAAAAATATTTTCTTAAATTATTAAATATTATTTTTTTAAATAAATGTGTGTACAAATTTAGGTCTTACTCTTGGTGATTCTTTGATGTCTCTTTTTAAAGTCAAGTGGCCCAAAAAACAAAAATCCACCATAAAATTAATATCAAATGAGTAGTACTGCTCATTTTTCCCCTTTTTTACAATTTTTCATTAATTTAATTTTTTCAGAATTCATTCAAGATCATCGACTAAAAAACAAAATTAAATATATTTATATTGAACTAGTAAAGATGTTATCTTTGGCCCCGCCAAAAACTAAATACCCTACACT
Organism: Meiosimyza decipiens; assembly: GCA_963680825.1. Lineage (NCBI taxonomy): Eukaryota > Metazoa > Arthropoda > Insecta > Diptera > Lauxaniidae > Meiosimyza > Meiosimyza decipiens. Next base: position 68,772,500 of record OY804261.1, on the reverse strand, counting down.
CCGTTGACAGCAAGAGTGTGCGTAAATCTTAAAGTTTTATTAAAAGGGTATTTCTCCAACACAGACACTGTCTGGTTTGACTAAACATTGCCGCATTGAAATTGCCAAGATTAACATAAATACCTCTTGTTTTGAAGCTTATGCTTGCATGGAAGTTGCCACGCCCTCTTTTCAAAATATGTCTGATGCTAGACCGAACCATTTCTTGTAATCGTGTGAAATTTGTTCAGAGCTTTTTCGACTCATTTTTACTATTTGTGCGAAATTTGGTTTTATTACCTAAGATAGTTCTCTCAGTATAGAATTCTAATTTTTTATTTTTGATTTTTGACTGTATGGGAGGCACCACGCCCTCGTTTCAACAATTTTTTCTGAACTTTTACAAGATTTTCTTAGTATATGTGAAAAATTCGGTTTGACTATCACATATCTGTTTAAATATTTTGTTTGTACGGGCGGCAGGCGTGTCCGTTTGATTGATGTCGACCTTTTTTTTCAATCGCAATAACCATGCTTTAAGGTGCAGTGTTTTAAGTTTCATATAAATATCTTGCTAAGTTTTCCCGTAGTTGTGATTTCCACAGAGAGACAGGCGTATATGGCTAAACCGACTAAGTTGTTGACGCTTACTTTTTTTGTAACTGACACGCCCGCTTTCATACGTTACAAACAGAATGACAATTAAGAAATACCGTCTTAAATCTGATTCTTTTTTATTGAAATCTTTTGGGTGATTTTCGTTTTCATATATGAAGGCCATATTTTCTTGGGTGACTGTTAAAATGTTTCTGAAGGAACATCATAGAAATTCCTTTCTAAATATGAAAAATGTGCCCTTGAGCGATTATCAGTGGTGCCCACTGCCACAAGAAACGTTAAGCATGTGAATGATGTTCTGTCCTTGCGTTCTCATTTTTATGCTTTTTGAGCGCCTGTTCGTTCTCTGGGCAGCACCGGCGATTATTCATGTTTTTTTTTGTGTTTTCTATCATTATTGTTTTTCCTAAAAATACCATAAAGCCCTTGTCCTATCTTAAACCTACTTAGGGTCTCGCTTGAGCTTGAGGTTGAAGCCTATAGCTCCTTAAAACGAAGGCAATGCGATTCGAAAACTATTCGATTCATTGCATTTTAAAGCACAATTTATTCAATTGCAAAACGATTCTGTTGCGAATCACATTATAAAGTAGAGCCCCAGATTTTTGGCGTCATTTTTTCAAAAAAATGCGCGATAAGTCATAAGATTTTTGTTGCAATTTTTTTCTTTAGCTTTAATTTTTTACATTTTTAGCCTCACATTTTTTGGGAAATTAAAATGTCTTTTAAGTATTTAATTTTGCGAAAACACTTAAAGCGAATCGAATTTTTTTTTTAATTTTGTGTGCTTCCTAATTTTAACCAAAATAAGCATATGATAAAAATTAAATTGAAAATTTCATCCTAATTTTTAAAGCGGTCTTTGTGAAAATAGTATTTTAAAAATATTTTTGCGTGAGGCCACCCTAAATAGAAGTTTTGTTCTAAGATGTGCCTTATAATATAACAGCTACGTGGTGTAGATTCCATGTGAATCGATTAACCGTCGAAATTATATTTCAAAAATATTTTTGAATGAGGGCCACCCTAAATATGTACCCTAAATAAAAGTGTTATATCCTTAGCTATGCCTCTTAATGTAAAAGACACGTGGTGTAAATTTCCAGTAAATCGATTAAGTGGTTTTTTGTGAAAATGCTATTTTTAAAATTTTTTTGTATGAGGGCTACCCTAAACAAAAGTTTAGCCTCAGCAATGCCTTTTACAATAAAAGCTACATGGTGTAGAGTCGGTGTGAATCGATTAACCGATCTTCGTGGAAATGATATTTTAAAAATATTTTTGTATGAGGGCCACCCTAAAAAAAGTTTTATAGCCTATGACTACCCCCTGATCGATACTAACATACTGTAAAAATTTCATCAAAATCGGCATGATAGTTTTCGCGTCCATAAGAAACAGACAGACAGACAGACAGGCAAATAGATAGTCAGACAGACAAAAACAAAATTTTATATAGTAAATAACAATTTCAACCACCATTTGGCGGGGAAATTAAAAGCATTTAACTGCTTACCCTTCCAATTTGATATCTAACCAATGGCACACATTTATTCTCATTGTTAGCACCGATTTCGCTGCTTGCCGCCACATTTTTAAATTGCGCATGCGTGCGTGTTAATATTTTCATTACTGAAACGCAGGCACAATTAAAAATGCACATGTGCACTCACTCACTTACATAAAACAAACAAAATAAAAGCAATTGGGAAAAGCCTAACAGTGCGTCTGCACTTGTCCATTTGGTTTCTCCAGCCCCATGCTGGTTGTCATTCCATTTGACAGTTTCAAATGTTTGATGTGTTGATGATGACGCGTCGTCATATACACGACATCTGTAGTAAAATTACTCACATGTAAATAATAAAGAGTTATAATTTGTATTAGCCATTATTGTTGTAGTTTTTCAATTAAACATTTTTTTTACACTGTCACATTAATGCGTGAAAGTTTGGATATTTTGTTTTTGTTTTAAAATTTGAATTTTTTTTTTTTTATTTCATTAGGCTTTTATGCAGGCAGATAGACGACAGACAGGTGCTATGTATCTTTTACTAATTTTTTTGCACTCCAAGTTTAATTAAATATTCCAGCATTATAACTGCAAATAAAATAAATAAAAGACGCATATGACAACCTTTGGCAATGAATCACTTTCATTTTTTATTTGTTTGAATTTATTATCTAAATATTTGTTGTATTGATTTTGGTTTTTTTCTTTCTTTTAATTATCTTTTCCGCTGTGATGTAATCCTCTGTTGACAAATTGCACTTTGGTATTTGAGTATGCCAAAGTTTGGTAAATGTAAAGGGTTGTGAGAATCAACGAACACGTAAAAAGCACACAGAACATAAAGATGCAGAAGAGCCCAAAAAAAAAAGAAAAAAAGAAAAGTCCAAAACAGAATAATTACACATGAGGCGTTTTTGTTTATATACAACTTTCGATACCTGAAATCAGATCTGGGCACATTTCAGTTTTCAGATTTTTATAACACTCCCTGTTGGCAAAACATGTCCTCTGGGTTAGACCAACTACACCAAATACACGTTCAGTTCGTAATTTGAAAAATTCACGTAAGTGAAACATGTTTTCATGCTGAGCTCTAATTCATAGATGGGTAAAATTTTGAAACCAGGAGCTACTTACAACAAAAGCATCAAAAACGACAATTACAGCAACAGATGAAATCACCACCATAAATTCGATCTCGATAGCAAAGAAAAATTTTGCAATAAACCAAAAGCCAATTTCAAAAATCAAGCAAGAACAACATAAGTGTAGAAATTAAAGTACACTTATCAAACAAAACGAGCGTAGCTGTCTTTAATGTGCGCATTGGCCGTTAATTGCATGCCAAAGCTATACCCCGCGTGGGAATCGGAAAATTTCGCAAAAAGGAAGAAAAGTTTTTTTCACAAGCAAAAAAAGTTCATGCATTTTTTACACAAAAATAATAATTTTTTTTTTTGAAAGGCCGTTAGTCCGTCCATTTTTACTTGGTAACCCTGAGCAATGGTGAGTGTTTGTGTTTATTGTTTTTAGTTATTTCTTAAAAAAAACGACGTGTTTGCCCATCACTGCTCTAATTGACACCCAGCACATTCTACTTTTTCCACTTTTGCAGTTAGTAGTGTGAATGTTGAAAGCAGTATTCGGTAAACAGCATACACCAACATTCCGCAGCATCTGGATATCATTGCTGGGTACATAAACATTTTTACCAGTTACAATGTAAAAAATAATGAACTAGAATTTGCTTTACCTAAAAACTTAGGCAGTTATTTAGTTTACAGGCTGAAAGACATGTGACAGACTTTTTCGTTAAAACCAATGCCATAAATCACAACATAAATTTCGCAATGAAATAGAAATTCAAATTTATAACAAAAAAACAAAAAAATGTATCAAAAAATCGAGTGCAATATAAATTTTCTAAAAATAATTGCACGTAATTTTTTTAAGATCAAATCAAATTCCTTGTAGTACGAAGAAAGTAAAAAGTTTAAATAATTGAAACTGATCTCACTTCATGACATAGTGAACTCTTTTAAAAAAAATAGAATAATAAAATAAAAAATTGCAATGAATAAGAAAAAAAATGGCCATTAATTTAAAAAAAAATTGTTATGGCCGCTAGAAGTCAAAGTTGCTACCAAGAAAGCAAACAACAACGCGTGTCAACTAGCTGACTGACTGACATTTACGAGCAAATAAAACCAATTTAAATATTTAAAATTCACTCATTCATTTCACTTGTATGCTCACAGCGCGCATGCGTGCGTGCGCTCAGGTGTGAGTTCGTATGTTTTATCACATTAACCGCAGCAGATAACAAAATTTACTGAGATGCTTAATCTCTTGCTAGCGGCATGCTCTATTTGTGGGATATCTGCTGCGCAAGCGTACAGTGAACTTTGCTATTGATGACAATGAGTTTCTTTTTTGCTATTCATTGTCTTAAAAAACGAATTTGTCTTGTCTCTTTCCATTTCATTTCATTTCATTTATGCAAAGATTTTACTTTCAGAAAATTGAATTAGGATTGAAGAATAATAAAGAAATCCATCTACTTGTCGCACGTTTCAAGCTATGCATAGACAGGGTTGCCAGAATTACACGCACAGAAGGCGATAGAAAATTTTGCAAAATATTTTGACGCAAGGAATTACTAAAATATTTTTAATAGCATTCAAAACATGTAAAAGGATAGAAATATTGGAGGCAAACCGAAAGAAAGACAGACAGATCAAACCAAAATACAGCCAACCCGCGGTGTCGGATTATCAAATTTGGCGGACTATAGACTGCTGCCACCGACCCTTTGTAGCCCGGAACTTTTTAAAACGGAGTACGTTGTTATTCGACACATAATGCAAATGGTGATATAAAATCGGTACTCAAAGTCAAATAGAAAAACGACGGACTGAAAGAAAAACAGAAAAGTTAACAGAAAATCAAACAAATTGCTAGGGAGCCGCTGGCTTTTTAGCACAGCTGTTCTTCTGTTTTTTTTTTTAATATATTTTGAGACTGCAACAAAAAAAAACTAACTTAAACAATTTCATCGCGTCTGCCTCCGATATATTGTGTTAAAGACATAGTATAGATAACGATAATACAAAGGCAGACGTCCAAACTGCAACATTTTTAATAAAGATCTATGTATGCAGACCTGTAAAACTAATTTTCATTTACAATTTTTGGAAAAAATTCTATTATCCATTGCTAAAAGTTGAAAATTTTCAGAACAATCAGAGTGGCGAAACAATATGGTGTTTGATTTGGCGTGAAATGCCTCATACACACAGCGCGAAAAATAGTTTAAGTAACCGAAAAAATAGAATAGTAAATTTTGCATAGCAAAATTTGCACGGTATTGGTTTAATATACATAGATATATACTTAATAGCATGTGCTTTAAGTACTCAATAACGTCTGCCTTTGAAAAATCAGCGCTCAACACGTCTGCCTTCTGTATTTTTGTGTTTTTAAAGTTATAGAATCAGTCAGCTAAAGGACAAACGCGATAAAACAATTTATTGTTAAATTTTTTATTGACATGTTTATGGTATTGCAATTTTCAAATGCAGCAATAACTAAGTGACAGAGGTTGTTTCTCTCGTTTCTTATGGCATAAACTTTATAATTATTGCAATCTGCCTGACGATAAAAGTACTGGTGTATATCAAAAAATTAAAAAAAAAATTTAATTACTTTTAAACGCAACAATAAAAACGTCTGCCATTAGCATTTATCTGTTTTTGTAATAAGGCACAATTTTTGAAATAAAAAACAGACAAGATGTAATTGTTTATGGAAATTTTTTGCAGTTTTTAAGTGCTCTCAATCAATAATGCAGAGACAACGCAATGGCAGAGATTGTTCGTACGACTTAAACTTCGTAAATTGCAACCTCTGCCGCATAATAAAATCATATAAAAATTAAGTTCACCGGCACCCTAACTAAAAGAGAAACTCAAACAGTAAGATGGATTATCTGTTGCAATCGTCTTCAGACTTTTTTCTGGCAACCCTACTTTAAGTGGGACTTTATTTTCTTAAGCTTGCAGCATTTGGTGCGTCCACTGCTGTGACGGACTTTACTTGACGTGACGTTGATGTTTATTTGTTTTTTGCGTTTTTCTAAACTCTACCTACCTCCACTATAATTTGTGGGTCAGGGCCATTTTTATGGCAACTTGATTTGGAGAAAATTATTTGGCTAAAATTCGCTTTTGGCTTTTTGGTCTGCTTGAATGGTTTATGGAATAAAATATTCAAATTATTTTTTTCTTTCTTACCCACGTACTCGAACACTCTTACTTGTTAGTTAGACGACTTTTGTTGTGCGTGTAACTATCTGAAGTTTTTACATTTTCCTTTAATTTTTTTAGTTTTCTTTTTTTTTATTTTTCCATTGACTAATTATTCATGGCTGTCACGTCATTTCGTTTTTTCTTCTATAAATATTGCATTATTTTTTAATAACATACAGTGCATACATATTTTGTCAAAAAGTTATGCTACGCATACGTTAACTTGTCATGGCTTTGTTTTAAAATTTGACATGGCTTTGTTTCGCAATAAATTCTTGCATATTTTTTTAATAAATAGAAAATGTACTTATTAATAAGAGGCTTTCTAGTGCCGCCCAGCAAGTTGTGGGCCGACTTTTCGACAAGAAAAGTTATGTTATCGACTTTTCATACTAAACTTTAAGATCTGCTTCGGATAGTGAAAATTTTAGATTAGAAAAAAATAGTTGCTCCCCATTGTTTGTACTGACTGGATGTTTAAAAAAATGTCAGAATCAGAGACAAATGAGAACAACAAAAAAAACAACAACACACAATTTAAGAAGCAGCAAAGCAGGGCCGTATCTAAGGGGACGATGCTAGGGGAACCCCCCCCCCCCTCGAAATTTTTTGACAGACTCTATATAGAAACGATTTTGCAAAGAATATACACTACCTTAAATTGATTTCAAATCTAAACCCCCGCCGCCCCCCCCCCCCGAAATAAAATCCTGTATACGGCCTTGCAGCAAAGTGAAGTTATGCAAAATAACTTGATCCTAAAAAAATATATATAGCTTTAAAAAATAAAAAATAAGTATGCAATATCCTTCTTTAGCATAAATGTGTTGTTTTAAAAAAAAAACAATAAAATTGGTTCAGTATATTTTGCACCAAAGCGTTACAAAGCATTCAGTCCGGTTGTTTAAAGTAAATACTCTGTATATTTATTCAAAACCAAATTCTGATTTCCTTATAAAGGGTGTTTTTTTTAGAGGTATAGAGCTTTGAATTGAAATAAAACACAAGAAAATCGTCTTAATGTCCATCAATTTGGCTTTATTGGAAGGATAATTTTATGCCATTAATGTTTAAATATAATTTCGGGCATGTGGCCGCCGCGGCTGGCTAGAATAAAGCCAATTCTACAGGTCCAATTTTGAACCACTTTTTCGAGCATATGGGGCCGTATGTCGGCAATAACGCCACGAATGTTGGCTTCCAAGTCCCCTAACGTTTCTGGTTTGTTGGCGTAGACGAGCGACTTCACATATCCCCAAAGAAAATAATCCAATGGTGTCAAATCACACGATCTTGGTGGCCAATTGACAGGTCCATTCCGCGAAATTATGCGCTCATCGAATGTTTCCTTCAATAAATCGATTGTGACGTGCGCTGTGTGACATGTAGCGCCGTCTTGTTGGAACCACAACTCATCCACATTCATGCCATCCAATTCGGGAACAAAATAGTCGGTTATCATGGCTCTATACCGGTCTCCATTAACGGTAACTGACTCTCCAGCATTATTTCGGAAGAAGTATGGCCCAATGACTCCACCAGCCCATAGAGCACACCAAACAGTCAGTTTTTGTGGATGTAATGGCGTCTCAAGGGTCTCATGTGGATTCTCTTCACTCCAAATGCGGCAATTTTGCTTGTTGACGTAGCCATTCAACCAAAAATGAGCCTCATCACTGAACAAAATTTTGCGATGAAAATCAGCATAGTGATCAATCTCATTTTCGGCCCATACACCAAAATCACGACGCATTGCATGGTCTCGCGGCTTTAATTCTTGCATAAGCTGGATCTTGTAAGGTCGCAAGCCAAGATCTTTGCGCAAAATCTTCCATAAAGTTGATGGACAAAGCTCCAATTGCTGTGCACTGTGGCGAATCGATTCATTCGGGTCCTCTTCAACATTTTGCTCTACAGCGGCAATTGTTTCTTCGGTGCGCACTGTTCGACGTCTCTGCGGATGCGTATTATCACATAGAGTAAACGTAGTGCGAAAACGATCCATGGTTAACCGAATTAATTGCTCTGATGGACGATTATGTCGACCATAAAATGGACGGAGCTTGCGGTAAACTTCGCGAACTGAACCATTATTTTCGATATAAATTTGCACGATTTGCAAGCGTTGTTCTTTTGTCAACCTGTTCATGATGAAATGGCAAACCAAACTGAACATAAATAATATTAGAATTGCCAGATTTGATCATAAAATGCCAGTTTTATCTCTATTCAAAAAACAAACCTCTAAAAAAAACACCCTTTAGTATGTTTCGCGATTTTCGACAACACGACATTTTCTAGGAACGCATCTCGTGCGTTGTATAAGTGTTAGCTGTTATATCAAAATATGAAGTTATTAAAATAGTATCTTAAAAATATCAAAATATAAATAAAACTATAAAAAACTTTAACTCAGTAAGATTATTTTTATTTGTTTTAGTCAACAAAAGACATTAAACTTTAAACATTTTGTGCCTATGGCTACATATACTACTTCTACGACACTATCATTCTATATATAACTCTTCTAGAAGCGTAGCGCCAGTATAAATATTCTACAAATATTTTGATAACTGGATTATTATTTTATGCTGTTTCGATGAATACATTGATAAAATTGCTATTCACAGCAAACATTTGTGATAACTAAAAAGTTGTAAGTGATGGTGATCATTCTTCTCAAATTCTTATATTTCAAATTAAGTAGTCCAATCGAAAACCTGCCGCCGTTGCTCTGCCAACTTTTTCGATTGTTTCTTTTGCTCCAAATGATATTTTACTATTTCCCATACAAGAACCAAAACACTTATTATTATGCCCAATGCCCACATTACCAATATACCAGCAAAATTTGACATACTCATTGATATCAGTCCGAGTTCATCAAAATTAGTGTACATTGAGGCCTCAACACGATTCTGTATGTTGACATTCAAATAATCGGAAACAATTTTCCATTCCCAAAATTTATCAAAACCCGATGAATGCCACATACAAATATGATTATTATAACGCTCCAAAAGTGGCCACAAGCGAGAAACAAAAGCCACTGTATAGGTATAGTAGATATCATCCATCATTATTTTCAAGCGATCCAATGCAGGTTCGGTAAGAAAATCCTCAATGGCAAAATGTCCTGAAAGTTATTTTTAAAAAATTTTTTTAAAAATTTAAAAAAAAAGATTACCAAATGGTAGACGCTCTAGCGTAAAGCCCATATTTTCGGTTACAGCCAATTTGCGCATTTCTTCAGTGGTATAGAGCCTAAAATTCTTTAAAAGAATATCCATTCGAGGCTGAAAGAAAAATTTTTATGTCTCACTGATAAGTCTAACATCAACGTGTGTACGCTCACATCATCAGAATCGCTAATAGTTAGAGTCCATGCTTCTGAATTGGCAGACCACTTTAATTGATGCGTTACCATGCGATCCAATGAGTCAGCTGCCTCTTCCAGACTAACATTTTCAAAATTTTTATTGAACTTTTTAGAATTATTGCCCCTTACCTTGGTATGGTCAACATGCTTGCCAGTCCACCGCCATAAATACTTGTTATGATGATATCATTCATGAAGCATGCGACTAAAAAAATCCTAACAGAAATGGACTTTACATTTGGACTGCTCGATTGTGATAGAAAAAGTTTCAACGTTGTGGCATAACCAAATTTGAAACTATTGGACCATGAACTCTCCTCTGAGGCCAACATCTGCTCGAACTTGCGCGTGAATAGTAAACCCAAAATCTCTACACCCAGGCAGATCAAGACTGCTGCCCAGAGTGTCGGTTGAAATGGGTCTAGTGGCAGCAACCAGCTGGCAAGGCGTCTTTAAGAAATGAGTGGAAAATTTGAAATGAATCAACTTAATTTTTCTAAATAAAATAAGAGTAATTACCTTGGAGCTGGTACCAGACAAGTTATACCAGATCTTACTAAGTACATGGACAAGTCCAAACAAATATAATCCACATACCTGCGCAAAAAATGGAGGTTTTCAATACACCAAACTCTTGAGTAGTTAAATAAAATTTACCATAAATACATAGCACCCATGCTGATTTCAGCTTTGCGTTTTGCCACCATACCCAATGCGCCAACACCTGTGCCATTTGGATAAATAACACCCCAATCATCAGCTTCCGCTTGTGTATTGTGAATCAAATATTTTTGCAAATGAAATATATAATATTTTTAATAAACATTATCGTATAGTACTTACATGTATCTATTTCCACCGTGCAATTATAAATTTCGCAAAACGTAAATAACACTACGGTCTCAGTGCCATCTACCAGCGCCATACCTTCAACTGCATCGCTATCATATGCTAAATCTCTAACATTTTTATAGGAATCCTAGAATTTTCGCCAAGATATTATTAAAGCAATTAACATCATTTGATATTACTCACATATGATAAAACCATGTAAGGCTTATAATCGAAAGCGGTCATGACAACCTCACGACCCATCAAATTGCTAGTCTTATCTGGAAATAAATTCGGTGCAGCTTCAAAGCTTTCTTCCTGTGCATTGTAACGATTAAGCAAATAAATTTCATCCTGATGTTCAGCACGTTTGCCAACAAATTTATTGGTCTTTAAATTGAAAATGGGTGAAGTATATTTTTCCGACTCAATCAAAAGTATGTTGGGTTGATCTGTCAAAAGAGACTTTGCTTAGAAAAAAACTGTATATATAGCATTTCAAATGCTTAAGGTGAATTAAAAAGTCAGTGAAAATTGGAGCAAGGACTTTTTTTTTTCAGACCAACACATTCGACTTTTTCAACAACTTTCAACTTTTTTAACATTTCTCTAATTTTTCAAAATTTTCGAACAAAATATCATTAAGAAAGCGTAATCAAATGAGTTACAAATAACTAAAACACAGTTTTTGTTTCAGTTCTCAACAAAAATATACATAAAGAAAAACATGCAAGGCTTGTAAACCCTCACTCATTGACTTAAAGGTCACTGATGAGTCCATTAAGCAATGGAATTTTTTGTGTTATTACACACTGTACTGAAAGTAAACTCAGTAAAATAATTATGAAAAATCGTGTGTTTTTAATTTTTCACTCATTTTTCAATCGGCCTTAATTTTATAATTACCTTACCCTGAAACAAATAATGTTGAAAATAATCATTTCTTAGAAATTCCTTGTTATAGCCAAAAATAAAACGATTATGCATAGAGCGCCATATAGAATACTTGCTAGCATTAGTAAAGGCATCTGCAAAATGTGGTATATCATCCTGAAATACTAGAAAGCTCTGAAAAAAATTTTAGTTCAAATGAAAAGCAGAAAATTTTCAAAATTGTATTGAATTTTAAAATATACCTCACAGTGTGATACTTCTATTGACATAGTTAACTTTTCCACTAAATTATCAAAGGTAACCCCATTATTTGTCAATTGTTCTCGTTTACCAGCAAAGTCGACTATATCACTTTTGAAAGATTCTTCAAGTGTGCTCTTCCAAATGCCTACGATTGGCCGATAGTTATTCATTTGCAGGTCAAATTCTATGTTTTCATTCCATAAAATGCAAATTGTTGTGTTCGATAAATATTGGTGAACTAAGAAAATATTGTGGTAATAAAAAAAATTATTTATAAAAAAAGATTGAATTAATCTCTGAAAAAATCAAAATTATAGTATGGAAAACATGAAAAGAAGGTGGCATGTAACAATTTTCGTATTATTCCATTAAAGTGGAAATGTCCTTGTGCACATTATGAGCACAAACTTTTCTGAAAACTAAAACAATCTACGTGAATAGAGATGTCGCGCTCCATAGTAAATATATGAAAGCTAAACCCTTTAGCATGTCACTTCAATACACTCATGTCTTCCACTATTTTAAAGATTATTTTGTTTTTTTACTTATCAAATTAATAATTCGACTCCAATAAAGAGCTTGTGACCACATTGTGACTACTCGAAAAAAATTTATTATAACTTTTAAACTAAAACTAACGAAATTTTGCTTTTATACCTTTTATGCTCTGTATGTTGTTTTTGCTTAACTTTTGAGTAAATTCAACAATTTAATATTTATTGACTATTTAAATTGATAATTGTGTTTATTGAACAATTTACAATTCGATTATTTGCAAATTTCTTTATTAAGCAATTTTCTGTAAAATAAAAATCCCTTGCTCATATCTGCTATTACACCGGTTGGTTGTTGTGATACTTATAAAAGGATATGCTTGTTAAAGATACAATTTATGAAAAAAAATCAATTTTTAATGGAATACTATTCAAAAAAAATTAAGAAAAACTCGAAGATTGCTTAGTACTAAAATGCTGAAAATTAGCATATTTTAGCAAAATCTTGATAACAATAGTAACTCATTTGAGAAACATTTTTAAAGTATAGCTTTTACTCAGAAATAAATCATAGTTCCTAAACATAACCTGCTGGGTGTCTTCACAGTGATTACTGTGAAAGATGCAAACGCGAATAGATTCCCCCACGCCATTAATTTTTAGATGCAAACACTTTTGTTAGCCGTTCAAGGAAAACGGATTTTGTCTTCCTGTACAAAATTTCTAAGCCACAAATCAAGCAACGTTTAGAATCAGCATTTTTGTGTTACAATCAATTTGTTTAAGGTGATTTGACGTTCAAATCTGAGATTAAAATTTCTCCATTGCCTTCGGTTTTTCAGATATTTTAAGCTAAAAGTGCGAAAATCACTTTTTTTCGAGATTTTTGAGTTTATATTACATCGAAAAGTAATTTTTTCTTATGAAACCATTAATGGAATCCAAAAAAACTACTCTTTCTCTGCAAAAACCATATTATATCGATCTGTTTTTTTTCTCTCCGGAGTACAGTCAGTTTTGTAGAGGAAGAGTAATCCTTACGGACCACAATAGTGGTTTCAATTTACCTTTTAATGTAACATAATCTCAAATACCAATTTTCGCACTTTTAGCTTAGAATATTTTTGAAAACCGAAGTCATCAGAGATTCTCTGACCTTGAATTTAAGTTGAACGCTTCAAAAGCTTCGGAAAAGTACACTCTACTTTGTGGGTAAAAAAATTGTCGATCTGTGTTATTGAAAATTCTTTGAAAACCAAAAGCTTAATGCTTCTCAACGCATAGAGCCAAAAAGTTCTAAACAGCATTCTGTTCAATAGCTCTATTCTGTAAACGAAAAAACCGCCAATCCATTTTTCCCATTAATGGCCGCATTTGTATGTAGATCATAACGATCCATGCCATATTCCACCGGAGAGCGGCGGTTTTTATATGATTAATTTCGCATTTTCGTCTGAATTCTTTGATTTTCCTCAAAACATTTTCTTGGATTTTTTTATTTTATAAAAAAGTAGATCAGGAGACTCCTCCATCTTACGCTATAAAAGCTTTCGAAGTGTTTATAGTACCTCATTTTACACGCCGTTAAAAATTCTGATGAGAAAAATTGATGCGTGACTCCCGAACATAAAAAATAGTGCGTGTTAGAAAAAAAGCGCTCGGGGATTTTTTTTTTTTTTCAGAAAAGTTAGCATTGAGGTACCTCGAATACAGGTCACACCATTAATATTTGGAGGTATGCAATTTGATAGTGAAAACTCTTTCCAGTCAAACGTGAAATGTACTAAAAATCAGTCCACATATATAAAAATCAAAAAACAAATTCGATCTAAGTATGCAGTTACTTATGGAATGTCCGAAATATAAATAAATTTAATGATTCACATCAAATGTGATTTAGAATAAACAGCTCTGACTCTTTCTTTATCTCTGTTGCTGCAGTTTTTAACCAAAAGACAAAATATTTTTCAATTTTATTCTTATCTTAAATCTACTATCTATCTACTGTCTTCATAACTTAAAACAAAAAAAAAATATTTCAGTAACTCCGGAATGGTGATTAGCTGAAGAATTTAGATCGGTTTGCAATTTAAAAGCAAAATATTCCATATTTCGGCATATCTAATTGCATCATTATGTTTAATTTAGCGATAGTTATATTTTATGTGCGCAAATTTTACTTCAAAAAAGTGAGTATATATGAAAAAAAAAAGTTCTAAAAAAATAAAAGTAATTTTCTTATACTAAAAATTGTCATAAGAGATTTTTACGCCACCTTCACTGATTACAATCATGTCATGTTACAAAAAAAAAACATAGTGGCTAGTAGTCCGATAGCTGAAAGTTTTTCTCTTTTAACAAAAATAGGTAAAACATTCGACTGTTAAACAAACAGTAAAAAAATAAATCATGCAACTATTGGACTGCTAGCAACAAATAAATGTAGTGTTTAGTATTCCCGTAGTCGTTAGATAAATATTATAAAAACAAACAGACGAGTATAAAAAAGACGAATAAATAAAAATTAATCAGTTTATCTTTTGCTATCGGACGATAGTTGGAGGTTTTTTTTGTTTCTATATGGAATATCAACTTATTTTTATTAAAAAGAGAATTGGTTCGAATATCGTATGAATATTATCGAGTTTAAACGGCTAGCTCCTCCGCTGCCAGCGCTTAATCCCATACATTTTTCGTAGACTGATTAGGGAATGGCTTTGCCTTCGACAGAGTGCTTTCCCCAAAATAATAATTTTAGCTTCGAGAACAGTAAAAAGTCACAAGTCATATCAAGTGAATACGATACGTGGTCGTTGACATTAACTGAGTTTTTGGCAATAAACTTTTTTGGGACAATGATAGCTTTATGCAATGATGCATTGTTGTAGAGCAAAAACCATTAGATATCCTTCCACAATCTGTCGTTTTCGACGGAGATTCAGCGCTTCAAGACGCCTTTCTAACATAACTTCTACTGAAGGAAAAGTTTTCCGAAGCGTGGTAATCGAAGAATTCCAAATTGTGGTAATTGAGGAAAACTTAATTCCGGTTACTTTTTACATTGACTTTTTTTTTTGAAGATGACTCTTTTTGTACATGAAATTTTTAGAAATCTTTTTTTTTTTGCTGTCGAGCCTATTTAGTAAATAAATATTTAATTATTTATCTTATCATAAGTTATTAAATTATATCTTAATAACATCATTAGATGTTGAAAAGTCACAGTAACATTTAATAGTTTCAAATCAAAACAGACTGGGGCTTAAATGGTATCTGAAGAAAAGATAAAAAATAGTCGAAACTACCATACAATATATATAAATACAAAACAAAATTTTAATAAATTTTAATTGATATACAACACGAAAGTAAAAGATTAAATAAAAACAATTAAAAATGAACTTTCGTTGAAAAAAAAATCGTTGACTTATAGAAGACCATCCGTTCGTCCGTCCATCTTTCGCAACAACGCAAAAGGGCCAATTAAACAAAACTTTCTAGCGTTTAACTTTTTATTGTACGAGTTGGCTATCGTTATAGCCAACATCAGCTACGAATATATCGTATCAGCTCTCTAGCAGCATGAGTTCGGTCAATAGGCGGTAGCTCCATTAATGCGTATCAAAAAGATGTAGTTAAGCATCTGCTTCGTCTTTAATCGGTATACTTTAAAATACTTGTAGGTATATTTAATTTTTACTTTTTTTTTCTAAAACTTAATCCATAGAAAAAAGGAAATTATTTTAAATGTCGACTACTAAACTACACGTAATTTCACTTTGTCTCTGCTTAAGCGAATGAAAAAAAAAAGAAATGAAATTAAATTCATTTTAACTTTTATTGTGCGGAAGTCAATTTGTCCATCATTTGTTTTGACATTATTTGGGTTTATTTTTTGTTGACTTTGTAAGTTTTACTCATTTTGTTTTTTTTTAAGTAGTGTTTACCTAGTGACAAAGATCAATGTACCTTGAATTAGTTCTTTTAATGTTTTTATTTGATTTTTCAAATTATTTACTTTGTCAAATTGTTATAGTTATTTTGTACCGGTTTCTTATTCTATGCTCTAAAAATTGATTTATTAAACGTTATTTAGTTCGCTTTTTTTAGGATTTCGCGGAAACGCTATGATCTTTTCTCTATCTATTATATCTATCGATCTATTTTATTGAAGTTTTTTTTTAACTTCAGACACTTTTATTTAATTTTTTTTTTTTAATTGAATTTTCAGTCAACAGCAGAGACCGACAGTCTTGTAAATTAACTAATCAATCCTTAAGTGTTT
Organism: Meiosimyza decipiens; assembly: GCA_963680825.1. Taxonomy (NCBI): domain Eukaryota; kingdom Metazoa; phylum Arthropoda; class Insecta; order Diptera; family Lauxaniidae; genus Meiosimyza; species Meiosimyza decipiens. Next base: position 68,755,957 of record OY804261.1, on the reverse strand, counting down.
TTTTTTTAACAAACAGAACCTACAGTTTGTATTAATTTAATCTTGAAATTATTGACAACAATTTCGGCCATGACCTTATTTATATATGAAGCATTCTTTGGCTAAACGAAAGGAGTTAGACCTTGGTGATTTTTATTTTTTTTTTTTTGTGTAATGTTTGACTAGTTTATGATTAAGTTTTCATTATTTTGGCATTCGACGAAACATTTAGTACGCTACAATTTTTCAGTTTATTGGTTTTATTTGACTGTATATTAATTGCTGATTTAAATTATTTTCAATTAAACTTTTCATGGTGGCCGATATTCTTTAAAAAGCCTGAAAAATAGTAAAAAATGTTGGCATATATTTTCCAGTCCACAATATGATATTAGTTTTGGTGAAAAACTTTTATAACCATATAATAAAGTACTTCTAGAAATGGTCGCGAGCTTGGTATAGTGAGCTTTTCAATCACTCGATTTTTATCATATAAGCGCTCAGACAATAATTCTGAACACTCGTCAATTTACGTTCCATCTCTGTAGACCAACGTGTTTGAGGTCTTACATATGAAAGCTTTGCCCAACCACTTTTATACTGGAACATCTGGTATTTTCTCAAGGCGAACTTAATCACTTAAAAAACTTTTAACCCAAACCTGTACAAAGAGATCCTCAATTAAACGAAATGATAAAAAAAATTAGATGGGTCATATCAGGTGAATACGCTGCTTGATCGATGAATTTGATTAAAACTCATGCACACTGATACCCTTATGGACATCTTGGTGCATTATGGTGGTGTAAAATCCATGAGTTTTCCTTCCACAATCTGTACGTTTTCAGCGGAAATTCTTATGCAAGTGCTTCATGACCCCTAACAGTATTCCTCATTTACCATTTGAAGACGACAAAATAAATTTTACTGAACAAATGATTTCTTTCGCTTTATTTCACAATTCCGGATACTTTATACACAGTAAAGTAAACAAACTTCTTATTAAGTGTTAGATCTATTAAAACCATCTTTAAGGAAGTTGGAATTTTTCAAAAATATATTATACTACATACTGAATTCTATCGTATAACACTTCAGCAACTTGTGTTTGGCTATGAGTTTTCATTATATAAAACTCTCACATACCCTACTTATCATAAATAACTCAAAAACCAGTGAACTTCAGTAATTAGTTAGCTATCACCTACACGCTGACACACTCTCAGTTGGAGAGGTAGCAATTTTTGAAGGTACCGGAGTCAGTAGCAGCTTTCGTTTTCAGTTGAATTGAATGGAATTGAATTTGATTAGCCACATACAGATTCATTCACTCTTTCGAGGATGAGTACGATGAGTTGTTGAACATACGACAGCGTAATGAATAAAGTACGTACCACATACTTACACCTGCGATACATCAAGCTCTATATGATGAAAATGAAAATTAAGTTAGTAATACCGTTGAAGAATATAATAATTAGTTACTGTTGCTACTCTCACTTGCCAGCTGATGATCATGATCATGGTACGAGCAATGCTTATGATGAGCAACCAATTGCGCTTTGTTGCATTTTCATGTGAATCATCATTATCCCCTTATGATGAGCGCAATAATAATGATGTTAAAGTCGGTTTGTTTTGGTGCTGATTAAAATTATGACGGCTCCGTAGTTCGGTAAAGATTTCATTGATGATAATTTCTAAGCCAACCATGTCGCTGATCTTGTTGTTTTTGTTGTTGGAAAATGTGGCTGTGATGTGAATGTGATAGAAATCTTGTGCTTTTAATTTTATTAATTTTGCTTGAGCATTACGATCGTCTGTCAGTCAGCCAAACTGGCAAGCAGTGAAGAAGCTTTGTATTAAAATTTTCCATTATATGGATTATTAATTTTTCTTCCAAATGAAAAGAAAAGTTTTTCTTTTCTTTTTATATTAAATACTTATGAAAAAGTTATGTGACATTCATGAAAAAAATTTCTTTAAAATAATTTATCTTCATCTCAAGTGCACAAAATGAGTTGTTTAGCTGAATAATGTTGGAGCAACTTTATTTATTTATTTAATTTAGATTTTTTAATTAAATAATTAAAATTTGGGTGAAATGGCAGGAATTTATTGATATTTTAAACAACGCAACGTTTTGTAGAAAGCACTTTGAAAAAATATTGAACGCCAAATTCGAGAAAAAAGAATCTGGGTTTCTTGATTGAAGTGATCGAAATTTACGCTCATCGTATTCGCCTCTGTACGTGGAGCAAAGGCGGCCATTCGAATGATATATCATTTAGCACATAATTAAAAAAATATTTACTCAAATAGTTCTCTGTATAGCCTTATGTAGCATATGCTTTCATGGGAGGTGCCACGCCCACTTTTTTCTGAAGCTATGCCGACCAGTTTTTTGTATATGTGTGCAATTTGATTTTATAACTTAAAACAATTCTTTTAGTGTAGCGATTTGAAGATTTTGCTTGTATAGCAGATGCCACGCCCACTTATTGAAATTCGCCAACTTTTTGTTCAGAGTTTTCCTAAGTTGTTCCCAGTGTTTGTGATACATTTAGTTGCACTTCATCAAATAACTCTCTAAATATAGCGTTTAATTTGTATGGGCGGTAGGCGTGTTCTAAACCAATTTTGCCCATTTTTAAGCCCACAAACCTTGTTTGAAGGTGTAGCCTGTGTATCGAATTTCATTCACTAATCTTGCTTACTCTTCCCGTAAGACAGACTGGCTTCCACAGACAGACAGATAAACTGACAGACACACAGCCAGACACACACAGACAGACACACACACAGACAGATACACACAGACAGACACACACAGCCAGACAGCAAACACAGCTAAATGGACTCAGATGGCGGAGCTAAATTGACTTTGATAGCAAAACTGATCGAGAATATGTATATTTTTCTACAGTTGACACGCCCACTGCTATGTGTACAAACTGAGTGGCAAAGTGATATAGCCTGAGTATTGGGTATAAAGTCATATTATCACTCTCATTGGAAAAACTTTTATTTGATAATATTGAAAAGTAAACAGATCGTTTGTGATTTCATGATTGATATGAAGATAAAAGAATGTAAATTTTAACTTTAAGCCAAGGATTTATCTACTTTAAGGGCATCATTAGTAAAATTCAACCTGAATTTACTACTTTTTGTGTGTAAAAATTAGACTATCAGATTAAAAAATAGGAAGTAATCAATTATCAACACACAAAACGAATTTATTGTCACTTACAGTTCAATGTTAAAATATTTAACTCGATGTCGATCAAACAAACATTGCAAATTTTGTTAAATTTTCAAAATAAATATTATTGCTATAATAATACATTTAATTATTGCCTAAAAACAAAAACAAGGCAAACCTGCTTTGACCATCTTCTCCGGCTTTGCTGGCATCATCACCATTATCATTATGGTGCTTTTATTTTTATTTCCTTCCGATTTTGCAGCTGCATTTCTTGTTTACGAAATAATAAACGGTTTTCCATCGTTTTGACCAAACCGCATACCACACTTACCAACGTTCATTCATTCATATCACATAATGCTGTTGGTCTTGACGACTGTTTTTATTTTGTATTTTATTTTGTGTTTTGTATTTATTTATTGTTTGTAATTGTTAATTGTTTTTTTTTTTTTACTTACCATCTTTGATGTTGATGGTCAATGTCAAAAGAATTTTAAATATGATCAATCCATCAAATGTTTATAAAAACATGTTTACTCGTAATGTTTTTTTTTTGTTTAATTTTACTTTTCGTTTAAAAAACAAACATTCTTTAGCCACAATATAACTACGTTAGGTAAAATATTTTTTGTTATAACTTTTGTCCATTTTAATAACAACTATTATTTAAATAGCAAAATCTTACTTTAGTCGCTCATGCCTTGGAAATCTTCTTTAAATTTAATTTTTTTTATTTTCAGGTATGTAAGATTACTTTCAAATCGAATTTATTACAATTGCAAGAAAGGGTAAGTCAATTCTGTTAAATTTAAAAATATAAAATGTTAGCCAACTAAATGGCATCCATTATTGAGACGCACCTTCTTTCCAAAAAAGAAATCTGGGAAGTATAATGTATAGAGATTTGCCAAATTCAAGATGGCGTACGAATTTTTTTTTTAAATCAACCAAATTTGTTAGATTGGGTCCGTCATCTTGGATTTTAAAAATCTGACCTCTGATGCGTAATCAGTGACCCCCGTATACCAAATTTGGTGCAAATCGGTTGACTTTTAAGATTACTACCATAATGGATTATAGACCGCTATTTTGGACCTACTATGTCCGATTTTTATACCTAATATACCAGATTTTGAGAGGCATCCATCAGCTACAATTATGACCCGATCGGTTGTGATTTTTTATTTTTACAAGCTTTTTTTTGCTGCATAGTCGATTTTTCTCCGCCCTCCGGCCACCATCCGAACGCTCTTGAGCATATGAATATTTTGAAACCTTAAAAATGTTTATCCGCAGCGTTATTTTTGGGTAGAGCTCTGTCCCGGTTGACCTGGTTGTTCCATATAATTAAATCGATACAAATAGTATCAAAAATATTGAAAAATTCGATGAAAGTCGCTAAATACCGAAATACATCAACAAAAATCGCTTAAATCGAATAATATCGAAAAATCGATACACATAAATAAATCGATGCAAATCAAATGGTACCTACGAAAATATTGAAAAAATCGATTGAAAACCGAGAATATCGAAATAAAGCAACAAAATCCGTTTAAATTGGAGAAAATCAAAAAAATCGATTTAAGTCGATCTGTATGGATATACATCGAAAAGTTTCGAAATATACATCGAAAAAGTCGCTTATTATCGAAAAACATCAAATCCGTCGAAAAAAGTTGAAACTTTTTTGTGGTGTCGTGAACAAAGACTATCAGACAAGATTATGTTGACGTGTAGTGCAAGTATGGTAGGGCAGTGTCAGCCCGAGCCCAAAAATTGGATAAAAGCCCCTAGCTAACATACAAAAAAAGTAGTTTCAAAATTAAAAATATCTTCTTTTCGAAAAATTATATGTTGATAACCAAAAACTAAAGTCATTCATTCATTAAATAATAATATTTTCTCCACTGCAAGTTACAAAATAACAATGAGGTTCCCAGTTAAAGAGTCCTCCTGTTTCGTTTACCACAGAACAACCTCTTGTATGATTGGTGCTAGCTCTGTCAAAACGCTTAGCATATGCTCTAATCCAGCGCTGGTTGGCGGCTCCCTTGAACTCGTGGCCCGGGCCGGTAACCTACCATAATCCAGCGCTGTCGTGGGAGACCAAATTGCTAATGAAGAGCTAAAGCAAGTTAAGCTACCATAATTTTATATAACAATGTCAATGACACTGTATTGGGTTACATGTACTTTTGAGGTGCTTCCAGATATCTAATAATAATAAAGTTTGGCTACTACAGCTATTAGCCTTCTTGAATCTTTATATCAAGTGCTTATCCAGCTGCAGGCAAAACTTGCATTTGGCATTTTGTTTTTCTTGACATAAACAACTGAGCTCATAAAAGGTTGCACTGGGCATGATCTTGTCGTATAATATTTATTGTTGCTCAATACTTTCTTAAATTTTAAGCTTTTTAAATATCAACTATTTTAATAAACAAACAGCTCGAAAACTTCGCAAAGACAGCCCATTTCTAGTTATGTATGATTAATGTCAGTTGCTTCATTCCAATAGTATTATTTGGGTCTTATAATATTCAGTTAATGATGATAATCGTAAGTTATGTAGCCTCCGCCCAGTTATTTATTCTTAATGTAATCAGTGGATTAGAATTTTTTTTTTTTCTTATTTATGTGAAAATTACCTTCTGAAAACTTTCGCTTTGGGATACTGAAATAGCCTTAAGATATTTTATTATACCGTACGTTATTAAATATCTTTGTACTTAGCATAATTCTACCATAATACATTTAAATTCTTCGAAGCAGAAAAGGTATCAATTTAAAGCAATAAAACGAGCATCAGTTAACAAAAATCATAAAAATCTGTAAATGCCTGTAGAAATTCTTATGCGTTACACAGACCAAAATCTAATGTATGTGCTACATACAAAGAAAGCATAGTACTGAAGCCCAAAATTCTAATGATATCTGCGTGGAAAAATCATTAGAGACCTCAACATAAATTAACAAAAGAAAAGCACAACAACAACTACGTTAATGCGATCAAAGTCATAAGGTAAAGAATTACGGCCAATAAACTAACAAAAGCATTGAACGGAAGACATGAAAACGTAAGAACCAAAGTAAAGAATATGTCGAAGACAACAAAGAATTCGATGAACCACAAAGTTGACAATAAACAAAGTGAAGCCTACTCGCTAAACATGCGAATACTCACTCGAATTCACTCGAAGAAGAGACAAATCCAGCATGGGGAAGAAAATCAAGTTTACTAAGCGTGCGCTTGACCAACAACACGCAATGGCCAACAACACGACGACGACAACGATGCATCAATAAAACCAAGTTTCACACTTTACTCTACGCATACAACATAACTGGCGCTGAGTCTGTGCGCCAACATGGTTGAGTTGCCAAGCTGCAGCAGCAGCAGCAGCAGCATCAACGAACAAAGACGACTGGCTACCAACAGTTTGGTTCAAACCAACAATTTCAGTTTAAGCCGAACCTTAGACGCGACAACAACGTTGAGCGGATGATATGAAAATTCGAACGCGCGCATTCGAAATTTTTTGGAGTGAAATGTTAATTGGTGTCTCGATTAATCGACTGATTTGACAAAGTGGCTCAGTGACTGATCGCTGCTATTTTACATAATTATGTTAATTATGCTCCAAGATTAAAAGCATAAATTACGCGCCGCAACAATACGGGAAAATATTCAGAAAAAAGTGCAACAAGCACACAAAGTAGCCAATATCCATTAAGAAAGAGAGTTACGGAAACGGTGAAGTGAATTTGAATTAAAAAAGATGGCTAAAGCGGACTCAGCCAACAATGAGTTGATTCAAAGTGTCTAAACAAATTTGGATACTGTGAATAGAAATTCGACATAGTGAATAAAGCGAACTTAACGACTTACAATTTTTAATTTTTTTTTGTTTTTCTTTTGTACCCAACTCGAACTGAAGTGTCTTTGCACTCTTCTCAACGATACGTTTAAATTACAAGATGCCAATTGGTAAAATACAACGAAAACCCTCGAACGAAACGTTATCCAGCATGGATAGTACGATTGATTCGCGTATTTCCAGCACGGATATACCGAAAATGGAACTGTTAAAGATCAATTATGTGCATCAATGTAAGCAGGCATTGATGCATAAGTCCGATCAACAGCCGCGTTTGCAGAAGCACAATCAAACTCCACCCATGATGCCGCAAACTGCACAAAACTATAAGTTTGCTGCTTTTAAGAAAATTCCACTTGCCAATCCACAACAAAATTTGTCAAAGCCTCTTAAGCAATCTGTGCTTCCACCACCCACCATTGAATCCTGGCAATTTCTACAAAATAAACGCGCCATCAACTCCCCACCCAAATATCTGCTACCACCACCAGCACAACTACCAACGTCAGATATCACCTGCCGTCACTCGGCAACAAGCTCAAACTGCTCTGCTTCAGACTCAGATCCATGTAATACCGACTCGACCCTTTCACCCGGTTGTGAACGCTCTAACAGCTGGGACTATCGTACGAAATGTAACACGCGTGATATACGTCGTGATATTGCGCGCGCGGGTATCAAATCGCGCGCGGATCGCATTGCACGTATTGAACACACCGATTGCGATCATCGTAAGCAAGATGCTGTTGCAGCAGCAGCAACAACGCCTACACTTCCAGCTGCCAATATTGGAAACGCTCTGCAGTCAACAAAGGTACAACGTGCTGTTTCCGCGGATGTGGTAACAAAAATCAATCAAATGTTCGAATCCGCTGCAAAGCAGAAGCAACAGGAAACTGAGCTACGACGTCGTACACCACCACAACCCAAGCGACAGGCACCACTGGCTCCTACAAAGTTGCCCAACAGCCGCACGCAAGCATTTCCAGTCGCAAAGTCGTTGGCCAGCAATGAACGCACCAAGCACAGGAACTTAAATGATGACTGTTGCGATTGCAGCTGTGAATCGCCACCACCGGCAGTAGAACAACGCACTAGTAGTCTAGGAAATCGCTATCGTGCAACACAATCAGATGGTGTGGCTGGAGGAGGAATCAAACATATCTCGCGCATACCAAAGCCCATTAGTGGAAATGGCACCCCTAATGATTCCAGCAATCGTGCTTCGACGAGCTCTGCAATGCTTTTCAATGAGGCCAACGAACAGCTACAACGTAAAATTCGTCAGATATTCGAGCAGGATGGTGCACGTCACCAACAGGATGCAGCAGTTGGTGTTAAATCTAAGCCGACTGCTTCAAAATCTGCAGCTAAAGAGGAAAACAAACAACATGCTAAGGTGGGCAACGGCTTTGATCAACAGCTACTAAGAAATGCGCGTTTACAGACTACGGGAAATCATCAGAAGGTAAAGGTTGAACGCATACATATACGCAAGAAGCGTCAACCGTTGCTTATAATCAATCAACTGGCAAATGAGCAATCTACCAAAGCCTTGGCGGACAAAGCAACTGAGCAGACAACACATTGCACTGAAGAGCAGCAGCATGCTGACGAACCAAGCACTTGTGGCTATAAAAACTGCAATTTCTCCAACTGTCCCATGTCAGCAAAGCATGCAAATGCAAAATGCACTCAAGTTTTACAAAAGTTGAAACGTTTATCTTTGGAGAGTAATTCCGATTCTGGCATATCCTCCTCGGATCAGCAACAACTCAAAGAGAACAACTTAAAAAACATTGAAAAATGCACAGACTGTAAGGAGATTTTTCGTAAGCATGATGCGAAGTCGGATAAGCACAAAGATTATAGCATAATAAAGCGCACAACCAAGTCCAATGCACAGGATAAGCTAACTGATGCTGCTCCAATCAAAATAGTTATTGGCAAAAATGTCGCCAATGATCCAAATGATGTGCAAAATTTTGCAAACAAAAATCTTACTAAAGCCACCACTGATGAACTATTGACTGCAGCGCTTAATAACAGCATTACCTCCAAAAGTACTAACAGCATTGCTAAATCCAAGCAGTGTAACATTGAAAATGACCGCAAGAATAATGAAAACCGCAATAAGTTTAACAATCTGCGCAAGCAAACCATACGCATTGACGATGATTGGGTCGCCGATGCAGATGACGGAATATCGAATATTGATGACTATATGGAAACGGATTCGCTTATGCTGCCACCACCAAACAAATATACAAAGGATGCTTCTCCAAATGTTATCGTCGATAATAGCGTTAAAATTTTTGTGCGCAGCTCAACAGCAAATCATGCTGGAAGCGCTGCAATCGCAAATCGCGCTTCATCACTATCAACCACATCATTTGCTTCACAAAACTCTACCTGTTCTTCGCAACATTCTTGTGTTACTGCTACATCCTCATCAGGCTCTTCCGCATCAACTTCTACAACATCTAGCTCCGGCTGTGGTGGCTGCAGTGCAGCAGACTCACAATCACTCTGCGAATCTGAACAAGACTGCTGTTGTCACTTGGCAGCAACAACTGCTGGTGTTTACTTCAATGAACCTGGCTCAGTTGTTCGTGGGAATAAAATCATTGCTGGAAATAATTTGCATGCACGTTCTTCTAGCGCGCACAGTGTCACCAGCTATGATACCTGTGCTTCCACCTCACAACTTGGTTGTGATTTAGGTGGTGTCTTTTGGAATAGCAGTTGCTTTTCGAACGATGCTGATCCCGATGCAGATCAATGTTTTTGTAGTCTCTCCAGTTGTGATGAAGACAATTGTTCGTATTATGAAGGAGATAGCGTTGTTGTTGTAGATACGCTGGAAAATACCTGTTGCGATCAAGTTTGTTTAAGGCATAAAGATCATGTGGACATTGATTGTGGCACTGCTGTTGCTGCCATTAAGCATCACCATCGCTGTGGTGATCATCATCAACAGCAGCTGCTACAACGCAAACATCAGCGTCATGTGCTGAGGAATGGTAGCGTTGAAGAAGTGTTGCTACGTAACAAGAAATTATTGAGAAAGGTAAGCATGACAGTTATGATAATCTGTGACAGCAGTCGCTTGGAGCGTTGCTGGGCGGTAAATAAAAGACAAGAGATTAATTTAAATTTATTATGTTTTGTGTTTAACAAAATTTATGTGTCTCTTACAAATGTAAGTTGCTATGGTCTTTTCAAATGAAACATATTCATTTTGTAAGCATAGAAAATTAAGTTTATGTTTATCACGAACGATTATTGAACAAGGGTCTTTAAGGGCTTTAAATTTTAATTTCATAAGACCCCCCCTCACCAAATCCTCCTATTGCCTAGGTTTTTTCTTCACCAGCAAGACCAAAAACAGTTTAGTAATAGATCTCAGCTACTACAGTTATTAGCCTTCTTAGCTATTTAGCTTAAAATTTTATATCAAGTAAAAAGCTTACTAAAAATAAATAATGCAGTACGCATGAAAGCGGTCAAAGTTTAAACGCTAAGAAATTCAAAATAATAACAAATTGCTTTTTTCAAAAAAAAACTCTTTGCATAAAAATAATAATTAATAAATAAATCATATTGCAAAGATCATTATGCATATTATGCCGCGCGCTTGCTGCGTTTACTGTCGCACGCAGATGCTAAATACTCAAAGAATCTCATAGCAACGGTTCTGGTTGTTAAACGCTGCTAATTAAGTGATTGGCGTCAATGAGCTATGTAAGTATTTGGTAACTGGAAAATAAATGAAGTCAAACGTAACAAATGCGGGAGGGAAGTGGAACATTCGTGCGGAAACTATGCTACAACTGCGTGTGCTAGTAACGGACATCAATCGGTAACGGCACGTTTTAAAAGAGCACCACTTCATGTTATGCCTGCAATTACACCTGATTTCATAAGCAAATGGCTAATGATGCCTGGAGAAATCAATGGTAAAATAAAGAAAAACGCTAAAGAAAAGTACGAGTAATAAACTTTAATTATAAAGAAGGCCGGAAATTTCGTTGTAGCAAAATTATAGAGAAAATAAAAAATTGAAAAAAAAGTCCAAAAATTGTTTGCTAGCAAAGTGAATGCAAGAAGCAAAACAATCGATTGCATGTTGCTCTAGCGCTTGTTGATGAAGGCGCAACTGGTAACCCTTTTCGACATAGAAGAAAAAAATTGAAAAAGTCAGTCAGTCGACTGCAACAGAAAGTTGAAGAAAAAAGATGTAACGGAAATGGCAACTGACATGCCCTTTTACTTGCACGGGATCAATTTCCGTCTAATTAAATCTTATCATTGCGACAATATGTTAAGTCAAATTTGTTTCCTTTTTTTGTATCGGAAACATCATGATGCAATTTCTTTAATCACAATGAAAAAATGTGTGCATATGCTCAAGGAAGTCTAATAGAAATGTAGCGTTCTCTACGTGTTCCAAAAAAAAAAAACAAATAAAAAAATTTGTTATGAACCAAATTTAAAAAATTTGTTATAATTATCACACTACGCCACTACGATTGTCATTTGAAAAAGCGCGTGTTGCCTTCTCAGCGGCCGATAGGGATGCTGATTGAAATGTTATTGGCAAAATCAGCTTATGATTATTATTTCATAGGTCGACTGAGTCAAAAGTCTCCTGTTTCACCTTGCGACTTTACAGTCGACTGTACTAAACTGTTGAATCTTTAGCAAGCTTAGTTCTCGATTTACATTGGCTATTGACATTGGTGAATATTCAACTTCGCACTTGAGTAAACTGTAACGTATGGACTTATGGGTATACGAAAATTTCTTAATAAAAACTACGGCTCTACCTTAAAACTGTAATCTTCTAATTACTTACTAAATCATATGTTAGCTACCTTTTTATGAAATTTGATACCACCCATGTCGTGCGCACGGCCTTGAGCATGAGCGCTTAATTACGTTAAAAGTAACTTGTACGAAAAAGGTTATGCCTGGTTTTCACTACGTCATATACAATGGCAAATATTGTCATATCATATAATATCATATCATATCATTTCATATAATATCCTGTCTTATCATATCTTATCCTGACCTAACCTAACGTAACCTTATTTAACCTAATGGAACACAGCCTAACCAAACCAAACTGAACTCAATTTGACTTAACACAACCTAACTAACAAAGGTGTAAAAAAGGGGCAAAAAATCTTATGTTCACATACAAAACTTAACTATTTTAAGTGTTGATGTTTATTCAGGCTTTAATGGTTAATTTTTTCATTCTGTGCATTTATACCTTAGAAATAATTATCCGAAAAAAATGCTGTAGCTAATTAGTCTGGTAAATAAGTTGATTTTATTTAATATTTCAGAGTTTTTATATCTTTTTTCTTAAACTATTTATACATTTAACAAACTGTTTGTTATATTTACATACCATCTTATTTCTACTGACAATAATTTGCATTTAAAAACGAAAGGCTTTTTGGTCACATATCAATAAACTACAATCTAATTTCCATTGAATGACCTTTGCTTCATTACACTGATATAGGTTGTTTGTTGCTTTCTACCACCAACTGCTGCTCATCAGAACGGTCTGGCATTTTTTGATCTTTGTTGCTTTTCGCCTTTACCCTTTGTACCATAGATTTCGATGTACCTGCTAATAACGCCATATCTCGTAGTGAAGTATTGGGATACTCTTTAAGAAGACGCTTCACCTCCGCCGCTAGTTTCGGATTACAAAATTTTGATTTTCTACCTGAACCTTTTTTTCGTGAAACAGGTAGACCCTTTTTATGATTTGAAATAACCCTAAAAACAGTTTTTTCTGATGCACCAACAATATTTGCTAGAGTTAAATATGTTAACTCTGGATTTTCCAGGTATGTGGACAAAATCTGTTCGCGGACTTTTTGTTGCAGGCTAGACATCTTTGTCGTTTGAAGTTCTATCACCAAATGGTATACATTTTATTTTAAACGTCACTTTATATAGAACAAATATATTGCCTTTGTTAGACCTATAAGATTTACAGGTAGAGGTGTTGGGACTTTGCTTAAAAAGGCGCTTCACCTTCGTCGCTACCTTTGGATTAGAAATTTCTGGTTTTCTGCCTGTAACTTTTTGCGTGAAACAGGTAGACCCTTCTTATAATTAGAAATATCCGTAAAGACAATTTTTCTGATGCACCAACTGTTTTTCTATAGCTGAATATTTTAATTCTGTATTTTGCAGGTATGTGGACAAAATCTGTTCGCGGACTTTTTGTTGTTTGCTAGGCATCTTTGTCGTTAAAAATGCTATCTTCAAGTGTTATACATCATATTAAACAAATACAAACATAAATTTTTTCTGGGACAGTCCTTATATCTGTGTTTTAACAGCTGTTTGGTAATAAAAATTTTAACATAAGTGGCAACAATTTTATAACCCTGATGAATCATTTGCAACCTCGCCGGTTTCTGACGGAAAAGCCTGGTTTTTTGTTTAAAAAAAAATCAAACTGCGAGATGTATTTGTTAGACATTTCAGTTATATGAAAAAGCGCCGCTTTGACTGGTTTTTGACGAAAAAACGAGATAAATAAGAAATGGGCTATTTTTGATGACAGTTTGAAAGCACTATTACGCGTTTTTAGTAAGATGTAACTTTCGTGGATGGTAAATTTGTTGTTGATTAGAAAAAAAGACAATATGATGAAATATATCACTTAAATATATTCTAAGAAAATACTTTAATTAAAGCAAACTGAACTTAAGACTCCGATTTTTTTGTAAATTAAAAAATGTGTCTATGTTTCTGCTTTTTCTGTGGTATTACATGTATCTTTTTTTTCTGAATATGAATAGCAACAGCTGTACAGTTCAAGAGATACATATGAAGAAATGATACGAAAATTGTGTTGTAATAAAAAACTGGCCACGGAAATCAATTCATTAAATTAAGAATTTATATGTTGTGATTTTCTTGTAAATTATTCATATGTTATCATATATTGCAATTGTTAACAGCTTTTTGTGTTACCTACATATTAAAATTGTGCCGAAATTATCTACGTAACACGAAATATTTCTTTATTTATACAAAAATATTTATTATTATTTTTGTTATTTCATATTTTAATGCAATAATCACTATGTTAATCTGACTAAGGTAAAATGTCAATCATATCAGCAAATAACATCAATAAAATCTTAAAAAAAAACTCTTTTCGTTCGATTGAACGCATTAATTTATGGATCGAGGTAAATAATAAAATAAAATCTATTGTAAATATTAATGTAGTGATGTTTACTTTTCAAAATATAAAAAAAAAATCGTTACCAAAATATTGCCAACAATAATGATAATTTCCTCAACTGATGAAAATATGCCATCATTTTGGTATTTGCATTTTTTTTACTTTTAAATTGATATGCCATCTGGGCGTGCTTAAATTTAAACATTTACCAATGTGAACGAGTGATACTGAAAAGTAAGGAAATTTTTTTTCATATTTCATTTTGGGTTAAGTTTGCAGCAAAGCTTAAAAAATGGTATCTGCGACCAGGCCGAATGTACTTTTTTAATACCTTAAATAATTCGCTCAGTGTAGCGCTTTAGATTCTATGAGGGGTGCCACGTTTCCATGTTGAAATTTTACCACTTTTTGTACCGAGCTTTTGTGAGAGATTTGGCTATACACATTTCTGTCAGTGTAGCGTTTTAAATGTTTAATTTGTACGAGCAGTAGGCGTGTCCGCAAATCGACTTCTCTTATTTTCAAACCGATGAGCTTTGTTTCGTTCAATTATATTGCTTGATTTTCCCATAATCGTGATTTCGTTGCACGAAATTGTCTAAATTGACTCAATTTGTAATGCTATATATACTTTTCTATACCTGCCACGCCCTCTAGTATATGCATTACAAACGAAATGAAAAAGTACATTCACTTCATATACTCATCATCATGCATTGTCTATAGCGGAGTAGCGAGCACTCCTTTTAATTTATTTATTTTTTCTACTAAATCATTAGTAGACTTACAAAAAAATGATTGAAATTTTTTTGTTTATTATTTTATAATCTTTTAAGAAAGAAACAAAAACACTGAAAATGATTTCTTGCATATTTTTTTTTCTGAAAGCTTCTAAAATAATTTATTTCTGAAAAACTTGTGTAACAGTTTTTTTTTTCTGAAAAACTTGTAAAATAATTTATTTCTGAAAAACTTGTGAAATAATTGGCAAATCAACCATTTTTCTCTAAGTTTACAACTTTTCTAGTAATAAATAAAAAGATTAATGTGCGGTAATAAGCTACTCTGGATTTTTTGCGGCTTAAAGCAAGCATACCTCAGAATCCTGACTTGATAGGAAATATCAAAAAATCGTGTCAGCATAATGCAAAAAATTATTTCTAGTCTAGACTCAGGGTGTAATCTGCGCCCTTTGTTGCTATAAGGTTAATTGGTTTTTAATTTTAAGTTTTACTTCAATCAAATTTTAATAAATTCTTTCAAAAGGAATAAACCTCTAAGCCATAGGCTAAGACAAAACATTCAAAAAACTTTAAGATTGATGCATTTATGCATAACACCAAACTTTTCCTGCTTGCATGTGAAGAAGCTTTTCCCTTCCTGTGCTTGTTAGCCGGCTGACTGATTATCTGGCGAGTTTCCTCATATTTCCTGCTCCATTGACTCAGTTGACACGAACTGGCGAACGTTTTTTTATTGTTTATTTATTTGTTTTTTTTTTTTATTTGCAATTGAATTTGTTTTATTTCAGTTGCACGATTTATTTTAATTTTTCAAATATTTCTAAAGTTTTTCGTTGCCGTAGTAAGTAAGACTTCACAAACTGGCGAAAAATGCGAGAAAAAAATGTATTTGTTTTTGATTTCATTTTCATGCACATTAGCAATTCATCCAACAACAGCTAACAGCTACCACGTTAAATCCCCGATTTGCGTTGTTCAGCATAATTATTATCTAATAGTTGCAGATACATCGTGTCAAGTTATATAACAGACAGCAAAAAATCGAGGAAAAAAATGAATAAACATAACCCACGCTTGTCGATATTTCTATTTTAAGCGTTTTTTTTTTTTAATTTCGCTAATAGTTTTTCTAAATTTTTACTATAAGCATACCCCTTTTCGCGGGAATTTTCCCTTTCGCTTCATCGCCATAATCATCATTATTTTGCTTATCTTTAAATGCTTTGCGCCGCTCAATGGGTTGGTAGGTTATTTGGTCGTTGTTTTGTTTTTTGTTTTGGCCAAAAATTGCTGTTATTTG
This sequence comes from Meiosimyza decipiens, assembly GCA_963680825.1. Classification (NCBI taxonomy): domain Eukaryota; kingdom Metazoa; phylum Arthropoda; class Insecta; order Diptera; family Lauxaniidae; genus Meiosimyza; species Meiosimyza decipiens. The sequence goes on along the minus strand of OY804261.1, from coordinate 68,739,615 downwards.
TCAATTTCGCCATCAAAACTTTAAAATGCAATTCATCATTTAATGTCTTTGAAGATTGGTGGTTTCTGCTATCTTTATCAAGTAACAATTGGTGAAGCAAATATTTTTATGGCGTTGAAAAATTCTCATATTTCAGATAGTGACTTGTGCACAAATAATTTCTTATGGAGACTTATCTGTGTGCCCCATCAAAACCCATTTTTGTGTTAAAGGTTTTTGTTACTTTCGGATCTTATGAAGTCAACGACGTAATGGGAACACTTATTGATAAATGAAATAGCAAATGAACAAATTTTTAAAAAAACATGTTTCATTATTAAATCGACAAATTCAGCCTGAAATAAGCGAAATGTCCAAAAAGTTTAAACTGAACATATGGCTGAATATTAATGGGATACTTTATCAAAGATTAATGAAATAATTATGTATTTCGTTAAATATTAATGCAATTAATTATTAGATTACAAACGATATTTCGCAAGAAAAATCTATAAAGGAGATTTCGGATCGAAGCCAAATTATTAAATTTTCAAAGCCAAACATTTAAATTTTTTGGCTTCGAGATTGAAACTGAGGGTATCACGAAGTAGCAATCTGGTCTCTGTTTGTTAATTTACTAAGCAGTCTGTCCTACTTAACCTAATTTTGCTTGACTACACGTAACTAAACTCAACTTAACCCAAACTTATCTTAACCTAACCTGATCTGACCTAACGTAACTTTACTTAACCTAACATCACATTCTATCCTATCCAATCATATCATATCCTGTTTTATCTTATCCTGACCTAACCTAACGTAACCTTATTTAACCTAATGGAACACAACCTAACCAAACCAAACTGAACTCAACTTATCCAAACCAAACTGAACCCAATTTGACTTAACACAACCTAACTAACAAAGGTGTAAAAAAGGGGCAAAAAATCTTATGTTCACATACAAAACTTAACTATTTTAAGTGTTGATGTTTATTCAGGCTTTAATGGTTAATTTTTTCATTCTGTGCATTTATACCTTAGAAATAATTATCCGAAAAAAATGCTGTAGCTAATTAGTCTGGTAAATAAGTTTATTTTATTTAATATTTCAGAGTTTTTATATCTTTTTTCTTAAACTATTTATACATTTAACAAACTGTTTGTTATATTTACATACCATCTTATTTCTACTGACAATAATTTGCATTTAAAAACGAAAGGCTTTTTGGTCACATATCAATAAACTACAATCTAATTTCCATTGAATGACCTTTGCTTCATTACACTGATATAGGTTGTTTGTTGCTTTCTACCACCAACTGCTGCTCATCAGAACGGTCTGGCATTTTTTTATCTTTGTTGCTTTTCGCCTTTACCCTTTGTACCATAGATTTTGATGTACCTGCTTTTAACGCCATATCTCGTAGTGAAGTGTTGGGATACTCTTTAAGAAGACGCTTCACCTCCGCCGCTAGTTTCGGATTACAAAATTTTGATTTTCTGCCTGAACCTTTTTTTCGTGAAACAGGTAGACCCTTCTTATGATTTGAAATAACCCTAAAAACAGTTTTTTCTGATGCACCAACAATATTTGCTAGAGTTAAATATGTTAACTCTGGATTTTCCAGGTATGTGGACAAAATCTGTTCGCGGACTTTTTGTTGCAGGCTAGACATCTTTGTCGTTTGAAGTTCTATCACCAAATGGTATACATTTTATTTTAAACGTCACTTTATATAGAACAAATATATTGCCTTTGTTAGACCTATAAGATTTACAGGTAGAGTATAGCCTGTTGCGGTAGAATTTCCAGATTACCTGCTGTTCATTCGAATCTACCCTGCGCAATTAAATTTTGCGTTAAGCTGCTCTTAATTGGAAGTAGGTTCGTCTGAAAGAATATAAATTGGTAATCTATTTATATTGAGTAAAATAAAATCTTACTTCTAGGAAATGAATGCACGTCATTTGTTTTCTTTGGTTGGTCGGCCTGAAAATATAGAGAAAATTCACAAAGGTCAAAAAGACCAAGTGTTCCTAGGCTATGTTCAGCAAAACTATTGAGTGAAACCAAGGTTGGTATTTTTGATTCTTCCACGGTACCAGTGATGTTGGCGTAGGCGAGATTGGTCAGCAATGATCCGGATGCACCAAAATGGACTGTGCATCACAGGTTGGGCGGATGCATAGGAGCGGGACAATCTCTCTTCCTCTCTCATATGGAACAGCCAATTTTGATAAATTTTTGGTTTCCTTTTTTTATTATTTTGAATTTTGAATCCAATAGAGTTTTACTATTTTTTTTAAGATTTCATTTTTGGCTTCCGCCAGAAGTGAGGTCTTTTATTGTTGCTCCCACGACCCAACGCGCTGGGTTAAAAACCCCTCTGACACCGTAGCTGGTGCGGACCGCATTGGGTATGATGATAGCTTAGAGACGCGTTAGAAACCTTAAAAAATAAAAACGTGCGTTTTTTCTGGGACAGTCCTTATTAGGGTTGCAGGTAGTGGTCGTTCAAGAGGGTACACTACACCTTTCAGCTTTGTCCTTAAATTAAGCAATCCCATCTTTTAATAACCTTTTTTTTTGTCTTAGTTGAACACTTTTTTACAAGATCGCAATGCTCTTGTTTTTGTTTAATTTATTATTAATGTATCAAAATGGTTTTCTTTTAAAAATGTTTTCCTCAATCTTTGACCATTACTATAATTTTTTATCGTATCATTTTCCCAAAGTAACTAAATCTTTCAAAATTAGGTCACAATTAATAAATTTAAACCAAAAAAAAAAAGCCACTTTAAGGTGTTACAATGCTTCCCAACACTTTGATCATTATAATATAAATTAACATCTTACTACAATATCATCAACTGCCAGCTGTCACTTTTGATTTCGTTGCAAGTTATTGTATAGTATGTCATTGTGTTACTACCATGCGGTGCGTTTGTGCCCACTCTTCTGTGCGCGCCATGGGTTACTAGGGCATTACGAATTGCTGCGTCCAAATATTGCTACTGCTTTAATTAAGCCAAGAAATATAAAAGAAAATTTAAATCGAAATAAACAACAACATAATTAAAAGAAACACAGAAAATAATTTGACATTTCACATGAAGCGAAAATGACATTTCATCTTCTCGCTGTGTCATATGGACTAATGACGCTGTTACGCTTTGAGCAAAATGTAGCGCAAACTTTGGACAATTGTTGTTATTTCGACTGTTGGCTCATTTTGACAATTGACTGTGACCACCCAACCGCTACTAAACTGTGGGGTTCAAATGATCGCTGGTGTCACGGTGGGGTGGCAATTTTTAGTTTAATTAAAATTATGGCAAAATAATGAACACACGAAATTTACTATGCAAATTAAATAATTCAACCTGAAAAATTTGGTATTCATTATTTTTTGCATTAAAATGCCACAGTATTGTTTCTGCTTCTTTTGTTTGAATGGTATTATGCTCGTATTACAATTAAATCTATATTCTACGAGTATGAAAAGAGAATGTCTGTTTGTTTGTTTATATATATTTATGGGGTCAGAAACTACATAAATGGTTTTCCATCATTTAAAAAGAAAACTTTCAAAATAAGCATTTAATCTTTTTAAGCTTCAAGTGGCATATGATTTTTTTATGATTTGATGAAATCCTTTACAAGCAAAAAATCGCTCTGGAGATTGAGATATTTAGGATCAATGGACCCCTCAGAAAGCTTCTCGAACAAAATTTACCGTATTCGGTATGGAAACGATCTCAATTGTGGGCGTGGCAACTTATAGAGCCAAATAATCTGAAACGCTTTGCTAAGGAAATTATTGAACCAAGTGCCACCCTATTCGTTAAGAGAACATTTAGTAACATAAACCTGCATTGAACAAGATGGGAGTGGCAAAGCCCATACAAGCAAAGGTCTGTTGATGCTGTAAATAGCCACATTTTTATTACGTAAATTTATTATCTGAACGAGGTTGTTGTGGAAAAAGTTCTACACGAAGTTGAGACGACTTAGCCCGGTCAGCTACATGAAGTGAAGCATTCGCAGTTAAACGAAACCAAAATTTTTTTGTATAAAAGTTTCAACAAAGTTATATAGACAAATTGAATATACGATTTTTTCTGTTTTTTAAGTGATTCGGAACTGTACAGCAATAGCTTATTATTTGTCTATTTAATTGGTGGAAACCAAATTACCAGTATAGTCCAGGTTATGAATTGGCAAAACTGATCAGGACTGAACGAAATTTCATAGGGTTTTCCCGTATAGAGCTGTAATATGGCTTACATTTCCCATACCGTATCCAAAATTTCTTAAAAGAAAAAATGCTGATAAAATTCATATATGGCTACTTTTAATAGGGTCCGCCATTCCTAGCCAGATCCAGAGCTGATTCTGATAGGGCTTGGCTGATAGAAATTCTTACTCGGGATGCTAATTTTTGGTGATCAAATTGGCTTGCATGAAAGTATATGTGATCGACTTGTGCATCAGTTAGTCCTAATCGAAGAATTTTTGTAAGTAATAGCACTAGAGCGTATTCTAACTAGTGCCATTACTGGACAATGCAGCTTGAAAAAAAAAACACAATTCGTCAACAGTTTACAAATATAGGTAGGCTCCGTGGCAGTGGCATACCTTGAACATTTGAAACATAGTCTAAAATTTCATAAAATTTTCAAGTTCTGATTAATATATGTTTAGAATTTAATATTATTTCTAAATCTTAATGAAAAGCGAGGACAATTTTGGTGCCCCCAGACCTTTGAGTTCATGATTACGGCCTATTCCACCCCTTCTCTCCTAGTTAAGCCTTAACCAAAATAGACGTGATGAGACGATAGCAACTAAACGAACGTTTGCACGTTTGTTGAGTGCCTTGACCTTGGAAACCGAATTCAAGGTCAAAAGCAATGTCATAGTCTTGTTACCCCCTAAAAATCTTGTAACTTTTGTCTTAAAAATGTTTCACTATCTTACTTGGTTCTCGAGATATTAGCCTGAGGAAATTAATATAGAGCACTTGGTGTATGAAAAAATTTAACAAAATAATAAGTTTTTACTCAGGAGCATCACAGTATAGCGTACTTAAAACCGCCTCTGATAGAAAACTAATGATCTTATGTTCTAACTAAAAATTAAAATGCTAAAAAATACTCATCAATTGAATTAAAAATCTTTGGTATTGGAAATAAATATTTCATATGGAATGGCACATTTTGAGTTCAAACTAAAGTTCATATATAAAAATGTTTAAAACTGATTTTCATAACCGTTTCGATACCTTTATATGGTATATGTACAGCAGAAGTACCAATTATTGGGGATTTTTTATAAATTGTTATCTAATTTTACTTAACTACTACGATCGAAATATATTTATAGAGTACTTATTTTTGAAAGTTCTTCAATATGAGACGTTTTACGACGTTTTGAACTTTTTCGTTGCTATTGTCTTAAATACTTGATATCTTCATTCCCATATTTATTTACTCTTCTGACGCATTACAGCGTAGTTCAGCGTTGTTTTTTCAAACACGAAGCCATTTAAATGAATTTCATCAAAACTTTCGCAAAATAAATCATCTTAAATTGTAAAAAAAATACTAACAGCTTTAAATGAAATATTTAAATTTTATTAGAAATAGTGAAAAGAACTTATTGTTAAAAATGTCAAAATTTTATACAAATGAATTTTTTGCATAAGTCAGCATTCTATAGAAGCAAATTCGAAACAAATCGTTGTATGAAATATCTGCATATTTTAAAGAAGCCGTTATTATTGTCAAAAATATCTGTTTATTTGACAACCAAAAATATAGCTATTTTAATTATAAGCTTTAAACAGTAGCCTCATTGGCTTACTGGAGCATAATAAACAAATTTTTTGTATTTTTTTTTAAACAAATCATGAAAAAACAAAATAAGTGGAATTTAAATAGAAGATCTCATAGAAAAACAAAATTAAATATTTAATAGAAACCTTGAACCACTCACAAATGAAAAATATCACCATCATCATTTTAACGAAAATCGCAAATCATGCGATCTTATTAATAATAAAATGAAGACGATTATTGACAGTTTGCGCAATTGTCAATGGTTCATTGAGAGTTATGTTAATTGCATGCCCAACACTTTGTAGGCATTAAAAATTTCATTGAAACTGTCGGTATCTATGCTTAAAAAGAAATATGATCGAAGTTCAAGTCCTACATTCAAATGATTTATTTTGAATGTTTTGGCGTTTTTGTTGTTTATTAAATACCGAGTTGTGATTTAATTGACAAAGATGTTTGATCTTGAGAAAAGACAATAATTAAACTATATATGACATGTAGTACTTGAAAACAAGTGGTATAATTAATTTTGCAATGTGTCAGACATCAGCTTCCTTATGTAGAGTTAGGCAAGTACAGCGTAGCCCATCTTAGTTTAACAAATATATATATAGAATAATACATAAATTATTTCTTGTAAAATTATGTACCCTTGTTGCCTCTGCGCTAAAAAATCACTGGAAATGGAACTTTACGCCTTATTGGTGTACTTTGATTTAGAGAAGCAGTCTATTATGATCCAATTCGATTTCCCCACGCTAATATCTCGAGAACTAAGAACTGCATGTTTTAGTCAAACCAATTTTGAAGGTCGATTCGAGGTCAACTGTGATTTTTTAATTAGAAGCACAATCCAATTGTGAGTTAAAAATTATATGGCAGACAGATCTTAAACATTCTATGAATTACATTGTGCTTATGAAAGTTCCTTTAGAATATTACTTACAAAAACTTTCTAAGTAATAGAGCTAGAGCAATGATATAAAAGCATTTTGTTAGCTAATTACCTCAGGCATATTTTAGTGGCACCTTTATTGCAAGCCGTGTCTTCAGTTCAGAATTTTCGACTTCTTAAAATATCACTTTTTTTAAATTGCAGTTTTTCAAAAATACCGTAAAAAAATTTAGCTTTCTGGTATAGGAACCCAGCATGCGGCCGATGAATGCGCGAGAAAAGCCGCAGGTACAGCTGATTATTAATAAATTTTTACAAAGTTTCTTTTTTGTGTCAAAAGCTATGAATGAAAATTTTGTTTTTCATTAGCAGACCTCTTATTAGAGGTATGGCACCTAAAAAAGTTATTATAAACTCTAAGTTCTTTACTTGGGCGTGATACCGCCCTTAATAGAAAAAAGCTCTGTCACGGCTGTACCGCTTCACTGATCTTGATTGAATTTTTCTTAGAGATAGTTCGATTTCTTAGTAAGAACATTTGTTTTTAAGTGGGCAGTGCCACACCCTTAATTGGAAAATATGTTTAAATTAATGAACCGATTTTCATGAAATTTGGTGTGGAGATAGATTGAAACTTAAGGATGAGATAATGATTGGCAACAACGATAGTACCTACTTAAATTTCAAACAGTGAACGAACTCTAGATTTCAGTATTTAGCGAAGACAATTGTTAGTGAGCACTTGTAAATTGTGTAGCATAGTGCTGTTGATTTCACAGCCATACAGAAGAACTATCTTTATGTTTGCCAGATATTACGAAGCTGAGGGGTTGTACTTTTTGTTTTGTTGATGCTAACATAGATGTCCTCTTTGGTACTGCCATCAGCTGTTGTTACGCTGCCCAAGTTAATAAAGTTAAACCACTTCTTCTATGCTGGCTTCGGCGTATAATATATATTTTTAAAATATTTTTTATATCTAATATCTTTTGTCAGCTGATAGTCTTTTGATTGACAAAAATTCTATAATATCCAAAAAAAATAGTCGCATGTGAAAAGTACCGAACCATACCAAAGCATTAAAAAGCGACTGTATACAAATCATTTGCCACCAAGCCCATTATTAACCCAGTTAATAACAATGAGACTTCATGAGTTAAAATCTCAAAAAAAAACAAAACACCATTCAAAATTGACGACCATAAAAAAGGTGACAATGAGTTACATTTACAAGAAAAACAACACGTTAGAATAATAAGCATTTCCTAAAAAAAGAAGAAAACAAAAAAAGAACCCACAAAAGAATGAAGTTAATTCTTAACAAAATTGGCCAATAGTGGAGCAGAACAAACTGAAAGAAAAATTAAGAAAAAAAAATAACATTTCTAGAAAACCAGAACAATTAAAATAATGAAAAAAGTAAGACGTTTGCTAATTAGACCTTGGCCAAGTAATGTTTTCATTTCTTTTTTATTTAACTTTTTCTATGACTTCTTTCTTTCTTTCTGTGATTTCGAATTGCCAAGTAGAATTCACTTTTAAGCAGATTTTCTTAATATTCTGCTCTTTTTGTTTTTTATTTTTTCACTTACAATTAAAAATTTTCTAAACCGCATCAAATAGATCTTGCGCGCATTAACGCAATCTGTTGGATATTAAAACCATGTTATAATCTGTTAGCTATGTACATACCGAGCTACAGCAGAAGCTTCTTCTATCCAAAATACAAAACGCATTTTCGTATTCTATACTTTTTATCATTAAGCGAAAGTGGTGTCGACTAACAAAAGATTTCTACGATTTAGTTGAGAAAAATACAATGGCACACACAATAGTGCCACTACTGCTCGCTCGTCGTATGAACAGAAAAAGCACCGTTTTTTCACATTTAAATAAAAATTAAAATACTAACGCAGAACTATTAAAAAAAATTAGCCACGATTAGGAAGCGAAAAAAAAATGAGAGTTGGGGAAAAAAATGCCTCATTTAAGATAGAAAAACCACGCGAAGATAAATGAAGAAATAAAAGTAAATTAGCCACAAGCTTGGAATGTATGTCAACCGTTTTTTTTTTTTTTTTGGTACGATAGATTCTACTTCACGTCATCAGACAGCACAGACAGATCGACGGATTTAGTTTATGGTAATTGTGTGTGCAGGGCTTATGACAAATTACATAGTAGGTTGATTTAAAAAAACTTAAGTGTAATGTTTAAAATATGGAAATATACCATGTAAAATGTTGATAACTTAAAGTCGTTAAATGACTATTAATTCAAGATTCTTTAAATTTGACTAAGCCTTTATTTTTTTGTTCTTACACCGTTATAAGTAGGCCTAATTTTCTCTAGCTATAATCTTTAATTTCATAATGCCAGTTCACATGTTGAACAATATGGTTTGACAATGTGTAAATATCGCTTTGCGTTCAGATGGTACAACATGTTGTCAAACATTATTTGATGTGAAGTTTTGAAGCGTTCATATTATCAATCAATTTGTTAAGCTTTCTGTGGTAGGGGAAGATCATAAAGCAAAATCCAGACGCTCCAATCTATTGTCCAATCTGTTGTACAATGTGCTGTACAACTTCACTGTTATTCTATTTCTATTTGTAAATCGAGCATAGAATAAGTAATAGAATCTGACTAAAAAAGAATATGCTGACAAGCAACTTTTAAAATAAACTAAACAAACTGGGCCAATCTATTTGAAAAATTTGTTGGCTTGACAACCAACATACACACAGGTTGTATAGTAAAAAGAGCCAGCTGAGAAATCAAGAAAAAAATTAAATCCATACAACATGTTAGTCACGTTGTTATTTCTAGCGTTCAACTTGACGTTCATTATTTGTGAAGGGTAGATTCGAATGGATAGCAGGTATTCTAGAAATTCTACCACAACAGGCTATACTCTACATGTAAGTCTTATAGGTCTAACAAAGACAATATATTTGTTCTATATAAATTGACGTTTAAAATAAAATGTATACCAGTTGGTGATACAACTTCAAACGAAAAAGATGTCTAGCCTGCAACAAAAAGTCTTGCAAATATAAATGGTACATCAGAAAAAACTATTTTTAGGGTTATTTCAAATCATAAGAGGGGTCTACCTGTTTCACGAAAAAAGGTCCAGGTAGAAAATCAAAATTTTGTAATCCGAAACTAGCGGCGGAGGTGAAGTGTCTTCTTGAAGAGTATCCCAACACTTCACTGCGAGATATGGCGTTAAAAGCAGGTACATCGAAATCTATGGTACAAAGGGTAAAGGCGAAAAGCAACAAAGATCAAAAAATGCCAGACCGTTCTGATGAGCAGCAGTTGGTGGTAGAAAACACGATCAACGTATATGAAGCAAAGGTCATTCAATGGAAATTAGATTGTAGTTTATTGATATGTGACCAAAAAGCCTTTCGTTTTTAAATGCAAATTATTGTAAGTAGAAATAAGATGGTATGTAAATATAACAAACAGTTTGTTAAATGTATAAATAGTTTTTTTTCGAATAATTTTTCTAAGGTATATATTAGGGTGGGTCAAAAAATCAAATATTTTTTTTTTTGGATCCGACACACGAAAACTAGTTCCTAGGTACCTCTAGAAAGCACTTACCAAATCTGAGCTCTTAATATTAACGGGAAGATTATGCTCATCATAGTTTTCCATTTTTAATTTAGTCTCATATAAAAATGGTCATATCTTATCACTAATAGATTGTTAAACCAGTTACATTGTCAATATTTATAAAAAATTCAACGCTCTACAAAAATTATCTCATACACTTTTTTCATTAATCTTACCATTTGAAAGATATTCAAGGTCAAAGATTGAAGTATTTTGAGGAAAATAATTTTTTTGTTTTGAATTTTGTAACTTACTAAAAAATAATTATTGTCAAATGAGCTTCAATTATTTCTATTGGAAATTGAACGTTCTACAAAAAAGATCTCATGTAGTTAATCAATTACTCTAACCATTTAGAAGATATTTGCAGTGGAATCCCAATGCTTATTGACTTTAATAGTTTTTCGATAAATATCTATTGCTCCGAAATATTGTTAATTGAAATTTATTACACATTTTCTTACAGAATCTTAATTTGATTTGTATGGAGATCTGCATAGTAAATTTCAATTGGCGATATTTCAGTGGAAAAAAAATATCGATGCGAATCAAAGTGTATTTTCAAAACAAAAAGTTTTGTTCTTTTGAATTCAATTAATGGTTTCATAAATAAAAATTACGTTTCGATGTAATATAACCTCAAATACCTTGAAAAATTGTGATATTCGCACTTTAAGGTTGGAGTATCGCGAAAACCAAAACCATAAGTAAATTTCTGACCTTGGATTCGAATTTAGAGAGTCGAAAACATTCGGAAATACTTGCGCATCAGTTACTGAGCCTTGTCGAACAGTGTATCGTACCAGGAGATGAAATCCGATTTGGTACCTTGGTGGCTGATTTTTGGTCATTTGATCAAGAAGCACATTATACGATAATGATCGTTGTTTATTCGTTAGAATTCAAATTACTTAGAAAAGGTGTCACGCTTACTACGTGTATGAAAGTGTCCGAAAGTATCCAAAAAATGTTGGCAACTTCGTGGTTGATTTAGTGTGGCAAAGTCTCACAATGGCGACTTTTGATTGTTCCCACTCATAAGAAACATAAAAATATCAATTGAATATAAATGTTTTATTCTTTTGTGCAATATTTTTAACCCATAGATACCGATTTTGTTCATTGTTGACCTTAGCAAAACTTTCTGCAAAGTAATTCGTTATGTGATTAAAACGTTCTAAGAAAATAATTCACGCAACATTTTACTTCAGGCTTTATATATAGAAAGTTCTTTCAAAATGCCGATATATGTACGTTAACTTTTATTTAGCCTTGATATATTAATTTATTTAAATATACATTGCACTTCATAAACAACAGCGGCTTCCATTTTGCACCAAATAAAAGTTAACCGCCAGCAAAGCCACAAAACGTGTAAGATTATTTTCTTTGTAGTAGCAATTTTCAGATACCGGCAAAAAATTGTTTTTTTCCAATTTAAAATTGAGTCTTGTCCAAAAGAAACTTGTAATATTATGCACATTACCAATGTCAATCAATTTTTACCAATTGAACTTGAATGATTTCTTCAATTTGTTTTTTACTTTTTTTTTTTGCAGACTGATGTGATTCACGATTTGCGGCCCAGATCTATGGATGGTGTCGTTGACTCTGGAGTGTCTTTAAATGGTGATATCGGCTCTAGTCCAGACAGCATTGAACATATGCAAAACCAACAGGTAAGTGAACATGAAACATGAAAAACTTAACATTAAATGTGCACTTAAAACATCAACAAGTTGAATATTCACCATCACCAAATTTTAGGCTTCCGCATAAGGTGGCATTTTAAGTGGTAACTAAATATGCATAATTTTATGTGTGTATATTAGGGTGGTTCTTAGAAAACGATTTTTTGAGCTTAAATGCAAGCGTCACTAAGAAATCTTGGGAAAAATTGTATAAAATTCTTTGCAAAATTACACTCACGTGTCACAAAGAGTTTGCAATTTTGTGTGGAAAAATTAATATTTCAGTTTGAACTCATATAACTTAGCTTAAAAAATTCTAAAATTCTGTTGTTAAGAAACTCGTAGACTTGTGTCTTTTTACTTTATAAAAATGTTTCAGTTGAGTTAATATCTTATTATTTGCAGAAGTTACAGCTATTTGAAAAAAGGGCCCTTTTTTGATAAAATAATTGAAGTTACTCATACGACCCGTAATCCATAAATTTTACATGCGGTGGACTTTCGTCTGTTTTGCATTGATCCAATGATTTTTGGTGTGCTGAATACATATTCGACAGTGCCGATCACATCAGAATTCGATAAGATTTAATCCAAAAATGCTGAATTTTAATTTTTTCCTATTATTTGTGGATCCAAGGCAGCAAAAGTTATATATTCTATGAAAAATGGACACTTTATTCAAAGCTTTTGCAAAACACTTTTTTTGCCAACTTTTTAAGGAGCGTTTGATTTTAGATTAAAAAAAAAATGTTTTTTAAGAACCACCCTCGTATACGCACATACGTAGGCTTTAAATGTATTTAATATATTGTAACACATTTTTCGTTTCATTTTAAAAAAAAAAGAAACATTAATTCTTCAATATCAAATAACAATTTAATTAAAATGTCAGCATTGGTATTACTTTGACGGGCAATTTGTTTTTCTACAGTATGTTTGGTTTTTTTGTTGTAAATCAAATTCCATCCCACTGAGACCTGAGTTTAAGTTGTTATTTTTTTGTTGTATTTGCGGTTACTTATCTTACCATTCGATATTTGGTTGCTGAATGTCTACTAGTAAACCAGATTTGAATTTGCCGTAATCTTGCGAAGGATGTTGCTTGGCAGACATATAATCTGCCATGGCTTTGGATTGTAATGTCTTTTGCGCACGCGATATTACGCTTCATTTAACAGTTTGAAGAGAAAAAAAATCGTTATTTTGACCCTCAGCAAAAGAGAAGTTGTACCAACATTTTGTGAAATGTGATATTATTTAAATTACAGTAAAACTTCAATATGCGAATTTTGATTAAGGAGAGGTTCTTTCATGTTACTAGAAATTTCATCTGGTTAACCTTTAATAATCTGCTTATGAAAGCCAGCGATAAGGGGTGAAGCTTTCACGTAGCTTAATTTAATACCTCTTTATAGTTGCCTTTTAAATTGTTAGGTGTAGAAAAGCCTACCAACCAAGCCTATTTCCGTAATATTAAAATAGTATATGGGGTGCAATAGCGCACTTGTGCAATAAGTAGTACATTGCATTCAGTATTTCACTAACCCAACAATGCGACGTCTGTGAGTATTTATTTATTTTTTTTATCGAACTTGAAGCATTATTTCCTTATAGAAAACTGCCTAAAATTTAATAAACTTTTTATGGCATACTGTTTGTTAAAATTTTACTTTTTAATGTTTAAGTAAATTTTCTTTTTCTATTACTGTGGCAGAAAAATAATCGCATAAAATATTTGAAATTAATTTCACCGAAATTTATAGAAAAATTTTTGGTTATTTTTCCTTTGTCCATAAAGGTTTATCAGAATTTAAGAGTTGTTTTGACTGTATTCAAAAATATTTCAAGAAAGTATGAATAATCGCCCAAAATTTTCCGTAATTGCTTAGAAAATTAAAATTTTAAATTAGAGGTCTGCATGAGTGCACTCGAAAAGATCATCATATAAACTTCCGAATGCAATAAACTTCGAGTGCTTGAACTTCTAGAACGTTTTATTTTATATTTATTAGCAAGTGCACTTACTCACCTATCCTTCTTGGTGTTTCGATTTGTTTGATTCACTCACCTATCCTTCTTGGTGTTTTGATTTGTTTTGATTTGTTTGATTTTGTTTTGTGTTGATTTGATTTTTGGTTTTTGTGCACAAGGGCTCAATCGACTCGCAACGTGGCAAGTGGCTTGTTGGCGGATTCGAGTTCACTCATGCAGACCTCTATTTTAAATACCTACGCCGAATTAACAGTTGAAAGAGTAACTCTTCCACCACGCTAGGTGCTGGATGGCTTGACTGAACGTATCCACATTTGGCCACATTTACTTGAATAGCACCTTGTATAGCTTTTTGAAACTTATAATTCTATGGGAGGAGCCACGCCATCTCTTGAAAACGTTGCCATTTTATTTTCTGAAGCTAAACCAAACTATTTCTTTTATTTCTGTGAAATTTTTTTTTTCATAACGTTCCCAATTGTTTACTTCTATGGGAGGTGCCAAGCCCTATTTTTCGAAATTTATGAAATTTTTCTCCAGACCTTTTTCAAACCATTTCTAGCATAAGCGTGAACGACTTACCTCAAATAATTATTTCAGTATAACGTTTCAAAGTTTAAACTCCGTAGGTGCCACGCCTTTTCTACAAAATATTTTTAATTATTCTGGTGCTAGGCTGAAGCATTTTTAGTATTTTTTTGAAACTAAGTTTTATCACTTTAAATAATTTTCAGTACAGAGTTTCAAAGTATTGGGTACCCTAAAGCGTGCCAGAGTTCTTGCTCACAGCTTTTTTGAATCATTTCCAACTGTTTGTTTTAAAGTACTCTCACAGTATAGCTTTTTGCAAAGCTTACTTGTATAGGAAGTGCCACGCCCTTTTGCCAACTTTTGTTCCAAATTATTCCAAGTATTTATGAGAATATTACATCAAATAACTCTTTTAATATCACGTTTGACGGTAGGTGTGGCGGTAGGCGTGTCTGTGAACCGATTTGTGTCATTTACAATCCCAAGAACACTGTTTGAATATAGCATTGCCTGTTCACCGAATTTCATTCAAATATCTTACTTGATTTCTACAGACAGACGGAGAGACATGGCTAAATCAACTCAGATGGTAACTCTAATCAAGAATGTATATACTTTTATATACCTACCACGCCCCCTTCAGTGCGTTACAAACGGAATGACAAAGTTAATATACCCTGAGTGTTTCAGAATCGTTGCCATACATATGCTATGTATATATACAAAACTGACCTAGCCCACAAATCCTAATATAGATAGTAATTTCTGGATAGCAAGTATGATAGATTACATCTTACTCTCCAACCACAGGGTTCTTCTTTCAATTAAAGTACTTTCAAAAGTCTTACAATTTTTCTCATCAATATTTACTGAGCTAGCGCTTACTTTAAATTTGAGCTCCTATTAGAGTGGCTCTTTCTTTAGCTGGCTTGACTCCGAATTTGAATTTAATATCATAATTGGAACAATTAAAGCATTGAAATTCTTCAAATGCCGCATTTAAAGTGTTAAATACTATGAATGTGTGATATTACCCTAGATTTAGAAGATCAAAGCTTCATAAGATGTGCACATAATGCTTAAATATTTTTACTTTCACAATTTTTTAATAATTCATTTTTTTTTGTTATTTTCTGAGGCCACATTATTTTAATAAGGGGGTTGTGTTCATTTTATGAGTCTCAACTGGTGATAACTTGCAGACATTCAAATTGTTGCCCTGCTATGAAGTTTAGCTCAGAGGCAAGACAATTAATTGCCCATCAACATTTGAGATTTTTTTCTTTTTATTTTTATTTATTTTTATTTTATTGCAAAATGTAATTTTCGATGTAAGACCAAAATTACTGGCGTTGATTTAATTTTGAAAAATTAATTTATAACACGTGGTAAAATTAATTTCACTTGATTCATTCCATATCAATCATTCAATCATTGTTAATTGAATGATGAAAGTTACAATTTTTCCAAACATCACCCAGCATCACCAATAACATTTGGACCACCTAGCGTAAAGGGTCTTTTTATACTATAGCAATTTCACTATTTGCAGTGACCAACGAAACTTTTCAGAGAAAAAAAAATATTACTTTTTTGTCATCCTTTAGAAACCTCTGGACAATGTTCTTTAAGATATTGGTTAAACTAAGGATGCTCTGCTTCGTTCCTGGATTTATTTTTTTTTTTTTGCACTAATCAATTTCGAATTGAAAAGTATTGAAAATATTGATAAAATCAAAAAACATCGAAACAGTCGATTAACGCCGAATTGTGTTGAAAAACATAGAAAAACATCGAAAAAATAGAGTATAGTGGAATAGTATCGATAACTCGTTAAAATACGGAGATTACGCTGGTCAACACTTATCATTCCACAGAAACTCTGATAGCCAATACTGCTTTCGCCACCTACCCTCAGTAGTAATCTGCTGTAGTTTTGTTTCAGTTGGTCTCAGATTTCTTGAGATGTGTTGATAAGTATAACCAGTACTATAGCCCTTGAGTCCGCTGTAGAAAAGTCGAGTGCTTAAAAACATGATGAGATGTATGGCAAAGGTAGAGGTGCATTTTGATGAAATTAACTAACCCAATTGACCTTTCAAAGCTCTTCCCGATGCCCGAAAGTGCCCGAATTCTCCCCAATTTGGTCAGTGTAACTTCAACATACGATATCTCAAAGTTAAAAAAAGAAATCCGCCCAAATTCAAATGCTTTTTGAAGAGGAAGAGTTGTTCTTTTGGAAACTATTAATAGTTTTATAAAAGTAAATTGTCTTTCGATGTAACATAACCGCAAATATCTAAAAAAAAATTGTAATTTCCATGCTATTAGGCTAGAATGTCTCAAAAGAGACATCAGAGAGATTCTGACGTCGAATTCGAATTCAGCGCTTCAAAAACATTTGGAAATGTATGTTTTGGTTTTTGTGGCAGAGGTTTGGCCAAAATTTTCTCGGCCTGTGTTATCGAATAACCTCGAAAATGTCGGAGGGTTTCGTAAATCAACAAATTGGTCGCATAACACAGAAAATTTCTATAATTGTCAAAATATATCGAAAAGTGTGAAAAAAAAGCAAGAAGTAACGAATAAGTCGTAGATTATCGTGAAGGTCAAGAAATCACGATTACTTAGTATCAAAAAACAACAAAAGGGTTGATAAAACACGAAAATTGTCAAAGAACATTCAAAAAGTCGTGAAGAATTTTCAAACATCGAACAACTCTATTAAAGTCGAACACAGTATACGCCACTGGTCCTCATTGTACATACTTGTACACGTTCCACCCGAATTTTCTTCCGGCTGACCTGAGTTTAGGCACTAGAGTGGAAATCAGTCACAGCCAAAGTCAGTTGCAGTCGAAGTGAGTCTCGACCAAAAATAGTTGCCATCGAAGAAACAGAGAATTAAATTCAGGCCAGTCGACGTCAGTCAGAACCAATCTCGGTTTATTGTGAGTATTGTAAAATCAGCCACAGTTGGAGTCAAATTCGAAGTCTTTGAAAGTCAAAAGTCAGTAATGATCAGGCTTGCCAAGTGACCGCTTTTGACGCGGCCAGGCAGTTAATTGCATGCCACAGTTGTGGGCGGCATAAGAGGCCGTTAATATGAGGTAAAAGCCGTTAGTTGGGGGCAAAAGCCGTTAATTGGAGGTGAAAATATTTTTATATAAGAAAAAAAAAGAAAAAAAGGTCAAAAAATTTTGTCGTTAAAAATAATGTACTACCTTGTACAAATTATTTAATGTTGCTGACCAAAAAAATGTCTATTTTCAACTTGGCAGCCCTTGTAATTTTTATTGGATTCGTTGCGCAAATTAAACTTAAATGTTATTAGACTTCTCCTGACCAACTTAATAAATATTTCTTGTATCGATTTATTTGGATTTCATTATTTGAATGTTGCAACTTAATTACGTTTTTCTCATCATTGCATATTTCTTTAATTTTTTAGGACTCTGAAGCAAGACGGCTTAAACGAGGACATGTTTTAACGGAACTTCTAGAAACGGAGCGCATCTATGTCAGTGAAATGAGTTCATTACTTAAGGTAAGTCGTAAATATGTGAAAGAATAGAAAAAAACATCTATCTCTTCTGGTGCAAAGTTATGTCTTATAGCCAATATAAAGTGGAATAAGCAAATAATTTCGTTCACCAATGAATAAATAAAAAGTTCAGCAAAGTAATTGAGCTAAGGTTTGCTAGTCTTCATAATAAAGTTGCTCGCTTGCAGAGCCAAATCGTTGTGGTCATTAAGCATGAAACAACAGTAACCAACAAGAATCAAAGAATGGTCAGTGAACCACTTTGAGTACAATTTATTTTTTTATAAATAATAATTAATACAACGATAAGGAAGAGCGGAAAAAAGTGAAGAAAAAGCAATAAATTAGAATTTTCAAACAGTAATAATAATGTAGAGAAGCATATTCTAAGGCATGGAAGCTCAATCTTATTTATTCACTTTGAAGTTTTAAAATTTTGTAGTTTTTTTCTGAAATGGGCATAGGTTGCTGTTTAAAGGCGGCATTTTTTTTTTTGATTATTTTTCGCGGTTTTTAAATTATTCGGTTTTTTAATGTAGGGTACTCAAACAAACAATATGAGGGAATTTGTGTACAGAAGCTAATTTTTTTCAGTAAAGATTTTTTCAGGTTTTCGAGATATCCTAATTAGCAAAAGTCAGGTTTTGTTCTTATATTCAGGAGTATATTACAGCTTGAATTTATTTTACTCTTTAGAACTCTTTAAAGTATGTGACATTGTTACTCTTCCCCTTCGAAGCCTTAAAAATAATGTTAACGCCCACAAGAAATTTTATATCAAAAACTGAAATGGACTGAGGATATGCTTGAGTTGGGAAAGAAGATCCGATATTTTTCAAAATTTCAGTTCCAATGGCTATTAGAAGTTTTGTGTCCTTGTCATCTTAGAGTGCCTTACGAAGAGAAAGTACAATATATGGTTTTTCAAACTTCAAATTCCGATACTCTTCTTCAAATTTTCATCAACTTTTCCGAACAAAAGTGGAACCTGTAACATCTTCTTTAAGAATTACTGCTCTAGAGCATAAATAAACGAAAAAATGCAGCACAACGCAGCAGTTGCAGCAAAAAAAAACTTTTTTTATATGCAGTTGGCAACACTTGAATGCTTTCATTTGTAATCAGTGCATTAAACTTTGAAGCTAATGCCGCTGATAATTTTTCTTCCGCTTTAATTGGCGTTGGCTGGTTATGATTTTTTAAATGAATTTAAATAAAAAAATAGAAATAAAAATTAGAAACACCTAACAGCTCACTAGTAACCAACTTAAAGTCAGTGATTGCTAACAAGTGATAGGAAGTGCAACTTTCCAAAGGTTTGCGCTTAAGTGTAAAGAAAATTCCATCGTTGCCCAAAAATTAAATGTTGTTGGATTATTTCATAATCACGCGAAAATCTTTTCAAAACTTACGTTTCTGCATTAGTAGAAATTTCGGGAAAATGCGTTACGGTGGCTATGATCTACGCAAAGCTTCGCAGTCGAATAAAAGTTCTTCCTCCAATAGTTCATTTCGTTTGCGTAAAGTTCAAAATACCGCTAGCAATATCGTTGGTAAATTTAATCTCAAAATCAGTGATTCCATAAAACGTTTACAGCAGTTGCAACGTTCCAGTAACTGTGAGTCGCCATTATCCTTTGAAGGTTCACTCTTCGATCAGCATTCGGCAAATGGTTGCTTTCGCAGACGTAGCATCCGCTATAGTCCTGCTGATTTTCGTCCAAAATTTAATGTTGCCAACGATAATAAACTGAATGATTACGTTTTTGGCACAAATGCTTT
The DNA here is from genome assembly GCA_963680825.1 of Meiosimyza decipiens. Classification (NCBI taxonomy): domain Eukaryota; kingdom Metazoa; phylum Arthropoda; class Insecta; order Diptera; family Lauxaniidae; genus Meiosimyza; species Meiosimyza decipiens. The sequence goes on along the minus strand of OY804261.1, from coordinate 68,719,728 downwards.
TAATTTCTCCGCACGAAATATCCTTAATGGCAAATCAACTATCAAAATCTTGAACACCTTTCGTGAAATCGAACAAAGCGGTGATTCAGAAACGGAAGTTGCCTCTGCACGCAATAGTCTGCAGCGTTTAAAGGACGAACGTAAAACGATTTTCAAGGAATTAATTGAACTTTCGAGTTGTGATGAATCGCTGGAGTATCGTTTAGTTCAAGATTATTTGGAGTGTAATTCGTATTCGGAAATTGAAAATGATTCAGAATTCAAATGTTACTTGCAGCGTAAAAACTACACTGATATCATCGACTATCTAAATGAGGCTGAACCACAGAGTTTGACTTCTTTGTCCTCGTCGGCGGCGCGTGCCCAATCAGCGTTGAGTAAAAGTTCATTGAATAATAGAAAAGCGTTATCCACACCGAAAGTGTTGAATTTTTCACAATTGGATCCAGAACTTTGTAGTCATTTATGTCATACATGCCGTGCTAATGCTCATAAGGAACTTCCTTGGCATCCAAATGACTTGGATGCTGCGCACAAGTCACATAACCGAAGCAGTCCAAAACGAAAGACTAACATCTTTTCTAGCTCCTATCGGGAATTGCTCAAGTACTGCAGTGAATTCTTTGAGGAGAGTTTTAGCAGTGGTCGCTATAATTTGCCCAAGTTCACTTTTAGTCGCTTCAATGAACAAAAATATAAACGCGTGCTGAAACAGTTTGTCAAAGCCCAAGGTTATGATAATGTGCCTGATTATGTGGAAAATAAATTTGGACAATTTATAAGCTGTGAGCTAGCTGCATTTTGTTCCGTTGACAAAATGAGTACAAAACGTAGAACTACGGGAACGAAGTCAAATGTAAATTTTATTTAAGTGCAAAATACTTATTACCCAAATCAGGCAACTAAAGATATATCAATCGAAAGTGCCTACAATGTACTTGCTTTTATTTCTGATATGATTTTTATGTTAAATCCTAGATAGTCTGCAGAGGTGCCATACCAGATTACGTCTTGAATTTCGAAAAATTATATCTAAATAAATGCTTACATGCCTACGTATTTTATATTTCAAATTTTAAGTTTTTAAGAAAAACTGTTTGGCATGGGCTTTGATTCCAACTCAGTTAGAACAGAGTACTGAAATATTGTGAAAATGTTCAAATTCTATGAAAATTATTTGACTTAAAATCACGTGACATCACTAAGCCGATAAGATCATGTAATTTGGCACCCTTGGACTATTTATTGTGAGAATATGTAAATCCTTTGGTTTATCTAGGTAAACCTAAAACGATTGCCGCATTATAACCTAACATAACTCAAGTTATTGCTGCCAGAAGGCCCAACAGTTGAAGTAGTTACGACGGTGATGTGCTCGAAATTGTTTTAAAATACAAAAATTACTCGACGTTGCTATTTAAATTCAAAGTTCAATCAGAAACATCATTTACGTGTAGTTATTCCATTTAAAAAGTTTTTTCAAAATTTTAATCAGATATCTGCAATCTGCTTGTTTCTCATAGGAAATGTTTAATGCCAGGTTATAATAAAGACCATCTTAGTTAATCTTTCCCTTCCACTAAGTTAAGCTATTTTTAGTGTGTTATTGTGCTTTTTATTGAGTAATGGTACCTAGAGTTAATATTCCGATATTCCATATTTAGCATTTTTTTTAAAATTACTTTTCTAGATTGTTTTGCATTAATTTTCAATACTTTAAATAATGTTAACCAAATAGAAGATATTTCATTCATGCTAACATCATTGTTTGGAAAACAACATGTATTCCATATTTGGTTACTTTCGTATAAGATTGAAAATAGTTTCTTGATGTATTCACGATTCGCTATATTACCTTTTATGTAAATATAATACATTTCATATGTAGGTGAGTAGCAACTTTCCCAGATTGTTCTTCTGTAGATCATATTTACTAAAAAGGTTATAAGTCTAACGTCTTTACGACCTCAATATGGCTAGTGTGACATCACCTTTGCTTTCAGTTCAATATAAAAGTTTCGCTCTTTAGATTCTTACGGCATTGTTTCTCAAAATCTCTCCAACAGACCAGCGTTTGAAATAATGTTTATACAGCATTTTGTAGATATAGCAACTTTTGTGAGTGAAGAGTAGTTTAAGCCCGCCCTAACCCCTACATGGAATCAGTTCTATTATTTGTGGTCAGATTTATAAAAAGCTGAGTGAGTAACCTAAGTTGAGATAACCTTATAGGGTTGCCTGATTTGCTGTTGAAAAATGTAAAGAAGTTTCTGTTGTCGCCTATTTTGCTGAAGCGAAGCTTAATCACCTGCACCATGGCCTGATAAACAGAGTAATCCTTGTGCATTTTTTCATATATGTGGGAGCTTTGTTGACTTTTACCTTAAAACACTTGCACCAACTCACTTGTCTGTCTTGAAAACATGGAGCGGTTCTATTCAATTCAAGTGCCTATATTCAAGTAAAACTTATCAGTGGCCGTCCTGCATAGTCTTTCCTCCCAGCGGGAATTGAATTGCTCGAAATATGACACCTCTCTGAGAATAAACTTTGTTGTAAGGTTCAAAATGTTTCTCTTAATGAAAATGCGCAATTAGAGAATATTGATGCCAACCTTCCGAGTACTTGTGAGACTTAAATCCCGTTTTTAGTGCTTACCGCAGCAAGTACTTTGTATTTTATAGTACCTATAGTTAAGTAGATATTATGAGAACCAACTCCAAGAACTCTCCTGTAAAAACAATTTTTCCTCAAAATCTTAATTGAATTTCGTGGCATGAAATAAATATTTTTCATTTCTTTTTCAGGGTTACTGCGATCAGATGCAATCAGAAGAAATGATGCATCTAGTACCGGCCAGTTTGCAGGGTAAAGAAGACATACTTTTTGGTAATCTACATGAGCTATACACCTTTCATAATGAAGTTTTTCTAAAAGATTTAGAAAATTGCATTTCTACCACCGAATTGGTTGCATTATGTTTTGTACAGAGGGTAAATTATAAACAGCATAAATTTTTCATTTTTATTTTATTTAATAAACTTAATTTTCATCTAATTTTTAGCGCGATACATTCTATCGTCTTTATTCGTTCTACTGTCAAAATATACCACGTTCGGAACGTTTACGAGAAACACTTGTGGACACGCATCTGTTTCTGCAGGAGTGTCAGAAGCGTTTAGGTCACAAATTGCCATTGGCCGCATACCTGTTGAAACCAGTACAACGCATTACAAAATATCAACTGCTGCTAAAGGATCTACTGCGTTTTAGCGATAGTGGCAGTTGTACAAAGGAATTACAAAAGGCACTAGACTGCATGTTAATCGTATTAAAATGTGTAAATGATTCTATGCATCAAGTAGCGATCACTGGTTTTCCGGTAAGTGAAATGTATTTTGATATACTATGCTGATATATCGATGCTTTTCGGTTTTTCGATAGTTTTATTCCTTTTTGATAGTCGATACCTTACTTTTTTAGATAGCTTATTGATATTATTTTGATAACTTACCAGATCAACTTCTTTTTTTTGAAAATGTGTGAAAAGATTTTATCTGATATATCAAATATTTTTTATCATTTTAATAACAAAATCACATCATGTTATTTTTTTACATCTTTACAGAGTGATCTCTCACAACAAGGTGAACTATTGCTGCAAGACTCATTTCAGGTGTGGACCGAGGCTAAAAAAGAAATACGTATGCGCATAAAACCACAACAGCGACATATATTCCTTTATCAAAAATCCATGCTATTTTGTAAGCAAACCTCCAAGACGGGACATAATAAGAGCACGTACCAGTTTAAACACTACTTGAAGGTAAGCGTTTGAATGTACGCAATCATATCCTGGAAATATTGTACATTGATTTTCCATTTTTTTACGCAGATGTCACAAATCGGTCTCACCGAATCAGTGCGTGGTGATGTCAAACGCTTTGAAGTCTGGCTACAAGGACGTCAGGAGGTGCACACAATACAAGCACCCACTATAGAAATTAAAAATAAATGGGTTGCTGAAATCAAGCGTGTGCTGCTCAATCAACTTGAAGAATTAAAAGGTGAAAAGATCAAACAATATGGTCTTAGTCATCGTGGTCTACGACAAACCACTTCTTGGGATACACCCAATATACTGCTGAGTACACCGCATCGTACTATCAGCTGTGATGGCTCATCAGAATCATCAAATCGCAATTCAAATTGTAGCAGTAGTGGTGATGACAATTGTCCAACGCCGGGTGCTTGTTCAAGTGTTATTTCTGCAGATAAGGATGTTGCACCAGATGCATGCGGTTGGAGCTCTGATTACTCGAATAGTGAAGATGAAATGTCCATGATTGAGGATAATAGCACACCGGTAAGTGAGAATTTGTTTGTTGTATGCGTGTGATATGTCGTAGTAGAGAATTGAAAGAGAGACAATTACATAGAAATTTTTAAGGTATTAAACAAAAACTATAATTCTTTAATTTTGAATTTATCGTATTATGTAGATTATTTTCTTTTGGTTTTGGATTGTTTCTTTTTTCTTTATTTAATTATAAAGTTTAATATTTTTTGGAAAATGGCATTTTTTTAGAAATGACTGATTTTTATGTACATATCTTCCATACTTTGTCCAGTCTAAAATTTTTCTAATTTTTGAAAAAATTAAATTAAAAAATTTGTTGTCAGCAGCTAGACTGACTGTATGTCCCGGTTTGATACCACCAGCCAAAAAAGAAAAGCTCTTTAAGCATAGTACTGATAAATTAGGAAACATAAAGAAAAAAATCAGCGAATGACCCAAACTTTAAACACTCACTATGGCAAGGCTATGGTAGCTAATCAGTGCAGTGCTTGAAAAAAATTGATAAAAATGGGATAGCTTTCCACGCCTTTATCTCAGATTTTGGTAAATCGATCTCGAAGTTTGATAAATTTAGGGCACTCTGCTCGATGAGTACTTTTATTTGATAAATCATTTACTGCTGTAGTTATGGCCACTTGGTTGTTATGTAACGTCTAGGTGGAGAGGGGGGCGACGTGGGTCAAAAATCTTCAAAAATTTCGTTGCGTAATATTTGAACGCCCCCTAATTTGAACGCCCCTAAGCTAATGGACCAATTTTGATGGATGGTTTTCAGAATGTGAAAGTGAGGACCGTTCTTTAGCACACAAAACTGTTTCCAGTCAAAACAAACGAATTTTTAAAAAAACACTTTTCCTGCTCCGCGTTTTGGAAGGTATAGGGCAACATGCCATGCCATGATTTTTATTTTTGGAATCTATGACAAAAATTAGCTCATTTTATTTCCTTTTCTTATTACCAAAAAGAATTATTTGTTTTGAAACGTAATTTGTCTTGACGGGATGCTTTATATTTATTATTCCCTAAAACCATTAAAAATCAGTTTATTCGGAATATGCCAATGAATTTGTTTATTTTTTTTTTAATTTTACTGAAATTCCAACTGTTTCTAAATTAATGATCATTTATTAATTTGTTGTTAAATTCTTATTTGCTTTTTATGTTTTTTTTACATTTTCTTCATTTTTTCTTCAACTTTTAGTTTATCACTTTATATGTTTTATATTATGTGTCTTATTTGACTTTTTGGGTTCTCTTCTTTTTTACTTTCATGCACAAAACACAAATATCTTAAAAAAAAAAACAAAAACTTTACAAAAAAAAACCTGTTAACTGCAAACTACAAACTTCAAAACTACAAATTTCGTTTGCAACAAAATAAAAACACAAAAACAAAAATGGTGTAATGTATCATTATTTGTCATCGCACTCTCATATTTCCGGATACAATCAATAACGTACGGTACCTACTGTAAAACACAACAATATCAATGTTAGAAATTTTTAAATTTTTTGGCACAATGGGCCAACAGTCACGATGGCGGCTCCTATCCGCGTAACAGCAAATCCAATTCGAAATTTTATGTTTCGGTTGAGCATTAATATCGTAGGTACTATATAGTGCCCCAGCTCAGAATACATGGCATAGATATACATAACTCTATTACTTATACTTAGCTTAGCAACAATGCAAGTACAAATAATTAACCAGTGTTTTTAAAATTTTATTTTATTATACTTTTCTTAACAGTATTTATTGTCGGCCATAGTTATAGTAAATAGTTGTGTTTTCATTGATATTTGTAAAAAGTGTAAATATTTTAAAATTTAGTTTTATAAAATAAAAATAAATTTAAAAATAAATAAGATCACAACCGAAACAAAAATTTCGTAAAACTAAATTAAAACAAAATTGACAACAATAATTACAACAAAAAAAAAACATAAAAATATAAAAAAAACATAAAAATATAAAAAAAAATATATACATATATATATATATTACATTACACTTCACACCATTTTAGTAACAAAAACAGGGAGAGTTCTATTATTTTCTGCTATCAAACTGTCAGCCGTGAGTAGTCCGAAAAACTCCCGACCCAATTATGTCAACTGTAGAGATTTCGCAAAATTTATTGTTACTTCTCAATATAGTCCTCTTTTATCTCTTTACACTTCACTTTTCTAAACGTTGCTTAGCAGCATCCACACCTTCCTTGTAGTGTGATTTGTCCTCATTATTGGAAAATCTTTTATAACCGTGACATTTTTCAAGTTTAGAAAGAGAAAATAATCCGACAAAGTTAATCCCAGTGCATCACAAGAAATTGACGCCATAACCGATCCAAAGAATAGAACTATCTTCGCCTCCTTTTGAGCCGATTCTTCCAGCCCAATCCATTATTTTGACGGAACCATTGTTACAAATTGATGCAAAAACTCGACACCCAATATTATCATATCTAAATTTTCGATTTCGAGAGCGGAAACAATTCTTTCCAGCAAATTTTCAGAACTGGGCAGTCTCTAAAATAAATGTTGCATCCATCGATCTACCTCGCCCCGTAAAACTATATTTCTATCCAAAAGTAATGAGTTAGTGTAGCAGGATATCTCTGATTGAGAATTGCCTATAACTTTGTTGTTTGTAGCGATTGAAAATATTTTTTCCAGAAGAATATTTTTCAAAGTATATTGACTATAGTACTTACTATCGCAGAAGCTACAAAAGTTAGTTACATTTTAATTTGTTTATTAAATTTGTGGATTTGTAATCCTCAATAGAAAGCAACGTTTAATGAAATCATTGACCGATATATTCGGACAAATTTTACAATGTCGTCTTGGATCTTTTGACCTTTGACCTTTTTTTCGTAGTGTTTTTTTTTCAATTTCCATGTATACATAAAGTAGTTTTCTGCGAAATTATATTATTTTCAACGAATACTTTAAAGGCTTACCTAAGCATTTGAATCAAGCGCCGAGAAGGACTACTCAACTCAGGAAACAAGCATGACGCATCAAAGATCCTTATAGTCTCAAACATAGGATCAAACATGTCACATTTTCGAAAGTTGAATTATGTTTCATTCGCCAATATTAATGCTGAACTTAATAAATATTTTCATCTACTGGCGCATGTTGGAAATATGACCTCACGCTTAAAAAAATAAAAATAAGTGATCGGGTATCAAAGCTAACTCCATAATTCTTTCAATCTCCTCATTAAATAATAGGCCACTGTAGTCCCGCAGGAGCTTCCCACGGTTCTGTCCTGTCTCAAACCTTCTTTTGGCTTTAAACGATGGCCTGTAAGCGGGGACGCACCTTTTAAAAGCCCCCAAGCTCTACAAATGTTCTTAGAATAAGGCGTTATAAGAATGACACTGTAGGTCTATTCCTACTCTTTTTGGACTTAATTCTAAAAAACTGTCAAATACAAGAGAGTATGAAAATTATGCTCTGAGAAAGAGAAAAAATGCAAAAAGTAGAGGAATATCCAAACCTTTTTTTTTTTAATCCGAGAATAATAGTCAAAAAATTTTTAACATATGTAGTCTAAAAATCATTTGTGTTTTACATTTTGCTTGTGTCATGCCCACTTGTTCATATTTGCCCAATTTATCTAATGTGTCCCGCAAATTACACTTCGACTGTGTATGCATTTTGTGACTTCTCGTTTGAAACATTCAAGAGACAGCGGTTTTTGCTGTCTGTTGGCTGAGATGATATCGCACTTTCAAAGCTCACCAAATTTACTCAAACTGTAGGTCACATTTTTAATCTTTGAACACTTAATTGAGCACAATAACAGAAATGTATACTGTTTTCATAGTAAAATATACAATTTACACTTAAAACAAAACAGCTGCAAATTTGCAATTTTGTTTGTTGTCTTTTCCCAAAAAGCCCTTACAATCTGTTGTTTGCTGTGTGTGTGTTGTGGTAATATATAATTTTGTTAAATAAAAACATTTTAATATTTCTATTAACTTTTTTTTTTGTTTCTGTTATTATTGTTGTCATTGCCATTGATGTTGTTATTTTGTATCGAAAATCAGTTTTTTCGCTACGATTCGTAATCGTAACCGTATCATCATTATCACAATATCCGTAATCATCGTCGTTGATGCGTCATTGTTTATTATCGTTATCGTACTTTTCGAACTCGAAATCGTAATATCATATACCGTAAAATGTTAAATGTGGAGCAGTCAATCAATATAATTTTAATAAGTAAGTTAATGAAATGACATATTGTCAATACAATGTATTTAACGCGTTAGATACACATGTACATACTAATAATATTAACCTAGAATTATGTACTAAAAATAAATAAATTTTGTTAAAATTGGTAGAAGCTTTAACAATAACGCCCAATGCTAATCAACCAACAACTAATCACTTAAACATCAAACTAACAATATTAGTACACGCTATTTTGTCTAGTACTATCTACTATATTAATATGTTATACCATGTTTCAAAAAGAACAACACGCGTAGTTTTAAAAGTCTGTTTGCTAATACACATTTTTCGTGAATGTTTTGAATTTATTTTACTTTATTTGTGCAGTAAAAACATGACAATTTGAAATAGAAAACATAGAAAGCACTTTTTTTAAGTTTTTTCTAATATTGTCAAACTCAATATTCAAAGCCGGTCCAACCCATACTTACACAGATATGTATATTAATCGAGATGGGCGGTCGCTCATGGCAAAAAATACAAACTCAGAAAAGTACTACTCATGTTTTCCTTTAATATGAAACATGTTTCAAGGTTTTAAGAAAATGTTTTTTTTTTTGTATGTAAAGAAAACTTCTAAGAAAATAATCGATCATAATCTAATATTTATTTACTAGGATTTTTTTGACGTTTTTTCTTTTAGTTTTAATGTGAACTATAGTATTTTGAGCGATTTCATCTACTTTTACTTATGAAAAATCCCTAAATTTAATTGTAATTTAGTATTTCATTTGATATGCCCTTTAAATGTTATATCCCAACGGGAAACGAAAGTGCGTTCAAAGCGCATCGGGAAGCACAATCTGCTTCCAATGCGCTTTTCACTGCTTATCTTTTTTAACAAACTATGTCGATGCACATCTTTCTGAGCACATGAAATGTGCTTCCATGAATGCTAAGTAGAAGCATATTAAATACGCTTCCTCGGATGTTAAGTAGAAACACATCCAAAAAAAAACACAATAATTTTTTATTTGTCTCCGATCAGACTCGAACGTAGGGCTCCTGCGTTATGCGAATATTCTTAGATGCGCACATCTTAACCAACTGACCTACTCTTATTATTAATATAACGGATATTAAAACTACAATATTTAAATTTTGAGTTTTTGATTTCTATTGTTGTCACTTGATAGTACATATAACATAATATGCCTACATTTATTAACTCTAAATATAATAACAGGGTTAGCTGATGTCGTTGCGCATGTAACACCAGAGAATGCCTATGTTCAAATGCCAGTGGATGCGGAATGAACGTTTTTTTTTTTTTGTAAATTGAATATAATTTTGAATTAAATGCTTCCGAAGAAGCACATCTGAAGTGCTTCCTTTGGAAGCTGCTTCCAGTTTTCCCGCTGGGATGTTAAAAAGAAAATATTGTGCTTTATTGGATGATTCGTTAACGTCATTTAGAATATCAAAATTATTTGTATAAATTTTCCGATAAAATCAAAGCTTAAAAACGAGTAAAATAAACACAATTTAAGCTCTTTATTAAGAACTTCTTGCAATTATATTATTACTGCACTTTCATGAGAAACAAACACGCACAATACACACCTCATGCTCACATGCATCCCTCCCTAAACACGCATTTGTATGTTAATTTGAGTTTTTGAATGAGTTTTATTTTTAATTTTCTATAGTAAAAATTCAATTCTAATGGCAGCCAAAAAATCTACACTACTGCGTACGCTACACGTCTAAAGCTAAAAGTAAAATAAAATCAATGAATTTCGTAAATGCTTGCATATCCTAACATAATTTTCTATATCAATTACAAATCCTATGTAAAAAATTGTACAAAAATGTTTTGCTTTCTCTTCAACTAATTGCTAACATATTCTAGGGAAGTAAATTTATAGCCCTAGCTGACTATGTTGCTATGGGCCATTCAGAAGTGTCAATGCGTGAAGGTGATACTGTTGAATTGCTTAAAGTTGGATGTGCTGGCTGGTGGTTTGTTCGAGTTTTAGGTAACTTTAATAATAAAAAAAATGTATATGGAGTATTTTGGCTGAAATTTGTATTTAAAGAACTCTAACCACTTAAAAGTTTCTTGAAATTTTAATGTGGCATTGTACAAAAAAAAAACTCATTACATGTTTTATGTTGACATTTTTATCCATTTTACGGTATGATCAATTTTAAAGTTTTGCAAAACATCCAAATTTGCAAACGCTATTTAGCTCAATTAGACTTTCAGAAAGTGTTATTCTTTTATTAAATTAAAATTAAAAATAGCTTACACTGATAAAAATATCTACCATGTTTTTTTTCACTACTTTCCAATAACCGCATGCGAAGGACGATTTTTGCCAGGTTTTTAAAATTTAGAACTAAACGTATTCACCACATAAGGAAATTAACTTCAATATCTATATTATGTATGGGGTGTCCCATTAAAAGTGCACTTTTCTATTTAAAAATAAAAACACTTATTTTTAGAACGAGTAATGATATTTTCATTGCATTGTAAAGTAGGCATATTCCGATTAAGTATGGAATAAAATATCCGGGAAATGGCCACAGCGACTCTGTTGACAGGCCAAATGACAAGTGAAATTGAAGTTGATTCGATGCCAAATTGATGTTTTCGGGTTTTCGGCGACACTCTCGTTTACAGCAGCAATGTTTTCAAGAGACCGACCACCACATCGACACAAAGGAGACTTACTGTCCATAATCGACCCAGTTTATTCAACCACTTTTTTAATTGTTGACACAATAGATTTACTTTCTTCCGGCAATTTTTCGAGCACTCTCAGCGTAACTTTCCTCATTTTTATAATGGGTTTTCACAATGATAACGCGTTGTTCTTTTGTGTAACGCTCCGTTTTCAATAATCGGAACAATCACAAGTTGCCATTTGCTTCAAAACAAAATTATACAAAATTCAAAAAGTTCACTCTTCTATACCTGCTTTAAAATGTACTTTTCAGTACTTCAATTAATGATATAAAGCTCTATGTCAGAGGCCCCACAAATATGAAATGTATTTGAGAGCACATAAATAGTTACATAGAAACCTATACTAAAAATTATGCTAAACAAGCTATACTGCTTAAATTTCTAAGCATCACCAAATAAAAACTATATTCCTTTGAGCAGTGGAATACTCATTTGGAATGATCTATATTGGTCTTTATATTATAAAACAAAATTATGTAAAAAATTTAGCATAAATAGCTCTATTGTTTAGTTCAATGTGAGAAAAGGGCTCCAGCTTAGTTGTTTTGAAACACACTTTAACCTTTGATGCGACCCGAGAACGATTTTGAAGTATTATTTGTTCGATGAGCTTATAGTTCTTTACAAAAAGTATTTGAACCGAGATAGATAAAATATATACGGAATCGTAGTTTTTTTCAGTATTGGCTCATTTTCGAAACGCAATTCTGAAGATTATTGACTCGTTTGCATGTCATACTTTTAAGCCCATGTCACGTCGTCAGTTATTATGCGTTTCATAAATTCGGGGTCCGTAAAAGACATGCAAATAAGCCAACAGTCTTCAGAATGGTGCCACAAAAACGAACAGAAATCCAAAAATTGATCGGATAAAAATGATAATAATAAAATCATCAAAAGAAAATCGCAAGAGATCGGTCAAGATTTAAAAATCACAAATTTCACCCGAAATACCCAATATGTAACATGATATATTATGCATAAGATCTATTTTAACATTGCTATTTTCACCGCTTTTTTACTAATATATATTCTATATGTATAAGGTTCTTGATAAAATCTTTACGTCTTTAATGTTTCGGAATCTGTAAATTGTTAATTCAAGATTGGAAAAGTTTGTAATTTAAGAAGATGTTTATGAAAACATGTTTAAAGCCAAATTACAAATTTGAACTTGGTCTTTATTTTCAAAATCTAATCATTGCATTGAATGACTGATCGGTGTTCAAAGTTAAAGCACCACAAGATAACAACATATACATCATTCCTTCTTCACAACAAAAAAGAGTGTGTGAAGTTTCTCAATAAAAAAAGATAGCAGACACAGACTGAGGTTATGCACCAGCATTTTAACAAAGAACAATTTGGACAGCAAAATAGAACAGACTGAAAATATTTCGAAAACTAAATTTGATATTACTAAAACTGCGTGGATTGAGAAGTTCGTGGGGTGACAGTACAAATAAATGAAAAAATTATTTCAAATTGATCAAAGCAAAAATAGTTCCAACCCAAGGTTCCCTTATTAATAACTCATATAAAAGCTTATGCCTTCTTCAATAACTCTCATACATATAATATAAAGATCTTGTTACAACATTAAGTTTTGTGGGGTTTTAGGTCAGTTTTTGTAGCACATCATTTATGATTTTACCATATATCATTTAAGTAGCCATATAAAAAAACATGTTTTTTTCTTTTATCTTTTTTCATTAGATCATAATGCAGAAGGTTGGGCACCAGCGGCATATTTGGAATCGTTCAATAGAAAATCTTCTAGAAGCTCAAGTCGGAATCAAGAGAGAGTAATTCTTCCAAAACTAATAGAATAAATAAAAATACACATACCAAATTAAATGCAACTTACCATACAGAAATTATATAAAACACAACTCCTTTGTTTCTTCAGCCATTCGCCTTTAAAAGAGAAGCTTAAAGTTTTGTGTCAGAATACTCAAAAAAAAAAAACAAAAAACAAATACAAAAGAATATATTGTACACAAAATAATTGCAAAAACTTCTTTCGCATGGGAACATTAAAAATGATCGAGTGAAAAACAAAATACTTTTATCACCACTTTGCTTAGCAGTACTAAATATTTGTACTAAAAATACTATTTGTACTACTACACACTTTTGGCATGCTAGCTCGGAAACTAACTTTTTATGAAATCTCTTTAAAATTCTATTGAAACTCTACTCTTTGCTATGAATTATACAAAAAATATAAGAAAAATTACATAAAACTTTAAAACTTACTACATCATTTACTACATACAATCAATCATGTTAATATTTAAGCATTCGTAAAAATAATTATGTATTGCTTACAACAAAATTTAAGCAATACTTTGTTATATCTAATCTGTAGTTATTGTATAAATATTTCGCCCAATTTTGTAGTTTTAGTTTTAAGCTTTAAGTCGTTAAATTTCTATACTTTGTACAAAAATATAAATTTAGTGTTCAGCATCACATAAACAGCATCGATGTAAAATTAAGTTTATTTAAGTGTAGATTTACACAAGGTCCTTTTTCAAAGTCCCCCTGGGGTGAAGCTGTACTATTTGATGTTCTTTCTTGTAAAATTATTTGCCTTTTTGCAGTTTGTTTTAATTTCCACAAACGGCTAAATGTGGCACAATATCTAAATAAAACTAAGCAATTATTTATAAAATTAGTGAATTGAATTTATCTATATTTATTATGTGCATAATTAACTTATTGATTTAAACAAATCAAGTAATGTAATTTTTTTAGTTTTAAGCTTTAAAGTATTGAAATAAATAAAGATGTTAACATGTATGGAGCTTAAAAACTTGTGGTTTTTATTAAGATCTACTAAGGATGTTATCTTTGGTCTTGTCAAAAATTATACCTAAATAGCCAGGGTTGTCAAGAAGGCGGTTTTGACGCGGCCAAACCTCTAATCTCATGTCTAAGCCGAGGGCCCTGTAGAAATTGACAAATTTCGGAAACAGCCGCATTAATTGGAAGATATTTTTTGTTATATGCACTTAATTTTTTTTTAAAGAGCAAAAAATATGCAGTAAAGGTGTTAACTTCACACACCCTACACTGCTTTGAAAGTACTTTAAACGTTTATAAATATTTTGGGCTATGGCACGCCCTTCGACGAGTTTTTCCAGTATACTGACGCAGCTTGTATTGACTGCTTTCAGTGGTATCATCGATAATATTTTTATGAAAATCGTATATGCCAATCTTAAGTTATAGGAAATCAAAAATTTCAATTGTTGAAAAGTGTACGACCGCTTTAAGCACAATTCAAGTTGTATATGAGCTGTATCTGTGGGTTGTGCCCCGCCCCTCTTAAAACCTTTACAAATTTAAAGCATTGCCCAATCTTAATTTTATTCGTATGTTCACCAAATCACCAAGTTTCATCAAAAACACAGCAACTTTTTCAAAATGTGCTGTGGTATATTTGCATAGACTATGGGCGGTAGGCGTGTCCGTGAATTGATTTCGTCTATTTTTATATGCTAGCAGCTTGTAGCAAGGTGTGACCTGTGTGCCAAATTTCATTGCATTAGCTTGCTTAGTTTTCCCGTACAAGTGATTTCAACAGACAGTTAGACACACAGACAGACACACAGGCAGACAGAAGGACATAGCTATATGGACTCAGATGGTGACGCTGATCAAGAATATATACATTTTTCTATACCTGCCATGATCCCTTCTATGTGTTACAAACGGAATGACAAAGTGAATATAACCTTTGTGCAGGGTATGAAAAAGGTCATAACTTTTTTATATTAACTATTTCAATATTGCTAATCAAAAGAAAGGTCAAAATTGAACAAAATGAGCGAGGTGTACGTGCTCCACAAAATATTCCACATAATATAATTGATATATTGGCAAAAGAATCATTGTTTTGGTCATAGCACATCACATCAACAATTTTTTCAAACTTTAATAAAACAATGTTATTCTTCTCTTTAATACAAAAAGAATGACACCTCAGTTGCTAAAATCGGTTCCGTAGTTTAGGAGCTGTGGTCCCTTCTTTACCAACATCATTTATGTGCGCTGCAGCGAGCGAATCTCGGCCGCACGAGAAAATTCAATATGTAAAATTTTACAAAACACCAGGCGACCATGAACCAGCAGCAAGTAACGGTGGCTTTTTAATTTACTTAAAAACGCTATTGCTCGGCTATTACTGAACCGATTTTAACAAATGTGATGTCGTTGTTTTCGTTATATAATCTAGTTTTTTGTTTTAAAATAAATAGTACCATTTATTGCACACAGAGGGCGCTGCAGTCAAAACAGTTTTTTAAATGCCTATAATTTGATAACGAGTAAACCAATTTTAATGAAATTCGACAGCTTAAGTTTGTGGGACATATTATATCATATGAAAGTGTGAAAAACAACAGGAGCCCATAAGCCAGCAGCAAGTAACGGTGGCTTTTTAATTTACTTAAAAACGCTATTGCTCGGCTATTACTGAACCGATTTTAAGAAATGAGGTTTCGTTGTTTTCGTTAGGTAATCTAGTTTTTTTTTAATAAAAAAATAGTTACATTAATTGCACACAGAGGGCGCTGTAGTCAAAATAGATTTTTAAATGCCTTTAACTTCATAACGACTAAGCCCATTCTAATGAAATTCGACAAGCTATGATTGTGTGACGTATTTTATCATATAAAAGTGTGGAAAACACCAGGCAATCAATAACCAGTGGAAAGTAACACGAATTGGTTGTTCTTCTTTAAAATGATATTACGCAACTATTACTGAACGTATTTTAATAAATGCGGTGTCATGTTTTGCGTTAAGTTTTCTGGTTTTTGGGATTGAAAAATAGTTTAATAATTTGTACATAGTCAAAATATATAGACATGAACCTTGTACGAATTAAAAAATTTCGGAAAAAGCCATTAATTGGAGGATTTTTGCTATGTGTAGATATTTTTTAAATTTGGTGACTAAAAAGACTAAAAGAAATCCAGTTTTTTATATAAATTATTTTAATATTGGCAACCTAAAAAAAAAGGTCAACTTTTTCCAAAAAAAATTTAACTTTTTACCATTTTGAGGAAAAATTATTTCATTTTGGAAAGTCCTGTAATTCGTAAGTTTCAATTTGACAGCCCTTTAAACTGCGTTAGGGTAAGATACCATACATGTATGTAAATCGAGTAGAGTTCTTATCCATTGATGACATTTTCTATATCAATAATGATTTTAATTAATAATTCGGAGCGAATTTCGATGACCGATCCTTCAAAATGATATAACGTCTGACAATTCGAAAAGAAATAGATATCATACTTGCTTAACCAAAAATTAACTATAAATTAAATACAAACAAATACAAAGCAAACTTATCACAGAAAGGGCTCGAAGCCGCTGATGAAACCTTGGCTCTAAAGTATTAATCGAAAGATCTTTTTGATGCATTACAAATTTTTTTTCTTATAATTTCTAACGTTCTCTGATATATACAACATTGAAAATAAAAAACTACTAGCAACAGCCTTTCAGAAAATTTTTAGACATCTTTTGGCTTCTTCAAAATTTTCCGACACGTTCAAAGTTTTTCGACATATTCAAAATTTCTTATCCTTATTGAGTTTTTCAAAATTTATCGACTTTTTCAACATTTTTTGGCTTAAATAGATGTGAACGATATTTTTCGATAGTATCCGACATTTTGACATTGGTTGATAATATTCAACCAAGCAAGCTCTTGCACTCACCGATACTTTTGCAAATTATCGAAGAAATTGAGAAAAAAGTACACTCTACCTGCATAAGATACATTTCCACTATAAATATCGTCAATGGATGAAAATCTTCATTAAAATTATCAGGAAAGTTAACACATTTTGAATTTTGCTTAACACTTTCAGATGTAATTTCAGTAATTTCTTAATTTTTACTGGATAGGTTGCTTCGATTTTCAAATCTGTGTAAATACCATTCTCAATAGCATATGAACTTCGTTTTTGTCCAGGCTTGTTCATTACACTATTGTTTTAAAACTTTTACCTTACATCTCAAATTGAACTTTGATATATTTACTAAAACTGGGTCGGGGGCGAGTGAGTGCAGATCATTCCAGGTTTCTAACTTGTAGAGAGATCCTGCACTTGTTGAATTGTTTTCCCCATCATTTATAAATATCCGGAAGCAGGTATTTAAGTGAGGATATTTCGATATCTTTTTTTTTTACTCACCAACAATTTCAATCTATTAGGCGTTCTCCCGGAGAGTAAAAGTTGAAGAGCATATGGAGTAGCTTTAGTCGCAGCGGTGATGATTGAAACCCTATATACTAAAGTTAATCTCCGCTTTCTAAACAAACACTTGTAAGAAGATGACCACCAGAAAATGTTTTTGTTTTGTATATTTTGTTCTATGTAATTTCCTATTTCATGCTCATTTTGTTTGAAGATCGTTTTATCGAAGCTGACGTCGAAAAATACCGACCTCGAAACGCAAAAGTTCTTTAGGTATGTATGTATATATTGACATAAATTTTTTTGGATTAGAAGAACACATTTCTTATTAAACCCAAATATAGACAAACAAGTAGTACGTGTTAGTAATTAGTATTTTAATTTCCCAAAACTTTTTGCTTTTTATAAGGTTTATAAGGTTAATATATTTAATTAACAATCAACATTATAATGACTTGAAAAACAAAGAGTAAAATGGTAGCAAATATATACATAAGTGCTGCTTTCTCACAAACGCCCACACACGTTTTTCTTATTTAATTTCAGAAGAACTTAAGTTTACTTGACCATTTTAAACTTGTTTTTTTAATTGAAAATATTTTTTTATTGTTTAAATAGTTTATTTAATATACAGTGTTTAATTTAATAATTAAAAAATATATTTTGACTTGCAGTGATTAAAGGTATGTATAAATTTGGAGCAATAACTAACACGTGACATGATTATAATGTTGCGATACACCTTCACTTTGTTTTTTATTTATTTTAAATCACTTTCTCTGTACATTTCAAAGTTAAATATCGCGGATAATGAAATTCATACAAAAGAAAAATAAAGGTAGATAAGTAAGCAACCACAGAAAAGGGAACAAAAATTAAGCAAGACTAATTTAAAAGAAAAATACTTTCAACGAAAATTACATACAATCTTTAAGAAAAAAGCAAGTTGTTTTCTTAATAAACTTAAAAGGTAGAAGTTTTTGACGACCATGGAATGTTGTTGATGCGATTTTAATTTACATAATGTTTTCAAAGTTAATGAAAAATATATTGTTTTTATATTTGTTTTTGTGCATCAATAACAAGAACAAAAATTATTTTACTTTTAATACAAATATATGAATTTACTTGTTTGCCCTTTTCCAGGAAAGTCAAACAAAATACCAGAATACATTGTTGGTCAAATTTTGAACGATCGCCTTGAATTTAAACTAATTTGGTTACAAAAAAAAAAAACAACAATTGCTGACATAAATGTAGATGTTTTTGGTGGTTGTCTCAATATTTTACTATCGTTAAAGCGACTGCTTCTTAGCGAGCATTTGTTCACATTTAATTGGCAGTTACTCGGCTGTTGACATAAAATTGTTGTGCAGACAGCAACAGCGTCAGGACATAGATACAGGCAGCGATCCAGCAGTTGTAGGCATTCTGAAATTGAAAAAATAAGTCCGAATTCAACATACTACACATTGAAATATAACAAGAGGTGAGAGTTCTTAATAAAGCCGCGAATAGTTTTCATTAAAGATGTATGGTATAAAAGAGAAAATATAATTGTTTGTTCTCAGGAGTCTTAATGATATTGAACCCTAGGAGCAGAATTTGTAACCCTGATTTTCTTATGAAACTTTTTGGTTTCTTCAGCGGTATTATTGTGTTAAGTATCCAAAGTTATTTCATTTTTTTGCAATGAAAACTTGGTCTCTCTCTTTGATTATTTTTATACATTTCCTGGTTTTAATTTTTGTGATTTTTTATTATTTTGATTTTTATTTTTATTATTTTATTTTTACTTAAATTCACATTTGAACAAAAAAAAAGTTATTTCGGGAAAGTCTAAAGGGTGATTTCTTTCAAATCAATACTTTTATGAGATCATCAAGCTAATTCTGAACAATTTAAAAATTCCAATATTACCAAAAGTTTCAATGCTTATATAGTGTCCCTAATAAGTTGCACGGAGCTGTATGTATGGATGTGTTCATATTACACATGAATATAGAGAACATGAAGTGATTTTAAATATTTAATGTTTCTTTTCCTAGCGAATTATGAGCCAAATAAAACGTCTAAGAACCTACTTTTTTAATTTATTTCATAATATTAGAAGAACTGTAGCATATCACTGATTGTGAAGAAAGTTTTTGCTTACCATTATAACAACATAATCACCAACTGAATTGATTTCAGGGTTGACCCTGGATGTATCATGTATAACCATGTTTTATAGTTGTAATAGAAAAATAAATACATCTACTGATATAGGAATTGGGATAATGTATTCAGTCGCTGTATAAAATTTAAAACATAAATTTTGCTGACTAGTGTAATATTTGAAGCTTCTTCAAATTTTTACTCTTTTGAAGGTGATAAGTAAAAATTTACATTTAAAGCGTACAAAAGCAAATAAAAATAAATAATAGTCGTAAGACGCGACATTACGACAATTCCAATATTTATTCGTCTGTATGTGTCAGTTGCAGAGCCAGAAACTGGGCTGCAAGGATTGGATTTAAGCAATTGCGAACTAGCCAAATAAATCTCCTAATATTTTGGAGTCATCCGAATGCTGACAGAGTTACGATCAGCCAAAATAAACTGATCCATTTAAATCATTACGAATTCAGTTCGCGAATAATAACCTCAAGGTTAAACGATCCAAGTTCAAAGAGACAACTCAAGTTTGAATACCTGATTATAAGCCGCATTCGCAGCATCATAGAACTCTTCCAGGCTGTGGTAATCCTCTTCTAATGGTAAATCCTCGATAAGCGCTACACTGTGCACATAAAAAAACAAGCCCATCAGCACCTGCAAAAGACGGAGGCGATAGTGTACATGAATATTTATGCATTGAAATTAAAATTAGTGCATATGCGTAAAAAACTCCAATAAAATTTACAGAAGTACGCCTTTGATTTGCTTATCTGTAGAGCTTTTCAAATTTATCACAAAAATTTATTTTTATTTGGAAAAATTTTTTCTTCGTTGATTCACTCACCAATTGAATGATGCCCCAGACGGAAATAATCAACCCGCAGAGCGACAACTTTGGGCCACAGATTTTCATTTTATTGCAGTTTGTGTTGTTGGAGTAGTTGAGAATGGATTATTCCTGAATTTCTGCAGTTTTCCACGGAAAAATCTATTTTTCTCAGTCGTCGTCACTCGCTGATCAAAAAATTTGCAACGAAAAATGTCAGTCAGGTGAAAATCATGTGACAGATCTATTCACTTTAAGCTTTATGAAGTTGGCAGCATTTCAGTTGTTTAAATGAATGTTGATTGTATGTATGGGTTCACATCTTCTGTTCACAATAAAAATAAGAAACTTTATTGCGAAATTAACAAATATTAAATCTGTTTGGACCTACGCATACGCATATAATAATTATCTGATTTTCAAGTAGGCATTGAGGCTTAAGATTATACCATGCATTAACCAGTTTTTAAACTTTTCAAACTCTTACTCAACTATTGCCACTATTACAAATTCACAATAGAGCTGTAAAATCCTAATACATGTATAGTTGTATGACGGTTACAGTTAACGAATATACCTCCTGAAAGCTTATTATAATTAATGTCTCATTTCCATAGACTAAGTCTATGCTCATTTCATTCGCAGAGCTAAAATATTAAGATTTATAGCTGATATTATGCTTTGAATTTACGTTTGTTGTGGCGGGTTGACGCTGTAATTTCTTTGAAATTTTCTTGCACAAACAAATTCTAGTTTCCGTGTGTAAAAGCAAAAGAAATTCACAAAAGAGAATGGACAAGAATTTCTAAGACCGAATTTGCTCGTGTAAACGTTGACTATGTAGGCTCATTAGCGAACGTTTACTCTCATGTTTTATGTGATAGGTGATAAGTGTAGAGCATTAGTTCACCATTATCAAAACTTTTTTTTTAATTTTTGCGCGATAAAGTAAAAACCTATAAAAATTGATATGCTAAAATGTTGAATAAAATATGTTGAATTTTGACAGCTAACAGAATACAATATATTCCAGATGTATATAATTGTGATGACAACTGACGTTTAACGTTTCTATTTTGACATTATTGATGAACGCGACTAATAATCACATTCCACAGTTGTTTGTAATTGTCAACAAAAAGAAAAGAAAGAACAACAACAAAAAAGTTGCTACAAATTATTATTGTGAAACGTTAAAAACATTCCAAAGGAAATAAAACTAGCCTTTTTGGCAGTGATGGTGTTTAGCAGCGAAAAAATGGAACGCAATAACATATATCATGAGCGTCAAACACGCCAACTCTGCGCGCTACACACACTCAACAATCTATTCCAGGGTAAATATGATCTTTAAACTATGCAGATCTTGTTCATTATGAGTTTCTACTACAGCTAAACAATCCTACACCAAGGAGCAGCTAGATGAAATTTGCAACAGTCTGAGCCCAAATGTTTGGGTCAATCCGCATCGATCGATACTTGGTCTTGGAAACTATGATATAAATGTTATAATGACAGCGCTGCAATTACGAAATTGCGAGGCCGTTTGGTTCGATAAAAGAAAGTAAGAATTCAGGATTGATGGGGCGATTGTGTGAATCGTTGCAGAGGTTTTCTCAATATCCCTTCATTCTTTCTTAAATATCCTTAGTGCGGATGGCTTGACTATGTTTTTGTGACGGTAGGAATGGAGCATTTTCTATTTTAAGTAGTGAACATGACTGATATTTTTGATCAAAAGAATCAAAAATAATATTTATAATCCGCTTAAAAGATTAAAACCCAAATCGACAAATGTTTTTAATCTAACAAACAAAAACTACTTACAATTTTTGTCGAAACTTTATTCCTATGATCGAAAACAATTCAAGTCACGAGAAACTGATCAGTTATGAATTGCAGAATGACTCAGTTTTGACCCGATTATCTTATTGTATATATGTATACATATATTTAAATTAAACATAAAATAATTTCATTTTGCAGAGATCCATCATGTATCAACACCGGTGAAATTATCGGATTCATTCTCAATGTGCCTTCGGATTACAAATTCGGTATAATAACTCTGCCATTACGAAGACGACATTGGATAGCGGTGCGAAAAATCGATGATAAATTCTATAATCTCGATTCCAAATTAGATATACCGCAATGTATTGGCAATGAAATAGAATTGCTAAATTTCTTACGTTCGCAATTGGAGACAAATGAACGTGAACTTTTTATTGTTGTGGATAGTCAAAATGGAAATGCTCAAAAATGGCTTAAAGATGACGAAAATGTTTTGATCAAGAATGGCGAAGAAACAAAGTCAAGTGTGAGCTAAGTCCGTCAAAGTTCAAAAATTTAATATATTACTTAATGCTTTTAGTAGTTGGTATGGTTTTTTTTTTTGAAAAGTGAGAAAGCATTGGCTTTTTACCGCTAAATATTTATAGTAAATATGTTTACACAAAATCTGAAACTGCTAATACACACACAGACTTGTTCTAGTCCTTAACTCTTACTTATTTGATATTAATTGTTTTGAAATAATATACTTATTTCGCTTTATTTTATTTGTAATAAAATTGCATTTAGTTTTTTGATGTGAAAAATTAAACTTACTCAATTTGATTGAGGTAACAATATAACACATTTGTATTACATGTATTGTAAGTTCCACTAATTAATTTTCTTCTGACACAAAAGTTCCATGAACTTTAACATCACAATATCGCCTTATAAGTTTCATCCGGAGGGGAGAGATCTAATCTATCCATATATCCTAGATTGGAAAGTCCTATAAATTTATAGTGTGTTATTGGAAAGATCGCAAACTGCAATTTAGATATAAAGGTAGGTATCATACATGAATAGCAATGAGGTAAAATATACATCAAAATAGGATTTTTGTCCACTTTGAACAATATTAATTAAGAATCTTAACTTATTGATTAGAAAACAAACAAAAACGCTACTTCGAACTCAACTATGTTCCTAATCTCGAACCATGGCTATCACTAATACTTCTATCTGAACAAGATTATAAGAATCTGGAAACGGAAAATCCACGCGATGCTAGAAAAATTGAGAATCCTTGGATGAACCCCCAGGATCGGATTAAAAAAAAAGCCAGAGACCGAAATATTTATAGAACCACAGCGTAGACCATATGGCGTGGCCTGATTCAAATTTTTTCTGTATACGGCTACTTTTATTCAGCTGAGTATGAACGAAACTATATTCTGTATAACCTCATACAAAATACTGTTGAACCAACTTTTAAAACAATATAGCGAAATACTTTGATATTTACCAAATGTGGACAAAAAATTGTTAAAACAGTTGTGATCAAATATTCTTTTTTTTGTCTCACGATATTTCAAAATAAATAAAAATATTTTATTGATAAAGTTTATATTCTCTTTTATTTGAGTACAAATGCTACACATAAAATATTAAAAATAAGACACATAACATGCAATGGAATGTTTTTACATTTTTGTTTAAACTTAAACGCAATATTATTTAAAATCTAATTGCAAAATGCAGATGTATTTTTCGTCAATTACATATTTTAGATTTTATTAATTGCTTAGAGATTGTGTTTTTTAAAGGGATGTTTTCGAAGATATGTATTTTCTAGAAAGGCACTTATTATAATATGAAATTCGGTAATAATAACATTTTAGATTTGGTAAACTGGTCCACAAAAAATTATTTTGTTCTATTCTTTATATAAAAGATTGCAGCTTTACAAAATAGAAAACGATGTCGAGTTACAAAGCAAATGATGACTGATTTTGGGGTCTTCGTGGTAGCTGAATCCGAAAACGTACGTTGTTTCTTCTGATTAACTTAGATTTTGAGATATTTATTTAACCCTGAAAGTTTTATTCCTCTTGACAATCTAAACAAAAGTGCAATTACTCATGGATTATTAATGCTAAATCTTAATCTGTCAATAGAAATTCTCTTTTACGCCAATATTTCGAGATATATAACCAGTATGTACCAAAGCACTTAGTTTTTTTTATTGCCATTTTAAAATTGACTGAGTATGTCAGATTTTTCGGTTCGAATACTTGTTTAGACCTGAATCTCGAGGACATTCGATCTGCCCAAACTCAAGATATATTAGACCAATTGTAAACTCCTTTACATTTTAAATTTCCTCTGTGTTAAATTTTCAGAGATTAACAAGTAAGTGCAGACAAATTTTGAGATACATAAGGAGTTGCTTAGTTTAATATTTGTTTTGAAATGTTAATATTAAAGGACTACACAAGTTGGCTTAAAACTCAAATGCTGCCACCCGGCTATATTTCGATTACTGCTTTATCGTTGCTATTCTTTTTGCTCCACAGAATCGCAATGGCGATGGTGATAAAGAATTTGATTATCTACAAAATCTTTTGCTAATTTTTGTAACATGATATTCACGGGATATTTGCTGAAACATGTTTATCAAATTGCCATCATATCAATGTAAATTTTTACTAAGTGGTTACCGCTTTACCATTTTCAGGAATTAAATTGGATGTAGTTTCGATAGGCGATATTTTGCAATAAAAAGACAAGTCTTGGTTCATACTACACTTAACGGTGAGACCTTTTTATCAAAATCCGAAACTCTATTGATTTGTGACAATTTGGGAAAGACACAAAATTATAATAACAAAAAAGTATTCGAGAAGGGAATAATTAAAAAATTTTAAAATATAATATTATGCTTGCAGAAAATGGACGGATATGGTTCAACTTTTAATCACGTTGTGCTCCTGCTTTCCAATTACATCCAATGCTGCACACATTCACTTAGATATCAGTTTGAATGCCACCCTCTTGCTGCAATGGCGGAGCAGTAGCTTGTGCACGAATGCCAGGCTGTGGACGTTTGGGCCTGCTAGGTTCTGGTGCAAAATACTGTTGCACCGATGGGGCTGGCGCTTGTTGTTGCTGATAATAATCATCTCCACTACCAAACTCACTTATTTCTCGATTACTGATTTCATTTAGACGCTTATAACGTTCTCTCCTTGCTTCCACTGTATAGAGAATACCAGCTGGCATCAACAAAACTGCACCAACCACAGCCAAAGCAAATGACCAACCCATATCATTAGTTTGCCAACCAGGCATCCAATCACGTGAGTCACCTTTGGCACCAAATATTACGACTGCTATGAAACCAAACAAGGAACCAAGTATCTGACAAGTACCAACTGTGAGTAATAGAAAAACGTAACGGTCATCATCTCGTGATGTACGCAAAAACATCAGTGTCAACGGCAGCGCAATAAGGCACATCACGAAACAAAGTGTCGCAAACAACTGCACTGATATGTAGAATCCAGGTAGCAAGAAATCATTTATTATATAGTATTCTTCCTCAAAAACCCACATGCAGCCATTGAAAACGGTATCATAAAAACGATGTATATCTTGGAATTTATTGAAGCACACTTCCCATAGACCCAAATTGGTGAAACGTGGATTGGATAAGGTTCCATCAGTCACCAGCCAGTATGGTGAGACAAAAGCTATCAGGAAGAGCAGGAATGCAAAAGCTGAAATACCAACAGCTACACGTGTATTACGGTTGCTTGCACCCATATTGCTTTCTTTTTTAATAAATTAACAAACAAACCACCAACCTTTCGTTTCAACTTATGAAAGAAAATATAGAAAAATTAGTTTTCGTTTGGAAATCACGCCCAACTTGTGGACATAAATTAACTTTCATTCCACAAACAGACATTTGACGTTTTATTAGTCATTCGACTGAACAAACTTGGCAGCACTTCACAATAAGTTTTTTCAACACGAGTTGGCTAACACGCTTATATCATCAACGCGAGCTGAAACGCACGTTGATTTTATTAACGCTGGGGCTATTTTAAACGCGCGATTCAGCTCACACAGTTGCCGCGCGGAGTTTTTAAACGTGTGTTGTTTTTATTTACGTAGTTGTTATGCTAAAACGCGCGCATTGAAAAAACGCTCATGTGAATTAAAGCTATTGTTGAGAACACAATTACGGCAGCAGCAGCATAACTGCACGCAGCAAAATCTGTCAAGATGACAGATATATTTTGTTGGTAATTTTTTTAAGTTTATACAGCACTAATAATGAAGTTTATAGCAACAATGTTCTTTTTGAATATAGCGCAAGTTTTTATTATGGCTGTTTGCTTACAGTATTTGAAGTATTAACAGATTTGGCTGCTGCTGCTGCGCTTATTGCTCCACAGAGCGTTTTGCTGCTACCGCCCTGATTGTGTTGTGGCTATAAGTTGCTACAACACTGGATAAAACTGGAGCTCCCACTTTACCCATTACTAATGTCATTTCTGTTAGGAATGTCTAGGTTTTGACAGTAGTAGACAACCTTTTTGGTGAATAAAGCAAACATAAAGTTATGAAATTGGTTAAACTTTGTTTCCGTTGTGAAATTTATAAAAAAGTACACAAATGGCATCAAAATAAGAAATTTCGCCGATATCTAGCGAAAAAAATATCGCGAAAAACGATAATCGATATATTTTTCACAAGCCTGAAGTACACAAAGTTTATAAACTTGTT
Organism: Meiosimyza decipiens; assembly: GCA_963680825.1. NCBI lineage: Eukaryota > Metazoa > Arthropoda > Insecta > Diptera > Lauxaniidae > Meiosimyza > Meiosimyza decipiens. Next base: position 68,692,642 of record OY804261.1, on the reverse strand, counting down.
TTCGGGTGGAATTAGCGGGAATAACAACTGCAATTGTGGAACAATTTTAGTTGTAATTTATGTGATAAGTAAAATGTAAACAAACACGGACGGACAGATTCAGAATTCCACAATTTGGAACCTGTTACGTAGTTTTAATTAGAGTTTTCTGGGACAAAATTGCAAAAAAATGCTGCAAAATTTTCAGTCCAGTTAGAAGTTTTTTCAAACACCCCACACTTGCACTACATTTTTTCGATCGAAATTTCGGAAACTTCAGGAGTTTTAAACTTCCGACATTGAATTGTGGATACACTTCAAAGCTGTCACTATACCCATTTCTAATGTCTTTTGTGTGAGTTGTCTTCGTTTTGACAGTAGTAGACAAACTGTGGTACACAAAGTCGAGTGTTTGGATAAAACTTGTTTTCGGGGTGGAGTAAAATGCAAATTAAACAATATTAAAGCAAAAATAAAATAAGTTAAAGTGTTAAAATGTGCGCATTTGTCCGTTGAAAACATATTTAGAGTACAATTTAAGAAAATTCCCAGTAACTTAGCAATATTTGGTGATTTGTTTGCATACAACGCCCTGCTAGCGTCTCGGACTTGGTAAAAAAACTTGAACCCCCCCCAATGGCTTCCGACATTGAAATTGTAAATATCGCGAATTTCGAAAAAATCCAAAACTTCCTCAATGATTCTGCTTATAAAGAAATTCTTGAGAATAGCGAAACTTTCAATACGCGTCTTTGCATTGAACGACGTCTGCGGATGCCATTTCTTGATCCACAGACCGGAGTCGCACAAACCCATTGTGCACTTTTCATGAAACAAAAGCAACGAATGCCTGGATTTCGTGAGGGCCAAATTTACACTTATCCCTCAGCCCGATGGCGCAAGCCAAAACGTCAATATCTGCTTAATCATCATCATAGTTACAGGGCGTATCAATATAGGGAACATCAGCATCATCAGTTAAGAGATCAGGCAAGAGATCATCACCAGTCAGAGAGTGCAGGTAGGTGCAAGAACAAAATTGCATAAGAAAAATAATTTTATTCGTCTATCCAAATTCATAGCATAAAAATATATAAATACGAAAAAAATCAATAAATTTTTGCAGTATTAACTTTTTTCATTTTGAATTTTGCAACCCTCCATTATATACGTGTTATTCTGTGTTTGCGCTTTGTTCCTTCTCTTTTATTTATTTATCCTGAAGCTGGTTTCTTTGGCCTTTGCCGCCGCACTTACAGAAAAGTATGGTGCAGTGCAAATTTGTCTACTAGTGCACTTACATGTAAAGTACGCATTTTATACGCACAGAATATAATGTAGCAATGCTATTCTGGCATAATTACTTCGACTTGCAATATTTTAGGATAAAATGAATTTATGATACTTGTATTCGTATATATTCGATACTAAGTTTTGAGCAAGTGAAACCTTTTAGCGTGTGCCTAATTCTGTACAGGAATAGCTCGATTCCTACATGATTGAAGAAGTCTACTTTTAGGTAAAGTGCTAAAATTTTTGCAAATAATGCCCCATACGTAGTTTGAATTGAATATATGCATGTTAAGGCAGAACTTGAAATAGTCGATAGGGAACTATAATAGTATTTTTAAGGGCTTTTTACAATAATAGAAGTGAATTCTGTAAAATAAATAAACCAATATGTACACCGCTCCATTTACAAGTTTGAACCATAATCCGATAGTTAGTTGTGTAGATTTCAATTATAAAAATCCAGTTGCTGATTTTTTTAATAAAAATTTACTAAATATGTTTTTCCAATGTCTCACAATCCTTTCCAAATAAGCGAAAATGTAGAAAATAAAAAGAAATGTCTTCCAAACACTGTCAACCCCACAATAACATCGCTGCAATTTCTCACATCCTACCTCATTAATCATTGTTTGCTTGGTGGCTTCGTTTGTTTTTGCTTACTGTGTTACTTTTGTTTTGTTGTTTATTTTTTTATTCACATCAGGTCTTGTGTCTATGCTTGTAATTTAGTTCTTGTTATGCGTTCGTTGCTATCACCCTCATACACACCACTGTCGTCGTTTCAGCATAAAATCCAGTAGCGGATTTAGGTACTTAATCGATGTAGTCGCTGACAATATCACTTTGAAAAAATGTGAAAAAATTAAATTATAACTGTAACTTACGTATCACCAAAGGAAAAAGTTTAAGGGTGTGATGTCACATGGTCTAATTCACTTCATAATTGCAAGAACCTGTGAATTCTGATTAAATTTAAAGTTGAAATTTGAGTGAAATCATTAAAATTCCACGATTTCTAAGCTTTGCTCTGATATTAAACGTTCCATGATGGTATTTCAAACCATACTGAAAAAAATATCGTGCCAGTTTGACACGAACAAAGAGTAATCTATCATAAAATCCACACTGAAAAAAGTACCTCTAAATATCTATCACATGTGGGAGAAAACTTTTTTTTTTGAAATACCATGTCCGCAAACTCAAGGTTTTCATCACCGAAAATCTGCCGCTGTAGGCCTGGGCCTTTAAAGTGAGTCATTGATAAATCCGCCACCGATGATATGTTTACCTTGTGGTAAAACTTTTACACTCTTATTCAAATTACATTTAGGTACCATGCGTATAAAATATTTCAATCACGTTCACGTTCGATGTGGTAAAAAGAAAGCATGATATTTTATTTTACTCTTTTATTTCTTTGCTACAGCTTTGTTTAGTTGGATACATGAGAACTTAAAGTTAAACTAAAAAAAATGACGCGCATAATATTTTTTTCCGTACAGTATGATACTGGGATGGTTAAAGTTTAGTTTGCTTAAAGACTTTCAAATGCACCATCCGTCTTTTTATATATAAAGCTCTAAATAGAAGTATTTTTAATATTTTGCTCCTAAAATAGTCTGTTCTCTCAAATATCTTTACACATTTTGTTGATTACTTCATGTGGTGTTTAATTCATGTTGAGTAATAGTTTTATTACTAAAAACTTATATTTTCCTCAATCTTCTTCAGGTTCTTTCTAATTTTATAGCTTGAGTCAGTTGCTATCGGCAACCACTTGTGTTCGGCCTGCCCCATCTCCTCGAACCTGGTGACTGTGATTTAAAAATGTTCTATGCTGAAGTGTTCTCTTCCTTTAACTGGATTTATCCGATTTTATACAATCATCGGACTTTCACCTTTTGAATTACATTCACATCATTGTATAGCTCTTAGATTTCACAGATGAATCTTCTTTTTCATACACCGTCGTTGCATACAGGTTCAAATGCGCGGCGCAACATTTTCCTCTCAAAATGTGCTATGATCTGTTTCGCCAGTAAGATGTCGGCTTAGTACATTTAGTAGTCCGGTTTTGTAGGTAGTAGTCAATTTTTGTATAAAATTTCCGTAGTCGATGTTTAAACTTTAATTATGTTAAAGTTTATTTTATTCCCTCTAATAAGCAATATGTACCCAATTTAAAGTAACAATTTTAGTGGAATTTTTACTCAATATGGCTATTTTAGACAGTAAGTAAATGTTTTCATTAACGAATGAATACTATATTGTTGCTATTACGGATCTAAAAAAGAGAATTGGTCTTCCATGCAAGCCTTTGGACATTAAATTCTTGATAGTAGCTATGTATAAGTTGGTTGTATCTAATTTTTGTTCACTATGAATTAAACATTTTAATTTGATGTCAACTGGCGCCAGTTGGTTGTATCTACTTTTGTTTCACTATGAATTAAACATTTCACTTTGATGTCAATTTTAAGACTGAATTTATTTTTTTAAATAAAGTTCTCCTTAATTTTAATTACATTTCCAAATGTAGTCTTAATTCTAAGAATACAATAAAACAAACTTAATAAAATTCCTATGAATTCAAATGTAATTAGAATACTCCTACTCTAATGCAGTTGCAGTTGTTCTTGTTGTTGAAGCTACTGTTTCGGATGCAGGTGCAGTTGTTATTGTTGTTGTTGCTGTTGATACTGCTTCCTATAAAATCTGGCTCAGCATTTGTAACATTATTCCATTGAGCTGCTATTGTTGTTGTCGTTGTTGTTGTATATTAATTCAGCAAAGCAGTGTGTTAACTTATATTGCATTTGAATATGCTGAACCCAAAAAAGGTGTCAGTACATATTTTGATCTACAAACCAGACGTACAAATTATTTCAAATTAAGTAGTTGCATTTTAAAAACAGAAAAAGACTTAAAATGAGATGACAACTATCCAGATCAAAAATGTAGCATATTTTATAAAATATCGTAATATTTTATCACTAAGACAACGTTGCTGAAAGCAAATCATTATTTTATTTGTATTTGAAATTTCGATTTGTGTTTATAATTTGTTACTTTTACCTTAGCTATAGCCGCAAATGATGGCAACTCCTTGAGTGCATCGGGTGATAATGACAGCAAAGACTCTCATCCTAATGCAGAAAAAGAATGGTTTCACGAAGATATGGATATGTCGCATTACCATCACGTCGACGACTTTGAAGAGGACTTTGAATCAGATCTTGATTTTGATGAATCGTACAGTAACCGTGGCAAACGCAAACGTGGTTCAAGATCTGCACGCAAAATTTGCTCTAATTTAGAATCAACACCTAAACGTGGACGTAAAGGAGGTGGTATGTTTATTACTATAATTATAAATTACACAACAAATGAAGACAATTTTATTTGGTATCTGATTTTTTGTAGGTAGTCGTCGTCGCACAACCGGTGGTGATGGTGAAGGTACCAGTGATCGCCGCCGTCGGGGCGGTAATAACAGTAATGCTAATGCAGCGGCTGCTGCGGCAGCTGCCGCGGCTGTTGCAGCTGCTGCAGCAACTGCAAATGCTTCAACTACAAGTACCACCAATACTATAGCAGCTAGTAACTCGAATTCAGCTTCACCGATTGCCACAGCAGATGAAACTTCACAACCAGGTATTGCAACAACGTCCAATTCCAATACAGTAAGCATAATGGACAAGTCATTAACTGATGCAGGTGCTTCCGATGATGCCACCAGCGTTAATGCTGCCACTGCTGCTTCATCTGCAGCAGTTTCAACTGCTCCTTCTGCTACTACATCTACAGCTGCTGCTGCAATCGCTGCTACGGCAGGTTCAACTAATACTACAACAACGGCAGCTGCTTCTGTCGGCGCTACCACGGCAGCTGCTGTAACTATAGCAAGTCCCAAGAAAGAAATTAAAAGCAAATTACGTCCTGATCGTGAGATCGCTCTACCTTCGCCATATTGCGATTTCTGTTTGGGTGATCAGCGTGAGAATAAAAAAACGAATTTGCCCGAAGAGCTGGTGTCGTGTTCCGATTGCGGACGTTCAGGTCATCCAACATGTTTACAATTTACTCCTAATATGATTATTTCTGTAAAACGTTATCGTTGGCAATGCATTGAATGCAAATATTGTTCGATTTGTGGCACTTCTGATAATGATGATCAGTTATTGTTTTGCGATGATTGTGATCGCGGCTATCATATGTATTGTCTATCACCACCACTTATAACACCACCAGAAGGTTCATGGAGCTGTAAATTGTGTTTGGAAGAGTTCCACAAGGACGAAAAATAAATTGAATTAAATAAATTTTTTTCATTTCATTTCACCAAAGTTGCGCATTTTATTAAATACAAAAAATGGCCCATTTAAGGCTGAATATGCAAAATCTCTAGTTGGCGTTTACAGGCGCCGTTCATATAATTATAATTGCAAGTTATTGCGAACTACAATTTAACTGTGGACACTTAGTTGTATTGTGATTTATAAGTCTATAATTTTGCAACGAAATTATGGCGAAAACTTTCCTCAGCGACCACGTTGGAATAAATATTAGTTCACAATGGATCGTGACAATAAAACTTCACAGCTTTTCCATAATTTCGGGTACAAAGTAATTAAATGTCTTATGTGATTGTCATTTTATGTAAGCATTCCACTTAAATGTTAATCTTAATGTTGATCAACTTTGTAATTCCTTTTAAAAAGCAGCTCAAAGTTATATTTAGAGTTTGGCAATGGACTCCAGGAATTTAAAAAATTGTGCTTATAAAATGTGCAACAAGTTTTTGTTTGTTTTAGAAATGGCAGCATTATTCTTGTATTTTTATTTTACAACTGAAAGTTTTAATTAACAATGCACATCATTTAATTAGCAACGTAATTAATTTAAATACTATAGGTTGAACATTAGCAAATAAGTTAAAACAAATTTGTGGCAACTTTCTGAAAGAAAATGTATTATTTTTAAGTCTAAAAATTCACTTTTTTAAACGTACTTTAAAGCTTTTCTCTAAGTATTGGTAAAACAAGTATTTTGTAACACACTTTGAATTAAAGACAAACAACAAAATATTTGCATGCTTCCATATTCAAGAAAAAGAGTATTTCTATAAATTAAATAAATGGAACTCTTGACCTTTTGTATTATTTAATTAAGAATCATGACGTAATAATTTCTCAATATACATATATCTAATTAAAGAAAACAATTGCATGAAATATTACTGCTGCTGCAGTTCTCATACTCAACAAATTGCTGGTATTTATAATTATAAAAATAAAAGTACTCTGAAAATGAAACCTGAAACACATTTTATAAATTTGTAAAACAAAAATAAATCAATTGTTTTGTTTACAATTTTTTTGAGGAATTTTCGCTAGTAATGTCAAAATTTTTCTTGTGATAACATATTTTTCGTGCACATAAAACTAACGAGTTTATCAACGTTCAAAATATAGAAAATTATTATTTTCGTGCCATGGATCAGCATAAAAATTCCAAACGCTTTCGTAAAAGTTTTGAATCAGCCGAGTACAATTCAAAGAAGACCGTTTCGTTTCAGAAATTCGTCGATATTTTCCAATTAAGTGATGCCTGGCAATTGCATGTTAAAAAGAGCAATCTGAAGACTGAAGAGGATCAGGTAAACTGCATAACATAAAATAGCAGTATGTTATTGTGAAGGAGGAGTCATAATCAATTGTTATATTTCGCTTTGTTTTCAGGCTAAACGCAGAATACTGCAACGAAACTATTGATAACTGTTCGATTTTTTTTGGCCTTATTAAATATGAAATATAAGTGTTTTTTAAAATTCTATTTTGGTGCTGTCCTTTCTACAGAATTCTTTGCCACACTGTGTTTTCTTAGAGAATGAAATAAATTGTGAAAATCCGAATGTTTCTTTCATTAGCACTTATTGCTACAGATTAGCATGGCGAAAAGAACTGTGCCGTTAAAATTGTTTGTCTTAACTGCGCTAATATGCATTTGCATATTTAATTTCAATTGTAATTTTGTTGGTGGTCAACTGGTAATTGTATTCGTTTAGTTGCATTGTATTGTTGCTTAAGATGAGGTGTCTATTTAAATTGCTTGTTATATTTACTACAAGTATTTTGTGGAAATTAACTTTTTGTAATAGTATTGAACATCATTTAACCAAAAGATTTTTAATATTCCCAAGGCAGGCACCAACGAGACATCAGGTAAGTTTAATTCCTAATGAATTATATTTACAAAACTTTTGGCGTATGTTGTTCCAACAATATTTTTCATGCAAAATCAAAATCAAGTTTTTGCCAGAAAATGTGAAAATTATTTAGTTTTGAACTATTTAAATTTGAGCGCAAGTTTACAAGCATTACGAGTTTTTGCTGAATTTATTTCACAAAAGATATCTAGGAAAATTATTGTTATTATAAATTTTAATCAGTTTTTAGATGTACTAAGTATAAATATATAAAAATTACAACACAAATTTTACACTTGTTCGATAACTGCCCCAGAAATTGGTTCAGGAAAACCGTAGTTATATGTAAAAACTTTGTATATATACCAATTTTCTGAATAACCTTAATAACAATAGTTTTCTTATTGATAACTCTACTTTATTTGTAGTTTATTGGCGGCATTGGTATACCTGCTGATTTGGAATATGAATCGCTAACTGTGGGTCACGTATTAAAAGCAGAATTTTATTTACCTTACAATGCGACCGTATTTCGTGAAAATCCATTTCTACCCGAATATAAAGTAGATGATAACTCTTTAAACACGCGAAAAATGCACAAAGTATCAAAGCGCTCAAACTTACGTTGGGACTTTTATGAATACATCATTGATCGTCTTAATAGGTAGGTGGACAGCATGCAATTTGCGCAACCATCATTTAAGTAAATTACAAATTCAAATAATTCTCTCATTCATATTCAGCTACGGATACAATGGTGAAGAGTGCTTACTGCGAACCATTTGTGAGGCCAACGCTTTGCATTTTGAGCGCGATTTCAATGTGTTTGCGGAACTGATGCACATTTTCTTAAGGTATGAAATTTGAAAGCATGCAAACTACTGGAGCTTGAAAGTTATTGTTCTATAAGCTTAGAAATTATTATTCTAATTCTAATTTTTTTTTTATTTAAAACTGAATACTTTTAATTTGAACAAAATTGGTGTAATTTCATAAGTATTTCCAATTACCTGATCTACATTTTTTGTTTTACATATACATATTATTGTACGCTTTATAGAAAACGAGATATGTATTCACAAAAAAAAAATCGATTTCCGGCCCGAATTTCTGTCGATGATGCCCAACCATTTCGATCGAATTTGGGATGGCATCATTTGATATTCGATATGTACAGACTAAGATCTTTCATTTGACACCTCTTTCGAGAAGTTACGTTATGATTTCATGTGTTAATAAAATCATATGCTCATTTGATTATGCTTACCAGACGAAATCGATTCTGATAAAGTGACCTTGGTGTTCTGGATTTTGGAAAAATTGGAAAAAGAAACATATTCTCAAGAGGCGCCGCCTAATTTGTAAATTATATAGTGAAAAGGGAGCATTGTTTATTTTCAATCAACCGGGTCTTCTTAGTTCTAATCGTGGTCGATTTTTTTGTCTTTGGTATATTTTTTGATAGCAGGCTCCAAATCCTTTCCGACAGGCACGTTCTAACTTTTTTTTGTTATTGTTCACGTAAGGGGAAGGGGTTATGGTCAAAAATTGATAAAATAATGATGGTTTTTGACCAATATTGTCAGATATTTATATATTTCTTAACACGTTCAAGATGACACGCAATTATGAAAGAAATCGTGCTTCCGGATTGTGTACTAAACTGCCATTCTAAATATTTAAATTCTTTTTTTTAGTCCATCCACCTCGCTTGATGCTAAATCTGTAGAAAGTCGCAACTTCTTGGAAGCTGAAAAACTTGGAAGCAGTGACAACAATGCGGAATGTGCCATATACACCTGCCAACTATCACTATTGAAATTGGTGTCTAGAGTGCTTCATATCGATTAAGTTTTTCTTTAATTTTTTTTTTTTTATTAAAAACCAATATATAATAAATTATATGAATCTAATTTCTCTTAACTAATTTAACTTTAATGTCGATCTTTGAGCGTAATGTAAGGCCGACTACAAATTCAAATTTCTCTATGTCCGTAACTGGTAACAGCTTAAAGTGTTTCAGAATATAAACAAGCAGCGTCTTTATTTCCAACATGGCGAACTTTTGACCTTTTCATTTAGAATATGGATTTTAATTATTTATTTTATCTATCTACATATATAGAAGGAATATTTGAGTTATACATACCAATACAATTTCGTTGTCCTGCACTAAAAGGCACAAAGGCATACGGATGCCTACCTACAGAATTTTCTGCTGTAAAACGTTCCGGATCAAATTTCTCAGGATTCGGAAAATGTTTTGGGTTGCGTTGTATATCAAAAATGTGCACTGATATTTGTGTACCAGCAGGTAAAATTAAATTGTTTGCCAACTTCGTTTCGCGTACTGCAACACGCATTATACTTGGTACAGATGGGTAAAGCCGCAGTGTTTCCTTTACAAAGCAGTCAAGATATTTAAGATTATTCAATTGGGAAATATCCAATTTGCTAAGATCATCTAGAATACGAAAAAGTTTTGTAATGTTGCATTAAAATGAAGTTATTGCTAACTAATAAATTGTGAATAGAAAAAATATTTTTTGGAAATTTTTAGCGTTTGATGTAGAAGCTTTTTTATTCAATAAGGTAATTTGCGAAATATATATTTACCATCAACATGCGCTAGCAACTCCTGATAGCATGTTTCTTGCATTTCGGGGTACAGTGATAAACTCCTTAGAGCAAATATCAAACCTATTGATGTAGTATCAAAACCTTCAAACATAAAAGTGTCTACTTCTTCGCAAATGCCTGCATGATCGATGAGCAAATCTTGCTCGGCGCGCAGCAAAGTATCTAACATAGCATACCGTTTCTTTTTGAACGCGAAGCTATATGACGAAAAAATATTCATTCGTATCAGTCATTGAAGATACATAAATAATTTAAAACTTCCGCTCATAGGTTGTTATATGGGAACACTTACTCTATATCATTGGAATCTTTTGTATCTACATTCTGACTCATTTCCTCAGCAAACAATTGTCTTCGTTTCGCAATAATATCACTGGAGAACTCGTGTACGACTTTTAAATGAGGCTCATACTTGGCTGCAGCAAAGAAATTAAAAATTTCATCAATTACGTAAAATGAATTTGCTACGCGTTTGATAAAACACTCTTCGATCATTTTAAAACTGGCGCGATAGTCATCACCGTTCGAGAATTCATCGAGCTGGACACCCAAAGCAGTTTCTGAAAAGTAAAGATACTTTAAACTGTTACGTGTAATTTTCAAGGACTTTAAAGGTAAGAAGTTATACGTTAGCATAGTTAAATCAAATAAAAGCCTCAAGCTTAATATAAATAGTTTCCATATCTTCTCTCTTTCAATGAGCTAAAATTATATATATCGGCCATTCTTTGAAAAACGGCGTAGTTTGTGTTTTTGACTTTTTGAACCATTTTTTGAAAAGTAATATCTGAAAAACTATGGGGAATAGGATAAATAAACATAAAATAATTTTTGTTTAGAAAAGCTTTAGTTATATGAATAAAAACATTTACAAATATTGTGTTTCTAACACAAGTTTTTTTATTTATAAAAATGTTTTTCAAAATATCTTTGACATATTTATTTTTATGTTATTTTTCGATCAACCCTGAGAATGTATCTGCGTCCAAATTGTACTTCCTGAGATTTTTTTTTCTAAAATTAAGCATTTTTAAACGAAAATTATCACATAATTTGCATCCTATCTGCCATAGCTTTTGAGATATTTCGTTTCAAAAAATAAAACAAAGTTATTTAACTCACTCCGGTCTCAGATAGCCAGCTCAAAGAAAGGAAATTTTAAATGTTATAATAAAAGTTTATTTTATTTTTGAACTCCTTTCTAATTGAATTATGCACCATAAAAAAATATTCGCTTTTTCCTATACTCCATATCAAATTATATGATATTAGTCCGGGAGAGAGCATTACATTCTTCGAAGTCATTTCCTCCCGCTTAATGTTTTTTTTTTTGTAAATAATTCTGGCGACTGAGGCTTATTTCGATTATCAGCTATACTTAAACTATCATTTGCAAAAAAAATTAAGAGGGAGGAAATGACTTTGAATAATGCAACGCTATCTATCGGACTATATGTATTGTTCAACTTACCACATACGCTATTAAGTGTAAATTTGGGTATCAAATCGCTGACCGAAATAACATCACTACTATGAGCTTGTATGTTTTTTATAAACTTCAAACTTTCTTCTCTGAAAAGAAAATATAGTTCAGACGAAAGTTCTAAAGGTTTTAATTAATTAGATATATTCTTAGTGTTGACTCTTAATAAGAGCGTCTGTCGTTGCTTAATGCTATGCATTATTTAGATATACTCCATACAAAATATATGAAAATTTTGGCAGATGCCGATGATACTGCTATTATTAAGGTTCAGCACTCATGCATTTTTCTTACTTGAATATCTCCTCGAACTGACCCAAAATGTTGAAATGAAATGCTGGTGTCAACATTTTTCTACGCTTATGCCATTTTTTATCTATAAAACGTATGAATAAAAATGAATTTCTATAGTATATAATATTTAACTTGCGTTGAAAAGTCATATAAAGGTGTTTCCAATAAAAGTGTATTATGTCTGTGTTTTTAATAAAACAAAATCGAATTGAGATTGAGATGTTCTAAAAGAATACTATTTATATATATGGCCACCACTGGCGAATACGAAGAGTCCAATTTTCGATCACTTTATTCAATAAAATTGCAAACTTTACTGAAAACAACCGACAGCGACACAAGTTTTGACATTTCAAATATGATCACTATCGATATGGAAAACCTATCACTCCTATTGGAAAACCCTTTAGTACAACAAATTGTAATGCCCTTCAAAAATTAAATTACAATATATCTATTTTTAATATGGAATACATTTATGTACATAGATAGGGTTCAAAGCTTTGAAAACAAATGTTCAATATAAATTTTTCAAACAAATTGGTTATTTAAATCATTTTGCGAATACCAACCTGCTGAAGTTAAGAGCCCTGTCCCAATAAATGGATGCAAAAAGTTATAGACCACACCTTTGGTAGTTAAGGTTTGATCATTTAGCACCAATTCAGCATCGCTGGGATCGATTATATTATAAACTGGATCCCCGAAAATGTATTGGATATAACTTTTTTTATATTCAGCAGCCATTTCACGTGAATAATTAAAGAACGCAACTTAAAAAGAGAAAATTTTTATGTTTTTAAATATTTATACATATGTACGATTACAAAAATTAATAAATACAAAACAAATAGTTTGTGTATAAGAGGTCTGCATGAGTGCACTCGAACTGACCATCAAGCAAAACAAATGGAAACACCAAGCAGGAGATGTGAGTGCTACACTTACAAATAAATCGCAAATAAAATGTTCTACAAGCCCTAGCACTCGAAGTTTATTGCATTCGAAAGTTTATGTATATGATTATCGTTTCGAGTGCACTGTTACAGACCTCTAATGTATATTTCATACTTCCCAACTTAATAGATAGCTTTTGGCGCTTTCCCCGGTCTGAAAGCCTCAAAAGTCACTTGCCGCTAAACAGTTCAAGATACGTGAATTTAAAATTTTGTGTTGACATGACTTAAAGTGAAATGAAGCTGTGGAGTTTTCCAAAGCTTATTTAAAGCAACGAGTTTTAAATTTCTTTTGACAAGCGTCATAAAAATGACTTTATTTAAAGTGCGGCAAAAGCGTCATGAAATTGTCTGAACACAATGCTGCTGGTCTGATGGAACAGGGGCGATCGGTGGAGTCGAATTGAGTTTCCATGGACAGCTATATGTATATGTAAAACGAGCTGAAACTTGCTACTCAAAATTTTTTTTTTATCACGAATCGACATACAAAGTTTTAAAAAAACCTGATTATGAACATTGAAAATTCGAAAAAAATAGATCCCAATGCTGGCACATAACATATAGCTCGATAATAAATAGTTGGAAAAATGTCATGGAACCAGTACCTGCTAAAAGAATCAAAAAATTTCAAAAATCAGAGATTTGGCGCTAAATACCCCACATAAACTAAAAAGTGACTATGTAAATTTGAGAAAAATTTGTTTTCCAAAAAATACGCTATATGGCCGAAACATAGGCCATAAAATTTCACATTAAATTGATCCTTATATAAATTGATTGTTGAATTAAAGACCGCTATTGAACTATTAGTACATTTACAGGAATATCGATCTCTTTACGAATGACCATTACTTCAATAAAAAATAATTTCATTGCTTGCAATTTTAAACTTAAACTATTTTTACCATTGTCCAAGCAGATTAAGTCAAATGTGCTGCCAAAAAATGATCTTCCTTTTGAGACAGGCGCTATCTGTTCCAATGGTGTACCATCTACAGTCTTAACGCGTTTTGAAAACGCTGGTATATAATAGTCTTTATTTAACTTATAGAACAAAACTATGGAAATTATCGCAAGAACAATCAACCACAGCACCATTTTTAACAGAATTTCTTGAGCACAACACTAGGTTGTGCATTTGTTAAATGTTTCATGAGAACTGAATGGCATATCAATCCAAAGGTTATTATTTCAACAGATTAAGTCGAAAGTTAAGGTAAATTTTCTTCCAGCACACGTTATTGGTAAGAGTTATTTAGTTTTTAAGATAACGAACTTTTGATTAGAGATAATCTGTATTTACTTTAACAAATACCTACATGTAGTTTTAAGTTTGACTAGTATTAAGCATTTAAAGCACAATTTCTGTTACCATATAGTAGATATTGAAAAATTAATGGGATTTTGATGATATTTTAAATGCCTTTGGGAAACGGGAGTAAATAAATATCGCTGTCGTTAAAATAATACAAATAATATGCATTAAAATAGTGGTGTTCTATGTACATATGTGCGATATATGTACATTAGGGTGGGTCAAACGTTTTTTTCAATCGGCTGGGCCTTAAAATCGTAGATATCGTTATTATGCACATCACTTTGTAGTAAAACTTTTTTTAAGCGATCATAGAGGGAGCGCGAGTGCCCCAAAATTGCTAATTTTTCGGGCGTTTTTTGATATAACCTATACTGGCACATATCTGTACGATATATCTGGTTCAACTTTGTACTCTTTATCTGAGTGGTACAATTACTTTAAAATTGTATATTGTTCTGTGTTTTATGAATACAGTAGACGTCCAATAAAGCGTATATAACGAATTTCCATTTTAACGAATAGTTTTTCAAATTGAAACTTTTCCATTGATGTCTCTAAATTACAAACACTAACAGTGTTCACTATTCCAAGTAACGAAAGCTGTTTAATTTAACAATAACTGTTGAACTGGAGTAACCTTTTTTTTACCAGTAAAGCTGACCGCAAGTATATATAGCATTCCAAAATCTAACTTAACTTGTATAACTAGATATGTATGTGTTTATATGAGTAACTAAAAACCAGTTTCTTCAATAAAAAACTCTTCGATACAACGAATTTTACGATATTGCGACTGACCCGTTCATTAATTAGTATGTTATATTGGACGTCTACTGTATAGTACAATTTTGGGACACTCGCGCTCCTTCTATGATCACTTATAAAATTTTTTAAAAACAGTAATTTTCAAAATTAAGATATCTAAGGTTTTAAAACCCAGTGAATAAAAATACAAATTTTCGCCCCACCCTAATATGTATATTATTTTCCAATAAAATATTAAAACATTTAACCTTGATTAAACGAATTACTCAAAAACATTTTTTCTTGTTAAAAGTTATTGTGCGCGTAGTGTTATAACTGTCGCAGCTGTTGTGTGTAGGGTGTAGACTTTGTAGACAAAAATTTATGAGTCTTTTTAGATAAGAAGAAATAATGGAGATGTCATTGCCGGTTAGTTGATTTTTTTTTTTTTTTTGTGTAGACTTAATAGTTAAATGAGCAGATGTCGATCTGATATGGAGTAAAAATTCAGCATTATGCATTTTATGTCTATTAAATTCTTTCATAAAGTATGTGAGCATAAGTTTTTGAGTAGAACTGCTTTTCGAAATTCTGCTTAGAATTGTCGTATGTATCGTTTTTGGGCTAATCATAATGGTGGGCTCCTTTCGAAAAATGCTTCATTTCAGAAAATATGATACCACTTTCTTTCATATATCACTTTTTTTTATTAAAAAAGATGATATATTTTTAATTATTATTATTACTGCAAAATCATCATAGTGTTGCTTAATATGAAAGATTTAATATTAATATTCTTAATATACTGAATGATTTGACCAATTTTTTAAATTTTCAGTGAAATTTTTACCGAAAATTGATAGTTTAGGAGCAAAAAGTGATAGAAGTTGAAATTTTGACCAAAACCGTTTTTATTGCTAACGCAAAAACTAAAACGCGGGCTGTGAGCAGCAAGTTGTTAATGTTCTTGTAGCACTGTATCCCATTTCGATGAAAATTTTTCGTATCAAGGACGTCTAGGGAAAAACTACGTGGACGAAAATTGTTTAGCCTTAGGGGTTAATTTCTACTTCATCCCTCGCTAACTTCCTCAAGACCGGTTATATTTAGTATTAGGAAAAGTAAACGTTTGATTAATTTTCGAACGAAAACGTTCACGTTGCACCGTCTTCCCAGATCTATGTCCCAAATCGTTAATTGGCTTTATATTCTACCGGAGGATTCTTGATCTGGATGACCAAAAATCTATAATTTATAGCGACAGTTGTAAAATATCAGCCTATCAACAAGTAACTCAAGAAAATTCATTATTTCTATGTATCAAATGAAACTGAGGTCAACTGTTCCACATCTCGCACTTGAGCACTGACTGGCACACTCGTTCACTGCATCTTTTGTGATCATTTAGATTTTATATAAGATTTTCGATATTCCCGAAACTGGAGCCAGATAGGAGAATGCTACAATTTTTGCCATATGGGAATATATCTTGAAATTACTAAAACAATGCTACTATTCAGATGAAATATCATTTTACGAATAGCGCTCTAACTGGGAAGTCAGTTTTAAGTAAGTCTGGTGGATAAAATATAATATGAACTACATATGTATGTGCTTGCAATTATAACAGTTGACATCAACTAGTAATCATTTTTTATTGTTTAAAATGAATCAACTTTTTGTTTGTATTTATGTTCTTATCGCAAACTGTGAAACAAAAAACTTTTACACAGGAACCCATCCGATATTCACCAAGAATATTTATAATTTTAGTACAAATTGTGCATTCGCCGACAACGTATCATTTTAATTTTACAGATTTTCCAACAACTCAAATTTAATAAATTCAATTGAAGTGATTAGTTATGATCTTTATTGTCGTGATCTTGGCAGCTGCTTTTATTATACTAACGCTATGGCTTGTGAGATTGAATAGAGATTATGCAATCCTATCGCTTTGCAGACGCATCAAAACAATTGATGGTACAGCAGTGGAGGAAATTGCACCCCTAGCTAAGGGTAACACAATTTTCGGTAATACTTTTGACATGATCTCTATGGATTCAGGTGAGTGATTTGAATCAAGCCAAATTGACTTTGAATTTCAACCAAAGAATTCTTCTATTGCAGTGCAACTATTTTACTATTCCAGAAACTATGCTGAAGAATTGAAACGCAGTTATGTACAATATATACTTCTAAGTCCGATATATAATATCATAGATGCAGCTGATGCAGAACTTGTGCTCAGTGATCCAAATCTTATTACTAAATCGATTGTTTACGGATTTTTGCATCCATTTTTAAAAACAGGCCTGCTGACTAGTACAGGTTAATTGCGTGTTATAGCTAATTACTGGTGATAGAGAAAAACACAAATGATGCTTGTTTATTTAATTGTAGATAAAAAGTGGCACACCCGTCGGAAACTATTAACACCAGCGTTTCACTTCAATATACTGGCTCAATTTGAGGAAATATTCAAGTAAGATGTAAACCTTATCAAATATTCGACGCAAAGTCGCTTGCGACGTTTTCTTTTTTTCTTACAAGAGAATAAAACTTTAACCTATGTTTTCCAGTCGAGGTAGTAAATTAAGTCATCAAAGACTTAACTTCTACTACATATCTGTCGGTGAATATCAAAAGTGCCTAGGTCCCCCTTTGATATGTAAAAAAAAAAAAAATTAAATTGAAATCACTCCAATGAAGGGGGCTAGTCAATTTTGATATTCATCGACTCAAATGTACGTAGTAGACAGTTTAATATTCTCCATGCTTCATTAATCAAAAAGATCGGTATGTCAAAGTTTTTGTTAGAAAAAAGTGTCGTAAACTTTTTTGTTTATTATTTTCATGAGCTTAAAATAAATAATAAATAAAAACCCCGAAAAAAAAACTTAACTTCATTTTTCCATAAAAGATTTTTTGTAGTGCATTTAATTTATGTCGTAAAAGCTCATCAGATAGTAAACAAAAACAGTACATCATATAAAATATAAAGTGCTCGGTAACAAACTGCTCTGGTATAAAATTATTCCATACTTTGGAATATATAGCGATGGGTACATTTGCTATCTGTCGATAAGTTATCTATTTACTAAATACCCTTATAAATGTTGTAAAATAACGAAGTAATGCATATACATATCGCACACTTTACACTAAAGAGGCACAACTCAAAATATTTCATTTTCGAGTTTACTTGTTAAAACTGTTTATCATACTCATATCTACAAGCAGAAAAGAGCTGACTTAATTTTCTTAAATACTTTATTGTCCACAAAGAATTATGTCTCTCTTCATGTTGTAATGGAAATTAGGCTGCAATATCCAAAAGTATCTTATTTTTAATTGTGCCGAAGAGTTAAAGCTTTTGTGATCGCTACGTTCAAACGATATTTTGTTAGTACCTTCTTCTGAATAATTCGCACTTTATTTCTCAAAAATAGTTCACGAGCTCCAAAACAGTTTTTTGCATTTTCTGAAAATTTAAAAATTTTGCGTTTGTGTCTCTTTAGTACAATGTGTGCGATATGTATGATGATTAAATTTTTGATTAAGAAAAGAAAACTTCGACGGAGATCAAGAAACGCATAAAATGAAATTGATTGAAGATAAACCCCGACCAGAACGTCCATTGAGATTCGTCCCGGCCTGTTATAAAAATGTTGGGGACCGATCCCTTTAAAAATTAATCACTATGCGCCCAGTTAGGCTGTAATAAAAACTTCTACTTCTTCTTTGCGGATCGTCAGAGCGGTAGCAATTTGTCAAAATTACATTGATGGTTGAAAAATGGAAGATAAAGCGGTATTTTCTTTCATAAGCACAACTTTTTTAGGACACTAAACTGCTGTAGTGTCTTTCAGGCGGAGTTCACTGCAATTCTAAAAGTGACGGAATGGCTAAAATGTAATGACAAATCTTCAAGAAATGCTTGCATTTTCACAAACAGTCAGGCTGATATCGAATCGTTCAGCTCTTATTCTCTTATTGTGTTTAAAATCTCAAAATAAGATTTCCATCAGACTTACTCTTTACTATGTACCAGGTTATAGGGGAGTTGAGGGAAACGAGGAAACTGGCGAGCTCATTGGACAAGTCACATCAAGACTTTTGCTAAATGATAACGAATGGGTAGGCATATGACTTTCCACTTTGAATTCGATTATTAAAAATAAATTCCAGGAGCTAGCGAACTCTAGATGGGTGAAAAACGCGACATAAATACATCAAATGTGGTCGATTCTGGATTGTAACCGATCAAAGGAATTCATAGCACTAGGGAAACCTGAGTCACTGGTCACTGAATTTTTGCGATAGCAATATTATATACCTTGTGTAATTATTCGAATTGTGGGGAGCTTTAGACCTCTTCAAATCCGTCATTGTGTGTCACCCAAAACAGTATCTATTAAAAGCGACGAGTAAGGCTCTTACAAGTATGGTCTATTTTTCCAGTTTTTTTGGATTCAATTAAATTGTAACCTTCTTTATTTTGTTTTGTACTTTCTCGACATCTTTTCTTTTTGTTTTCCAATTTTAAATTATTCATTGATTGTACTAAGTTTATTAGTATTATGATAAGTATTAGTATTATGATTAGTATTATTATTAGTATTATGTTTATTTTTTTACATTTTTCAGGCAGGAAAGTTCAAAATTTGTTAAAACAATTAACGAAAAATGTGCTGAGAGTTCGGATAATGTGATATGCTTAAATGATCTTATACCACGATTTACCCTCAATAATATTTGTGGTAGGTAAAAACTAAAATGGGAAAAAGGTGAGTTTTAATAAAAATTTCGACTGTTAAAAAAATACATCATGGTACCCAAAATAAACCAGTCCATTTAAGAAATTTGTAATGGGGCACTTTTTAAATGTAAACCCAAAAGCTTGAAATCGACACAGAGTAAAAGTATTGAGCTTTTTCAAATGCAACGACTTTGTTGAAAACCAAGTATCACATTTTAAAAGTATTTTTATTACAATAAGTTGGAGTTAAGGTCCAACTTGTGATGCCCTATGTGAAAAGTCTATTAACCAACACTAGGACTTTTGACAAATACAAACTTCTTTTACTAAAGACTTTGGAAAAACTTTTCGGCGAACTTTTTATTTAAATTCATCATAAAAGATATGTGAAAATATTGCTCTGATTTCTTTAATTGGTATTCGCAGAAACTGCACTAGGCGTGCAGTTGGACGAACGTTTAGATGGCGATGAATATCGTGAGAATATCACCAAAGTAGAGGAAAGTTTTGTCAAGCGTGTTATTAATCCATTACTGACAGCAGATATAGTTTACAATATTTTTGGTGACGGGAAAAAAGATGAACAATATCTCAAGACATTGCACGCCTTCTCAAGTGGAATAATAGAAAAACGTCGCGCACTCTTTGAGGCAGAACTTATGTCTAATGGTAACAAGCAGACGTCCGAAGAGATTGAGTAGGTATAATTAATCAAAATGAGAAATTACCAAAAATCGAAAAGAAAATTTCAGAAAAAATGCTCAAGATATGAGAAAAATTTCTTCAAAAAATCTTCATTCGAAAGGATATTAATATTCCAGCGTTTTTTAAAGAAAAATTCGCAAAAAATTTGATATCTGTTTTTACAAAGCATTTTTGAGAACCTTTTCTTTTAATTTGATCCTGTGAGAAGACAAAAAAAAAACAATTAAAAACATTTGTATAATCGCTTAAAATTTTGGATAATTTTTCATGTGAAATATAACCCAAACAACAAAAAGTTAGTAATCAAATTCAATATCTTTTAGTTTTATTTATCAAAAACAACGCTACGCCATGTTGGATACATTGCTACGTGCTGAAAAAGATGGGCTTATAAACCATGCTGGGATCTGTGAAGAGGTAGATACATTTATGTTTGAAGGTTTCGATACGACCTCAATGAACTTAATATTTGGACTGATGAATTTATCATTGTTTCCTGATGTACAACAACGTTGTTATGAGGAAGTGAATGAGTTTATTGATGGTAATGTGTGTCTTTTGTTTTTTAACAAATATGATAAATTATTTTTTAACTTTATTTTATAGATGACCTCAGTAAATTGAATGTTATGCAATTAAATAAATTAAAATATTTGGAATGTTTTATTAAGGAAACTCAACGTCTTTATCCCTCAGTACCTTTGGTTTTGAGGGAAACTACGCAAGATACTGTACTGGCGAATAAGCTTTTCCTTCCAAAGGGTACACAAATTACTGTGCACATTTTCGACATACACCGCAATTCTAAACATTATGATGAACCAGATGAATTTCGCCCGGAAAGATTTTTTCCAGAAAATGCTGAAGGTCGACATCCCTATGCATTCATACCTTTTAGCGCTGGACAGCGTAACTGTATAGGTATTGAATCGAAAAATATGCGCACTAATAAAATTGACTTATCTGTTAAAAAATTATAGGTCAAAAATTTGCCATGTTGGAGATAAAAACATTGCTTGTCTACATGCTGAAAAGCTTCAACCTTTTACCAATGACTGATCCGAAATCATTTCGATTTCTGGCTGGTATTTTGATACGTTCACATTCAAGTGTTAAAGTTAAAGTAGTCAAGCGTACCTAGTGGTCAGGAATGATATTTACTGAATTTATTTATATTCCTTTTAGTTTCGTATTTCATGAAGACGTAAATAAAATGCAATTAAAAATCGAGGATCTTTTTCTTTCAAAGTTATAAGGAAAGAACGACTGAAAAAGTTGATAAAATGACTTTGAGTAAAATGGACTTGAAACAGTTGTTTCTTTTTGCCACAGAATTCAACAAGCGTCGGACTGCAGCAGTTTTTTTCAAATTCAACCTATTGCAATAAGCAAGGTTTCCGAATAAAATAAAAGTTTATTCAAAATTTTGGTGTGAGGCCTTGGTTCGAAGATATAGCGATCGGAAGTGGTGCGTATTGCTGGTTTAATTTCCAAAAATGAGTGTTACATGAAAGATAATTTAATAAAGTATTGGTTTATGAAAATTTGATAGTATTCGAGATATGACGATTTTTCCAGCATTTTTTAAGAACACCATAATTTTGTTCAATGAAATAGATAACGCATGATTTTATCAACATAAAAATAGAGGTCAAATTATGTTATTAGTTTGGGTTGGTGAATATCAAATGATTTTATTATTTTTTTATAAAACTCTTAAATATTTTACAATCAGTAGCATTCTGCATCAATGCTTGTGCAAGATTATTTGTTAAAACCTAAAATTAATTTTTTAAAATCATTAAACAATGTTAATTATTATGAAGAGGTGCCCATTGATGTACAATAGAACATCCTTTACATGTGATCACTTATTTGCTCGGGAAGTGTGGATTTTTAACAGTCGAATCTTTGCCATCAAAAGCGATACTTTCAAAATACACCTTCCGATTTACTCTACACTGTATACCGCATTTTGTCGAACCACAATTTTCACATTCATTCCAGCATCCAGGACAATCTTCACTCATGCAGTCGCAAACATCAAGGCCATTGTGTCGAATGTGTCCATATTCATCGTAAGCACTGTTTCTGTTTGAGGTGTTACATTTTCGTTTTAACTTGCGTCTTTCTCGGTTTGATTTCTCTGGATCGAAATCATCCAAAAATTTTAACTCATCTATACGTCCGCGTAATTTACGTTCTGCGCTCAATTTGCGCGGACGTTCACGTAGAGACATCCGCAATGCTCCAAAACCCTCGGAAACTTCACTTTCAGCATCCATTCTGATTTCGAAATCGTTGCTGCAGAAAATATTCTATTTTTATTTGTAAAAATTTTATTTTGTTAGCTTCAAACAAAAATTGACAGTTAAATAAATTGTTGATATAAAGGCTTAAGCACACTGTTAATAAAGTATGCTGCCAGATCTACGCTTTTATGGGTTCTAAAAGTCTTGTAAACAATAACTGCGCAAGTTAAAAATTTTGCTGTGTATACGTTATATTCATTTTAATCATAAAAATATATCAAAATAGTATATTGGCCAACAATTGCTTAATCAACAGCTACAAAATCGGCGATCAACTGCAGATCGATCAAACTATTTGAATACACACACACACACAAAAATTAATTAATTTTCTTAGGTTATGTATGATTTAGACACATTGTAATTTTGTCACATTACAATTTTGATATGAACTGTGAATTACACAAGAGTATAGAACAATTTACATAGTTTCATACATGGTCTCAAGTCATTTGATGTTTTATTTGCTGGGAAAGATTTAATATCGTATATCCGATCCATGCACATGACATTTGACAGCACCAAATGACAGACTTTGTTTAGCTGAATTATTTCATACACGAAATTTTCTCATTATTTTTTAATGTAGTAAAAATAATTCCAACAAGATCAATCAAATTAATTTACTACCGGTAAGCTAAACATCAAAATCAGATGTTAACTTCTTACAAACTTCTTTGCTGGCAGTCTGTTCTGAATTTTAATTGTACCGATTAAACACTATACACAATCAAGCAAAAAACCTTGGTTTTTTTACTTTTGTTTCAATTTGACAATTCACAAAAGTCATTTTTTTTTGTATCCAAATTTATTTGAAATAAAGGTAAAAATTATTAAAAAAATTAGCGGGACACCAATTCTAATCAATATTGTGAAAAAATTTTGGCTGTAAACCAAATGTAAATATGTAAAAATGTAAAATGAAAAAAATGTAAAAAATGTAAACAAATCCGGACGGACAAATTAAATATTCCACTTTTTGGAACAAATGCCGTTACTGATTTTCATTTACGTTACGTAGTTTTAATTAGAATTTTAATTAGATTTTTCTGGGACAAAATTGCAAAAAAATGATGCAAAATTTTTAGTCCAGTTGGAAGCTTTTTTCAAACTTCACACTACACTACTTTTTTTTCGATCGATATAGCGAAATAGTTTTAATTTCTATTGCTATCCATGCACATGACATTTGACAGCACCAATTGACAGACTTTGTTTAGCTGAATTATTTCATACACGAAATTTTCTTGCCTCATTATTTAATGTAGTAAAAATAATTCAAACAATAATTAACTACCGGTAAGTAAGATAAATAAAACTACGCAAAAATTAAAAAAGTATAGAATATGAGCAGAGACTAAACGCTTATTGTTGCTGATGTAACGTACGAACTATATCGCGAAATTAAAATTTTCATGTACATGTAAATTCTAAAAAGTTAATTTTATTGCGATTAAAAAATCTAATAAATAAAGTTTTGAAATAAGTTAATAGAATTGTGTGCTTGTGTGCCTTTTATCTTTCGTAGAAACCAGAAAGAAAAACGAGCGATAAAGACGAAACTTTCGAAAAATGCTGTCACGTCTACTGCTCCTGCGACCTGGGTTGGCCAATACTTTAAAATGTGGTCAACACGTGAAACAACATTCATCGTCTAATTCATCTGCAAAACCAAGGGCAGTTAAAGTTACAGGGGAAGTTCAGCCTTTGGCCAAAAGTAATGAACGCAGTAACGGACCGCAAATATTGCAGCCGGCAGACTTAAAATTTAATGAGGGTAAAAACTATCAAGGCTTTGAGTGCTTACGCGTCGAACATGTACCAGAATTTGGCATAACAAGTTACACCTTTCGTCATGAAGTTACTGGCACTGAACTTTGGTATTTGGATCGCAAAGATCCAAATAACGTTTTTTCAGTAAATTTCCGTACAACACCATTTGATTCTACAGGGCTACCCCATATACTCGAGCACAGTGTGCTGTGCGGCTCTAAAAAGTTTCCCGTGCGTGATCCATTCTTCAAAATGCTTAATCGTTCAGTGGCTACTTTTATGAACGCCATGACAGGTCCTGACTATACAATGTATCCATTCTCATCGATGAATGAAATTGACTTTAGGAACTTACAACAGATCTACTTGGACGCGGTGTTTAGGTGAGCTTCAGCAGATTACAATGTATCTGATTTCATTTGTATGGCAGCAAGATCTGAAATTTAAATATGCTGTAGCTTTAATGATATTTATTTTATTGCTAATTCACAGTGCATGCCGCTTAAGCTAAGGCTTATTTATTTTCAGAAGTATCTAAAGTTCTTAATTAACACATACCATCAAGCGCCACCAGATCTTTTATTTTTTACAAACTTACTCAGATCTTGATGTCATGAATGTTATATTCATACCAAAATCAATGAATAATAAATTTAATTTTTAGACCCAACCTGGAGTACCTTGATTTTCTGCAAGAAGGCTGGCGCCTTGAACATTCCAATTTACATGATAAGAATTCTGAGTATATACTAAAAGGTGTTGTTTACAATGAAATGAAAGGCGCTTTCTCAGAAAACTCTTCAGTTCTTGGTCAGAACTTGCTCAACAACCTATTACCAGATAATACCTACGGCTATGTTTCTGGTGGCAACCCATTAGAAATACCAAGACTAACGCACCAAAATCTGGTCGATTTCCATGGAAAATACTATCATCCAAGCAATGCGCGCATATACGCCTATGGCTCGTTCGATTTAAATAAAACATTGGAGTATGTTAATAGTGAATACTTAAGTAAATACGATTATATTGACAACTCCTACAGTCGCATACCAAATCAGAAACGTTGGCCCAAACCAAGAAACGTTCACATTTCCAGCCGCTATGACAATATGGGTGCTCCTTTTGAAAAACAAAATCAAATTTCAATTGCATTGTTGATGTCAGACGTAACTAATATAGATGAGACATTTATATTGTATGTCTTATCTGAATTGCTTGTGCGTGGACCTAATTCACCATTTTATAAAAGTCTTATTGAACCTAACTTTTCTGGTGGCTATAATCAAACTACAGGTTACGATCCACAAATAAAAGATACGTATTTCTGTGTTGGACTGCAAGATGTACCCGTCGAGGACTTTGGTAAAGTGAAAGACATTTTCGATTCCACAATTAGAAATGTTGTTGAAAACGGATTTGAGTCTAAGCATATTGAGAGTGTGCTGCATAATATTGAATTAGCGCTCAAGCATCAAAGTCCACAATTCGGCTTAGGTTTGCTATTCAATTCTACATCACTTTGGAATCACGAAGGCGATGTTGTAGAATCTCTACGCGTTTCTAAGATGATAGCAAAATTCCGTGCAAATTTACGAAATGATTCGAAATTCTTGCAGAAGACGGTTGATCATTACTTTGCAAATAACACACATAGACTTACACTGACTATGTCACCAGATGATAATTATGAAAGCAACTTTAAAGAAGCCGAATTAGATTTGCTCAAGCAGAAAGTTATAGCGCTTGATCATAAAAAGCGTGAAGAAATCTATCAAAATGGTCTTAAACTAGAGGAGGCACAAAAAGCTGTGCCCAATGTGGATGTGTTGCCATGTCTAACATTGAATGATGTAAAGAAAGCACCAAAAATGGAACCACTTAATGTGGTAAAAATCAAATCTGTACCTACGCAAGTGTGCAACGTACAGACTAATGAAATTTCCTACTTCAAATGTTACTTTGATGGCTCAGCGCTCAAACAAGATGAAATAATGTTGATACCACTCTTTTGTAATGTCATCAACGACATGGGTACCAAAAATTACGACTTTCGTGAATT
Source organism: Meiosimyza decipiens (assembly GCA_963680825.1). Lineage (NCBI taxonomy): Eukaryota > Metazoa > Arthropoda > Insecta > Diptera > Lauxaniidae > Meiosimyza > Meiosimyza decipiens. Next base: position 68,666,110 of record OY804261.1, on the reverse strand, counting down.
TGATAAGATCATACTCTCAAAGACTGCAGGCATAGATTTTAAATTACATTTTGCTGAAAATATTTACGACAGTAAAACATATAACCTTGGCATTTTAATGAATACTCATGCATTGGATAAAAATTGCAAGGACATGTTTGATTTATGCAAGGAATTACTTGCGAATTTTAAATTAGAGGACACTGAACGTTTGAATATGCTAATTGATAGTTATATGTCGAGCATTTCCGTGGGCATTGCCGATTCCGGACATCTGTATGCAATGCAAAGTTGTGCTGGATTAGTTACCGATTCAGCGAAATTAAAATCAGAGTTAGCTGGAGTAGAGCATATTGAATATATGAAGAACTATATTAAAAATCACACAACAGAAGAGATCATGAAAAATTTAAAGCAACTTGGACTTAAACTGTTCAATAAGAAATCAATGCGTGCAGCTATTAATACTTCTGATGAATTTTATCCACAACTTATTAAAAGTTATGAAAGTTTTTTGGATGAATTACCAACAGCTTCTGTTGAAACGGTAGAAAAGAAAGTGAATTTACTTGAACCTTCATGTCAGCATTTTGTTATGAACATACCTGTGAATTATTGCGCCAAGGCACTGTTTACAGTTCCTTACACACATCGTGATCATCCAGCGCTGCGTGTTTTGGCCAAACTCGTATCAGCCAAGTATTTACTACCTGTTGTACGTGAACAAAATGGAGCTTATGGCGCAGGCGCTAAAATAGGCTCTGATGGCATTTTCAGCTTTTTCAGCTACCGTGATCCGAATTCAACTAAAACATTGGCAGCTTTTGATGACACATACAAATGGTTGCAAGGACATAATGCTGAATTGAATGATCAAAATCTTTTTGAGGCCAAACTTGGTGTATTACAACAATTGGATTCACCAGTTGCGCCTGGTAATATAGGTATTGATTTCTTTTTGTATGGAGTTTCACAGGAAATGTTTATGAAATATCGTGCTCGTATGCTATCTGTGACGTTACAAGAACTAAAATCTGTTGTTGAAAAATACTTTAAGGAATCACCTGCCTATTATGGTAAATGCATATTAGGACCTGAAAATCAAGCACTGGAAGAACAGACAGAACTTAAGTGGAAGATAATTGATTAGATTCTTGAATGTGTCAAAATATAAAACGAAATTCCTTCTCATTTGATTAATTTTAGCCTAAAATTACGTTTTACAATAATTTTGGAACTTTGAGTCTTAATGTCTGTTTTAATGTAAGAAGTTTGTTATTGTATTTATGACTATTTTACATTAAACGTATATGAATAATTTATTTTTACTAAACATTGTTAATGGAATGCAGTTAGGCGCGATTTTATGCACACTTGTTGCTATTGCAATATAAATTCATCTATATCTATATGAGTATGAAATCTTTTTATTGTTTAGTGATGTTATTCGTTGCATTATGAACGAAATGTAATAGATATTAAAAAAATAAAATATAAAACAGTTGATTTAAAACATGTGTTTCTTTATGTACATAGATCTAAAGTATAGGGTCCCGGAGGCTTTTCTTTATGCGATCACAATCAATGATTTTCGCATCAAAAATTATCACATAAAGTTAAAAACAGTCAGCTTGAACTGATGTCGTTGCAAAAAAAAGCTGTAAAATGTACATTCTTTAGACTAAGGTGGAAGTCCTGCGAACTAAAAAGATCCCTTGTACCAGAAATAAATGTTCTTTAACTTTGAACGCCAAAAGAAATACGTTTTATTTACTGCTGCTCGTCTTGAATTCACCGGAAATGCCTTGAGAGTATAATTAATAAATGAACCGTTTGTCTTAAACAGAAGCTTTTCAGAAAAAAAATTGGAATGTCATTGCCATAGTTACATGCACCAATAAGCGGTATATGTAATTTGTTTGTGATCGCAAAACTCAATTTTTTCTTTACAGTAATGGCGCTGCCCTCAACGATTTCAAATCCTGCATCGTATTTTGAAAGTTGTGTGAATTTCTTGCAAAAACACGCCTGGATTTATCAACATGCAAATATCAGCTTTCTCAAGAATGGAGTTTTAGAACAGATGACCCATGAAGAAATCTTGTATTTTTGTAAAATTAAAACCGAAGATCTTAATGCATTTCCAATACCTAACAGCAAGCTCGAAGACTATCTACCAACAACACTGCAAGATTTCCGCCAAAAATTAAAAGAGTTGACACCTAGCGCAGCATATGCAGAGCCGCAAGTGATACAAAGTACTAAGTTACCTACGCTCAAAAAGATGAATCTCAAAAAACAACATGAGATTTGTCGGCTCGCCAATAAAATTAATGAGTTATGTACTGGAAATGAAGTTTTAATTGATTTTGGTGCAGGACATGGATATCTCAGTGAAATGCTAATAAAAATAAATCCCGCGTTCATTATACTCGGTCTAGAAGCTGAAACAGAGCGCGTTGAAGCTGCACGTCTGAGGCAAACTGAAAATATTCCTGGAGCTAAAGATGCTGTTATCTACAAACAAATATTAATAAATGAAGACTCGCAGACATTTATAGAGCAAAGTGTAGAAGAACTTGAAGGGTTACGCAAGCACAATTTACTAAGTTGGAACATAATTGGACTTCATGCTTGCGCTGACTTAACGGTTACATCGATGCGTCTATTTTATGCTATGCCTAGGGTTCGGCGTCTCATTATAATGCCATGTTGTTATCATAAGCTGAAAATGTCTGCGGAAGAAAAATTTTTAAATTTTCCATTAAGTGAAAGTTTACGTACAGCGGTCGCGGCAAGCGGTAATGGTTCCGAAAAAGTTAACATTTTTAATAGACCCTTCTTACGCTTGGCATGTCAACAAACCTTGGCACGTTGGGGTTGTTCTAGTGAAACAGAACATTTAGTACATGGCATGGAGATGTGGGAACGTGCCGTGGCCGAGTCAATTTTGGGGATAGAGGAAACCGTGATTAGACGCAAGCGCAAAAATAAATTTCAATTAGATGTGGGGGAATCTTTAACATTCGAAAGTTTAACTCAGGCTTATGAGCTACATTCAAAGAGAGACAATTCAAGTTTGGACTGGAAGTTGGAACATGAATTAAAATTTAATGGCATAATAAAGAAATATCCTGAAGGTGCAAAGCTGGCAGAAGGCCTCACTTGTTTGCAGACAACAATGCAGGTAAGTCTTTAGGTCTGGTATATAATTTGATACATCGTCAAATATGGGATACACACACACACGCATGTATATAAGTACATATGTCCATCTATGTAATGACTATAAGGATTCTTTAACTAATGAATTTGAAAAAAATAAAATTTGCAAAAATTCACAATTAATTCGTGGTGTAATATTCTCCGGAGCATAGCAAAAATAAAAAATTAAGTGCTTCGTGCATTTTTAGGTTACTATATCTCAAAAACCTAGCGTGAGGGAGCAATGCTGATGTCAGAATTCACCAAAAACTTTCGGGAAAGTATACTCTGATCTCTGTGACTGTAGTTTCGTGCAATTTCGTAGGCCTACATAATTCAAAAAGTTCTCGGCATTTGCCGCCGCTTAAATCTAAAACTTCCGCTCTAGGCAGCCATCCTTAGATAAATCCATTCCTGAATATAATACAGTTTATTTTGCGAACTGCAGTTGGGTAGTCAAAATTAAAAAACTAAAATCTACAGCAAGTTTTTTCAAAGATATTTAATTTGTTTTCTACTCTTCCTTTCAGAAACTCTGTGAAAATATTGTGCTCTACGACCGTCTGTGCTATATGCAGGAGTGCGCTGCCATCAAAGGTGTAAGGATAAAGGCACGCTTTGAAAAACTTATGAATGAAAAGCTCTCGCCACGATGTTATGTTCTAATTGCCGAGAAACTTAACTAAAATGGAAAAGGATAAAAACAAACAAACGCTGTTTTATTCAATAAAGTTGCGCTTTGTTTTTTTTTGATATGATACGGGTTCTTAAATATGTTAAAATGGAAAGCTTGAAACTTTGCATGCGAAATTAATGCAATTAATGTTAAAAATAAATATGTGTAAGTGTCACATATCCTTACATGATAGAGATAGCAAAGCAAGCGGCAGGAGCAACTCTACCATGATACGGCGGAGAATTTAAAACGTTTTATACAACCACTAATGTACAAGTTGATTAAAACAAATTAACTTTGACGAGAATTACGTGTAGTTGCCTAACAATAGGAGTGCGGATGTTTGTATCTAAAAGCTTTTAAGGTATCTTAAGTAAATCATGGTCTTTTGTCCATACATAGGCATAATTTAAATTAGTGGATTTTAATTGTGGAAAATTGGGAGTCGTTCGCTGCCTTTAAGGGAGCATAGAAAAAATGCAAATGCTTGAGTATATAAAAATACGTAAAGTAGTAAATTCGATGGCCACCATCATAGACACTTTATTGTGTGTAGTATTTGAAAATAATTTATGTGAAAAGTATCAATAAATTTGGAAGATCGTACTTGTAATTTTTGTAGATAAAAAATAATGCTTGGCTTTATTAAGAGCTGTGCAAAATAATTTAATATCCCTTTAGTAACGGTGAATTTATATAATACGATAGTGCGTCCTCATTTAGAGCACTCCAGTTAAGTGTTTTTATATTTTCATATAAGCAGAATTAAGAGAATTCAAAAAAACTTTATTTGTTTTGCTCTCAATGACTTAAATTGGATTGACTCTTTGAACCTTCCTCCTTATGAGGATCGTTTGAAGTTATTGCATAGTCTTTGAGGTCCCGTAGAAATATTGCGGAAATACTTTATCTGCATTAACTTGTAAATGGGTCTTTTGCTGCACTAGAGCTTCTTGATTACATACATTTTAATACTAACAGGAGAAGTATTCGTAACGCTTATCAATTGTTTTATTAACCGGCTAGAAGAACTAATTATATGTTTTTGCTTGTCAAAAGGTCAACTCTGGCATTGAAAACTAACTGTAGCTATATTTGTAGCTTAATGGTGGTCTGTACTTTTAAGTTTGTGTTGTCCGAGCCCCACAGCATGCAGGGTAAATTTTGAGGACAGTTTTGCTTGTTTCGTTTGATCAGTGTACTTTTATTTCTACACTCATGTTGTTCTTGCTGGATTATTGAAATTGGCTTTTGGCTTATTGCAGAATTTTTTTTTTCTATCGAGATCGAATTTATGGTGTGGTTTTTTCTAATGTTGGAATGTTTGTTTTTGTTGCTTTTGTTGTAAGTAGTTTCTGTTTCCAAAATTTTGCCGATCTATGGCTTAGTAGACACCTGTGCGTAGTAGTCCTGATCTCAAGATCCTCCCCCATAAAAAAATCTACAGGAATTTTTTATTTTGATGTGCTAACATTTTTACTAAAGTGATTCTGTAATGCATCAATGTAACGCGTCACACTTCACCTTTACGTACATAGAGAGGGATTCATTATAGTGCGAAGTGATGATATTCTTGATTTATTTTTACTATTACTTTTATAATTCAGAGTAAATTATATATTTTTTAAGTGCAGTATATATTGACCTAAACGTGAAAGATTACATTGCGCAAATGGTGGAAATGAAAGTGTTAAAAAGAATTATAGATATTAAACTCATTTCGCACCACCCTGTACTATGCAAGTACAACATGTTTCATAAAATATCAGTTGTAGCAGTCGCATCAACCTACATTCACTTCAGAAAATTCATTATTCAATTTGCATTCACAATTTCTTTGCTGTGCAGTATGAGAACACTAATTGTCCATAATGGATACATCCGTAAGACACAATGGTGTAAAATGGGCACGATGGTCAAGGAGTCTTAAACATCAACATCTTTAACTCAAAAAAATACACAATTATTACCAGTTTTGATGCATTTTATTGCAAATTTTAAATATTGGTTAACATAATAGATGAAAATGTGTCAATTGTCTTGACTACGCATTATTAGTATATTTTATATAATATTTAATATACATACGTATGTTAACAAAATATACAGAACATTATTATTTTTTTTTTAAATTAAATATTTATATTACAAATAGAAACAGCACCATCTAACTATTTATGTATACATCGTTTTAAATATATCATACATTTTAACCGTTTCACTTTAACATTATATGTAACACCTTCAAAACGAAAAGGTCATATAAATAACAAAGCAACACATATTTACAAAATCATAAGCAACACTTTTTTCAAATAAAACCTGGGTTGCATCTGGTTGTTAGTCTTGATATAGTTTAAAAATTAATTATTAATTTATTTATTGTTGCTGTACAGAAAGATCTCATTGTATTTTAAGTAATAATTGGAATTAAAATTTATCCAGCCCATTAAATTCTGATTCCAATTTAAATTTCGTCATCGTTTGTCATCATTTTAAATCCTTAGGTGTAATAGTAACTTCATCATTGTTGCCAGCATAATCATAAGCAATAGAGTCAACAATAGGACAAGTTATATGCAAGGCATTCACTTGTTGTCATCATCACCTTGTCCAATAGTCAACTGATTGATTATATTGTTGATTTCTTCGCTGAAATTGAAAAAAAAAAAAAAAAATAATAATATAGTGAAAAATTGATTTTGAAATCGATATGATTTGGAAAGGTCTTAGCTGTTTAAGTTCTTAACCCTCAAATGCATGGTTGTTGCAGAGGTGGGCTAAAAACTTATGGTCAAAAATTAAATATCATACATAGAAAATCAAAAACTCAACAGTAAAAAATAATAAAAAAAAGGCGATTTCGCCAAAAATAATGACCCAAAAATTAAAGAAAAAATCAATCAAAAATATTCTGTAAAAGAAATTTTGAAGTTTGAGTGCCTTTAAAAAATTTTCTTAAAAAATAGCTCAAAATTCGCTATTGTTTTTATAAAAGATTTTTAGACAGTTTTTTTTTTACAAAATTTTGAAACTTCTTCCCTTAAAAAAATCATATCCGTTAAATGACGAGTTATTTGATTTTACCTTGCCATCCAAGGGTTAACAAATTGAAATATTTTTATGTTTTGCATGTGAAACTTACATATTATTACAACGATAAAGATTTCTCACACCAGTATAAATACAAGACATCATGAATGGTGAATTGATTACGGGTTTACTATTTGTTGCCGTTTTCCATGATGCTGCAGCGACCGCCGCGGGTGAGTTTGTCAACGTTGCAGCCGAAGTCTCGCCAGAGTCTGGAATGAAGATAGGTGAGACACTCTCACCGGCACGCTTGCCATATCGTGAACCCAAAAAGAATCTGTCATTGCGTGGTACCACATTCAATCGACGCATTTTTGATGGTGCAAACAATGGAGCAGATGCACCAGAACGACCGTATCGACTGCCAACAAAGAACGAAGGACGTTTTTGCATTGTGACTGTGTCTGTAAAATGATAAGAAGCAGAGAACACGATTATATTTCTTTAGAATTTTTTGGTTTAATATTTGAATCTCATTATAGCGCTGAAATATTTTTTATATTTTAGCAAAATGATGAAACGAATTTGATATTCTTAACTCTTGGATTAATTTCATGTACTTTATAGATTTCAGTTGTTAAAATAAATAAATGTACTATAAGTTTAAAATAACAGTTAAAGAAATGATCAGCACAAATTTTGTAAGACTTTAAGGAAATAATTATTTTTATTTTCCTCGAGATTAAGTAAGAAAAATTCAGAGGGAAATGTCTCTACTCGAAGGCTAGCAACGAGACCTAAAATCAACTTTTGTTCCGACATTAAGTTAAAGCAAATTGGGCTTTACTGTCCTAATGAAAGTGCTGATATCATTTGCGGATAGATTTCTAATGCCATATAGACTTAGGAAATCTTTAAAGAGCAACTTACATCGTTTACGTCATAAGGCGTTACACTCGTAGACAGTGTTTAAGCTCAGTTTAAATAGAAACGCCTTTTTTTTCGGTTAACGTGATATCTCAGCGGATAATGATCAGAGAGAACTCTCAGTAGTTTCCGAAAACTTCGTTTGCTGAGATGCAAAACGTACCCCTTTTTCATGAAAGAGAGTCGGGTTGATTTTCTGATTGAGAGAGATTCTTTCAGTTGTTGAAGATCAAGGCGATCGTTAATTATGTTAGTCCACGAAAAAGTTTTGTTTCTATGATAGGTGTGCTGAAACCCGTTCTAGCGTATTCGTCCGTGATTTCCTTACCTTCAATACCCTACATATATCCTCATGCACTCAGCACAGAGATATTTTACTTTAAGATCTCTAATGCAACAATTAATAATTTTTGATTTTAATTCGAAGGAACAGAGGACTTTAAGAAATTTTTACGAAAAAATTATGGATAGGGGTTGCTCCGGCATCTTTTATATCTATATACATTACAGATGATATAACCATAAATTTCATATGACGAAAAGTTTCCAAGTGGAAATAAAATCATGGTTTTAGGTCCAATAACAAGATTCCTATGTGATGTGTTCTAAGGTACTAAGTCTACTAAGTGTAGACTTTCTATTGACGAAGAACTTTTGAAATCGGTTCAGCAGTTCCTCCACTTATGTACCTCAGACACATTTTGTTTAACCTGACTCAATGCTCTCTTCCTATTTTAAAGTCCGTATAAGTATAAGTTACACATTGTAGTACTTACCATCACCGTTTTTTGTTTCAAGACTATCCAAATTATCTGTGGCAATCGCTGGCTCCAGCGCACAATGTGCCAGTGCTGCGCAAGTAACGAACATCAAAGTACCCATATAACATGATTTCAAAGTACACATGTTTTGATTTGTTCTTAAATCGCTCCACAAACGATCTAATCTGTAATAAAAAAATATGAATACAAAAAATGTATCACATACGAGAACGTGTACGCTAATATGGCCAACAATAAGTTAAAGGTTAAAGGGTCGTCGTCGTTTTGGTCATCATAAAGTGTCAATAAAAATTATTAAATGCAATGAAATTTTTTAATGCCAAAATAATGTTATACCGCTGACATGCTCGAAGGTGTATACTCAATCGTTCGTACAGGGTGACATGAGCTTGTATTCAGAGTTTATAGTAATTGATTTTTTTTTTAAGTGCAGAATAGAAATGGCGAATTTTATTGACCTTAATGCAAAAATGGTGACAATTTTCTGCTACGAGCGTTCGTGCTCTTTTCAACAGATTTTCCATGACATTTCGTACGATTTTAGGTGGTTTATTATTTTATTATTTTTGGTGGAATATTAGTAGGCTTATTGGTATACACTCGTTCTTTCAAGGAAAATAAGTAGGGAGCGATTAAGTTCGGTGAAATTGGCGATCAGTTCTAGTCGCGAAATGCGCTCGTTAAAGATCTTCCGTACAGAGCCATTATGCCTCCTGCAGTGGCTCCATTATGTCTAAATAGTTTTGCACAGCTAGCACCAAAGCATTTGTCAACGTCGTCGGATATTGAGCCACATTGATGGTAACTGCAGTACCTGCTTTATTTTCGAAAAAGTATAAACATATGATCCTTTTGAACGATACACAAGACCAACAATTGCACTTAAATGAGTGCAATCCTTTTTGGAATCTTCGCAGGACATATCCTTTAGTTTCTTGTTTTATACAGCGGGAAAACAATCGATCATTGCTTTTCAAAATAAAATGTGATGATTTTAGTTTGTTGTTCTGTTGGGTATTGTTCTATATTATATACCTCGAGCTTTGCTTGCAAAACTCTGAGAAAAAATATATTGCAACCAAAAAAAAATTTGAAAAAATTTAAAGCATAAAGTTGATTATGCACCACCCTATATATTTATATTACAGCATATATTTATGGTAATATAAATATGTATGTACATAAATTGTGTTGTATTGTGGCCGTCGTAAATGCCAATAACGTGTGGTGAATAATTATTCACTTTTCATTCATAAAAATCCTTTGGCATCGGAAGTGATGTTGAAATTTCGTTATGAGTTGCACATCCTTCGGTGGCTTTACGTTAATCTGCTTCTGAGAACACAACTTTTGATGAATACGTATACGTACGTATGGATGTGCGTACAAACTTATGAGTTGTAATTGCAACATTATAACCGGATGGTGTCGTTGTGGGCTTAAACCACAAAGTGAGTGGCAGGTTAAATATTTAAAATGGTTAAAAAATGTATCTGTTTTATTTATTTTTGTAATGCATGAATTTCCATTTATATTATTTATCTTGATTTACCTTCATTAGTAGCAATTATGATATGGGGTCTACATTATTTCCGTTAAATCACACAATATTAATGTATTTTTTAACACACTTTGCCTTGGAATCGATAGTGTTTTTTAAATAGTTGCAAAAAAAATTGCTTAGTGACTTTTTTAGAGTTGTAAAGACTTGTTGATATAATGTTCCTAGCATGCTTGAGTACTGCAAAGAAAATATTCGCAGAAACTTATATCGCGCTTCTGGGCTTCGAGATGAAGAACATTAAAGGACTTGAAGAGGAGAAGATCTTTTTTAGTGTTAGAACTATTTTTGCCAAAACTGTTTTAAAGTGTTTAAGTTATTCAGGCCTGTTCTGATACTGTTTCGGATTTGCTTCGGAAGCGGAATTGAATTTCGAAGTAAATTTCAGTATCATGAAAAAAGGGAAATCCGTACAATTATCGGAAGTATAACAACAAAAAAAAAATTCCATAGCGAACTTCGATATATGTATATGTATATTGTTAGAATAGCTATTACATTCAACTTTGGACGTCAATTCCCCTTCCGAACTAAATCGAAATCAGAACAGTTCTTTATGAAAGGAGCTAAAATCGAAAGAAGAAGCCACAGAGCTCTAATTTTCATTATTTTTACAAGCCATAAATAAAGATAATAACAAGAAAATTGTGCACCTTCGAAAAAAGGTAGGCCCACCAAACAACACAAAGCCATGTCATTTACAGTTATTGAGATATTAGGCTCCGAAATTTTGTGTGATGCAAAAATAATAAGCTCAAGAAATTGAAGTCACACTGAACTATTACTTGTACTAGTCTGAACAATTTTTTAACAATGCAGAGTTTTCACTTTTGATGTAATTAGGCACCCATAAAATCAAGCTCAAACATGCCAATAATGCAGCACATCTGGAGTTCAAGTTAAAGCACCTTAAAGCAACCAAAGAAACGATGATGCGTGGGCTGTTTTTTATTCTAAACAGTGACTACGGCATTGTTGCAGAATGAAATGTTCAATAATACTTAAGAATCATTTTTGTATATCCAAGTAGACTCTATCGCGTTTGAGCATTTCGTGAAAAGTTTTAAATTCTGAAAATCGTTGAAAGAAGCCAAGTTCCATGCGTAATAGTCAGATGATAATTTAGTGTAGTGCTTCATTACAACCGTCATGAATGTCGCGACTTTCTCATCTCTTCCTATGAGATTTATCCAGCAATGAGATCGGCAATATATTTTTCCAAAGCATACTCAAGTTTTTGATTTAATATGGATATAAGGAGTATACTTGCATTATAGGAGCATGTATTCAGTTTCTTATCAGTGGGCCTTCTACTTCGTAGTGATCTATGTGATATTGATGCGGTTTGAACAGTAACACTTACACCAGAATCTCTTTTTTAGAGGGCCTGTTGCTCAAAAAGAACCATTTAGACATAGGCTTGTTCTCAGCTGATCTTAATGCAGACACCCTATGCTAATTAATACCGAACAACGCTATATCTCAACAACGGAGACAATATAAAAAATTTTTTGTGTGAAATTTTCTGAGCTTTAAGATTGGGTCAATAAGAAAACATTAAATAGATAATATCAATAAGCCGTTTTTTTTTTTTTTTGTATGAGCTCTGTGCTTAGATAAAACTTAGCATAACTTTAATAGAAGGGTGAATTGAACGATAGTATTAAATCCCAACGAAAAGTGAGAACTATTTGAATTATTCCTAAGTTAGTAATAATTTTCACCCTATTTCTGCCGGAGTATTTGCCGTTGCTTCTAGGGGAGAGCTTTGTTTAAGATGTGAAATCTCTAAATTTTGTAACGTTAGGGGATTGGGGACCCGTGCTTTTTGCTCAATACGTAGACGTCGAAGTTGACGCGTACTGAATACAAAATACGTATTTTTCGATGAGCTTCGCAATTAACTCAGGCAACATTGTTTTATATGCACATTAAGTTAACTTCGATGAAGTGAATTTGTTGAAAGCTGAGATTAAAAATGTTGTTCAATTATGGGATTGAACGCAACTCTCACCTAATGCGAAATATTTTTTTATAATTTTCACGTATGTGTGCAAATTGCTGGTGGATTCAATAATAATATTAATCAGAGTGCAGTCAGATTTTTGTTACTGGAACTTTTACCGCATGTATAAATCATAAAAGCTTATATATGTTGACTGATATCAGATTAGGGTAGTCTATTTTTATAAACTAAGCGTCACATATAGATATTTAAAAATGCATTTACACTCAATATGATAATATTTTAGAAATTAATTTCACCGTACTAGACCTAATTGTAAGCGCCCATCCAAATTAAAATGAATATCAGCAGTCAAAAATTTACAACAGAAAAAACATTACACATCCCCTACCACACTATAATAATCCCAAGTGTGAAATACTTTGCATTCCCTACAGCAGCGAATTGGCACAACCGTCGTAGTGTATCACATCAAACACTAGACCAGTTCATGTGCACAATGGAGCATGAGAGATTCGGGCACTCCTTAAAAAAAATAAAAAATAAAACACACACACACACAACCGCAGCTAACTGTGCGTATGGATGTGTGATAAACAAAATGCTGCATGTCGCATGTGGCCCTCTACATGGTAGCGATGGTCCTTTGTGAATTGTGGCTGGCCGCATTTTTCTTGATGTGTTTCCATTTAGTACAGTTTTGTGTACACAATTATATGTAATTAATTTAATTCACAAATTTTTTGTGTTTTTTCTTGTAAAAATGTAAACATCATCGACTCCAAAGAACACGGTGGTGTTGGTAGTCAGTGGTATCGAGTTGTTTTAAAATTTTGTTAAAAAGCTTTACAGAAAATTTAATTAAGGAAGTTGTGTTTTAAATAATTAACGTCTATCTGCTTTTAAGAAAGAATAGTTTACTTTTTACTGTAGCAAAAATAAATATCAGTTGACAGTGAAATTTTAAGCTCAAAGAAAAATGATTTTTAGTTTATCTGAGAAACTGATAGTAAAAATGGGTCAGCAGCACGTTGCGCGCAAAAGTGAGTTAGAAATGCTTGAACGCAAAAACAATACGCTTGAGGTTCAGCTTAATTTAGAGAAAAATTCGTGTAAAAATGACTTAAATACTAATGCACTCAAAACTTAATTAGTGGCTTAACGCCAAAATAAATTTACCCCATTTTATTGAAGTTTTATATTTTAGGCTCCATTGTTCAGACATATTTTCTACACAAATCGATGGAAAACGTTCAATCTCATATCTTTCAAAATTCATACATATATTTATATGGCGTCAAAACATTATCCTAAGGAGGCTGGAACCCCCTGGTGTCTTTCAAACTCAATGGTTGACTTTTGTCCCATTGCTAAGTGCATATACTTGTTTTCCATAAATGCAACCTATAACATACATCGCTTTATGAAGTTCGGTCAGTTCCAAAAATTCATTTTCGACCATTTCTTATCGATTGGTTGAATATTTATTTTTGTTTTCAATTAAAGGAGCCCAAACATTACCGTAGGAGAGTCATGGCCTTCTGGTTTCCAATAAAATAATTTTCGACCTTTTCCCAACGAGAAGCGCAACTATATTATATTCTAGAAATGGCATCGCAATATCCACTTATGGGATTGGTGATTTGGCTGGTATCTTCCAAAATCCATTTTAGTAAAATTCTTATTCACAAGTGCGGCTAAAAGACTATCTGTTGAGTTTCAAAATTCATTTTCGAAAATTTTTTTTATCGAATTGTGCTAAAGACATATTTTCGAAAAATGGGCTCAGAATTCAGTTTCCACCTCATTGTCTCAAAAACAAATAATTAAAGTTCTCAGTACTATTTAAAAAAACAAATGAAATTTTAGTTTTTGCTTGAAATCGTTTTCTAAATCATTCTTCATCAAAAAACTTTTTGCGGTTAGGCAATTCCAAGTTACTTTTGCCTGAAAATTGCAAATTTTGAACATTAATATCACTTTTTAAAAATGATTTATGAGTTTCTTGAGTGACTTCACTTTTTTTTTTTGTGAATATATGATTGCTATCAATTACATGCACCATATTTAAAATATATAAAGCAACGGAAATTTGTCCCCCATGAATATATCTACTAAAATATCACATGTCCCACATGTTAAGTTAAAAATTGTTATAACAAGAACTTCCACTTAAATATGCAAAACTAAAATATCACACCAAAGAGGTGTGACACACAAATGTTGTTCAAACACAACAGCTGTAGGTATTACTATACATTTGCTTTTATTTGCCGAAAAATCTGACGTGTCAACCTGCCCACATCCGCTGTAGACTCACTTGTAATCAAAATTTTAAATTTATTTTCAATCATTTTTCATTGTAAAGGAATTCTTTAGAAGGTACTACGCCTGCAGTTGGCTACTTGTATTCTAATACTACAGTGTGAACGAATCAAATGACCATTAATTACAGATGAAGCAACAAGGCGTGTGTACGTATAAGGGATGCATGCTGCAGTATATCTAATGATGGTTTTTGATGTTGTTCAAGTAAATTTAAATACTAAAGAATGTTGTAATTTTAACGTGTGTCCAGATAACAAAGGAGCATGTGAAATAGGGGCGGAATTTATTTGTGAATATCAAGGTTTAGTAATAGTTAACAAATGATATAGTTTATATAGCGCAATGAATACATGTCTCATGTATATATTACTGTGACCATTAACAAAATATTTTTTTTAACACATTTTCATCTGAATGATAATGAAGTAAAATTGATGAGAAAATTTTGTTATTCGGTTTCGATCGTGACCATTTTTTCGACTTTCGATTTAATCGTAACTTGTGGTTACGATTAAAAAGTTATTCATCAAAAATTTCAGAATTTTTTCGTACATACCTACTTAAAAAAAAAAGAAAAAAATTAATTGCCGATTTGAAAAGTCAGCCATTTATCTCCATCCTCTTTTGTTTTTGAGATATGTATATGAGTTCTAAGGTCCTGGAGCACTGTTACAACTATGCGCAACTAAGTTCTCGCTGTTTGTCAATAGATGGTGCTAGCGGTAAAAGCTGGTCGATTTGGTTCATATCGAAACGTTATGAATCTGTGATTTCATAGTCTGTTTGTGGTTGCTCCTAAATGACTGATTTTGTGCCAAATAATCGCCATTTGCGGGAGGTGTTGATTTTCTTCTTTCAACCGAAGAAAACTGCGGTTGACGCTCATCGAGAGCTTCAAAAATTATACAGAGATGGTGTTCTGAGCGAAACAACGTGCCGAGATTGGTCTCGTCGCTTTAAAGACAATGATTTCGACATCGACGATCGACCACGTGAAGGAAGGCCAAAAACCTTCAATAATACGGAATTGGAGATATTGCACGCAAGAAGAGCTTGCTTCAGTATTGGGAGTTACCCGACAAGCCATTTCCAAGCGTTTGCTTGCGTGAAAAACGGCCCCAATACGAACAGAGACACGATAAAGTAATCCTATTGCATGACAACGCTAGGCCTCACGTTGCTAAACCAGTGAAAACATACTTGGAAACTGTCAAATGTGAAGTCCTACCCCATCCGCCGTATTCCCCAGATATTGCCCCGTCAGACTACTACTACTGTTCCGTTAAATGGCACATGGTCTGGCTGATCAGCAGTTCAACTCATATGAAGACCTCAAAAAATGGCTTGATTCGTGGATAGCCTCAAGAGAGGAACACTTCTACCGTGATGGCATTCGAGGTTAACCAGAAAGATTGGGGAAAAGTGGTATCTATCTATCTATCAATACTTTGATTGATTCATCTGTAGCTATTTTTTGACAACAAAGTTCCAATTTTCTAACAAAAAGCAGCGAGAACTTAGTTGTGCACCTAATACTCGTAGTGTCACAAAATTAGGTTCTTTGGGACAGCGCTGATTGAGCAAAGAGATTTTTACGGAAAGATGATAAAAGAGTTTGTATAGTTGACAAGAAAGTATATATCAGATTTCTTGAGTTATTATTGGTGTTATTTCTCCTTTAGTATTGTGGGTCTTATGCTAAGTCGAGAAAAATTAAAATTGAAAAAAATTTCAAAAAAAAAAAATACATACTCAAAGTCTGAAATAACCAGTTAAAATTTTTAGTTTATTTTTCATAAAACATAAGACTTAAGTTCTATGCAATGTATTTGGTTGGTACAGTTTGCATGATTTTGCTGCATTTAAAAAAAAATCTTTATAAGAACCTTTCCATTCATTTATTTTCATTTCTCGTTCCATTATGTTACAATCATATCGGAATGAATTAAAAAGAAAAATACGCATCGGCTTGTAATTTCCTAAAGCAACCAGCAATTTTGTTAGTTTTTCCATACACAAAAAAGAAAATGCCAATGTCGTTTGTTAGCGGCAAAGTTCAAATATTGAGGTATTAACAGATTTCCGATTGATTTTGCAAAGTGCCATTATATTGCGAATAAATGGCTAATTTGTTGGCATTGGACAAACAAATAAATTTTAATACTCCTACGACAAAGGCAGTAAGTCAGCGGTGTGTGGGTACACATTAAATTCCAATTAACAAAACATTTAAAATGCCTACCTCCTCGGTAAAAGAAAATGGTGAGGAAATTTATTTTTAGTTAGGTAAGAGATTATTGCTCTCTTTTGTGCAAAATGTAGTCTTATAGTTAAATATCTCGGTCTGTAAAATATCATGACTGAGTTTGTCTGAAAAAAGTCGTACAATTATTTTGGCACGTGTCTCAAAAAATGAGCAAGACTCTCATGAAATAACCAACTGATTTTGATTTTGTGGGAATGTCCCAAAATTGATAGGCGTGATTTTTTGATGCATTATAATTTAATGATAAACGGATAACTCACTGATAATGTTTGATGGCATCGAAACAAATGATGATGGGAAAGGTATATAATACGCGTAATTTTCGTTGCTAGCGATAACAGCTATATTTATATGTATGAACATATGTTCAATAAATATATTTACACACAGCGTTCCCACAGGAATTTTGGATGGAAATCGTTGCTGTTATCTCTTCTAAGCATTACGAAATAAAAACATACTAAAAATGACTACTTTGGAAAAAATTCAAAAGTAAAATACAGTGGACGTTCAATGTAACGTATATCGATATAACGAATTTCCATTTTAACGAACAGTTTCCAAATTGCACATTTCCATTGATATCTCTGAATTGCGAACGTTAAAAATTTAACTATTCTAAATAACAAACGCTATTTTATTCAAAAAGCCAGTTTCTGTTGTAAAAAACACTTCGACATAACGAATTTTTCGATATTACGACTAATTCGTGCATTAATTAGTTTGTTATATTGAAATTCACTGTAATGCATTTTTCAGAAGGCTTGACAATGAGAAAACGTACATTTTTCTTATAATCCTATAATAATAGAGTTTAGATATTACAGCTATTAGCCTTCTTAGCTATTAAGCTTGAAGCTTTAGATCTAGTATCCAACTATACTCAACTAATGAAATTGGTTTTATTTCATGAGTTAACCCTTTCGCGGACACGTCGGCATAAGCCGACACTACGAATAGCTTAAATTGGACACGTCGGTATATGCCGACATAGAAAAAAAATCGTATATAAATACGTCGGACATTGGCGACGTCAACTGCATTGGTTTTATATGTAGTAGCATATTGTGTGCCACTGCAGAAGCAATCAGATTTAAGTTAGTGCCCCAATTCGATTTTTTTTTTAACTACAACCCAAAACCCAAAACTGAAATCTGAATTCAATTATCTGTTTTATAAGCCAAATAAATTACATGTGTCATTCTGCTAACATTTTCTAAATTTCGTGTGTCCGTGAAAAGGTTAAAATCCTTAAAGAGCTTTCAAACGATATATTCATCAAAAATGTTATGTTTTGCTAACGACCACCCTTGATGCAGATAATTTTTGACCTAATTTGACATAGGCAGAGCAGGTTAGGTATCATTCCTTTGAAAGTCCAACCCCTCAAAAATTACAAATCCATGGAATTTGAAGTCAGCTTCAATTTTTTTTTAATTCATGGCAAATCCAATAATTCCTTCTCCGATTCCATTACAGTATGTATTTGGAATTAAAAATTTTTAATTCAATTCCAATGAATCCTAAGAAGATATTTGATTCTTAAAAGAATTGAAAAAACAAAAATCTAATGACCATTATTTGAAAACAAATATTTGCACCAATTGAGGCGAAAAGCTTAAGTATTGATTTTGGACACCAAAAGAGACAGAGCTAAGCACTCAAAAATCAATTTCAATTGGAAATTGTATAGCACTACCTTAAGTAAGTAGCTTCCGAAATATATAATATTTTGCAGCAATCGATTTGGAAATGTTGAAAATGAATTTCAAACACCATTTGAACTGGATACAATACCTGGAAAGGTTCGTGCTTTACGCATGTTTGAGCTTTCCACATTCATTAACCACAAAAAAGTTTTCAAAAAGTTGAACCAAAACAAGTCCAACCGTTGGCCTTTGGTGTTGCCATAAATTATTTTTTCAGCTTTCCTCATTGGATGGTGCAGAGCCACCTCTAGTGATGTAAGACATTAATTTTCAATCTTTTCCATGGATTGGTATCAATGACCAATTGAAAGCGTTTCTCAAATGCTTTAAAAAATCAAATTTCATATAACATATCCAAATTTCGGCTTCTGAAATCAAAATGGATTTTTTTTTTAAATGTTCAAGAGATTCTCAACAAATCACATTCCTGAATGCCAAGTCAAGAGGGATGCACACATTTCTGCAGCGCCGTGTGTTGTTTAAAAATCAGTTAAATGAAGCATATAATAAATGATTTGCTCTAATTTTGCTAACTTACATTTAGTGACGTAAAAAAGTTTTAGAAAAAGTGCTGTGCCTTTTTTTCTTTAACTTATAAATTATTTAATATAACATATTTTTATACATAAGGTTAGATATTATGTATCGATTTCGCAACAAACGCAAACAAAACTATTTTTTTTCCTATTTAAGCTAATTTGTGACGCTACATAGTTTGAACTGCAACATTTACGGCTCATACTCGTAAACGGGAGGGAAAAATATTTTCTTTGGAAAAAACTTGAAGGTTAAACAAAAACTGGCCTTTTTTTTATTGAAGCACGCACGTTTAAAATGGTCGAAGTGTTAAATGCAAATTTATACTGATTTAGGTGTCAGCAAAAAATTTAAGTGTTGAAAACAAGAAGTTAAACTAAAAGGGTTTACTGGCATGTTATTTTTGAGCTCAACATCATGCGTAGTGTTTGTGTGTATTGAAAATGCTTCGCATGTAATTAGATTGGAAGACATTACTACTGTTGTTGAACTTTCTTTTAGAATATTATTTTCGACTTACAGCATTTAAACAAAACTTAATTGCATGCGTTCTTGAGCCAAAAAGTTTTGTATTTTTGATGAGCGAAGATAAAAAGGGTAACTTTTAAATACACTTCAATTCAATTTTCAACTTAGTATTATTGTTTTTTTTTCAAAAAAATTAAAATTAGATTTGGACCGGATATAAACTGGAGTATACACAGTGACGTCAATTGGGTAGGGCTGGGGAGGGCATTGGCCCTAACAAGGATCTGATACTAGTTATTATTCTTTACATCAATTCAATAAAACCATCTTATACTGGTGGAATTATAATTCTCGGACCCAAGGTTTTGGTGAAGTGACGCCACTGGTTATACAACTCTGCTACATCAGATTTTCAAAATGGCTGTTGAATGCGATAACTTCGATTACATAAAAAAGTTTTCGGTGTCAGACAATTTGCGTACAATGAGAGATGAAAGAAAAATGAACAAAACAAAACAAGCATAAGAAGAAAGCTCTATTGCATACTTTTAGTTGTTAAAGAAATGAAGAATTAAGCTGTCAAATATAATAGAAAAACAAAAATTCTGAGAAGCGTGCGCCAGAGCCCACGAAAGAGTGAAGTAAGCGGAGATGGGCGAAACCCCTAGTTTTTGTGGAAACAATTTTCATTTTTATACACCAATTTATATTACTTTCAATTTCTTCTCAAATTTTGTTCACATAATTTTAACAAACATTGTGTTGGTTATATTTGGCTTAGATATTTTTGAATGTGGGAAAAATATTTAACAAAAATTGCCAAAATTGTTAGAGTTTTTTTTTACAGAAATGAAACTAAAGGATATATGTAATAAAGTGTTAGTCTGCCTAAATGAGGATAAATTAAGACTTGATAGTGAGGTAAAAATGAACAAATTGACAAAAGAAATTTCTGTTCTAAATTACTTCCAGTAAAAATTAACTGTTGACTGGCATAAAAAGGTCCACAACATGACATACAAATCGGCTGCAGGCGACGTATGTATGTACACTTACTCAGTTGCGATTAAAGTTCGCACAAAAATGCTTGTAAGCCCAGCGAGAAATTTGGAATTTTTACGTGACTTTCTATGCCAAATGTGTATCTTTCGAAAGTCTGCACGTTAGATTCCGCTTTGCATAAGTCCCAATATGTTAGTTGCTTTTTCTGTACTGTTACCGCTGTACTGTAATGTTAACAACAGAGAATGTAAGAGCAAACGTTCGTCGCAAATTTATAAAGAACTCGTTGCAATGTGCTCTGATGTTGATAAAAGTTAATGTAAAGGGTAATCAAATTGTGGTATCTTTTCGCGTTTTAAATAAAAGACATGATTTATATGAAATCTTTTTTTTTTGTTTTTATTGAAAATTAAATTACTTTAGGTTAGGTTAGGTTAGGTAGGAGTGGCAATCAGTTACGAAAACTGACTCACTTAGACCAAATGTGATCCATTGTGATACCACAGGGTGTTTGACTATACCCTCTCATTGAACCAACCAGATTTCGTAATGAAACTAAATAGCTGACCTATACTAACATGTCTAAGGTCATCCAGATCATCAAATAAAAACGACCCAAGTGCTTTGTGGCGTTTTCTAGCGAGTGAGGGACAGGAGCAGAGAAGATATTTAATATTTTCCTCTTCCTTCACATCTCCACAACTGCTACAGAAGTCAAAGGACCTAACATCTAATCTCTCCGTATGTCTGCCGATGAGGCAGTGACCAGTTATGACTGCAACAACTGACGAGACGCTATGTCTAGTGCGAGAAATTAGTTGTGACGAACGCTTAGCATCCCATTTTGGCCAGATTTGTCTAGTTATATTACAAATTGGCCCTTCAGTCCATCTTTTATTAGCATTTTTTACCATTTCTTTTTTAAGCAGTAACTTGCAGGTAGCGAGTGGCATGCCAACACCTTTCTTGTCCTGAGGAATTTGTGCAGTAGTCCCCTGCCCATTAAATTACTTTGGTTGCGGTTAATAATGAAAAGAATGTCGTCCAAAATTTCGACTAGCTTTTACGCATAATGATGATTCAATTTGTGATATTTGCTCGATGATGTTCTCTTTGAAGATTATCCGCACAATATTTACTCTTCAAAAAACTCCATTAGAAGAAATCCTTGGTGCTAATTACATGATCTTGGTGGCCAATTCACGTCTGTTATTCGAGACATTATTCGATTATAAACTTCTTGTCGTGTTGTCATCCACAACAATATCTTCCAATTGACTCCACAAAAAGCTCATATCCAAAATTATACTAATTTCTCGATACATAACTTTTTTTTTTTAATGCTCAAATGCGAATAATCAGACAAATTGCATATTTTTTATATCAGAATTGTTGTTTTAACCATAATTTTCGTTAAAAATACGGAAAATCTCTTTAAAACGATATCACTACGACATTTTCAAGTTTCCAAAATGCATCCTTATATGTAACAATATATGTACTGATCGATTTTCTTGGAACTTTTTGTAAAAAACTGTTATTTATTTTAAGTACTTTAGTCAATGGAATCTAATTTTTTTTTTCGAATTTTCAATGTTGTGATGTGGCATTTTGGCGTTTATTTTCTATATTTTATTTATTATTATTTTATTTTATATTACAGCTCTGGATATGGCTAAAGCAATATTTACCGCACATAGAGTACTAAGTAATTTAAATTTTGTTTCTGATAGCTTGGTTTC
The DNA here is from genome assembly GCA_963680825.1 of Meiosimyza decipiens. Lineage (NCBI taxonomy): Eukaryota > Metazoa > Arthropoda > Insecta > Diptera > Lauxaniidae > Meiosimyza > Meiosimyza decipiens. The sequence goes on along the minus strand of OY804261.1, from coordinate 68,643,930 downwards.
AACTTTCAATTAAAGTTCATCTCCTGTAACTCATATTACATAAAAATCAATTAAGTGCACTTGACTTCCACAATTGAATCTTTTAAACGTTGACGAAAACTTTGTAAACAAGCGACAGGTGATTGGGTCAAAAAATTATCATAAATTAAAATTTCAATCAAAAAAGCACCAGCATCAATGTAGCAAAATGGGGAGCAGCACACAAATTTTTAAAGGGTTGCTAATTATAACGTTTTTGTTGCCGTTTTGATGTTTCTGTATTGATAATAACCCTTAGATACAGGTAATATAATGTAATGGCTGATAGGTGACTTAGAATTTATGTTGTTTTTGTTATTATTAAAAGATCAATTAAAAAATTAAGTAACTCTTGACACAATAGCCAATGAGGTGGAAAAAAGTTTTTATTGTTGATTTGTGATGTTTGGAAATTTCAAGAACATACTTTTCCATACAAAAAAAAATAAAGAGTTTTTAAACGTTATACAAAATGTTAAATTGCAATATATCATGGGACTTGTTGGTCGTATATATCTATTCATTGAAGTTAAAAAATTAAGTGATATTTTGCAGACTTTCAACTCGTATACACTATACATTAGGGCGACAGGAAAATTTCCATTGCTTAAAACGTCCACGGGTCTTTGCTTGGAACGGTTCTACAGCACCTTAAGTACATCAGTAAGATTTCAGTCATCTCTATTAAGAATTAAGAGGTCACGAGTTTCATTTTAAAAATGTTAACTGTCTTTTGTAAGTTTACTTTTAAAATATCCTTTGGCTATTTTAGGGTGTATGATACAATACATCTTTTTTTTAACCGAAAAATTTCAAAAGTTTTTTGAATTTTTTGCTTCAAGAAACGGTCAACTTATAATAAAAGTCATCACATTTACTTGGTAGTACAAATTTCAATATAGAGCGGAAGGAAGCAAAAATAAAAACCATATGTGAAACAACTATGCAAACACAAACATGATTAAGCATGCCAACATGTGGTCGGACAAACGATATACAAAGTTTAATATTTTTAATTTTGCATTTTTGTCTCGAGTCATTCTTGAATTCATTTTGAAGCCAATTTCGCAAATAAAAATAATGAAGTGAATTTATTCAAATTTAAAAATAGAGATTAGAGTTGATCTCTTTCAAAAATATCCGATCCAATGACACACAACGTCAAGCTGGTCCTGAAATAATATTTCATCTGCCACCATTAAAAATTTTCATACTGGACAACGCCGCAAAGAAAAAGTGCTAAGGCTTCAAGCTGCATACATATTTAGCCCACACAGGAAGGGACATGCCACAAAATTACATCAGGTAGACTTAGGGCAACTCAATTTTAATTGTAACTATATGGCACCTGTGGTGAATTCCCACCAAGAATTAGTTAAATGCTGGTGTCATTATTGGTGGCAAAGAAATTTCCGTCTTCACTGATGGTTCGAAAATGGATTGTGGGATGGGCTTAGATATCAATTTGAGTGAGTTGAAATTGAGCAGATCGTTAAAACTATTGAACCAATGCAGCTAATTCCAGACAGAGAACAGGCTGCGCACATTATTATTATTATGGACTCGTAAGGAGAGGATTACAAGAGCACATAGTGGCAACCGTAAGTACACCATTACAAGACTTCTATGCAGAGCTAGATAATACAACAAGGGAGCTTTTCAATCGGAAGTGGTGGTATGCCATGTTTGTATGCAGTGTCTTTAAATCGTAATTGCCAACTTTTAATCAGAAAACTGAAAACAACTTTCCATGAAAGAGCTTATATGCAACACCACCGCTACAAATATAAAGCACTCCAACGAAAACGCCACACTCTTAGATTGGTGAAAGAACATTTGCAGGCTTGAACATGGCAGCAAGATGGTGCTCCATTAGATGGTGTCCGCAGATTCTTTTAAAGCTCTATATGGCTTCGATCATCACTTTAAGAAATGTTACTTCACTTTCATTTGATTGGCAAGCTGCTTGCTTAACCTTAGCTCGAAAGTATTGAAACATAAAACAACTGTACGCATTTTGCTAGCTATATTTACGGTTGGTATGCTTAGTCACAATGTATCTACGCGTCTGTAGATACTCGTAGAAATCATGTTATAAAATTGTGCGTAAGTTTTAGCATGTGAGCAGTTTTACGTAAATCGATTTCAATTTGCCAATCTGTCTTTAAAATATGACTTTTTAACCTTTATTGTTGAACATTCTACAACACACCGTGTTAAAGGTAAATAACAACCACGAGTGGCCTAAGAGCAAAAATAAAGAAATATTTTCCAAACCCCATTAAATAAAGCAATAAAAAATAGATATCTATGATATTTTTTTTAAAGGTACATGCAAAACGAAAAAGAACTGTGTTTTAAATGTTATTTATATGTGGAATATACAAATGTGAATAAAAAACATACACTCAGAAAATTTAACTGAAAACAACATTTTTAATCCATTCTTAAAAATGAACAAAATTGCCGCTAACATTAACATATTTAAATCGATGGGCGGATAGATTCAAGTTCTTGAAGAGAAACGAAATACGTTATCTGGTTTCTTGTAGTAAAACGTATTTAAATATGTAATTTTTTTATTTTTATTTTCACAGTGTAAGATGAAAAATATGCATATTGTAATATACGAGCACTTTCACTTTTTTTAGGCAGCGTAAATTTTAGAAATGTTTCCTTCCCGCTGAACATTGCATGGGGTTTTACAGGAAATCCAACTGATTTTTTACATTTGCATAATATATTTTTCTTAAAACAATATTTTAGATGAAATTAAATGGAACGTAACTAATGTTTCGTTTAGTTATGAAAGGTGTTTATATCGTGCTTTAATAAAAATTTCAAATAGTCAGTCTCCTTAGAATATACATTTTTATGTTGTTGCGCCAAAAAGTGTTTGGGTAAATTTAGCCACCCCCATTAAGTTGCTGCAATAACTTTTAATATTTTATACTCGCAATTAAAATAAAAATTTGTAACTTAAACAAACTGACAGCGTTATTCTGTACTGCGCTTCATATCATCTCACGGATCAGAAGCTAAGGTACTATGTAGTTAAAGCAAAAAGAAATAAATGTCATATTTAACTATCCATGCGATTTTCTTTAGCTAAAGTAAAGCATATGCAGTTTAAATAATTTCCACACTTTTTAGGGTAAATGAGCCAATCGTTTCATAATAATATTTGCTACTATAATAATTGTGCATAAAGACTTTGGCTGTCTAAAGCTAAAAGACACCTAATAATCGCATTTTACTAGTTGTAAATGAAATAGCATCCTAAAAGTAAATTGTTGTATTGGTAATATTTCGAAAATTAATAAATTTTTTTGAATTTTATGCTTACAGAATTATTGGCTCGGGCTTGAAGAATCCGAAAACACAATTTTTTCATGCTACTTGTATAGCACAGAAGAAAAAGTTTTTTGCAGAACAGATAACTCGAAATTATATACATTCCCTATCGAGAAGTAGAACCGACGAGTTTTTTAAATATTTTAAAGGCGTTTGATCAAGTGTGGCATCACGTCCTTGTTATATATAGCATCGTTAATTCCTTCGCTCGTTATATTAAGAGCTTCTGCACTGGCCACTCTTTCCGTATTGCGGTAGACATCCAATCAATTCCAATGAACACTCCATCAATGCTAGTGGTGCCCTGGTACCTTATTATCTTATTAACTTGTTTTTATCGATAACGTTTTGGCACTATGCACGATTCCAATCAGTTGTTTAGCTAGGGGAGGAGAGCGTCGCCTCGAGAGCATAGGCTTGGGGGCGCCTAAATGGTCCAGGGCATTTATTGAGATTTCCAAATATTATTAAATATTTGTATTGATCAGAAATTTTATTCAGTTTTATCTAAATTATATTTTACCAAGGCTGGGTGCGACAGATATGTTTTTCGCCTGGGCGCCAAATGTTCAAGGTACGCAACTAATAGTTGAATGACCACACAGTTTAACCTAATAGATGGCGCTGTAAGTGTAAATATTTTGCCTTCGGTGTATGTCAAGAAATTCTTATGAATTCTTTAGAGAGGTCAGCTTAGATTCAATATGTTATTTGAAACATTTTACTATGCCATATTTGCTTATTAAATTGGCTACACTCCAACAAGTAACATAATCTGATGACTAACTCTAGAAACAATGGCAAAAGAGTCAGCATTTAGTCCTAAGGTTTAAAAAAAATATTTATATTTTCTGTGGAGACGTTAAGGTCTTGGTCCCATTGATATATAACTTGTTTGAAAGATATTTTTTTTACTTTATTGCACTTTATACAGCCACCCTATTCTTATGGTTATAACTGTAATTTTCGAATGCATTGAATGCATTCAGCCATTAACTACCAGCTCTACGAGTTAAGAGTATACTAAGTAACAAAAAAATTAAATATCAGCAACAATAACGCCGACGGAAGTCATACCTGTGTGAACTTCTCAAATATTCCCTTTGGGTATAGGCATAGAAAGTCATAAACTCATTCACAACAGTTTTTTTTATTCAGATTATCTTGGTTAACTTGAATAAAATCTATTATTTTCTCTGGCCGAATATGTTGATGTTGACAAAATCAATGATGCAACGAAGAAGGATGTTGCCGTTTATGCGAGCTGTGTTGCTATTGAATGCATTTATATCTCCTGGTTGGTTTTTTTTCCCATAAATCGACTTTATAGGTTGGCGATGAAATTGTCTTTAAGAAAATGTGACTTTAAAAGTAGAAGTAGAAGTGGATGTTAACACAAAAGTATTTTATAAAAAAAAAAGTTTAAATAGTAAACCATTTTTTATTTCATCATTTTTGTCATAAGTTAAATTTATTAAAAGTCATCAAAATTATCGAGATCAAAAAATTTGAAACATTGCTTATAATAAATGATGACTATTTGCTATAGGAAAATAATTTTTATATTGAAAAAAAGTTTTAACTTTTTGGCAATAAACCATAAGTCCGATCATTCAAACAATATATATTGTCATACGAGGACACGCTGAAAAGATATCAGTCTAGGCAAGAAAATACAACCTTTTCGACCAACATTAATTTAATTTTTCATCATAGTCTCTTTTTAGTTCGATACACTTCGTTCAATGATTTAATAATTTTCTGATGCTTTCCGCACAATACGATTTATTGAGGTCCTCAAAATAGTCCTAAATTTTAGACATAACCTCTTGGTACGAAGCAAACCTCTTTTCACCGAGGCATTTCTTCAAGTTTGGAAACATGTGATAGTTGCTGGGTGCAAAAATTGATGAATATAGTTGATGAAAAATCAATTTCTAGCGAAATTGACATCGTTTTACCATAGCGACAGTGCACTTGTGAGCCAGTGCGTTGTTTTTATGGAAGAGAGTTTTTCTTCTTCGCCAAAGCAATCGTTTTTGTTTCAAAGCAACGCTAAATCGGTCTAACAGCTCGATATAATATTTGGACTCTGCCAATATTAATGATGGGATGTGCATCCCAAAAATAGTTGACATCACCTTGTTGGTCGTCAGACTCACCTTTGTCATCTTCGACTTCGATTTTCCAGTCTGCTGCTTCGGCTGTTTGATTTATGGTATGTTGTAATGGATCCATCCACGGTTATAACCAAGTTTTGATAGCATGGATTTATCAACCATTTTTGGTGTAGTGAGTTATCAAAAATGCTCATATCTCCCAGACCCGTACGTATAGGAAAGGACTTAGGGATTCAAATACGCTCCGGAGAGTCTTAAGCTGCAACTTTTAAAATAATCTGAAGTTCCTGAGTAGAAGCGCTTTCCCTCTCTCATTCGTTTCACCCAATGACTTAACAGTCGACTGTATTAAACTCCTGGGTGTTTTGCAGCTCAGTGTCGTTTTACATTGATATTGACATTAACATTGGTGAACATTCGAGTTCAGACTTGAGTAATCTGTGGAGTATGAACTTAACTACACTATAACTTGCGCCGTAAATCAAGCCGGTTCACCGATCAAAATGGGTACTCGAACATTTTTTAGTAAGAGACCATAACTCAAGTACAACCTTAAAAATGTATATGAATGTAATCTTTTAATTATATCAAATTTTATAAACATCCATTTGGTGATAACTTCCTTTGTATAGTTCGTTTCTAATTCTTATAAAATTTGATAAGCCCACACCATGAGCAAATCCTGCGTTAGGCCCTGGTACTATCACATTTAAATTCAGTTACCCAATATTTAATGATTCAATGAAAAGAAGAACAATCCAAAACTGTGTTTCATTTGTGAATAGCTGTGTTATTTCGCAAAATCTAGGATGAAGCGTAAGTTATTAATTTATTGATTTTTTCAAATTTCAACTTAGTCCAACTGTAGTGAAAGCGCGTGCTTTATCAACTTTTGCAATTTATGTGAAACATAATAAGTTGAATTTAATGTTTCTCTTACGATTCATTAGCATCCGCAACAAGTCGTTTTTATTAGTGCTTTTTTTTTGCTTGCCAAAAAAAAATAATTAACTGCTAATAACTTCTTATGAAAGTCATTTAGCGCTCCTAAGCATTTTTATTGCAATATATGTGAGTGTTTTTATGTGTAATACGCGCTCATATGCTACTAGCTCTGAATATCCTGAAAATGATGAGTGGTTAAAGTTTTGGTAAAAAAAATTACTGTTACAGGTTTATCTCTACCACGAACGTTTTGTTTTGTGGCGCATGCAAAAGAAATCTTATGAGTTGGGTACATTATCATTATTTTACTTGAAAGTTATTTAGTAAAGTGATATTTTGAGATTTACTACTCAATAGACATATATATAAAATGTGTACTTAATGTACGTTTAATAAACATAACGACGTGCTAAGTATATTAGTTTTGTGTTTGTTGCCGAAAAATTAATCATTTAAACTATTATTTATTCTTCAGTTAAAAAAATATGTTATTTTAAATGTGTAGTCTTGCTATCGAGAAAGCTATACATATATCCCAGTTTTTATGACTTTTATTCCTCTGACTATCCCGAGATTGCCAAATCAATATTGATAATATTTGAAGCAACAGCTCATAGGGGCCACTGGATTGGTGACTGTAAATAACACTGTGCAATAAAAAAAAGTTTTTTTTTAATTTAAATAAAATCACGAAAGATTATTGTTGAGGGTAGTGAAACAATTTTTCATTGATCTATTGATAACGCGGACATAAAAACTTTGTTGCCAACTTAAACTTGGAGGTCTACTGGGAACGTATACTACTCAGTTTTTCCATCATTTTTGCTAATAATAATTTTGACAGTTCATATCTGGCAGTCGTGGAGTAAAGACATGGCAAAATTATTATGGAAATTGTTCAATACAATCCATCAATTTCAATTCGACACCATGCTCGGGTAACCGTTACTGCAGAACGATATCGTGACAGCATTCAAAAACTTTTTGACTCTAGAGCTGCATACTTTGGGATTCATTAACGTGTGGTTGCAAAAAGACGGTGCCACATTGCAGACAGTCAGAATTACAATGGAAATACTGCAAAGCCTCTTTCCACAACAAGTTATCTCAAAATATGAAGATGTTGATTAACCTCCACGGCCGCCGAATTTGATGTCTCCAAACTTTTTTGTGGAGACATCTGCAGAACAAAGCTTATGCAAACAAATCAAAAATCCTCGAGCTATTCAAAAATTTGAAATTCGCCTTGAACACGAAGTTCACAAAGTGTTATAACTAAAAGTTATAAGATATTTTACAAATGTTATTTTACTGCTACCCTCAGCCTACAAAGGTGTTGCGACGCCACTGATGATCACTTATACAATATGTACTCTAAATAAGATAGCTAAAAGTTATGGTTTATGAAAGGAACTTGCTCACAATAAAGAAAATGCTATAAAAATAGTAAATAGAAATAGTATAGAGCCACAATTTATTTGTGGCCCATCAATATTTTTTTATGAAAAATGCACAAATGGACAAATTGCATTAAATGCAAAACAATTCTATATATTTTTCCCTATTTTACAAACGTTACGACACACCAATAAGGAAGCAGCTGAGTGCTTACATTTCATAACGCTATTTAAGAAAAATATCTATCAGAGAGCCTTGAAAAATATTGAAAACCTAAAAAAATTTTAAAAAGCTTAAACATGTTGAACAAAAGTGGAAATATCTTGAAAATGTAAGGAAAGTCGAAAAATTTTTAAGAATTCGATTGGCTCAAAACAGTTGAAATCGTATCGGAAAAGTCAAAAGCCATGACAAGCCTTAGATTTTTCTTAAGTGCCTTCCAGTAAACCCAATAATAAAGATGTTAACAAATCAATGCTGTTAAATAGTTTAAGCTGGTTAAGTGTTAAGTACCAAATGCTTCAACATACTATGAAATTTATATATAATATGCAGGTAAATAATATGTGATACGATTTAAGTAAAGGGACCTTAAGTTCTGTGTAAAAAGTATATTGAAATCGAGCTTCTTTGAGGTGTGGTGCGCTCTGAATGACTTCATAGCATCAGAAGACACCAAAATTTATCGTGAGAAATTCTACCAAATACGGTCCGATACGTTGGAAGATATGTAACTTATGGATTTTGAACGACAACAATGCATCTTCGCATGAAGTCAACATTTTCAAGAGTTTTTATAGAAAAATTCAATAAATGTCAAAGACCAAACACTATATTCATCGAATATGGCTCCGTCTGACCTTTTTCTGTTACCGAAGGTAAAATTACCACTCGGGGATGGAGCTGAAGGCTTTTCCTAAATCAAATAATGAAAAATCTATGTAGGACTGAAACAAGTGCTGACATATTTATATTGCAAGTGTAGAAGCCCACTTTGAAGGTGAAAAAGTTAATTTAGACGGAAAAATAATTTTGTTTTATCTAACAATTCAGGATACTTTTTACACAAAGTAGAGAGTTCTGAAAATTCAAAGGCCTATGACAATCTCTAATGTCAACTTGCTCAGCAGATGCCGCCAAGATCCGATTCCATTCAAATCAAACGTTGGAAATGGATTGGAGACAAAATGCAGAAATCATCAACTGAAGCCTGCCAGCAACAATTGGAGTGGAACCGTCAGAAAACGCGGTTGTCCTAAATCTTCGTGGAAACGATCGTTGGAAAATGAATTCGTATCTCGGGGAAATGTTATAGAAAATTGAACACACTCGCAACTGATCGTGCACGTTGGAAGAGTTTTGTGCAGGCACTATGCTTCGTAGGAGATAAAGAACGCAAGAGAGAGAGTATCTTGCCATACGTGCAAACTGAGGCTTAGTCATATTCTTATAAAGTACAGTATAAAAACAAACCTAGATAACACAATGAATGAATAGACTAATAAATAAAAAATGAAATAGATCATTGAATAATTAATAAATTAGTAAGTTAATCAATAAATAAATAAAACTGAAACTGATCTTATTCAGAGATTACTACTTATACCTCGTCACCATAAATTTTCTGCAGTTTTTGTAAGTAGATAAAATAGTAATGACAGGCTACGGCTTAATTAATTTTTACATTGTGACAATTGTACGTAATCTACATATACACCAAGCGGTAGCTAATATTACATAAGTCAAGTATTATCTCCTTAATCCACTTAAATTGCCAAGAAATGTACTTATCCTTTCCAAACTCCAGTTAAGTTGATAATTGAAATTTTTTGCGGATAAAAACTTAAGCTCTATCTTTATGGAATTTTCTTGTTTTCAGTGTGTTAAGTTGAATATTTAAATTATGTGAATTGCAAATTATGCATACGCCATGTTGTGCTTAATTCATATTAACATAATAATTCCTTTTTTTATTCCGTAAACAAAGTCAAAAAATTAACAAATCCTTGTATAAAGCTCGGATAAGCTCGTAAATAACGTGTTTAAGCCATTAAATAATGCCGCCAAGTTTCAAAAGAGACACACACACACACGCCTATATATTCAACACACAGCACGCTTGTACAACGACTTACACCAACGAATATGTCCGACGGTATCTGTTTAGCACCAAAAACACAAAAAAAAAAGAAAAGGAAGACAATAGGTAAATTTTTGAGCACTCACTGTATTTTCGTAAATTGTTAATCTGTCTAACGGTCTGTCAGTCAGTCCGGTGTATGTATGTGCGTGTGTGCTTCACTATAGATTCGGTTCTTTAATGGTTCACTACACTTTTTTTTGCTTTTATTTTTGAAAAATTTAACTTAAAACTGCACACCTGTGGAGCAGTGAATGTTACCGCTAAACTCAACTTTACTGAATGAATGAATATCCTTCTGCTGGTTGGCTTTTATATCTACAATCATCCATTTATCGTTGGTTGGTGGCTGCTGAGCAGGCGTTGTTGTTGTTGTTGTTCTTGTGGTGGTAAGTGATGATACCAACTGATAAACGCATTACCATCTATGGTGCGCAACATGTTGACAGGTATTTGCCAGAATGATGAAACAATTTTATACTCGCATGTGCGAATAGAAAAAAACAGTCATAGAGTACCTACAACTAAACCTAATTGAGCACTTTGTGTTCTTTGTGTTGTGAATATGTTGTTAACCTGTTGACAATACATTGTTTGTTGTTTAAATGTTTATAAACATTTTTGTAGCTTACTCACAACAGCAATTCATTCATAAAGTCTTGCTTAAGAGCAGGCAGTTCAGTAGAAGTCATTTCGTAAATGTTGCCAGTAAACTCTAGTCAATATTAGTTGTAACAAATTATCTTTTAAATATAGCTTAAACATAGCGATAAACGTAATATGGGCACATAGTTACAGAGTCTTACATTAAATTAAAGCTCCATATTAAAAATATTTTTAACTTATTTGCTACCAAAAATATTAATATTTTGTATTAAAAATATTTTTAAGTTAGAGCTTAAATTCAAAGTAAGGCTTAATTACTATGACTTACAATTTTTATTTGCAAAAAAATTTGTTCCTACTCCCCTGCCAATGCATAAGGCTTTAGAAACTTACACGCTCATTGGCAAGTGACTTCAACTCTCTCCAACATTTCTACCACAATGCAGCTTAGTAGTACGAGAGCGGCATGCAAATGCGTCAAAAGTCTATCGAAGCTCCAAACAACTTCTTCCCACGTTTTCGTGATTGCTGAACACGATGGCATCCTTCGTTTTCCTTTAACTAAGCGGTACCAACCCTAATTAGACAAAACCCCTGTATAGATTTTCGATTATTTATTGGAGATAGTAGTAGGAAGTAGTTATTTCGGCCAATAACCACCAGCATGAAAGGTGCAAAAAAACCCACCTCACTTTTTCCTCGAAAGAGTTTATGTGTCTATCGAATTCGGGGAGCAAACATATTTTTTTATTGTTTCAACTATGGGATGGATATTAGATATTGGATCGCTATCTCGGTTTTGGTGCTAGTTTTGTCTATCATAATAAGATTTTTTTCTAGTTTTCGTTTCTCAATACTTCTAAGTACCAATATTGATGAAATCGCTTGTGAGCAACCTCTAAATGTCAAGATGTCAAGCAAATGTTCAACTTTTTTGGCAATATTAATTTTGTAACATAAAATATCTTCTTGAGGCGAAAAACTTATGCTCGATTTAAGAGCTCCAATAGCTTGATCGGTGAACGCAATACGCAACACTTTCTCTGGAGGTTGTGACGAAGAGGGACTGATATTGTAATTGACAAATCAAAAAAAAAAATATGATAAAAAAAATTAATGATTACCTACTATCGCGCAAGTATTTCTAGAAACATCCAAAATTATATTTATGACTAAAGGCAAGAGTTTCGATATTTATACGGGAGCCATATGTATTAGCTTTTGGCAAATATTTTTTTATTAAATGTTTATATGTTCTGTTCTTACAGCCACTAAAGCTGAACATCTGAAATATGAGTATAAGTGCAGTTTTATATCCAAAATATCCCCTCGGAAACCACTGGGCTTAGAGTTCAAAAAGTAAAAAAAGACAGGTTGAGCGATGTAAAGATATCTACCTAAAACATCCAGACCACGTCAAGTAAATTATGAAAATCATTTTGCTATTACATAGGATTTCAACATATTAAGATTATATTTATCAATAACTAAGCTTGCGTCGTAGTTATGTATTTTTAGCAGGGAAATTCTATCGATTGGGTACTAACCCACAATATATTGGTGACTAAATGAAAAAGTAATGAATGAATCTTTTTTTTTTTGGGCTGATAAGAGCGAAAAAAATGTCATTTAATCATTAAGTGGCATTTAATATTTAACATTAAAAACAATTTCGGTTGTTACATGTTAAATGGATTAAATATTTCACAACAAATTAGCAGGATATTATCGATATATTGATAAGAATAAAAGTGATAAGACATTCTCTTAAAATCACACATATTTGCGCAATAAAGTCGTGCGTATATGGTGAGCTACGACACAAGTACAAGAATATTTAGAAACTTTTTTAATAAGTAAATATACAAGAAATAATAAAGTCGCCATACTAGAAAATAACATTTTCTTGTTCTTTATAATTGCAATTATGATTCAACTTTCAGCACAAAAGTTTTCATATCATCAGTCAGACCTGTTATGGAATGGATTAGTTATAAAAGTGCTTGTAAGAACCTTCATTTCATTGATTTGAAATAGCTAAAATTTTTTGACTTGATATCGGTGGAAAGTCAAAGGCAATGGTAATGGAAATGTTACTGGCAATAGTAATGAAAAGAATTGAAATAGCAATATAACAATGGCAATGACAAATTCAATGGCAATGGTAATGGAAATCAATATGGTAATGGCAATGAAAACAAATGGCTTTAGCAATGAGAATGACAATGGTAATAACGGTATTGGCCATAGAAATGAAAATTTCAATGGCTATAACTGTTGCTAGGCAAAGGATGTAGTGAGTTAAATTACGATAAAGTAAACACTCTTATATGCCATTTTTTATCAAATTCAATCTTAGAATCGTTAAACGTTCAGAGGACCTTTCATTATTTTGAACAGTTTTAGGGGACTTGGGAACATAAGCTAGCGAGGGCGGTTGGGAAACAATAACATTTTGTTGACCTTTTTATGTGAAATAATGATATTTTTTTAGTATAGAAAGATTAGTACGGTGAAAAAAAAATCCGAGGTGGGCGGAGGCATCATCGCTCCAGGTGTCAAATGTGTATGGTACTAACTCTTCTTTTTATTTATCTGATTCACTCCCATATGATCAATTTAGTATCATCTCCATCGATACAATCATTTGCACCTCTGCCTTCACATATCTTTACCATAACTTCGTATCTAAATTATTGTTGTTGGCCGTTGATTGTCTGCAAACATAATGGCAATTAAGTTATCGAAACAATTAGCAAGTCATAAAAAAGTTCTGCACTTTTAATTTTTACTTTGTTTGCTTACTCAGTATTGCGTTTATACTTGAGAGCAGGATGGATTTAATTGTAGAGTTGCTGTCAACCCACGTGTAGGAAGGTTACACATTTATGATTACACTTGCTTTGCATGATGCAGTCCTTTCTGTCAACAGCACTTAAGGCCCATATCATTTGATTAGTTTTTCGCTCTGTTTAGAATGATGAAGGAATCAATTTCATAATTTAGTAACTTAGTGTGTTCGCATGCAAAGTCTCAGAAGCAGAATGCAGCAGGATATTGAAGCTGAATTTAATTTTCAGTATATGACCTATTTTTATCATGTTTGTACAAAATTTTTTGGGTGGTACTATGGTTATTTAAAGCGATTGTTGCGTGGGGCTATCTTAACGAAATTTGGTTACGCATCTTTTTAGCATTCAGTTTTGCGTGCAAATAAAGGTCAAACTTTTTTCACTGACTTAATTCTTACTAATTGTCGGCACTAAAATACTAATTGATTTAATTTTTATTATCCTTAGAATTTATTTATTCCTTAGGACCCAGTGCAGTGTGGCTCCCAAAAATAGCACTTAAATCGTTTTTTTATTTTCTAAAATTTGTAGCAATTTCAGTGGCGTCACTTCACCAAAGCCTTAGGTGGAGCGGGAATTATAATTCCACCACTATTGGATGGTTCTGTTGAATTGATGTATTGAATAATAAGTAGTATCAGATCCTTGAGGGGAGCCAAGCCCTATCGAATTGACGCCATGTCCCTTCTCTGCAAAATTAAACATTCTTGGCTTTCTAAAAACCTTATTCATATTCGGATAAGAGCTTACAGACTCCTACAAAAAGTTTTTTCGAATATTTTTTAGCAGCACATTGAATTTACACTATTTTATATCAATAAACTTATTTCTTTTAATATGAAAGTGAGTTGTTTCAAGACTTACCCATATGCTTTTTTGTTTTTTGTGAATAAAGAAAGCTTGTTCCCTTTTTTCACTTTGGCCATAATTTGGTGCGAAAAAATACTGACTTAAGGCAACCTATAGCCTATGGCTATGGAAGGTGTGACATCTAGCTTAGGAAATTTAATCCTCAATCTAGCAGAGTGCAGCGAAATGTACGCACTTTTAAAAAGTGCCAGCTATTCGGAGCTGGAATAGCTGGCGAAGGTTATGGGCAGTTACAACAAAATTAAATAAAACCGAGCAATAGTTGAAATAGACAAATCTTAGTGCGTAGATTAGAATGAATCCACGAAGCACCTACGTTAAAGATTGATTAATTTTATTAAAATAGGAAGGAAGATATGATTTTACGTTTAGTTAAAGCAAATATATAGATTCTAAGTTAATGTTTTTTTTAATTCATCAAGCTGCCTCTTAATGGAGTCTGCTGTGCTTTCTAAACTCTTTGCTGCTGCTTCCTTTTCTTTTTGGGTATCTTCATTTGCTTTACCAAAAGATCTGCACAATTTGACAAGCTCGCCAACACGTTTATCATACGAAGCACGTTGATTATGCAATTGGGAAAGTAGGCACTTATTGGTATCGACCAGCTGCCGCAATTCCTTTACTGCAACATTAGATCAAAATTTCTGTTGATGATATTTACTAAAATATTGGGATAAAAAATACCTTTTTGTAGTTTAGATTGCTTGTTTTTGTCCAGCATGTCGTTCAGGCCATCGTCTAAAAAAGTTTGTGTTTTCCTCTTATAAGTATCACGTATTAGGGAGAGTTTTTTAACCTCCGAAATATTAGTCTCATCCATTTGGCTGACATTCAGTTCTGCAATAGCTGCTGGTGACTTTGCTATTTGTAAATTTTTACTATCGTTACTCTGCTGCTGTGTGTACTTATCAGCCATTTTTGTATCTTTTACTGAAGTAAGATTTTGAAACTTTATTTAAAATGCACAATTGTGTAATGACAGGAAGTCAAATTAAATATGGAAGTTAGTGGGCTGCCAACCTTCAGAAAAATAAACTAAAAATATAATCCATTTCCCTCAAAAGGACAAACATGGGGTTTTAAATGCATAGATTAATTAATTAATTTTTATTTTGGTCCAGTGTGGCTTGGCACCGAGCTCTTGAATTTTTAATTTATTTATTTCATATTTTAAGACTTGCAGATTTGTAGAAAATTTCCTTAAGCTTTCTGTCCTTTGGCTTTTGAGCTTTTAAGGAAAAACTCATATAGTTGACTATAAAAAATAGTATGTTATAACATCGCAAGCACTTTTTAACAGTATTTATTTTTCTAAAACCTTCAATAAATCGATTTGAGAAAAATGAAGTTAAGGTCAATTCTTCAATAGTTGTGGGTGAAATTTCCCTTCTTTTTTTTAGAAATTTATTAGTACTATTAACGGCTTTGAAATTTTTCAATTCCTACAAGATCCCCGGCTTTGAAATGAAATTCTGGGCTTAGGTTGCTCAAAACCATCTACTTGGCAACACTGGAAACACGCAAGACAGGGCTAAGAGATTTTGTTTTGATTCAAAAACTTTATTTTATTCAGCAAAATCATTGATATGTAGGTGTCCTTCATTAAATATACTTAGTATTTCATTTACAATAACTATTCACTCAACGCTAGCGTGCCATCATACGAAATTTTGTTATATCAATCACAATTTCTTTCGGATTATCTGCAGCAAAAGTCTAACAACCTCCAATTTTTGTGTTGTTTAATGATATGAATTGCTCGAAATTTGCTGAACGCTTCTAATAAAGATATATTTCGATTCAAAATATGGAATTTTTTAACCGAAATTGGATTTTTTTAGCTTACCGAGATCTTTTTACCCGCTGTATCGCGCAAACATACATGAAACCCAGATGTCGCTGTGTATTGCTTCATTGTCATTTTGAATGCATGTCTGCCAACCTGCGCGCATAAAAAATTTCTTTTGTCAATAAGTTATAATTTGTACGCGCAGGCTAAAAATTTTTTCAGGTAATTTATCAGCAAATATAATAACCATCTGCCAAACAAAATTAATTGGAATGTGAAAATTTAAAATCCAAAATGCCGTGAAAGTTTTAAACGTTAAAATTGAGGAAATGTGTTGGAAATATCTAGAGGAAAACCCAATTGAAAGGACAAAAAATTAACCCCAAGCAAAGTGAACAGGGGTGCGCCCATTAGAAATAAATGTTTTAATTAACTTGGTTTCATTTATATCAATTATTTTTGAGTTTTATTATTATATCTGCAATTTTGTGCTCTTCTAGACTACAAACATTTAACAAAATGCCAGAACTTACTGAAATCAAAAGTGATGCCGGTGGCGCTACCGCTTCTGCTGTTCCAGTCGTTGAAGCCAAAGCAGTGGATGTTCGCATTGAAGATGATGCCAGTGATAGTGACTCTGAGGATACCATTCCTGAGTTAGAAGATGCCGCTGTCGGTACCACACAATTAGGTGGTGGTGCTACTGGTCTACCCATTGACCTTGTGTCCAAGGCCAAACAATCACGCGGCGAAAAGAAAGCACGCAAAATTATGCTTAAGCTGGGCCTGAAGCAAATTCAAGGTGTTAACCGTGTAACTATTCGTAAATCGAAAAATATTCTCTTCGTCATCAACAATCCAGATGTTTACAAGAATCCACATAGCGATACATACATAGTATTTGGTGAAGCTAAAATTGAAGATCTATCACAGCAGGCTCAAGTTGCTGCCGCTGAGAAATTCAAGGCTCCAGAAGCAGCTGGTGCTGCTGATACAATTGGTACTACCACATCAGTTGCCCCCATTGCTGAGGAGGATGAAGAAGAAGTTGATGAGACTGGTGTTGATGAGAAGGACATTGAATTGGTAATTACACAGGCGAATACATCACGCGCTAAAGCTATACGTGCGCTCAAGAACAATAATAATGATATTGTCAATGCGATTATGGAGCTGACGATGCTTTAAAGTGGGGAGGGCATACACAAATTGGTTTGACCTCCGTACTTTGGAATGCATTTGATTAAAACACCCGCCTCAACATTAATACACGACAATTGGAAAATAACAAAAACAAAAAGATTGAAAGAAAAGAAAATCAAGCAAAATAATTGAAACAATAAAATCAGTTTTATTATTAAAAATAAGAAATAAATGCTTTTCTTTATATTTTGAAGCCGTACTATATATACACAGCAAACTCTGCTATTCTATAATTTCATTGTAGTATTTACGTTTAAACTGCATAAATACAAAAACAATTTTCATAATTGTAAAAAAAACGTTTTGTAATGAGCCACTGAATACAAAAATAAATTTTGTAGCTTGAAGTTTATTTAAATTTCTTTTACGGCATTATCGATTTGTCAGGAACGCATATTTATTGTTAAAGTGTGACGTACTCAGAAGAAGAAGTTATTCTTTAGTACACGGAGGACATACATTTACCACATGATTAATGGTTAATTTTTGCGATAACTCTTTAATGTCCCTTAGGTGCCAGAAGTATTAACTAAATACTTTCAACCAGAGCTGCAGCAGCAGATTTGGAACAATGATTCCTTAAATTTAGATCTAAATAATAATTATGCATATTAGACCGGAAGCGTTAGACTGAAATTTTGTGCTGATCGAACCACGCATGACTTTCAGGGTTCTGCATAATAATTGGGAAACAAGAGTTAGCGTCTGAGGCATTTTGAAGACTAACTAAATTGAAATTGCAATAAAAATCCATATTTAAACAATCGATACAATAGTTTTTAGGCAAAAGAATCCATATGCCCTTGGCATACATATAAAGTACCAATGCTCACTCTAGCATGCGTAAAAAAAGAAACATTTCTTCATTGTTATACATATGCATATGTCTAATCGGTCTTTTAGCACAGATTTTGTGTATTTTTTGTAGCTGCCTGCCGAT
The DNA here is from genome assembly GCA_963680825.1 of Meiosimyza decipiens. Classification (NCBI taxonomy): domain Eukaryota; kingdom Metazoa; phylum Arthropoda; class Insecta; order Diptera; family Lauxaniidae; genus Meiosimyza; species Meiosimyza decipiens. Next base: position 68,625,695 of record OY804261.1, on the reverse strand, counting down.
TAAAAAGCTTTTTTCACATTTATTTTTATTTTATTTGATTAAAAATTAGTTTTAAGCTAAAAAATACTTAAAACAAAAAATGCTTTCATTTCAGTTAGCTTCTTATGACATTGAAAATATAAAAAATTATAATTAAAACTTTACAATAAAAAAAAATCAAGCTTCTATATACGATCACTGGACGTCTTTTTGTAAAGGTATAATTTAAGTGAGGGTAAAATAAATTTTAAGTTAGAAAACATACATAGATTGGTAGCTATGTCATGTGAGTTCTAATTTGCCCAACATACCATTTTTTTTCAAAAGTGAGTTGACTACATTTTCAAACAGTCTCTTACAATCAAATATTTTTTGGAAGCTCGTCGTTTTAATGCTTTGTTTTGTTATTAGGTCATCAAATAATAATGTTTCAAGAAGAAAATTGTAAGGTTTACTGTAAAAAATGTAGGTTTTTGGTCTTGAGGACCAATAACAACTCGCATAACGACATCAAGGAATAATATACAAATATCAATTACAACACACAATATCAAAAGAATTCACTAATTAAATATGTGAGATTCTATATAAGTAAATCTTCAAGTCGAGGTTTTGTTTTCATCAATTGCGTATCGTCAATACTAGCGTATTTTAAGAGATTTGTAATTTTCTGTTACAACTTGCAGCTCTACATCACTCTTCACCACCTTCAAACTTTAACATGCGCACCTGACTGCGCGATTGCAGTCGCACATCAGCAGGCAGTTGCATCCATGGTTCACCATCTGCTTGCATGGGACAAGTCGATTTTATTTGTATCTAGGAAAGAAAATTTAAATTAAATTTTGAATTTATTTTTTCGTTATTATTTCAACTTACCCTAACAGCTTTTGCTTGACCGATGCGCACTGGCTTACTAATGCCTACCTGTAGTTGAGCAATATGAAATGAGGATACAATTCCAAACACTTCTAAAGTGCCATCAGAAATGCAATTCACTATTTTAATTTTGGTATCGGAGTTGCTTAGTTCTGTGAAGCCATAAAAGTTAATATTTTTATTTAAAGAATATTTAAATGTTAATTGATAAAGTACCGCATAGTTTACACCCAGCACCCCAGGAGTCAATATTTAGGAAGACAATTGATTGCAGTTCTGGTAAGTCAACCAATTTATTGTCCATATATAAATCTATTTTTTTCTCAATGCCTTCACAGTCGCGTTGTACAATTTGTTGTGTTCCAAAGCCAAAATAAATGAGCTACAAAAGTCAGAAGCAGGTGAATATTTCAAAAATCAATCAATTAATTAGATAAAAGGGTTCATGAAAACTTATGCAAGTAATTTCTCAAAGATATGCTGGTAGGCCGTATTCACCAATCTGAATTCATTTCGGAACTAAATTAATTGCGATGTACATTAGTTTTACCGCCCGAATTACAAAAATGCTAACTCACCTTATTGAAAATTCTACTGCTAAGCACATAAAAACGCGATTCACGAGTCTTATGGAAATTATACGTGACTAAAGCGTCTACCCCAATACTGAAATAATTGTAGACATGGATAGTTTTCATTGGATGCCTCTGTATAGGTAAGCGATAGTTCAGTTTTTCAATTTGTAAATCAAATCTATCTAAATTAATGGAACGTGCACTTTTAATCTGCAAAAAAAAAAAAACATTACACTTTCAAATAAATTCAAAAACTAAACTTACTAACATTTCTTAAAATTAGCACTGGATCCAATATCGAAGGGGGCTCTGCACCCCAACCCATAACACGTGACAAATCATTTCCAGTACCAAGTGGCATTATGGCTATTGACGGAATTGGCTACAAAAAGATCTTTGAAATAAACGTTTTACATTTCAATATCATTTTCAATAGTTTACCTTAATATTCAAGGCATACATGGTGTTTAACACCCAACCGACGGTACCATCGCCACCGGCTACTAAGATTCTACACGGTCGCGGACTGGCCTTTGCTGCCCACTGCATAGCATCTTGTGGCCCGCGTGAACCCAATTCCATTACTTGTAATGGATGTAGATATCCTTTTAAGAGTGAAACAACATCTGAACCAGTGCTACTACCAGATTTGGTGTTTGCAATAACAATAAGAGGCTCCCAGTTCTCAATATCGGGTGGCTTAATACCAGCTAAATGCAAACGCACGGATTCACGTGTACGTGCCGCAACAATACAGTATGGTGGAAAAATCATGTCCTTAAATTCACCTAAATCGCATTCTGCCTTGATGTCAATGCGTTTGTAGCAGTTGTTATGAAAGCAACGATGACACCAAGCGCAACGAAAGCCATAGAGTCCAGCAGTGGCATGATAGTCGATTTCTTCATGACATGCAGCACAATCAACGCCTAGTGGCAAGTTGCCTGTAATAGAGATAATCTCAAACACCGAATAAAATCAAAGCTAAATTTTCGTGACATACCCTTCACCCATAAATGTCGCATACTTTTTTCGCTTTTTATCCACTTATCTTTGCATCTATACTGTTTATCCGCCGTTTTGGTGCATATCGTGGAATGTGCACTCAATAGACAACTGTCGCAAAAGAGCCCTGCCGAAGGTGTTAATAGTATCTCGCAAATGTTACAGTAGTAGGCCTTCAATTAAAAGATTTATGTTTAATTATATGTTATTGTGTGGCTTCCCACTTACCCTGTCTAAAATTTTTATTGATTTCCAACTGTGACGAGTTTTTCCCGGAATGCAAATCACATCTTCAACTAGGAGACTGCGACAGAAGAAAAAAAGTGCAACCAGTGCCAGCAATGAGCCAATAAGCGCCTCAGAGCTCAGCTCAAAATTGATGCCAAAATCCATTGGATTTATTTAAGTTGAGTTTTATTAACAACGAACTTTTGCAGTTAAACTCCGAATTGCACTTTTTCAAATTTTTTTTTCTTTACTTGGTTTAGGAATCATGACTTTTCTTGTTGAGTTAATTCGAGGTATTAAATGCTATTTGCTTAATTTGCACTAAAAATCAATAATTGTGCAAATTGCGAAAACAATCACGTATTTGGAATTTATAACACAAAAATCAAAATAAAAACAAATGCGAACAGTCTATCAATTTTGAGAGAAAAAAATGCGTTGTCAACAATCAGCTGAATAGATATAAAACTTGGCAGCATTGCTCTTACCTTTCAATATTTGCGGAAGAAATCCATAATTAACTATATCCAGAAATCTATAGGGCCGTACACACCATTCTTCATGCTGTCCATCATGCTTGACGAACTCGAATAACTGTAAATTTCGTTTTGCGTTCACATCATACAGCATGCTGTCAAACATCACTTGCAGAAAAATTTTGAGGCGAACACATCACGCGCATTACTCATTTTTCTTCTTTCCTTTTTATTTTGCGGAGGTGATGTGTCCTGTAATAATCAAAAACCATTGTTTTCAGCTCCCTGAAAACGAAGATATGTTTTTTAAGAAACCTAAATGTGGCATTAGATTCACTCATTAAATCGCTCCTAACGTTGTCATTTTGTGGTAGATTTTCTTCTTAATCATCTTAATTTATCCGTAAAAGTTTCAGTTCTATGTGTATGGAGTAAAATTATTTTTTTTTATTTTATTTCTATTTTTTCGTGGTCACAGAAGCAAATGCAAAATCTGATTTTTTTTAAATCTGGCTTCTTTCATCAATATTTTTTGAACCACTTATTGAATGAAAGATGCACTCACACATATTTGTGTGTCATTTTATTATCTTCAATTTGGTATCCTAAACAATCAAATTGGACATTTCTAGCTCAAGATATTAATTTTAAAGTGAATGGAGGTCGAAATGAACAAACACACAATATTTCGAAAACTGTACCATTCAAAAAATTTTTATTTTCATATTCGAATTCAGCAAGAAAAACTACATAAAAAAGTAACCTCTCATCATTTTGTAAACTAGTACTATTATTCATGGACGCCGTCGATGTTCACTCCATGAAATCTTATTTGAAATGAAAATATTGCACTAGGCTTCGCAGCCAGAGTTGTACGGACGGGCAAGCCAGCAGAGAAATCAAAAACATTTGAAATCCATCCATCCATCCATCCAACATGAGTGTCAAGCGGCTGGTCAAACCGTTCACATGATCAAATAGTGAAGTTTGTCAAGCATGATGGACAGCATGAAGGATGGTGTGTACGGCCCTAATGACGTTCAACTGTCAATTTTACTTTATTCTTTTACCTATCCCACGTGTTGTTGATACGCGCGGTATTTAATTTACTATTTTATTAAGTAAATTTGTTAAATAATTTTATAAAAAAATGGGACGCAAAGCAGAATTCAGTGAAAAACCGAAAAAAGGACCTGGGCGCAAAGCGCGCAAGCAAAAAGCTCCTACATTTCCGAAGAAAACTTTTGGTAAGAGTAATCGAAAATCGCCACCAAAAATGTTTTATTAAAATTTAAATTCTCCACAGCTCCCATGGAAGATGAAGACAAAACATTGTCCCATCGACAAAAGCAACGTGTGGTCAAAAGGGATCAAAAGAAAATCATGCAAAAGGTAAAGAAAGAAAAGAAGCCGAAGCTGAAAACTAAAAAGCAACAAAAATACGACAGCGACAGTGAGGAAGATGAGCAGGTGTTGGAAGCTATGGATATTGATTCTAGTGAGCAGAAGGGCGCTAAACAAGAAGTGCAACAAGTGCTAAAGACGGTACCCATTAAAAAGGGGAAAAAGGAAATCAAAGGATTTAGCGATGAAAATAAGGACTGGCTTAAGCCAAAACAAAAGCCACTGGTTGAGGAAGCTGAAAATGAAGATTCCGAAATAGAGGATGATAGTGATGAAGAGGAAGTAGAAGATGGTGTGGAGGAAGCTGCCTCAAATGAAATGGAAGCTGATGAAGCGGATTCGAATGAAATAGAAGAAGAGGAAGATGACGACAGCGATGATGATGACGACAAAGTAGCAGAAAAATTAAAAGTTGGCAAATTAGACGATCTCTCAGATGATGCAAACTCTGATGATGACTTCGAACTATCTGGTGATGAAAAGGCAGTAGTTGATAAAAGTGATGATGAAGATGATGACGATGAAGATGACGATGATGACGTTGATGAAGATGACAATGATGATGATGATGAAAAATTACCAATTGAACGTGCCAACAAGAAATTAAAGCAACGACAGGCGAAAGAAACCAAATTAGCAGCCGCTGAAATGCAGATGTCCGTTGATAATCAGGAAGTTTTCCGATTTCCTGATGAAACTGATGATGCCGAAAAAGAAATAACTCTCCAGGACGTTCAACAACGTATAAAAGATCTTACATTGGTACTATCAGATTTTAACAAGTATCGTCAACCTGATCGTAGCCGTTCTGAGTATATGGAATTGCTTAGAGGTGATTTAAGTCTTTACTATAGCTACAATGAATTCCTAATGACGAAATTGATGGACATGTTTCCACTGTCGGAATTAATGGAATATCTGGAGGCTTCAGAGGCAAGTATATTGTATAAAAGTTATGCTTTAAGAATGAAACAAAAAATTAGCGAAATCGCCCAAAGAACAATGGCCTTATAAGTAAAAATTAAATATGTAATGGTGAAAAAAATATAAATTTTGTGCTAAATGTCTGACTTTGTTAATGTACAGCCCCAAAGATCTTCGACCTACATTTAAATTGAACGGACACTTTGAAAAATCAGTCAAATTTATTCTATATATTGCAAAATATCTCCTTTTCAAAATACATAAAACTTTGATTTAACAAACAAAAGTCGATGTGACTGGAATGTAATTTTTAAAATTGTTATTATTTTTCAGGTGGCCCGTCCTCTCACCATACGTACTAATTCTTTGAAAACACGACGCCGTGATTTGGCAGCGGCACTTATAAATCGTGGTGTTAACTTGGATCCACTGGGCAAATGGACGAAAGTCGGCTTAGTTATCTACAGTTCACAAGTACCTTTGGGTGCTACACCTGAATACCTTGCTGGTCATTATATGATACAAGGCGCCTCCTCCATGTTGCCTGTAATGGCTTTGGCACCACAAGAAAATGAGCGTATACTTGATATGTGCTCTGCACCGGGAGGAAAAGGTTCGCATATTGCAGCAATAATGAAAAATACCGGTGTACTCTTTGCAAACGATGCTAATCGTGATCGTGTTAAGGCTGTTGTAGCGAACTTTCATCGTTTGGGTATAATCAATTCAGTAGTAAGCTGTGAAGATGGCTGTAAGTTTCGTAACGTGATGACTGGATTTGATAGAGTTTTGCTAGATGCACCTTGTACCGGTACTGGTGTTGTTGCAAAAGATCCCAGTGTAAAGACATCTAAGTCATCTATTGATGTACAACGTTGCTACAATTTACAACGTAAATTGTTGCTCACTGCAATCGATTGTGTTAATGCAAAATCATCAACTGGTGGATATATAGTCTATTCTACATGTTCAGTTTTGCCAGAGGAGAATGAATGGGTTATTGATTATGCACTTAAGAAACGTAATGTCAAAGTGGTGCCCACAGGTTTGGACTTTGGTGTTGAGGGTTTTACCAATTATCGTCAGTATCGTTTCCACCAAAGCTTAAGTTTAACAAGACGTTATTATCCGCATATGCATAATATGGATGGATTTTATGTGGCCAAACTGAAAAAGTTCTCCAACACAATACCAGTAACGCAAGAACAACAAACAGAAGATGAAAAGCAATTGGATGAGGGCATTGCAGCAAATGAGAGCAATGGTAATGTTGCAGAAGGCGAGGAAGAACCAGTTTCAATCAATCTTGAGAACAAATTCCGTAAACAGATTGAAAGACGTGCGGGAAAGCCCAAATTAAGTGAGGCAGAAATAGAATTAAAGAAAAAGAAACTGCAACAAAGTAAGGATAAATACATTGCTAGCGTATTTGAAAAGCCGGTTAAAGTGGTTAAAGAGAAACTGGCCGAGCCAACAACAGAGCTAGAAAGTGATATACAAATACCAGCAATTGGAAAAAAAATTCAAGAACCATTGGACGTAAAAACTAATAAACAAGTAAATAAAAATAAAAAATCAAAGCAGGAAACAGGACGCGCAAATCCAACGCAAAAGAATGAGAATGTTAAAAATATAAACAAAAAGAGAGAGTTGGAAAGTGCAACAACTAGTGAAACTGAAACTGCATTAAAAAGTAAGAAAAATGAAAAAGTCGCGCAGAATTCAAAACGACTAAAACAGCAAGGGACAGAAACGGTTAAAAATATAGACAAAAAGCAAGAATTGGATAGAGTAACAACTACTGAAACTGAAACTGCATTAAAAACTAAGAAAAACAAAAACGAAAAAGCCCCACAGAATTCTAAGGAACTGAAACAACAAAGGGCGGAAATAGTTGATGTACCCTTACTAGAAGGTAAACCAATTAAAAAACAAAATAAACTCAAACAAAAATCAAAACATATCGGACATATTAAAAAGCCTAATACCAACAATAGTGGCAAATTCAAATCCAAACCTGGTAATAAGAAATTTAAGTAAATGCCTACTTTGTTTTGTTTAAAAATACATGGTCATTTTAAAGCGATGGTATTAAGTTAGCAATAGCTTTTTTCTATGTCCAGCATATGTCTCAAAGCTGTTGCTAACTTTATATTTGCGTTCAAGAATGAATGTGTGCACTTGAGCTTAAATACATACTGCGTTTATGTATCATAATAATTATAGTTTTTGTTCAACTAGCTTTGTTTTATTTTAAAGCATATCTAGTATAGAATTTAGTTTATAGAAGATTTTATATGAAACTAAAAAGTTATGTTTTAAAATTAAATTTTTAAATAAAACTATTAGAATATGTATATAAAACTAACAATTTTAACTTTTTATTATACCAAAAAATATAACTCTAAGTTGCATTTTGGTGTCTAGGAGTTTTCGTTGATTAAATTTATTTGATTAGGATTGTTGCCTTGGTTGACTTGGTTGACATAAGAGATTTTGCTGTTCAAAAATATATTGTTCCCTACTTGTACTTTTCTATGTCTGTTATGGTATCCTTTATGTGTTACAATAGGGTGGGCAAAATGAATATGCCCTCTAAAATGAAATCTATGAAATTTAAAATGTAATAAGATAAACGCATTACATATTTCGAAACAGAGCAAATGCTCCTTTCAGAGTCGATGAAATTCTCTCAAATATTGCAACAGGTGCAAACTGAAATTGATAACACTCTTAACAGGAACAGACGTTAACAAGATCTAGTTACATTTTATTTTGATGCCATATGTTTAGTCATATCATAATCCCTTAAAAAGAAAATTTGGATCACGTTAACCCTTCTGTGTGTGATAAGGTATCCGGGTACCCATTTCATTTTCAACTCACAATTTGTTACGGTTGCACATGCTCTACAATTCTGAAGCTTCACGAAAACTCCTGACATTATATTAAATTTTCACATGAGTGATTTCACCTGATCAGTTTGAGATGTCATTATTTTGTACAGTTCGAGCCGAAAAATTTCAAACTTTCAAACAATTTGTATAGGTGTACACATGTACCGTGGCATCTTGGAAAAGCTGTATTTTTTTGTCACTTACGGAAGGGTTTATTGCATAGGAAGTCAAATTATTTATGTTCGTGTGTAATAATTACGTACAACAGGTCGTATGAGTAAGAATCATACATTTACTACATATAATCAACCCACCAAAAATTCTATGTAGGTGCGCGCCTTCAATAAAAAAATTCATATTTTCCAAAGTTATGGCGGGAATTTCGGTTTAAAATCAGATACATATCCAAGATATTTTGAGAAACATTTTTATAAATAGAAAAGTTCATGCTTAAACAAAATAATTCAAGTTTTTTTATTCTGTTCCCCATGGTTTTTGAGATATTCTGTTTCAAAAAACTGTTGGGCAAAATTTTAAAATACTCTGACACACACAATTTAAAGTAATCGGAAAAATATTTATTTTTCACTAGTTGCATTTCCTGCAGTAGACTTTAAAGTGAAAACTCTCTGGCAAGGATATCACGAGAGACGTTGTCCTTGTGTGAATTTGACGGTCAACATTGATAATCTATATGAGACAGAAACTCTGATGTGTCCCAGTAGGCAATTGAGCAAGGCAGATGACCTGCTCACACTGCGTCAGTACACATGTCAAAATTAGTTTCTCATGCAAATATATCCTTCGATAGCAGGTCTGCTAACATGGTCAACACTTATCTTATTCCAATAGCATGTATCGGCATTCAAATCGGTCGTTTTTTTTTTTCAAATATCAATGCCGATATATCCACTTTTCATAAAAATTTGTGAAAACAATAAACGCCTTATTTCCTACGCTTACATAATTTGGAAGTAGACACGATATGCATAATTTTCTCGTTCCGATTTGGAAGCGAGTACAGAAGTCTTACCATTCTAAGCTTGTTCAACCATGTAATTTTATATAAAAATACAGTAAGTTTGAAAAGACCACTTTCTACTACTGATTTTGCTTACTGGGATTGTACGTACATAACTTCGCATGCGAGCATATGTATCAGGCGTCATGCAGAAAGCTCTGCTGATGCGGGCTGAAATTGTGATCTAAAGGCCACAGTCGGTCACTCAAATTGCATTTAGATAACGGAGTGCTTAACAAGCGTAATCTGGAAGCATGACAGCGAAGTCGATGATGAAGTTGACATAGAAGACAAAGCAGAAAATGGGAACGGAAATTGTTGGTCGCGTTGTCATGTCATTTAACTGATTGCTGCGCTGCTTTCGGTCGGTTAGCTGCACTTGGTTTTCTGTCAGTTGCATTTGAGCTGCTAATTTTCTTCATATGGACGCAAGAGAAAGAAAGTGTGGAAAATTTAAAAAGAAATGCCTTTAATTAAGTTTTCATCAAATGGTGTCAAAGACTGGAAAAGACTATGGCTGCAGGCAAAATCGCCCAAATGTATGATGTTCAATGGTAAATATTTTCTATTTTTAATTTATCACCTCAAGTGTAATTTTTTCAATACGCAGGAGCTTCAAGAGATGATTGGAAACTTTTTTTATGCACTTTAACTTAAAGCGCTTGATTGAGGTTAAACAGGATATAAGTTATTCATCTAGCGAACTATTTTGTTGTCGCATTAACATTGGGTTGTTTGAAGTAGTACAGCTGCTATTAGAGCTTTAAGCTGGGCAACCGTAAAATGATATTCAGCAGAACAATGTTTGAAAATGGTAAAAAAAATACTGGAGATAAAATTTACAGGAAAAAATTGTTCACTCCACCCTAATTTACAAAGTTCTTGAAAATTTAACATTAAAGACTTGATTCTTGACAACCAGTTCTTGCACTGATATTTGATTTTTACAACTCTGACTTTAATTATACCGTCTAATGTTCATATAACTTACCAAATTCGTAAAAGAATAAGAACACTCAACTGAAATGAATTAAATCTGCATAATTTATTCCAAGAATAAACAAAACAAGTTTCGATTTCTTTTGTGAAATATCAAAATATGTAGATAAGCATTAAAGAAATGGCACCGTCAATATAATAAAAATTAATTTGAATATGAAATTAAAACAGTTCACATTAAGAATTCAAGCATATTGAACGTAACACGAACAAAAGAATGAAGAGCAATTTCACACTTAGATTCATATCAATCTTTGCGATAATAAGCCAGCAAGTGGTCACAGAAGTCAAATCGAACCAAGTAGATGATGCAGTGAGTTGTGCATTGCGACCCAATTGTTTGGCTCGAATAAATGAAGAAATTGTGAAAACAATAATTGACAACATACACAATGCAACAGATCCATGTGAAAACTTTTGGGATTATGCTTGTGGTGATTGGACAGCAGCACCATTTTATGATCATGTTGATACATTTGGTACAATTGGAAATTTTTACAATGACCAGTTAATGGATTACATTGAAAATGCCAAAGATGATAAAGAAATTCAGAAATTGCAACAAAAGCTGCGTAACTATTTTGCGGCATGCAAGCAAGCAGGTGGTTATTATTTAGTGATGGAAGAGTATTTCAAAGCATGGCCAACAATGCCAAACATTGAGTGGCCCAATTTTAGAGAACAATTTGAAACAATGCAATGGAACGTACGTCGTGACTTCAATTGGCTTAATGCTATAGCGGAGCTAAGACGTTATGGTGTAAATGGCATATTTCTTGATGAAAGTATTGGTTTTGCAGCAAACAACTCGAGACAATATGTAGTCGAACTGAAAATGCCAGAGGAAGATGATTTCCAAAATAAATATGATTTCATTAATTATTTCATAGAATTCGGCTGGATTGAGCATGCAACAGAGGAACATATGAAATTTGCAGCTGAGATTTTTGAATTATCAACGCAATTGCGTGAGCTGAGAGCGAAGCATAGCAGGTGAGAGCAATGGGCTGACAAAAACGTAGGAGGTCTTAAGGTCTTACCACAAGAAATTATTTCGCTGCAATTTTATAATGACCCTGTATAATTGCTAAAAAAAATGAAAAATTTCATTCAAAACTGAGGGGGTATTCAACCCGCAACCAATGCTAACAATGCCATAGTTATATAGATATCGTTGTACAAAGATTCGGTAAGCCCCTCGAACTCACCCGAACTGATTACCCCCCAAAATAATGCAAAAATTAACTAAAAAAGGTCTTGCAAATGGAATAGGAAATTTTGTACGATATTCCCTGAGGAAATAACACCAAGAATTGTTATATTCATTAATATTTTTTCTTTTGTTAATTTCTTTAATTCTTAATGGAAATCTGGCTCAAAACAAATTTAGCACCAAAAAATACAAATACTTTCCACATTATTTACAGGAAGCCTATCAAAGATGAAGGCGAGCAAGCCTTAACACTGCACGAGCTGAGAAAACGTGTTAGCGATATTGATTGGCAGGCATATTTAAATATAATATTGGGTCACATTGCACCGGAAACATTGCCAATTGAATTGGAAAATCTTGCATATATGCGCGAAGTAGCTGCACTATTGGAACAAACAGAGGAACGCACTATATTCTATTATGTTCTTATGAAATTGTGCAAATTTCTACTGGAAGTGAGTCCACGCATAACAAAGCGCAACTGTGTAGAGCACATGCAGGTCATAATGTCACTGGGCATGAATTTTCTCTATGACCATAGGCTTTACAGCACACGCCACGATGACGCGGACATCATTGGAGGAATCTTCGAAAATTTGAAATTGCAATTTTCTAAATATCTGCGACAGAATAAGTTGCACTTGACCGATGATGAAATTGAGTATCTACAAGAGAAACTCCTAAAGATGCACTGGCGTTTGGGAAATCTTCCACAAATGGCAACAGCTTATTTCAATAACTACTATACCGATGCAAATGTAACCAATGATAATTTCTTTAGAAATCATTGGGAGTTACTACGTCATCGTACACAAAAACAGCATGAGTTGCTGGTGCAATCTGTAAATTCATTAGCGACTTACTTTGTCAATGATGACATCGTGCAAGCACGCAATGCACCCTATTTTGTGCATCAGCGTAATCTGCTTATTGTGCCATTCAATTTCGTGCAAATGCCATTCTTTCATCATAGTCTACATGCTGTCTTGCAGCAAAGTCTCATGGGTTGGATATTGGCACATGAAATTAATCATGGTTTTGAGTTGGATGGCATTATTTTAGACGCCGTTGGTAATGAATCCCCTATGGGTGTTGCCATCAAATCAAAGTCGGAGTTTCTGTCAGCTGTCAAATGTTTAAGACACACACCGTCCGTTTCATTGATTGAGCGCATTGCTGATATAAATGGTTTTCAATTAGCATATGATGCTTTTTTTTCGGATAATCGTTTACCCGTATATTTGTCATTCTCTGGGCAATTTACAACTAAACAACTGTACTTCATGAATTTCGCACAATTTTTTTGCGGTAAGCTACCGCAAGCGATCAATCATGATCGTGACGATGTTCGTGCCATAACAATATTGGCCAATATGCCTGAGTTTGCGGAAGCTTTTCATTGCTCCGACGCTGTGGGGGAGAATCCAAAGCAGAAGTGCCAAATGTGGCGGTGATTTTGGATAGCGGTGTATGTAAGAATTAATTATTTTTGTACAGAAAATGTAATATATAGTGATCGTTAGTGTTTTTCTAAGTGGAAAGTTTTTTTTTTTCAGTAGCTTCACAAATGTCACTTAGGCAACGCTAAAAATAAATTTCTTCGACTGAAAGCAAATTTACCAAATGATATTTGTTAATTGCGACAGGCAATTTTACGCAGCGTTAAATTTTACTACATTTAATTAGTTGAAATGGACATTTGGAATTTTAGTGAAAAATATGATATTCTCTTTATAAGTCGTAGAGTGAGTGAATCTTTGAAATGCTCAAAAAAAGATTCAATTTTGATGAATTTTTTCTAAATATTTGTTACATCAATTACCTCAAATCAAAAAATTGTGATGAGGCTAATTATCTTCTAAGGCATAAGCTTAAAATTTTTGGAAAATTTTTTTGAAGTTTAATGGTTTTATACCCTATTCACTTTGTTCTTCTGTTTTTAACTTATAAAAGGGGTGTGGCAGATATAGAGAAGTGTCTGTTTATTTAAGATTAATCTTTATTTCCACTTGTCTGTTTGTCCATCTGAGGATGTCGAGATATCGAAGTAATCGAAAAGTGTCGAAGTGTATCGAAAAGTTGGTGAGCATTCTTTTTTTTTTTATGTAGCTATGCGCTGGATTTGGTGTAATTCAAAATTAAGTTCGATCGTTCTCTGTCGATTGTTGAAAAAAAAAAATATTTTCAATCATAATTCCAAAAACAAATCCTTCCGAGCCGACTCATGTTATGTCCAAAATCCGGTTTGTAGCTTTTGCCAACGATTTTCACAAGAGTTTTTGTTTTCAAAAATTAGTCGATAACTGTGATATCCAAATCCTTTTTCGAAATTTTTTACAAAAACGTTTTGGTAATGCCCTTTTGTTTGGGTTAGAGTGTCTGGTTCAGATCCAGCATCCATTTTTAAGTTGTTTATAGCAATATGTGTAGATCAGTAAACCAGTGTTTTAAAGTGTGGGCCGCCTGGAGGCACAATCCTCTTTTTCAATCAATTTATGACGTTGATTCCTACGAGAAGGGAAAAATATTCAAAAACTTATAAGGGTGATATGTATGGCCCTGCCAAAAATTAAATACTCTACACTGCCACGCCCCGTTCTATGCAATATAAATGAAATTGCCAAATACTATAGTAACTATACTGTGTGTAGGGTATAGAAAGAAGGATAAGGTGCATACATAGGTACTATATATCGCTTTATAAAAATAACTTTAGAAGTTCAGCTAGAAAACGTTGTAACTGATAGAATAGAATTAATTTGTAACAATTTGCAGCCTACGAGTATAATGTTTCTTGTGTTAAGTATTGTAATTAGATGTTTACTAACAGCTAGACAGAAGCGCATAATTGATACAAAATTAGTGAACACATTTTTTAAATTCTAGTTTTGTTTTTGTTTTGCTGGCTTAAGTTCAATCACTTTTCAACCTTTTGAACACAAGTCGTTCGTACATATTTTAAATCGCTTAACACTTCAATTTACCACTTTACACATTGTTTACATAAATTTGTGTCAATATATTTACACTCGATTTACAAGCCAATGCGAATTAGAGATAAGAGTTTCAATTACATTATAAAATAATATGTTTACCTCGTCCTTCGCAAAATTTTAACAAAATTGTAAATATAAAATTCAAAAGCAATTGTTATCACAAGTACTTTTGTTATCACATACGAGTACTTTTAAAAATGCATTGATATTAAGTATTTAAAAAACAATTAGCATACACAAAATTTTAGCACAATTAAATACTTATGCTATTAAGTGCAGGTAGAGCTATTGACAAATCGTGAGTAATTTGCTTACGTGCATACAAATAAGGGAATGAGGACTGTTCAAACAGAATTCAGGAGCCATTGAACTGACAGTACAGCTTCTACAAGGTATGGTTGTCTATGTAAAAAAATGTGAAAAAAGTCATTAACTTTTTCTAGTTAAAATATACAACTACTCGTGAGTAGTCAAATTTACTCACTTGATTTTTTGACCGGGCTCGAAAATTTGTGTTAGCTATCGAATTGGTAAATATTTTTTGAGAGATTATTTCCATTTTTTTTTTGCGTTTTACGAAAACATAAGCACCCTGTAACATACTTATATTTTTTTTGCGGTGAATTACAATTTTATTAGCAATTGTATAATTTATTTCAATCATTCCATAATGATATATCAATTATTTCGGCAATTAAACTCTAACTATAACATATGTACTTACATTCATTGTACAAAGCAATTAATTATTTCATTTGCGTTTATTATTTTGAAGCGTAAATTAAATGTTTATTCGAAACAGAGGCGAAGTTATTCAATTGTTTGTTGATTGAGAATTTAAAAACTAGAAATAAAAAGTGCAACATCATTGTTTTCATTCACAAACTATCAATAAATTAAATGAACCTTTACGGAATGTGGACTCTGTTAGTCCGAATTTTCCTAACCACAAAAATTAAAACCGGTCTCGAATGAACTTTTTACGCCAAGAGAGTGTCGAAAGAAAACATCGCAACTCTGCACCACCCACTGGAGGAGAGCGCACAGTTTTTTTTTTGGCTTTGCGGCGGGCGTTGTGACTGCAAAAGAAAAAGCTTTCGTTTTTTTTTCTGCAAATCTCTTGCTCTCCCACACTGTAGCTTCCACAAAACAGCTGTTTTGATGACTATCCACAAGTTGTTGTTGGCATTTGCTTAATACCGTTATACGTTGTAACTTTTGTTGTTAATTGTTTGACATTTGACTTGATAGCAGCAATTGCTGCTGCTGTTACTGCTGCTGCTGCTGCATATGTGCGAAAAAACTTTTATTTTGTCTGAGCAAAAAGCTTTTGTTTTGTTGTAGTTTCATTTAGCCGGTCGTACTCAAAAGTCATAATTGCCGCTCGTCATTTTTATATCGCCGACAATATCAAAAAAGTTTCTTACAAACAGTTTGCTGTTGTATCTCTACCAAATACGTGGCACAAGTTGCTGCGTTGCGTATTTCGGTGAAAAGTAAAATCGCGCGCGCAAATTCGAATCAAAGAAAATTTCATATCTTTTTTCCGTATCTTGTGTGGTTTTATTGTTTTAATTTCTTTTTGCTACTGATAAGCATAAGCACAAGAAGAAGGCACCACGTTATCACGAGTTGCAATCGGGTGGTGTTCTTGATTTTTATGATCGACGGGATGAGTTTTAATTTATCGGTTCGCTGCGGGTGTGATTGTTTATTGTTGTGAATAGTGGGCGCGTTTTTCACGGTCCACCTACTACCTGTTGTATTGGAAACTAAAGAAGTGGGAATTTATTTTGTGAAATTTGCAAGTACTGCAATAAAAATAATTTTAAACAATTTTAATGCAAAATTGAATTTGGTGAAAAAAACAATACATACTTCTTTCAAGTATTTCAATATTTAAGAGGTAAGAACAGAGCGAAAAAAGAAAAAAAAAATTGGAATTCAACTCGACAATTCTTCAAGTGCACGGAAAGTGCGTAAGTAATTTTCTTGTCACAGGAAAATAATAACAATGCAGCTTCCCTTTGGATTATAAACCGGGTAAGAACTATCATATCAAATTATTTGTCCTGAAAAAATAAAAAAAAAAACTGAAAAATTTGGAAAATATGGTAAAAGCTGCATCGATTTTCAATGTGAAAATAAAATTACGCACAATCATCAGAATCATAAGTGAAAAGTGTTAGCACAAGATTGATTCAGTTGAGACAGGAACTTACTTGAAAAATCTGTTAAGTTTAGAAAAGCTGAAGTTATGTGAGGCATTTCGAATGCATAGGTCTTTACTTTAAATGCCACAGCGCAATGCCAAAAACTGTGATGAAGATCAGTGAACTCTTCTAACAGCTTCAGAGACTCTATACATAAACAGCTATTTGAAACTTACATAGACCACAGTACATTGTTTAAAGTTTATTGGCCTTATACATTTTTTTGACCTATATAGAATACTAAAAACAGGTTAGAACTAATGAAACTTAACGTCTTCTAAAATTCTTATGGTCCTTAGTTTCAAAACTCAATACTTCATTGGTATATTTTTATACTGTTATACAATGTTTCCCACTTATCTAGATGGCTGATTTTTTTCTCAGACTTCTCTATATTTTAAACTGATACATTGGTATTATGGCATGAAGACAAAGAGCCGCCGTTTTTTTTTCTAAGCCCAAGTAAAATACGTTTTTCCTTAGAATGCCAAAGTGGTTCAAGTTGCAATCAGGTATTGCACCTTGGGCAGGGTATTGTACCTTGAACTATATTTACCAACATTTCCCCTTCCTATGTACTTAATAATATTTTATGATAATTTTGAACTGATATGTTGAATCGTAAATTGAAATAAATTTACCTTTCCTATGCACAATTTTTTTTTTATGATAAATTTTGAACTGATATGTCAATGTAGTGCTTCCAGATAATTGGCGTTTAGCTAAATGGCGAATTAAATTTGCTTTTGCGATGTTGTGCTTTTTAGCAGCAGATCTTCCACTTAAACCATTTTGAATTACCTCCCTTACCATTACATCTTTTACCTTTACCGTTATTTCTATTCCGAGGAATATTTCTGATATACATTCGTAATACATTTCACGAGACAGAAAAACTATGAAAAATTAATTGTTTTTAGCCATTATGAATTTTACATATGAAGTCCGCAGAGGCCCATAATGACATTCTCTGTTTTACACGAATTGATTAATGCTGATCCTATCACTCCTTATATATAAAGGCGTCTATTTTTTCACTAAAAACGAAAGTGGAAAGCTTCTTTAAAGATTTGAAGAACATTTGATCGAGATACCTTATTCTGCTTCATGCCAAGGCAAGAGAAAAGGAGATGCACCATTATCTTTTCTTCTTTCACCATCGTTGAGTACTATACCCATTCTAAAGGCATAATAGCCAATAAGACTTTCAAAGCCTAATGCTTGAAACCTATAAGTTATATTAAAATTATGCCAACCATGTGTTGCTGAAACTTATGATTTCAGTTTCTAAACAAAAATTGTATAAACACAAAGATAAAATCTTCCAAAGGAAAAAATTAATCACTTTTATGAAAACTGTCGGTAAAGCGGAATATCTAAAGAATATTTATTTTTGAAAATGAAATCAATCAGATATATTAAAATTATGCCAACCAACAAAACTCAAAACTTAAGTCTTTAAACAAAAATTGTATAAACACAAAGATAAAATCTTTCAAAGGAACAAAATAAACCAATTTTATAAAAAATGTCGGTAAAGCGGAATATCTACAAAATATTTATTTTAGAAAATTTTGTTTATTACCCTATCTCTATGATTTTCAGTGGTATGAGTATATTTTTGCTTCAATATATCTGTAAAATTATTATATCAGTGAAAGTGCGATTTGCTAGAAATGCCTTCCTCATAAATGTCGCTTATCTTAGGAATCAATTGTTAAACTACAGCTCAAATAAATCATAATGTTGCACGCTAATATTTAAATAAATAATAGAAACAAAAATGATAAATTTGAACACATTGATTACATCATGGTATTTTTATGACGTACTTGTACTGATATAAAAATATCATTACACCGAAAAATAAAAGTGTCAATTGGAAATGAATACATACGGAAAAATATTAAAACTGTTTGAAATTTTTCCAGTTAAGTAGCTCCCAGCTTAATTGGAGGTTGCAATTAAAATCCGGCAATGCTTTTTCTCTGTCAAAAAAAAAAAAACACCTTTAATCAGCGTAGGGTCAAGACTTTGCGGGGCTCGGGGCTTAAAACTAGATAAACGCCTCTGATAACTGAATACAAAAAAGTTTAAATTTCCAAACAAAAATAATATTTTTTTTTTCCCTAAAAATGTAATAAAATATGAAATTACATATTGATGACTAAAAAATATTAAACAGATTCTTTACTTTCGTTTACCACAGAACATTCACAAATACACACAACCTCTTGTCATATTGGGGGCTTAAGGTCGGGATCCGAACCCTAGTCCTCATATACCTCAAGCATAAACCGTAATCCAGCGCTTGTTTGGGGGGTTTGCTTCTAGTCCTAACTTAATCCAGTGCTACTTTTGTTAATAGAGCGATATTCGACTTTCCTACAGTACCCTTTCTTGCACACTCGTTAGTAAAGATGTTCAAACTTTAAAAAAGTTCGCTCGACCTTCTTACAGTAAATTATCTAAATGCGATCACTGCCGTCTTCACGTCCAGTTAATTTCTTACATAAATGTGAACAAAACACTCTTTCATGGACAACGGTGGTGACCTGATTATGCTCAAAAACTTTTGAGACCTTTCCGCGAAATGAGGTCAAGAGGATTCTTTAGCGGCCCTGGTCAATCTTATTTCATCGATTAGTGCAGTAATTTTTTTTTTTTTTCAATAAAAGAGGTCTAAACACCCTCTTTGGGGGGTCGGGAGCGCCTCTAGTCAGGTTCAAAGATTTTCAAAAGTGAAAAAAGCGTCACAGTTCCGCCAATTTTTGTTCAAAACCCGTCAGCAAAGATGTACACACATTAATATGGAAATGTGATATCACCAGATTTGCCAAGTGGTTGCTTTTGACGCGGCCAGACCGTCAATTGCATACCAAAGTCGTAGGCCGCGTGGGAGGTTGTTAAGCCGATAATTGGAGGTAAAATGCTCTGGTTATCACGCCTCTGGCTTTTTGTATGTGGGATAGTAGTGAAAGACTACCACGGGACTTTCGACGAGTTGTAATGGATCATTTCATTATGAAAGTGGGGGTGAATGCTAGTGACAACAACTTGGCGAGTATTACTTTCCATTTCAATGTTAATGTTTCAACATGATATCTAAATAAAAATATTTAATATATAAATTATAATTCCCTTTAACTATATATTTTTTTTATCAAATACATTTATTAATACTTTTGATTGATGGGCTTAGAAAAGCATTTCACAAATTAAGAAAAACTGATGACTACACTACACCTTTGCAATTTTCAACATTCCACCTACACTCTTCCTTGTAGGCATCGTAAAATGAGCTATTTCTAGTGTACGTATACCACTCAGCACGTTCACCTTGAGTGGCAGCCAAACTATTACCAGCACAAAGAGTTAATGTGCGATTCATACTTTGTATAACTAAGTATCCATCATCGAGATGTATTTTCCAATCCAATTGATAGCCAGTGAAAACAGCTGGGCTAAAAACATTTAAAGTAAACCCGCCAGGTTGTGCTGCTTCACCATCTTTCAGATATATTGGACGTAAGTTGGACCACACGCTTCGAAATCTAAATCCAGTAAGATTACCTGTCATTGCTGTACTAAATACTCTTTTGCCAGGGGAATTCGTGTTAATGTAAATACATTGTCTATCGGTAAATTCACATTTCTGTAAATAAAATGTTGATTCATTAGCCATTTGTTGACTCAGGCATATTTTTCCATCATACAATTCTGTAATTTTAGCTGGGAAGCACCTTTCGACACGGCTCTGCGCTGATAAATCGGCAACTTTTAAGTAATCACGATGTTGTTTGAGTTCGTACAATTTCGCAAGATACTCCATTTGATCTATGCCACGAAATTGAACTTCCTCAATTTCCTCATAAAGCACTAACATCGCTTCTATATTAAACCTTAAGTATTCACTAAAGTTGGACAGTCGTGACACAAGCTCTTCATTAGGTAAAGTCCACCGTACCCTATTCACCATTGTGCTTATGACAAATTGCCATACTCTCGCTGAACTCGCATGTAAATCGTCGCACCAACTTTGAAATAGCGTGAAGTTGTATGAGTTTGATAATACCGCAGAAGTGAGTATATCTGCGCCTCTTTCTCTAATAGGTTGCCACAGCAGAAAGTTGTTGATGGCATTCAATTCTGTAAGTTGTTCCTGTTCCAAACTCCACTGATTGATGCTGAGAAATACTTCGATTATTCTGTATAACTGTAGTGCGGGAAATGGATCATATACCTGGTGTGCATCTGACATAACATTGAAGAGCACTATTAGGACATCCGCCTGAAAGTTGGGATCACTGCTAGTGTCTGAGAATCGTAATACCTGATTGAAATTGTCATAGTTGTTGCGGTAGATAAATTCAACGGTTTCTTTCAAATGAGCACTACGTCTTAACACTGTACAGTTGTTGTTGGTATCCAATGATGAAGTTGTACTGGCTATTGCTGGCTCTGCACTGTTTGAGGTGTTCAATGTTGCACTAAGACCACAGTCTACTGATAGAATTAGCAGCAAAATCTTTGCAATAGAATTTAAATTGTCCGCCATGTTGAGGTCGAGTTGAAAATGTGAATTTGAATTTTACTTTTTAGAAGTTTGGCTTTTATACACTGAATTTTCATTAATATTTTTATCTTATCAACTGCAGCCTCAGCTAGCTCATAAAGATAGGTCGCATAAGTAAAAGTACAATTAAAAAATGAGTCCATATGTATGTGCACTGCTATTTACTTTAAGGCTTTAATAGCAATTAAGTATATTACCAAAAGCTTTTTCATAGGAAAGTCAACAAAACTTAATTTTGTGATTCAAAACTATAAATTTGTTTTCTTGTTGGCATATGTATATGTATGTGTCTGAGGTATGCCAACTTCGCGGCTGGTCCCGAAATTTTTGGGAATTTTTAAAGCAAAATTTTCGGAAGCTCCAAATTGTTCCAAAATAACAGAATATTTAAAAACAGAATATAAGAACAGAATATAAGAAAATTATAAATATATGTAAATTTCAACTATTCTGGGTTTTTAGGCAGTGTGCGGGGTGAAATATATGCTATTTTGCTAAGGTTTTTGGATTGTGAAAGCTGACTATCTTATTTTTTAGTAAACACAAATTTTCCACGGTAAACATTTTATAGAAAGTGGGCGGCAAATTGCCTCTACATACCGGACGCCTAATGTTTACGGCACGCTACTGGGTATTTCTTCCACCACGCTACGTGCTGGCTGGTTTAACTTAACGTACCCACATTGAATTTGGTATTAATTACTATAGCACCTCTCTATGTATCGTGTTAAAGCTTATGCAAAGCATGTATGACAGTTGTCACACCCTGTTTTCGAAATCCAACAGTTTTTTGTCTGATTTTACACTAAATGATTTCCTATATTTGTGTGAAACTTGGTTTCATTACCTTAATTTATACTTCTCAGGTTAGCGTTTTGAAGTTTTTGCATTTATAGAAGGTGTCACGCCTTCTTGTCGTAATTCACCAACTTTTTCTTGTATAAATTATTCTTAGCATTTGTGAGACATAATAATAAAAATAATTCTCTCAATTTAGCGTTTTAAATGTTTCATTTGTATGGGCGTAGGAGTGCTCACAGACAGTTTTTTTTTTTTGCAAATATAGCTTGTATACCGAATTTCGTTAAATTTGTTCGCTTGGTTTTCTTGTAATCGTGATTTTCACAGAGCGACAGATACACAGCCGGACATGACTAAATCAACTCGAGTGGTGACGCTGAACAAGAATATATTTTCTTTTCTATATCTACCATACCCTCTGCTATACGTTACTAATGCACTCAAAGTCAATATATGCTAAGTGTAGGGTAAGAAAAAAATGTTGCAGAGTTGTAAGTTAATTTTTTTGTGCGATCTTAGTTCTCTCCATTTCTCTCGTGCTCTTATTTTTTTGAAAAAAATATGTGTGCGCAGTATTGCCATCAACTCAAAAAAAAAATTTTTTCAGTGTGATCTACTGTTACTCCTTGCAATTCCAGATAAGAGTTTTTCAAAATTATACCAAAAATTTCGGTATAATTTTTCTCATGGCATATTAAGAAGAAAAATCCCAATATTTGAATATAAAATGAAGTAGCATAATCCCAATATTTGAACATAAAATGAAGTAGCGTATTTTATGGGCCATGTTAACTTATGCTACAATTTGTTTCATCGTAATTCAATTTTTAAGTTATATCCTCATCATGTATATGTATATGTCACAGTGACATAAATTGTGTTACGGTGGCAGTGATGAGGCGAAGAATTAATTAAATTAAATTAACATAATATGAATTTTTATAAAAATCTTTTAATTTTTTCTTCAGCTCATGTTTAAAAGTCATGTTAATATGCAACCCTGTGGTTGTCGTTTATTATGTTTTATAAGTAATAAAATAACAATTAAATTATAAGAGAAAAACATGAGATTTTTTCAACATCCTTAAAGTGCTGTTAAGCCTGCGCTAAATCGAATAAAGTTTGCGACAAAAGATTTTTTTTTGCTCACCAATATGAATACAACGCTAACAGGTTGTTGATTCTCTTCAAACGGTAAGTTTCTTGCTCACTAGTGCCACGGTTTGAGCTAAAAAGTCTGAGCTCTCTTGCCAAAGTTCTGGCAACGCCGTTTCATGGTGGCAACTCTGCGTGTGCATGTTAAAGTAGAGTCTTCGGTACCAACTTCATCAAAAAAATGTAAGAATTTCATTCTTTTCAGAAGATTTCCTGACCTTTTAATCTGCTTTCCGAAGTTGGTTTTACGAAATTTTTGGCATAGCGTTGAGCTAAGTTTTACTTTCAATGTTATTCCATTCGGATGCTTCTTATCAAATTAACACAAAATTTATTGACAATAAAGTTTTTCTATATAGAGCAGCCAACTTCACTATATGTGTATTGCTAGGTTTCCAACAAAATATATGAATGTTCTTCATTAGGGTAGAGCACAACGTTATTGCTTTGTCTCGACATATCAAAAGAGTTTTCTCTATATCATCTTAATATATTTACATGGTAGTAATAATACGAGTATAAAACATATGCTTAACCTCTGCAGTGTTGTACCGACAGACATGTTAATCAAAAAGCTCTTAATTTGAAATTTTAACTTTTCCCTAATGGCAGTGATTTTCAATTTCTTAACATTTCATTAGATTTCTAATTAGCGGTGAATGTGTAATGAGCAAGAGTACACATGAGTGCATTAGGGTGGTTTTAAGATTAGCTACATGTAATGTTTCTCATGCAAATTTCTCATGACAGAAATGGTGCAAATATTTTCAAATCTTCTAGTGCAATATTTTAATACTGAAAAAATCTTTGCAGCACTATATTTATATAAGACCATGTGTATTGTATTTAATGAAAACATATGTTAACATTAAAAATTGAAATGGAATACATCAAATATCTGAAACATATCGATAAATATATTTTTCGAAAAAGCGTTGTAGTTGATAATACTTTTTACAGGCTCAATTTTATTTTGAAATCATATATTGTAAATTTAATGTGCCACCTTAAGCAACTCTAATATGACCAAAGGATGCTAAAATATTGTACATCCCACTTTGCCTTAAAACAAAACAACATGTTATGTATGTATGTCTCAAAAAACAGTCTCTACTAAAATAATTAAAATGAAAAATTATCTACTTTAAAAGTTACCAATTAAATGAGCATTAAAAATGCGCAAATTCGTTTTAAAAAGTTTCATTTATAAAAGTGATGATGAGTACACTCGTATGTATTAAGAAAAACTTTAATGATTATTTTGGCAAAGTATACAGCAGCTATGTTACGTTTCATTTTAGTGAAAACAAATAACACAAAATAAAATTAATAATGAGAAATTATGATGAAAAACTTAAGAGGGCAACTTTTTTGAACTTTCATAAGTTCTTTGACATTTGAATAGCATATATTCTTAAACAAGTGCGGCGGCATCTTTGAAATAAGCACTTTTGACTTTGAGTATTTTGTTTACATACTTTGGTATATCGAAATAATGATGAATGCACTTGTAGCCGCTTATAAAGATGTAGTAATGCTCATAACAGTGCCTCTCTGCAGAGGAAGGCGAAAGAAGAACACCTTTTTTGCTTATTGTTTCAATAAGAGGCGGGAACCATTGTAGGCCCTTTTTTATTTAGTTAGATAGGGGACGTTGTTTTCTTTTAATGAACACTTAATATGGCGTACAGTGGGACCAATTCGCATAATTTGTTTTCAAAAATCTATAAACCTTTAACTGTCATTTTATTGTTATTTTTTAAAAGTAATCATTACCTCATACTGTAGGCACCGCGTAGAGTGAGCTTGTATTTTGTAAAAAATGTTGCACATAAATAAAAAAATGAAATAATTTTGTTGAAGTTAAGTACAGCATAAGAAAATATTTTTTAAAATTTTTTTTTTGCTTACTCGAATTAGCCTTTTTTTTATGGATTTTAGTATATCTAGTCTAGCTGTGCAAAAAGGAAATATTTTAAGAATTCATTATAAATTGAGTATTTGAAATCAAATAATTATCAATTGAAAACCGAAAAAAAAAATTATCGATTGATAACACATGCCGAAAAAAATTGGTCAAACTTCTTACCCAGAAACCAGCATATAGCTTTCCGAAGGTTTTTAACGCTCGGAATTTGAATCCGTGATTAAAAAAGTCTTTGAGAAATCTTGTGCTGAAAATATCCATAGTCCTCTGCAAAAAAATTTAACCGTCCTTAAGTTGGCAGATATAATGAGTCGAACTACTTATCTTTAACATAAGTTTTTTCAAAGATAAAAATGATATCCGCGCAAACACATATAAAATTTTGAAGAAAAAAATAAGTGTTTTTGGACGCTATTAATGATTTTAAAAATAAATGCCTTTCGTTGTAACATAAACTCAAATAACTCGAAAAACCGTGATTTCGCACTTTTAGGTTATGAAAGACTTGATTTACCTTTCATTGCCAATATGCCTCACTTTTACTAAAGCGCAAAACTCGCTTAAAATATGCGGCAAACTTTTCGTTGCGAACTAGTTGCAGGCGAGCATTTTGGCAGACAAAGTGGCAACTATTCAATAAACACTGCAAATTTGCCGCACATTTGCCAAAGCGTTAAGTTTTACAAAAACAGAAAATGTAAACAAATGTGCGCCGTAAGAAGAAAATAACACTGCTTTGCATGAAATAAAAGTTTTACTGCAGCAAACTGGATGAATGCATAAAGTTGAGTCATAACGCTAGAGTTATATTCTAGACATTTTCGGAGTTCGTAAAGATTTTTTGACTATTTTGACTATTTTTCGCCTAGTTCAACTATTGTTGAGCTGTGAAAAAAAGTTTTGAGTAGTAAAGTTAAATTTTCGATCGGTAAAAAAATTAATTCAACGATGAAAAATTTCAATTGAAACTTTAGTGCAGAAGCCGGCATTAACTATATTATAGAGCTTAAACACGTAGCATTACTAACATGAGACATTTCGCCCCTACTGGTTAGAGGGTAGGTAGCATCCGAAGATATCAATTGATTACTATTAATTAGAAAATGTGGCAGGACTTTGCTGGCGAAATAGTTGGCGAATTCCGAACGCATTGCATGCCACGATTTTCGAGAGCAGCATTTCGCAAACTGTTCGCAAATGTACATTTTCAGGTGACTGTTTTTGAATGAAAATTTAAATAAAAAAATCTTTGTATTTTTATAAAAGATGTTATTGATTAATGGTATTATTATCAACCAATTATATAAGTAGCACACGCCTTTTGCAAAGTGTTCAGCCT
Source organism: Meiosimyza decipiens (assembly GCA_963680825.1). Classification (NCBI taxonomy): domain Eukaryota; kingdom Metazoa; phylum Arthropoda; class Insecta; order Diptera; family Lauxaniidae; genus Meiosimyza; species Meiosimyza decipiens. The sequence continues at coordinate 68,599,088 of OY804261.1, read as the reverse complement.
TGCGCAAAATCTCGGAAAAAGTTGCAAATGTAGATATTTTGGAACAATAGGGCGAAATAGTGAAAGTTTTGCAAATTTAAATGCAATGATTGCGAATAATTTACAAAACAGCTTTTGTGCTTTTAACTCAAACTTTTGTCTTCCGAATTTGCCGAAAATGCGTATCACAACATTCTGCGTTTCGGTGATCTTTTCCTAGTATTCATTTATTATTATTACTGTGAGAACTAAATATTATGCAGTGAACATTTACTTTCCCTCTTCAAATAATTATTACTAAGAAAATGCTTAATGCTCGCTCGCTGCATATTTTCCAGTAATTGAAAGCTACTTCAAATAGCTAAGGCACTCGAATACTTGAACTTGGCTGCAGCTATTTATTTAATAAAAAAATAAATTAATATATGCCTATATCCATAGATATTATAGTACCATCTGACGTTTATATTTTGTTTATTCATCTCTTGAATTTGAATTTTGTATTCGTCATTGCAAAAGTTGCATTTGCAATTCATAGACACGCCTTGCATTAAGAGTCTGTGTAAATTTTCAAATGACGTTTTTAACTTACTTTTTTTTCTAAATTTTCTTTGCATTCAGTAAGAATTGCGTTTTCATTGTATTGCAATTGCAGATGTTACTAAGTTTGCATTAATTTGTTGCTACTGCAAAGCAACGATGTTAACAACGTTCTCGCTTAGCAATGGCATGGCTGTTGTTAGCTACTCCCATAAGTTACGTTCATTCATTAGTATTGTTGCCCAATCTTATAGATTTATCTGTATTAATTTGCTTGGATTCATGCACTTTGTTAAATGATTTGCTAAGTTGTCTTGCATGTGCGTTAAAGTGTTATGATTTTGTACGCAATCCTATTGATTTTATTGCTTTAGTAGGATCCTATTGTATTTTACATCTAATTAGGACAGCATCCGTAGGAGTTTTTTTCGCAATTATTTTTAGTAAAGGCAACTCAGAAGGATGCTTTTGTGTATACCGTTTGCTGTTTAGTTTAAGAAGTAAAAAATCATAAAATATGCTCACGTTAGATTCCGTGGGCATGGAATGCCATACATAAAGTGTGTCCCAATAACTGCACTTTTTGATTTAAAGCGAGTTGTCATATTTTTATTGCATTCTAAAATAGACATGTTTCGATTAAGTATGATATAAAATATCCGGCAAATGGCCACCGCGGGTCTGATGACAGACCATTGCTTTTTTCATGAAATTTTCGACGAATTTTTCAGAATGATGTGGCTGTATCTCACCGATGACGCTTTGGATCTCAATCTTGAGCTCAGAAATTGTTTCTGGTTTATTCACATAAGCCCGAGATTTCACAAAACCCCAAAGAAAGAAATCGCATGATCTTTTTGGCCAATTGACATCAGAATTTCGTGAAATGATTTGGTCTGGAAATCGTTGCTGCATTAAATTGATTGTTTCAAGCGCCGTGTGGAAGTTGGCACTATCCTGCTGAAACCACATGTCGTCCAGATCCATGCCGTTTAGTTGGGACTAAAAGAACTCCGTTATCATGTTCCTGTAACGAATGCCATTCACAGTCATTGCAATTTCGGCCTCATTTTTAAAAAAGGTAGGGCTCTTGCGTTCGCCTTGGGCGCAAGGCTTAGAGGAGTGGCCAAATGGTCGTGAAATATCTAGTTTTGCTAGAGGTTTTTAAAGTCAAAAATGACGACCTATTTTAGTGAATGCAAATAATAAGTAGTAATATATATAATTTTGCTAGAGGTTTTGAAAGTGAGGACTCTTTTTTTTGGGTTACGTCAGTAAGTTTTTTGCCCCAGGCGCCCGATGTGCACGGTACGCCTCTGTCAATCACGCCCTCTGATCAAATTCCGCACCAGACAGTTGCTCGTTGCGGATTTGTTTGTTTTTCATGAATCGCGTGAGGATATTCTGAGCCCCAAATTCGACAATTTCGTTTATTCACGAAGCCACTCAGATTGAAATGCGCTTCATCGGTGAAGATGACTTTTTGGAAAAATCGGCATTCACTTCACTTTGGTTCATTAATGGGTTTTCACTATAATAACGCGTTGTTTTTCTGTGTAGCTCTGCACCTTTAATAATCGGAACTGTCATTGGTCCCAGTTGTCAAATTTCAGAGTTGCCACTTGCCCGAAATCAAAATTATACAAAAATTCAAAAGTATACTCTTATTGAGACACACTTTATGTATTTCAGAGTTCTCTCTATGATTAGCAATAAATAATTTTTACCATATGGTGACTTACTAAGATGTTGTTGCCCCGGCTCTCAAATAAATATGGAAAAAAAATATTAGTAACGTTTGCTAATTTCTTGGTCACTTTTTCTTCTTCGAAAAACGTGATTTTGTGACCGACTGAGCGTAGTTCCGTCTAGCTCTTCAAAATTTACATTCAGTATATCTAGAGAGCCAGGAAAATCATGAATAGGAAAAATAAAAATGAAATCTTCAAATAATTGAATTGTTTCAAAAAGATAAATGCAACATACTTTATATGGACGTCAGTAATTCCTTATGAAAATATGGATTGTCACTAAAAAACTGAGTTTTCAAAAAGCTAAATGCAGGCAGTTTTATTCATAAATATGTGCAAATATTCAAACATCAAAGAATACCTTTGCTTATTAATTATTTGATAGCAAACATTAAAATGTTCATCCTTTTAAGTATTCATGAACACGCAAATGAACTTATGATGGTTTTGCATTTTTCACATTAACATGGCCAGAACTCAATTCCGGTTTGAGTTCCGTCTGTCTGCTCAGTATGTACGTCTACAATTGTGAGTTGTACGACAGCAGGACGAAACTAAAAATTTATATTTCTAACAAAATCACGAAATGCACAAGACGCAACACAGCAAGTGCCGCACAATTTCAATTTAATATTTAATAAGGAACATTTCATAACTCGACTGGATAATGACTGCTATGGCGCTAAAGTAACTTCCTTCCTTGGGAATTTTGTTTCCTTCCATATCTACCATCCGCTATTTGTCCTGCCCAGTTTTGTCGCTTTCCGAGTTTTATTACTACAACATTTTCAATTTGCTTTCAGCTCAAGCACTAAACGCAAAAAGAATTCGGCACCATATACTTCATTTCGTAAAATTTTTCCATGTGAATAGCCATGAGACAGAGTTGTTGTTTGGTTTATATGTTAAAGTTTTTATGTCTTGCAAAATCGTCAAGCTGCTGAAAATTCCATAATAAATTTAATAATAATTGATATGATTAAGTTTTCATTTAGAACTTGAATGACTTTAGGATTATATTTTTATGCAATGGAACTGAATAACATGAGGTCCATGACAAAGTTTGCCTTTTTTCAATAAAGGTAACCACCATATGATCTAGGGTTAAGTATCATTTGCCACTTGCGAAATCTAAAATTAATTTTCGGCCTTTCTGTATCGATTGGTCTTGCCTTATTGATATAATGTGTGTGGGCAATTGTATTAATTTTTTCAACTCCTTATTTGTTTTCAAAAAATGCTTAATAAAAACAAAAGCTAGTCATACTAGTTTCATTCATTGCTAAATGGAATCATCAGTAACCTTTAAACCTGATATGACTTCCTTTTTACATAGATTTGTTGAGAACCGACGTTAGAAGTGAAATAAAGCAAAGCCAAAATTTTTTTTTCGGTTGTTTTTGTAATTTGGAATTACACTTTTCTTGCAGATTTGTTTTGTTTCACTTCGTGCTACGGTTCTTGACAAATCTATGCAAAAATGAAAATATATCAAATTTAAAGGTCACTAATGATTCCATTTGGCAAGGGATGAAACTAGTATGACTAGTTTTAACCAATTTTTATTTGTTCTTTATGATATTTTTTTGATGTTAACATGCTGTACAGTAAACTCAGTTTAATAATTATAAATAATTTTTTGTTACGATACATTTCAAAAAATATATTATTTTTAAAACTTTAGTGCTTGAATTTTGCACTGCAGTTAAAAATTTTGAAAACTGTCTCGCTGAAATACACTCTGATACAAACAAACATAATACTGAAATCATTGCTGGATAATTACGCACTTTTTTGTGGAGTTTCCCACTATTTACGTGTCTTATTGGAATAACTTAACTAGTCCAAGATGTTTATATATGAATTGCCTTTTTATTAAAATATTTATGTCAATGAAAAGATTTTTCTTTCATTTTACAACAAATTGAGTTGACATTGATAAAGTTGTTATTGCGCTCCTAAGGATTACAGCTTTATATATTAAAGATATGAATAAGGCCACTTACTTGTTGCTAACTGTCAACAACTGTTTGTTTGCAATTCAGCAATATCCTTGAGCTGCTTAAGCTGGTTTAATGTTGTCAATAAAAATATCGAAGAGCGTGTACTGTTATGCTTCTTATGCCCGCAATAACACAAAATATTTGCATGGTCGAATTGAACTCAACAATATGTTCTGATTATGAGATTTCTACAAGACTCTTTTGGAAAATTTTTTCTCAACAATTTCCATTTGAAACAATATTTTTCAGCATTGAAATCTAAATAAGTAGGTTGAAGTTTATTTATTTATTTATTTTTTGTTTTCAAAGTTTTGAAAACGAAAACCTGGTCATTAATCTTAGCTACCCACATAAATTGAAAGCATAAGTCAATTTGCATTATAAAATCGATAAATAGTCTATAACTATCTGCTTTCTAACGAGCAAAAATAAAAATTCTTCAAAAAGTGTTTTTCTTTCATTATTCGCATGGTTGTGAGAAAAATTGTGTGTTTACTTTTGAGAATGTTAAAATAAACAAATATGAATTTTAATCAATTGATGATTTATGTACGATCTGTTTATTTTTGTTGAGCAATTTCTATTATTTAGGTTATTTATCTATCTACTTGAAACGTCCATGCAAAATATTTGCATTTTTTTTGATAATTTCGATTTGCACTTAGAATTAGCAACAAAAATTCAAATGCAAAATAAGTACAACAAATGTTTTTATATCCAAATAAAAATAATAAATGCTTCCCCTTAATTTTCAAACAAAATGTTCCGTCTGCGTTGTTGACCATAAAAATCTTAAAATCAACATGTGACAATATGACATGTTTCAGTTCCTGGCTCCAATAATGCAACATGAACATAGGTCCAGATTCAATAGAGATATGTTTAAGCCACACAGAATCCAGTTGCAAAGTTTTCAACTCTAATTATTACTAGCCCCAAGTTATGGACTTTAGGATTTGGCGTGCGCTTTTAAGTTTTTTTTATTTTCTTATGTTTGTCAACTTAAAACTCTACCTTTCTTTAATAACTAAAAGTATGCAATGGAGTTTTATCTTTCCTTAACTACTAAAAATATGCAATGGAATTTTTGTTTCTTCTTATATTTGCTTTGTTTTGTTATTTTATTCTTATATCTTTTTGCTATCATTATACGCTAATTTTCAGAAACCGAAAACTATTTTGTATCAAAGAAAGATTATTTGGAGTGCAATGAGTCCGCTCTATCGTAGATATGATGTTGATCGAGTGATGGTGGAACTAATGTGTGAAATTTTGGTTGTAGCTCTAGATATTTCAAAAAAATTTGTCGATTACATATGGCGCCAATAATGCCTTTGCTCGTTAAAGAACAAACTTCTGCAGTGCTCGCTACTGGGCGTGTTGTGATAGACGATTTCTCATTAAAAATACACTTCATCAGTGCCAAAGTTTACAGAGTTATGTTCTATCGCTGATTGTTTTGTTTATTATTATATGTGAATTTTGATAACATGACCACTTTCAACCCAATCTATTTCTTTGCCAATGAAATTACCTTTTTTTGCTTTCCAAAAGCGTTCAAGCCCTACGGAAATTGAGCGGAAAATATGTCATATAAATAAAACATTCGCAATCAATCTTGGGTTCAAGTTGATGAGATCTATTTCAATGCTAGCACGACTCAATTTTGTTCATTTTCTTACAGACGAAAATGGATACTCGCTTTAATAAAGCTACTTAGCTGAGTTGTTATGATATGAATAACTTTTGACACTTGGGGTATATCGACTTAAACTGAACTGAGATGGTTAGAACATGTGTTCTCAGTATTAAGGTTATTTGAAAAACGCATGAAATATTTCACTGCACTTTCGACTTTATTCGAATTTCGCCGGGTCATAAAAAAATGTTTACAGAGTTCAATCAAGTACTATGTATTATTTATCCGCAATTGACTCATGTGATTCCGTTTTTCTTAACCTTTTGCAGCAGGTACTGTAACTGGATGTGCTCTGGGGAAATTAATATTCCAATTAGTTTGGTAAGTTTCCATTAGTTCGGTAGTCATTCATCAGACCGACCATTTCTTTTTGATTGGCATCGGCACTCAATATAAGCTTAAAACATCGTGATAATTCATTCTATAACACCATTAAGCTGTGCAGCAGTCTTACTGTAAGTGTTTTTCCCAAGACCTATCACATCGGTGGATTAAAGAAAAAAAAATACCCTTCAGTTTTCTTCAAACCAACAAGCATTTCGTATATTTTTACCAATGAACATTTTCTGAGCACACAAAAGCTATGGAAAAATTAATTGCGTAGCTAAAGGAACTTAGTAATGCTACGAAAGTATTGTAGTGCTTGGTACAAGTGCAAGACTATGTGCAAAATCGGTGTTTTTGACACAATTCATAATATTGATGCACTACTACCAGGTCGAATTGCTAACTTTAGCTTTAAAAAATTAAGTTCTTAAATTGATTAAATTATTATAATTTTTACAAAAGTTACTTTTATTCAAAAATGATTTCTCCTTCAAAAAACACCTCCATTGTTGTTCATATACTTTTGTGCAACGGGGCGTATGAGTAACATTAAATTATTTAATTTTTCAGTTATTTATTCCAAACCACATGGCAAGTAACTTTTAAAGAGCTATAACTTTTGTAGAACTTCTGATGAATGAATAATTTTGACTTCATTTTAAAGCTGAAAATTGATTTATCTTAAAAGCGATTTGGAATAATAGAATGTTGCCTAAATAATAGAACCACAAATAATAAATTAGCTAAAGTTTTGAAGTTTCCGATTTTTCTTTATTTGCTTATAAGTTTTTAAAATGTTGGGATTTAATCATGGCATAAGTTTTCAAAAAGCATTAAAGTCAATATAATTGTATGAAACAGCTTCTTTAAAAAAATTGGATATGAAGTCAAATAGGTTTTTAAGGAACTTAACATTAATACTTCAAAAATTTTACGACAAACTGGGAGTGTATAAAACTCTTTAGGAATGGCGCACGATTGTATTGTCAGCTTTTCAAAGCATTTTCAAAGGTCGTATCTCGCATGATAAAGTTCTCCACTTATGCATACTATAATTATAAATAAATAAAATATATTTTTTAAGAAATCCTAAGGCTATAGGGATTCAAAGAACTAACAAAGTTATTTTTCTGCTGATTTAATAAATAAATGACATGACTATAGCTGTAGATACAGTTTTTGCCACAATTCAGTTCTAAGGAACAAAGCAAGATATATACATTATATATTTTTGGAACCCCCTGAACTAAATCATAGACACTTATTTTTCAATGTGTAAATCAAACTTAGTTATTAATAAAAAGAAATTATTCTTTAATATTTAAGAAGCCTCCAATAATAAATAATGTTAGCGTACCAAAATCAGCTCATTTGCAATGGAAAGCAAGTGGTCAACATTTCGGCCACAGTGCACGGTTTATGATAAGTCAAAGATAAAACAGAATTTATGAGCTCATTAAATGCCATACATTTTAATGCGTTGAACTTTATTAATCAAAAGTAAGAAAATATGCAAGTGCGGTCATAAAAAGAAAATTAATGAAAGTGGATATAAATAAAACAATAGCTAAATTTTGTACTATGATTTATAATAATTTTTAATAAAAAAAATATATGCTACTTACTATACATATATGTGTGTATATGACAAAGTATATGGTTGAAACGTACGCATATAAAAATTAAAGAGCGACATTGACCTTTTTTTCACAGGAAAATAAGCAAATGAGGCAAATTTAAGCTTGGATCTGAAAGTCGACTTGAAAATTAATTTTGTTATTATTTGAAAGTAAAATCTACAAAAAACAAAAAATTCCTTTGACTTTTAAATAGCAAAAAAGTTAATTCTTTTCTCAGTCACCAATTTACTTTTTGACAACCCATTGAAAACTCATTGCTTTTTTTTAAATAAGAAAAGTGCCAAGATAAGTGAGGCTGCTTTTTTTTTGAAGATCTCAAATTAACATGGGACAGACATGTATGTCATGCAAATAACTCATGAAATTCAATGCCAATTTGAATCTGAATTGTTAATATTAAAACTGAGCGCCAACAAAGTCCGCGCTCATACGATATGTTCGTTCGTTTGTCTGTCTGTCTGTCAGTGTTTGGCTGTCATGTCTCTTGTACGTCTACACCTATAAGACTGTGGCAATTTAAGATACGAATTGTTTAAATTAATTTTTACAATAACAATGAGATAAAAGAAAGTCCACAACAACATAAAAATCTTAATAAAATTATTATTATTTATTTCATTGTTACTGCAATTCAGTGGGGATGATTCAATCAGTTCATTTAACTCGCTAACATGACATCTACAAAGTTTTAAACATTAAATATATTGTATCTAATGAATTTAGTTGGAAACTTAGCCGGCTATTTGGTTGACCAGTATGTGTATATTTTATGGCTACATTATTTCAAACTTTGTTTTTATTTTTAGAATTAATTAATGATTTTAGAATTTATTATTTTGAGTGTGCACTTACAGTAGCTATCACGATGCAATATATAGTTGTATGTAGGGAATTTCATCACAAATCTTTTGATAAAAACAAGTCATGTGTATAGTATTTCTTTGGGATATTAATAAAATATTGATAGATTTTATTTGGCCGATCTTACTTTTTTTTAAATTATTTTTCAAACATATTTTCAACATCGATATTCTCAAGAAAAAAATTTATTTTTGAAATCGCTTGACTGACTTTCATGAGACTTAGAAAGCTGCTATGTCCATAAGAAAAAATATCATGAGGAGATTTTTAATTTTGTGGAGTTTTTTTTTTGATCTCGATAACAGAAATTAAGAGCGGTGGGACCTTAAGTTAAGTATAGCAACATATATGAAGTTTCGTTGCAATAGCTAAAGTGGTTCTTATATTATCCACATGCTTGAATTTTTAATTATGTGGGTGTGTGCCAGCCTACTTTTTCGGTCCTATACATTTTTGGTTTACTAGGAGCTATTGATGTCTTTCGTTCACCCATATAATTTCAATAGAGTTCGACAACGAACGTAAATTCATTGCTTGCTAAAAACTGACACACCCACTCACCCATTTTCGATATGAAAATAATTTACTGAAATATAAATACCCGCACAAAATGTTATCAAAATTACCTTTAAATGAAGTTTTTGAGATGTGACAAACTTTCTTCCTTTGGGAGTTACTACACCCCCTTACTGAAATTTAAAAAGTTTTAGACCCAATTCAATATTCTCAATCATTATGCTTCAAAGTTTGATTAAAATCGTTGGACTTGTTACCTACAAATAGAAAAAAAAATTTGTCATGTAATTTAGTGTCACGCCTACATGTACGTTATTTTCAGCTAAGTAAGCAAGTAACAGTCAAAATATAAATGGTAAATTTCACTCAAGATATGTATACTAAATAAAGGGTGTACCAAAATTCTCGCAAAAAGTAATTTTAATTAAAACATAGGATTTTAATTACATATAGTACTTTTTTTATTGATTCATCAATTAGTTTGCAAAAAGTTATGTAAGGGAATGCATATCGGGTAAAAGGCCAACGCATTCGTTTGTCTTAATTTCCCACGATCGTTAGGCATAAATGTAATTAAATTTCGTTGATACAGCGCTTAGTTTCATACTTCCAGGCGTGGGCTGTGCTTGCATATACGTTGAACATCAAGCCTCCCCAAAGAAAAAGTCCAAGGAAGTTAAATTGCATGATCTAGTTCACCAATCTTGATCACCAAAAAAGGAATTTACACGACCAGCAATTGAATTGCATATCGAGCTGTATTTCATACCGTCAGAGTTGCCAAGTGGCCGCTTTTGACACAGCCAGGCCTTTAATTCCATGCCAAAGCCGTAGGTCGAGTAGGAAATTTCGCAAAAAGCCGTAAATTGGAGGTAAAACTCTTTTCAGAAAAGTTAGCACAACAAATTTTAACACCAATTTAAGGATTTTTTGTTTTTTTCGGAAGGCCGTTAATTTCTCATTATCACATTCACATACCATCCACACCCATATCCTGCAAGTTCGTAACAAATAGCAGAGATTCTGATATTGTGATAGCGAACATTACTGTTATTTCTAGCCGTATTTTCGTAGAAGAATGCTTCAAATGCGTTAATTTCAACGTTTAACGAAGACATGAAGATGACAATGAGCCTAATCGCTATAGATGATTTTGTTCGAAAAATCAGCATGAACTTGCTGTATGTAAATGTAAATGTTTAGTTTAGTTATCTAAGACTTGAAATTTTGCCAATTTAAAAATCACAGCACAAATAGTACAACATGTGGTATGGATAGAAATTTGAAAATTTTAATTCAGCTTGAGCTGTGCAACCATCAATAGACTTCTTGCTATCCACATTTTGCAATATATTGATCGAATGTTTGATAGTTTTGATTAGAAATTTGTGCGTTAACGCAAATGCTGCATGAAACGAACTACATCTGCCACTTGTACGTATTGGTAATGGTCAACCTTAATTGGTTATATACATCACTGCATATTTTGGTGATTGGTTAGCGGTTGGTGTTGTTCACTATGTGTTGCTTACCAACTGCTGGTTACACTGTGTGTCCACTGCTGCGTAGATATGGAAATGCAGGGCTGGAACAGTGTATCTTTTGATCAGCTGTGGTTGACTTCATAGACAAAAAAAGTCTTCCTTTTTTTAAACTCCACGTGGTTAAGTTGATGAACAACTTTTTGGAGTTTGGTGGACAGCATGCCTCCAATTTGCGGCCCCTTTAAATCTGCTGCTGTACACTAAATCCGGCCTTGCGCAAATGTTTTGGCGAAATTGTTGTATTCCAACGTGCATTCCACAATTGATTGTTGTTGCATTCTTTTCGTTTTTGTGGGAAAAAATATTTTTCATTCTATTTTAGTATTTGTTTACACATACAAAGAACCACATGTTGTTTATTTTTCAAGATTTTTATTTGGTTTTAACTAAATTAAACTCGTGGGTTTTTTGTAGACTAAATGGTTTTCAGCATGAAATTGATGCTTCAATTAAAGTTTTTGTATACAAATAATATGGTTTTTCAAATACACAACAATATTGGTTTTGTGTAAGATTTACAGTTTGTTATTTTGCTTGGAATTAATTTTTGTTATAATTTAAAAAATTCTATCAAAAAAAAATCTTTTTAGAAAAATCATTTTTCTTTTTTGATATCAATTTGATCAGTTGTTGATAACAAGACCCTGCTGTGTTATCCAATTAAAGTTTTAATGTTAATTATATAGCTCGTCAGTACATAATCTAATTAAAAAATTCTTATAAAATTTTTATGAATAAATTATCTGCAAATTATCTATGTATCTGGCACTAGTAAATTTTTTTTAGATTTACTTACTTATATTGAAATTATTCATGCCACAGAAAATAAGCTGCTAAGTAATTAAAATAAAAAGTCAAAATACTTTCAATACATATGTACGCATGTATCTAAGATAAGGCTTCTTCTGCACTGTAGTGGTTGTACAAATATTCACACATGTAACTATGTACTTAAATAATTAAAGTTGCTATTCATTACTTTAAAAGAAAACACAAAAAAAAAGATATTTACTTTTTTCTAAACTTTTACTTTTATTTACTGCCGTAGTATGCTTGGGTAGTCGTGCAAAATACAAAAGTACAAGCAGCTGTCAAAGAACCTAATGCAGAGTGTGGTTCTGACAGTCGCGTATCTTTGAATTTGCACAAAAAGAAATAAACGCATAGATAAGGAATTAAGAAAAAAAAAACACATTCTTCTAAGAAATATTGTTCAACACATTACCTTCTTGCTTACAGATATGACCAATATAATAGAATACCCATATATGGTGTGAACATTTTATACGAAAGCCAGCTTTAAGCGTTTCAGAGCACCCTCCAAGCTAAGCGGAATTGTACACATCAAAATTTTTATAGCCAAATTCGTGCTTGGAAAGGTAAAGATAAGTAAAAGAGAGCTCGGTTCAAGCAGAAAGATAACTATAATGTTCTTGCTTACATACGTATCGTATGCGTAAGGTATATGAAAGCAAAATGTCATAAGACAGAACGAAGTAAGTTTTTTTTAAAAATGTCTTATTTGGAACTCTTACCACTTTTTATTTTTCCTCTTCAGCTTGTAGGAAACTTTCAGGTTAACTTATTGCCAATTCAAAAATTAAGAAAATTTCTCCATTTCCCTACAAAAACTGTGTCCAAAAAGACTGTTCATTTGAAAATTGCATTAGTTCAACTACTTACTATTCAGGCCTATTTTAATTTAGTTTCGGATTTGCTTTGGAAATGGCATTGAAATTCGAAGTTTATTTCAGGGTCATACAAAAAAGAGAAATCTGTTCAATTATTGGAACTATAGCAGCTCAAGTTAGAAATTATTCAAAATAATTCCACATGAAATTACGATCATTGGACTTAAAACAGCTATTGACATTCATTTTCGAACTTCAAAGCCACTTTCGAACTAATTAAGCATCAGAACAGTCTGGCTTTTATCATTTAATGAAATTCTTATGCCGATTTCGATCCTTAACTCATTTTCTTATGCTGTGCCTGTTTGTTTTGGTTTTTAACACATCACTTTCTATTATTCGGCACAACGATATTCTGAGTCTGTCACTGTAACTATATCTCAGCGGATTTCACTACAGAGAGAGAGAGAGAAAGAAAGAGAGAGAGAGCTCTGGTGAAACTCGCAGGGAGTTATGTAGATACAGAGAAAGATCCAGAACATTATAGTGCCGATAAGTTTCCATATCCTTTCTATTGCCAGTGTCTTTTCACAATCTCTGTTCAGATAGAAATATGCCTTCTAGCCAAATGAAGTTCATGTTTCGCGATAGTTTTGTGCCACCAAATCTTCAATATTCGCCTTGAACAGGAGCTTACAAAATTCAGTATTCTGTTTCGACAGTGTGTTCATGAGGGAACATGATTCACAAGCAGAAAACACTGATTGAACATTTGAATTGTATATTCGCAGTTTGGTCTGTTTTGAGATTATGTTCAACTTTTATATATTTAAAGGAGTTGTGCGAGGTCACTTCTAACTGCTTCTTGCTCGGTGCCGTCTTCAGTATTGAGAACATTTTGAAGCTTATGTTGTTAGCCGTAATAGCTAAAGTTTTGAAAAAAAAATTTCCTCCAATATTTATTACTTTGGTTTTCACTGAGCTAATATAGGGTGTTTCTTTGAGACTGTCATAGTTTTAAATTGTAATAAGACACAAGAAAATGTCTAAATGACCATATTTTCGACTCTGTTATGCCATTTAGCATTTAAATAAGATTTTAAGGATATGAGCGCCGCAATTAGCCATTATTTAGCGCAGTTAAAAAGACACTTTTCCAATCTCTTTTATCTAAAATTGATGCTTTATTTTCGAAATAACACGAGTGCTGTTAATTTTGATAGCCTTAAGTCTATTTGGGTAAGGCTTGAGTTCAAACTTTTGTGAATTTGCCAATTTATAGGACAAATATCATAAAAACAATACCCAAGTAAGGCTGCTTTGTACATCGAATGAACTTGGTGTCAGAAAGGCGACAAGTCGGCATAAATTTGTACTTTCAGATAGTCTCATAAGCCCCATTAGATACAAGGATTCGTTGTAAGGCTTACCACATCAAATTGTTCGAATAGAATTCAATGTTTGGTTCGATTGGCAGTAAGAGATTACTGTTGTAGACGATGCGGCAATTAATTCTAATAAGTTTTATAGGAACATTCCAAGCTTTCAGTGCAGTGTTCGGGATTATTTTAAATAATGCGAAACAAAATCATTTGTTCAGAAAAATTTAGCTCTTGATCCAGTTCACCATATATTTTTCCACAGTTGATTGAGCGAAGCCTTGAGATTTGCTCGTTATTATGCGTTTCATGAGGGTGAGGTCTGTAGTCTGCTATGGAAGGCAGTTGTTAAATCAATGAAGCATCATTAGTCGTTCGCATATTTCCGCCGGAATAATACGATGAGTGAGTTTTCTAGATCATTATGTACCAATATTGAACGATGGAACTGATCTACATAGTCAAAATGCGATGTTACCCCAAGCATAAGCGCGCATGCTACCCCAATACCCATGGCGATAGTTAAAGTTTGACGTGAAATTGGTTATAATTAATATAAATATCAAAATTTGTTTGTAGAGCTTCAGTTTCAAAAAAATACCAAATTTCAACAAAAATTAAAAGTTCAAATATATCGATAGCAAATTTTTTTCATACAAAAACTTAGTTTCACCACTTTTAATCCTTAAAAATCAAATGCAAACTAAGAGCCCTTACCTTATGACTTCCATGGTAACGGCGATGGGTCATAATCTAATGCGCACACACACCAGCATAATTTCCAAAATTTTTTTCAATTTTTTTTTCATTTTCTGTACAATGTTTCGCACATATTTTCATATCTCTTATCAAAAAAAAAAAAAAAAAGATATCAGCATGATTAAAATCTTAAAGCAACAAAGTTGAATTAATTTTTTTTTTTTTCATCTTTTGCTCATCGTTGCGGAATTTTTGTCACATTTTTGAAAAATTTTGCGTCTCTTGCAGATTAAGAAAGCGGTTGCGAAAGCGTTAACGTGTGTAATACTGCGTGTGCTGATGAAAAGGTTTAATTTTTAATTAATATTTAAAAATTACAAAAAGCTGAAGGCTTTGAAATGTGAGATTTCATGTAACTTCAGTGCTCAATATCTCAAAAATACTTTAATAAGTGTGACACTTCATTATATAATGCGCATTTAAATGAGAAAATTTTAACAATAAAACTTAAATTTGCACAAAGAACAATAGCGCAAATACAAAATACAAAATCGTGGAATAAAACCCGATACAAATATAATGGATACATCCGATTTGCGCGCATTCGTTGACACTTTAACGGATGCGGATATCGCAAATGTCATTGCCAACTATTCGACTGAGATGCTGCAAAAAGCCAGTGAAGTCATTGCAAACCATGTTGTTGCCGCCACAACAATAGAGCCAAGCGACGACAGCAGCAGCAGCAGTAGCACCATCAGCGGTATCAGCGCGCGTGCAGCTGCGTTAACAATGAATCGCACCATGGAATTGGAATGTTTAAGGCAACGACAACAGCAACAGCTACAGCATCAACATCAGCTTCATGATGTCACTGCCACGGTTGCAACAATAGCAGCTACAGGAAATAAAAGTCATGTAAGTAAATGTTGCAAAATGATATGGAGCATTTTGCTTTGCTTTTTCCTTTTGTCGTTTATTTTTATGTTTTAAATTTTTATTACAATTTTCTTTTAAATCTGTGATAGACTGTGTGTAAGCTTTTACAATGTTCAGTTGAACATTAAGTGGAATCTTAACTGGCAGTTTGATATAAAGTTTCATGGAATATGTTTTCTGAAATGGCTGTTAATTTGCCTTAGTTCTCATGACATGAGGGAAATAGACTTAAAAGCACTAAATAATCTAATTATGGTGAAGCAGTTAGAAGAACGTTGAATGCAGGAAAAATGAGGCAAAATTAAAGTTGAAGCATCAAACATGAGATTTTGTTTAAACTTGATGAAAGCTTGGTTTAAAATTAGCGGTCACCTAGACTATGAGGGTTCATAACGATATTGCAAACTTTCTGCTTCAGTCTTATAAGTAAATTCTGATTCTATCATTGTAGTAATTGTCCAATATGAAGGTGCCTGTTGTTAGAGCAAATCTTTTGATTTCACTTACATATTTAGATGATTTTTTGTAAGTTCCTTCCAGGATAAGAAAAACGGCTGCACGAATTATTTTAATCTATTTACTGCCAAGGCAGTGCAAGATCAAAGAAGGTTTCCTTTTCGTCGGGTTTATGACAATTTCTACACCAGACGTTGGATATAATGCACATTCTAAAAGCATGATCCCCAATAAGGCAGTGGTCACTTACAGCCCTGGGCAATAAGCTTCATTCACAACAACAAGAACAATAAATATTTCGAATCAATTTTATAGAAACGAGACCAAAAATGTTTTGTAATATAGTGGAAGTGGAAGAGCAATCTCAGCTCTTTTCCTTTACTGAAAGTAGCTCTCTATCTTTTAATTGATAGTAATCTTGTAGGGGTGCTGAAGCTTTTAAGAGCAGCATATCTGAAGCTTTGCTGAGCTAGTATATCTATCTGCCTTTTCATTTCTTCTAAAGAAAGCATTCAGTGGCTGTTCTTCACTTGATGTTATTTGATTTAAGCGACATTAATGCACTTGTTTTGCTATGAGCACTTTCTTAGACAAAAGTAGTTTATAAAGGGTGATTCCTTTTTAGTGGGGATTTTATGAAATATATTGGAATTTCATAATGGACCATGTTAGCTGCAATTACGACCAATATTTGAAAGAAATTATCTTTAAAAAACAAATGTAAAGAAACAAAGGTTTTTTTTTACGACATTAAAGACTATCCGACAAAATTCAATTTATTGATTTTTCTTATATTTTTGTAAAAAGTACTTCTAAGTGAATCACCCACAGGCTTATAAAAGTTGTATTATAGTATTTCATTTATGTAGTTAGCTATTCATTTGCAAATTTATTTAGTATAAATACAACATTTTTAAAACATTTTAAATGCTATTGCATGTTGACATCTTTTTAATTTTATTTCTTAGCCTGCCCTGACGTCCAGTTGTCCCATATCATTTGATTCTGTTATGTGCTGGCCACGCACACAGCCAGGTTCCTGGGCTATACTGCCATGTTTCGAGGAATTTAAAGGAGTTCACTACGATACAACACGTAAGTTTTCCCTAAGAACTTATCACTTCATTTATTATGTAACGCTCTTAGTTTGGAAAATGTGACATTCTGTGACAGTTTGAGTTCGGGCCTATAAGAAGGGTTGTGACACAGGGTGTCAAGAATGTCGAAAAATAGCGTTACGTAATATAGGAATAGCTCCTTAAGTGTAAGAAGGAAATATAATCAAATCAACTCAATCATTTTGTGTTACAATTTTTTACCCTTCGTCAAGCATACATACGCATACTATAAATATACATGTGTGCATATGTATATATTTATTTAAATTAAACAACAGGTACTTTATTACTTTTGTAAGGAATACCGATTTTACAGTTAAAATGCAATGCAAATATTTGTCAAAAAACACCTACGTTATATATCTACATAATGAATTTTACATTGCTGCTACGTTTACTTCAGATTAGGGATGCCAACGTGACACTGAAATTTGTAAAGTTTTTTTGAAATCTTTTAAACGAATAAAGGATTTGATTCTGTAGCTTTTATCGGTTTAATTTTTAATTGAGTTTTTAGAGAAATTGATTTGTGAATAGAAATAAGCAATTGATTTTCTTATATTTTGAAAAATTGGTTATAATACGAAAAACATTTGGTAAAACACCGAATGAAAAATTCTCTGTCGTTTATGCCATATGTGAATATATCAAAAAACTTTACAATATAAGTAGAGGTTTTATATATAATTTTGAATAAATGCAGTTAGCATATTTAACCCCAAATGTCCTTAAAACTTGAGCTAATTTTTAACTTGCATATTAGTTTTTAGCGTCCCCTACATTAATCAGTGGGCATGCTCGAATAATTTATTTAAAAGGAGAAGAAAGTATAGTTTTGTGGGCCTATGAAAAGAAACTTCAATCTCATTGTTAGTGATTTCGCCAATGTAAATCGTCAAAAGATTAGACAAGTGCACTTGGCAACTCTGCTCAGGAAAAGCTTTCCCTTCTCTCCATCTGGCATTTCTACGCTCGTTTACAATGCACTCACAAACTGTATGTCAACAGTGATGCACCATATCTTTTTATTTATTTTGAAACAATCGACGACATGTAAATATTTAATATTAATAATAAATATTTAATGTAAATAAAAATTGTAAATTGAATAAATATTAACTATTTGATTTTGAAGTTTATTAACGAAATAATATCAGATGCAAAGTAGTTTATGCAGAAGAAAAGTTTCAACCTCGCCGAGTTTCTTCAAAATGTATTTTCATGAAGATTTAGCCATGAAACGTTTTTTTGAAAAATTATTTGTTTTTCCAAGCCAAAAAGTTAAGGTCAAAATTTAGACGATCATTTTAATTTATTTGATTTTTGTTTTGTAACTGGAACTTTGTTTCTGAAGTTCAGTTGAAAATCATAAAAAAAAAGTTTTCCGACACAAATTTTAGCATTGGCTACTAAAACAAACAAAACATAAAAAAGGTAATGAAAAATTATTTTTACTATGGGCAGTCTGCGAATTTCTTCTTTTCAACTTGGTAACACTGGCCGGTGGCCATGCAGAGTTTGTAAATTATGAAGATTTAAATAATATAAAAAGAAGGAACAATCTCTGCCAATACGTTGTCTCTGCATTATTAATTGAGAGCTCTTTAAGACTTTAAAAAAAAATCGCGTATGCCATTTATTTTAAAAAATGTACTTAAGCAAAAAATCAGATTAACGCAAGAGACAGACAATTTTGGGGCTGCGCTTAAGCATTTTTTGAATTATATGATTCATGCCAATTTAAGTAACTTTACTGTCAGGCAGATTGCGGCAATTATATCATAAAAAATGAGGGAAAAAACCTCTGCCATTTAGTTATTACTGTATTTAAAATTTACAATATTTCAAACATGTAAATAAAAAATTGATGAAAAAAGCATTTTATCGCGTCTGCCTCTTATGACTGATTTTTTAGACGATTCCAGCGCTGTTTTTTCGAAGGCAGACGTTTTTAAGCACATAAGATGCGTGTAATTAAAATATCTCTACATATGTACATAAAACAAACAACGTGAAAATTTTCTAATACAAAATTTACAATTTTTTTTGTCTTTAAGTGATTTTATTTCCAGGCAGATTGCAATAATCATAAGAACTGTAACATACAAAACGAGAGATACAGCATCTGCCACTTTGTTATTGCTGCATTTAAAAATTGGAATATATAAATGTGTAAAAAATTTAATAACAAATCATTCTATCTCGTCTGCCGCATACCTGAATGTTTTTTTACTTAGAGAAGCATATAAACAAAAAGGCAAACGATTCCAGCGCTGATTTATCAAAGGCAGACGTTTTTGAGCTCATAAGATTAATATTATTATGGATAAAGCTAGATATATAAAACTAATACCATGAAAATTTTCGGATGCAAAGTTTACTATTCTATTTTTTAGATCATTTATATTAATTATCTTGCTGCTTATATGGAGCATTCCACGCCAAATCGGACACCATTTTGCTTTTGCATTTCTTTAGAAAAATTTGTTTTCTTTTAGCACTGGTTGAGACAAGTCTTCATAACTTTTTAATGGGTAAGGATATAGTTCAAAGTTGGTTTCCGAAGGAAAAGGTAAAGAAACAATATAATTGAACACAGTCGGACAGTGTTGGTGTCCCTAAAACAAATATAGGAAGCTGACCAAAATCCTCATACATTTTCAAAAATCAGACACGTTTGCTTCTAGTATTCTTAGCTTCTGGCGAAAATGCTAAACACAACGAAATTAAGGAAAAAATTGATTAAAGTTTTTTTCACACATTAACATTTGTTTTTATTGAAATACAGTAGTGTGAACGTCTGCCTTTTATATTTCATTATCTATACTATGCCCTTCACACAATGTATCAGAGGCAGACGTGATAAAATAGTTGCAAAGAATTTTTTTTTGCAATTTTTTAAAAAAAATGGCCGCTTTACTTATATCTAAGTTTTGTAATTTGCTTAAATGTGAGCTACATTACAAATCAATAATAAAATCATAAATCTAAAAAGCAACAGGCACCCTAACTAAAGGCTCACTACTCAATTATTCTTCAAGCTAATAGAGCAATTGGTGTCCTTGGTACCAGTGCACGAAAATGTTCAAAATCTGTGTAATTGAGAAATTTGATGTCATTTATCTCAAAAACCAGATTTGTTAGAAAAAACTACATGCACATCGGTATCGAGTTCTGCAATAGCAATTAAATGGAAATTGAATGCCAACTGTTTCAATGCGTTAAGGTACCGACTCATACTATCGCCAATAGAAGAAGCTCTCACATTAAAGAGTTCAATTAATTGTACCTTCACTGGAATAGAAATTGAAACGAAAAAACAGGATTGCAAACAAACAATGTTATGATTTTTTCCCCTTCCCTTCAGTTCTTCAGCGCCCACCCTACATAAATCACTTGGTATGTGCATTAAATTGTAACATAAGGCAGTATTTCATAAAAGCAGCAATTTAATCTGAAACATAAAACTTAAGAACGCTAATAGGCAAACAATGGAAGACTAAACTTTCCAAATTACTGATAAGAGAAGTCTTGGTATTTATTTTTTATATCATTAGCCACAATTCAAATGCAAAGTGCACACACCCACAAGTCTCTTATTCACTCATTCATTCATTCATTAGGAGTTACTGGCGCTGCTAAACAAATAAAATCAGTAAACCAAAATTAATGAATGCAAAATGTGCCGCAATTGTGCGCTGACAAACCACGCGTCCATCATACATTTTAAGAAAAAAAACATAATATTTTTAGCATTAGCAAATGTCATAAATTTAAACTGCGCTAAATTTTATCTCATAAAAAAGTAAACACCCAATGTGTCAACTCACTTAAACAAACATTTTGACATTATTTTATTAGTGGAGTTTGAAATAAAAAATATTGTTTTAATTAAAAAGTTCTCAAAGTATTTTGTGTATAAATTTTATTTAAACTTTATTTTAATTTTTTTTATTAAATACTTTTGGTAACATTAGCAAATAATTTTCTATCATTGCAGAAAATGCTACACGATATTGTTTTCCAAATGGTACCTGGAACAACTACTCAAACTATGATGCATGTCATCATGAGCCCTCGCTGCCAGTACCAGAATTTGCGCCCAACATTGAATTGCCCGCCTACATCTACTGTTGTGGCTACTTCATAAGTTTTACTGCTTTAATTGTAGCTCTTATTGTTTTTCTCTGCTTTAAGTGAGTTAGTCCGAGCGACAGGACCAATAGCTGCAATATTTCTGTTTCAAATATTTTTTTCCAATTTTATTTTTGTGATTTTTTACAGAGACTTGAAATGCCTTCGAAATACAATACATGCGAATTTATTTTTAACCTATGTGCTGTCAGCACTGCTTTGGATATTGACGCTCTTTTTGCAAGTCGTAAGTATTGAACGTTACTTGAATTTTATATTATACTTACTTCTATATATGTACATACATAAAGGGTGTGCCAATAAGAGTGCACTTTTTAAATTTTGTTTAATTTTTTGGCAACTCTGAAATTTGACAGCTATAACTAGTGATTGGTCCGATTATTAAAAATGCTGCGCTACACAAAAGAACGACGTGTTATCATTGTGAAAACCCATTAGAAAAATGATGGGGTAATGGAACAAAGTGATTTTCAAAAAAAAGTCATCTTCATTCCCATCTGAATGGCTTCGTGAATAAACAAAATTGTCGAATTTCGAACTCAGAAAATCCTCACGCGATCCATGAAAAACGCATGTCTCCAGAACGAGCAACTGTTTGGTGCGTATTTGGGTCAGGCGTCGTGATTGGGCCTTACTTTTTTGAAAATGTGGCCGGAATTGCAGCAACTATGAACGGCATTCGTACAGGAACATGAAAACGGAGTTCTTGTGGCTCCATCTTAACGGTATGGAACTGGACGACAGCCACCTTCCACAACGCCAATGCAACAATCAATTTATTGCACGAACGATTCGTGACCAAATTTTTTCAAGAACTGGTCAACTGGCCACCAAGATCATGCGACTTAACACTACCCTTTTTCTTTCTTTGAGGTTTTGTGAAATCTCGGGCTTATGTGAGCAAACCAGAAAGAATTTCTGAGCTCAAGGCCGAGATCTAACGCGTCATCGGTGAGATACAGTCACATCTTTCTGAAAAAGTTATCAAAAATTTCACGAAAAGAACAACGAATGGCCTGTCATCAGGGCCGTGGTGGCCATTTCCCGGATATTTTATTTCATACTTAATCGGAATCACAACTCATTGAAAAATACGTGTTTTCAAAAAGTGCTCTCTTATTGGGACACGCTTTACAATGAAAGTTGCTACGTATTTTTTGAAAAATATACCACGCATTCCAAATACTTATCCTGTCACCAAATCGGAGTTATACCCAATTACAATAGTAACGTTTTTATTTAAATAAGTCCTTCGACACTACTTTCTAATTTTAAATGTTTGCTCTTTTTTCTCAACAGATGACAGATCATCCTAGTCAAGCTGGTTGCATTACCTTAGTAATAATGTTTCATTATTTTAATTTAACAAACTTTTTCTGGATGTTTGTTGAAGGTATGTGCTATTGCTGGCGTTAATTATAATGCAAATTCTATAACCTTAAACAATTTCCTTAACTTTTTCTTTTAAGGTTTATATTTATACACTTTGGTAGTACAGACATTTTCGAGTGATGACTTACGTTTCATCACATATTCTTTTATTGGTTGGGGTAGGTGTTTTCCAATTAATATTTTTATATATTTTTAAGTTTAGGCAAAAATATTTCAATAAAATTAATAATGTTAAAACTTCATAATTTTTTAATTTTATTGAAAGGTTGTCCCGCTGTTGTGATTTTTTTCTGGTCCATTGCTAAGGTGTATGCACCACCCTTGGAAACTGAACATTTCAATGGGGTAAGTTTTGTTTTTACTCCAGTTTTTGAAGTGATTATGTATCATTTTTTTTAAAATATTTATTTTTATTACATTGTTTATTTATCAATGTATCGCAAAACTCAATAAAAGAGCAAAATCAACAAAAGCTTTTAAAAATCACATGTATTTCATTGCGAAAAAATAAAAAGCGCATAAATATTTTATGTAAATAAATAGCAATGAGCAATGGGAATACAACCAGGAAAGTGACTTTATACAATACGCATTTACATATGCACACACACGCAATAATTCACACATACATACATACATGTGTGTACATTCGAAGGATCAACAAGTCTTATAATTTTTATGTTTTTTTGGTTTCCGTTTAAGTTCTAACTGTGCTACAAATCACAAACAATTTGAATTAACTTAAATATGAATAGCCCAGTAAAATAAAATATTGATTTTAGAAAAATCCGATCTGATAATTGGGTGTTGGCAAAATCAATTTAAAATTTGCTTAAATGTAAACAAAGAAGAATTTTATAGTATACGGAAAACCTTTGAGCTGACGCATTTGACTCTGAGAACTTTTTTTGAAAATCTAATTTTCTGTAAAGTTTTTTCAATAAAGTGTGTTATTTTTCTTTGCACGCATAATAATGTGCGCATTTAGTTAAATGACCAACAAAAAACTATTTTTTTTCGCTCATTTTAAATAATGCAAAAAATTATATAAAACAAACTATTTTATATTTGTGCTATTTCTTTGTCCATAGCTGTATCTGCAACAGAATGAACTTTTATTTTAAATAATGCAAAAAGATTATATAAAAAAAATTATTTTCAAAGTGCGCTATTTCTTTGTCCATAGCTGTAGCTGCAACGGAATGAACTTTTATTTTAAATAAAGCAAAAAGATTATATAAAAGAAATTATTTTCGAAGTGCGCTATTTCTTTGCCCATAGCTGTAGCTACAACAGAATGTGCTATTTCATTGTCCATAGCTGCATCTGCAACAGAATAAACTTTTATTTTAAATAATGCAAAATGATTATATAAAAGAAATTATTTTCAAAGTGTGCTATTTCTTTGTCCATAGCATTATCTGCAGCAGAATGAACTTTTTTTGCAGCAATATAAAGTCTAAACATCTTATGATTACGAAAAAAAACCTCAACTGGGATTTGGTTTACAAATCAAATAAATAAAATCGATTAAACGGCAAATTCTGCATAATTCAAGCGTGAAAAGACACACACACTTGATTTGCATAAATAACTTAAACTCTTCGCAAAACACTTTTTCCTTATTAATATTATCCCTGTTATTATAAATTAAGTATTTCATTTTCATCGTAAATTTCACATCAAGTACTTCTTCTGTCTGCAACAATATCAGCAATGAGATAATACCAGGAAACTTGTGCTTCAAGGTATTTCATTTTATTTGTTTTTTTTTATATATTTCATTGCATAATTTAGGGGTTTGTCTGCATCATTTATGTCTTGAAGAAGAGAAAGTGTTTACCCCGAGGTATTACAAAATGTTGTTGTTTTTGTTGTTTTTTTTTTCTGTTTCTACTCAACAAGGGAATGGATGACAATGAATTTATTGCATGTTGAAGTAGTACCTACATATAGATTTTCATGTTTCTCAGCAATAGAACTAAATTAAATTTTATTGAATGATGAAAGGAGAAAAATATTTAAAGGCAAGGTAAAAAAGCATGAATATGTAGGTGAAGCCTAGTAGCGCGAAAAAAAAGTAACGAAATTCTGAATTTATGCAACTGTAGCTAATATCATAAGAATATTAGAGAACAATTTCCGGTTATAGAGTTATGCATCAGAGAGAGATAAAACCGAGCTGTTGCCTATCATGTAACTTAGAAAGCCATAGATCTGATGAGTGGCACCATGAAATTGAAGACGCGAAAAAATCACACCGATTTGTGACCCAAAAAATGTCTGCCTTCGAAGGTTGAGCAATGACACAGGCCGACAAAATTAAGCCGACCCTCTTACCCAGAGACCAGAATATATTTTTCCGAAGGTTCTTGATCTCTGGTTTTTGAGATACTCAAGCAAAAAAAAAAAGACTTTCTTAATATAAGTTTTCATAAAGTGAGTTCTGAAGGACAATTTCTAACCACTGAAGCCTTCGGAGCAGGACTTAAGACATTTTAATAGCAGCAAGACTTGAAGTAGTAAAACTACACAGTGGATTTCCAGTAATCGGATGTAACAACATTATGTTTTCTCCCAGGCGTAGTGTGTATGGTTCGGTTATAGCATTATTGTATTAAAAAACCATATTCACTTAAGAAACTAAGTTCTAAAACTCATCTATCTTTATGGTACCTAACATCTGCAATTTTTCAAAAAACAAATATATATAAAGGATTTAAAAAATATGCTCTGTAAAGTGCTGCCATCAATAAATTAAGTTTACAAATTTAACGTTCATAGCTTTAATAGCAATGCCCTTAAGCTATCAGCATATTTTTTTGTACCAAAAACTGATAGCATTTTAGCTCTAGGCATAAAGCTACACTACCGCAAAACGCCATGTTTTATAGCTTGTTTCGATTTCGTTAGCATTTCAGCAGCAATTTAACTTTTACGAGTTGTATTTTGGCGTGTGCCACTAATGCATATTGTACATTTTACGATGCCAAAATGGAGGAACTTTGTGTGGCTGTAATGTTATGGTTAGTTGTTTTAGCCACTTTTATATTTTACTGAACTATGATTTTTATTGTTGCGTACTTTTCAGCGTTGACTGCTGCAGATTGATATAAAATTACATGAGCATAAATTTTTATGATAAATTACAATGTCATAAAGAATCAACTAAGCTTAACCTTAACGGAAGGTTTCTTATTTTGAACATTGTTTGGCAACTCTGATAAAGTAGATAATAACTTCTTTTGAGAAATTTCTTGCTTTAAAAATTGCATGCCACTTAAATCTCTTACGAAACATTGTGGATATTCAGCTGCTTAAGTCTTCTTAAAAACAAATATATTCGGTTTTCTTGTCAAAACCAAAAAATGTTCTCACTTTTTTGCATTAAGTTTTACCTCCTTTCGGCTTTTCCATAATTGATTAACTTCAAAAAGCTCTACCAAAAATCAACTAATTGGCCTTTAAATTTCCAGCAAAGCCAAAAAAAATGTTTCCTTGTTCCGAGTTACTTATTGCGCTATTAAATATTTACATTTCAACAAAGTCCAAGATTTATCTGAATATTAAGAAATCAGCCACAAGCAGGAAAGCATAAAAAGTTTCTGTTTCTTAAATTATTCGTTTGAAAAACTCGCTGCTATTTTTTTAATTGCTTAAGTAATGTACATGTGTACTTTGGGGATAAAAATAAGAAAATCAATAAAAATTTATTGCAAATTGCGCTTCAGTGCACTTGGAACAGTCAAGAATGGAGCCAGGCGCAGTTAAGTGCCTTTTTTTCTCATTCCTTGGCACCGCTTTACGACACACACACACCAATTCGGTGTAAGCAAATACCCAACGGATGTTAAAGCTGTTTTTTTATCATAGGTGAAAGCTGCATGAGTTGCAAAAGCAAAAAAAAAACAGCTGTTTTTTTTCCAAAATTTAACAAAAGTAGCAAAATGTCAGTTTCATTGGGATTTCTCGAAGGAACTTTTTCCACTTTAACCTTTTTATTTTTGCAGTGCAAGGTATTCCGTGGATTCGTATTTAGCATTTGGACGGAAGTCTTTTGTATGCGATTTCATTTCAGATGGGTATTTGAAGTAGTGTGAAATCGTGGTTTGCAATACGTGCTGTACATTTTTTGTCACATTAGCAATTTGTTTGCATTAGTCAACACTTGTAGCAAAAAGTTTTGTGAAAACTTAAAAAAAAATGTTTATGTTGATATGGCATTGCTCATTTTGTTTAGAAATATCAAAATATTAGTTAATAATCTTCAAGGCATTTAAGTATTGAACTTAACGCGAGCTGCTAAGTCTTTCTGCGAAGTCCTTCTAACTGCTATGTTTGAAAAATATGCCTGTTAGTAAAAAATGGAGGAACAAGAATATATTTGTCTATTATAGAAAAAACTTTTTGGTGTCAGAAAAGTTTCGTATAATGAAAGATAAAAGAACAAAACAAATGTATGAGTAGTTGTTAAAGAAAGGAAGAGTTAAATTGTCAAACTCAATGCAACCGTAAAAGTGGTTTAAGTCAAGAGTAAACAAACAAAATAAATATTAATAGAAAACAAAAAATCCATTGCATACTTTTAGTTGTTAAGGAAAGCAAGAGTTACATTATCAAATTAAAAGCAAAACGGTTCAAGCCAAGAATGAACAAGCAATAAAGTGGTTCAAGTCAGAAATAAGCAAACAATATAAATATACACATAAAAAGAAAATAAAAAATTCATTGCATACTTTTAGTTGTTAAGGAAAGGAAAAGTTAAGTTGTCATATTAAATGCAACCGTGATTTTGTTTGAGCCAATAATGAACAAACAAAACAAATATGAAAAGAAAACAAAAATTCCATTGCATACTTTTAGTTGTTAAGGAAAGGAAGACTTAAATTATCAAACTTAGAGCAAAGTGATGCAAGTCAAGTATGAACGAACTATATAAACATACATATAAAAATAATAAAAATTCGTTGCATACTTTTAGTTGTTAAAGAAAAGAGAGTTATGTTGTCTAATTGCAAGCAATCGTCAAATTGGTTCAAGTCAAGAATAACAAACAAAATAAGTATGTAAATAAAACAAAAATTGCATTGCATACTTTTAGTTGTTAAAGTTGCTATATTTAATGCAACCGTGATGCGGCTTACGCCAAGAATAATCAAACAAAATAAATATGAAAAGAAAACAAAAATTCCATTGCATACTTAGGTCTTGCATAATTTTAGTTATTCATGTAAGGTAGAATAAAGGTGTCAAACGTAAGAAGAAAAAAACATTTTGGGAAGCGAACGGGGGGGGGGGGGGCTAAGGAGCTGGTGAGCTTCCCAGGTTTTATTAAAAAGAAAATATTGTCAGGATAGGCGAAGAATAGTTAGTAAACGGTGTAATTCAAAGCAGAATTCGAAAAACATTAATGTATTTAAGTCTCGATTTCTCTTAACCATTTGGCTTTCACAAACATGGCTTAGGATAGCTCTGTAGATACAATAAACTTTAATTCCAATAGTATTTTCTATGAAGTTATTTAAATTTGTAGTATTTGTAAGCTTATAAAAATAAATACAATCAGTAAGCGTGAGAGAGATATCTCTGAAAATGCCTTAAGCCAACGATTTTTTTTACAATTTGAGCTTAGTATGTCTCAAAAGCCTGTCGTGCAAGAGATATTTTGAAGCCAAATTTGGGAACTGAATTCAAAACTCCATACGTACAAAATTGGGGTTTCGTTTCTTAACAGATTTCATAATTCCCAAGTATGTGGTATTAAGACTCTATTCGTTTTTAAACTTTACTTTTAGTATAACTCCACTAACAGTATTTCATTGAGTGTTCTTACTTGATAAAAAATGCAGTCAACTCTTTCTGTGTGATTTTATTTGCAACACGTAAACACCAACAAATGCATTTTATTAGTATTTTCTTTTTCACACATTATCTGCTCTCGTAGTTTCAAATAAGTGTGGTTTCACTTTTCGCGCACTATCAGACTAATATTTTTATTCCATTATTCTTGTAACTACCTTCTCAAGTTTTTAACAATCTTTTCATCTTCTTCTTGTTTGTGCTTCCTTTTTCAGCTTGATATTGAATGTTCATGGATGCGTGAATCTCATATTGATTGGATTTTTCAAGGACCTGCATCCATAGTGCTTCTGCTGAATTTACTATTTCTGATACGCATTATGTGGGTAAGTGGAGATAATCTTTAGCTTATTATACTTAAAAGCAGCAGTGGAACTATGTATGTATATATTTTTATAAAATAGTGGGTTATGTACGACCATCAGTGTCGTTTACTACTCAAGTATCACTTTACTTCGAGGTATTACACTACATAAAAAGTGTTAAAATTTTAAAAGCTTTCTAATGAGGGAAATTTAAATGATGTGCTAAAACTAAATAAAAAACTAAATAAAATTGAAAGCCCCATAAGAACTACAACGTTTCACATTTGAATAGGGAAAATAAAAATTATACGTTTCATTGTTTCTTTTGGTTAATTAAACAAAATTTCTAACTTCACAATTTGAAAAAAAAAAAAAAAAAATCATAGCATGCTTTTAGGCCGTAGGCTAACAGCTATAGCAATAAACAAGAAATGACAGATCCCTGCAGCCACTAGGAAGATTTTTAATAAATGAGCGAAAAAAACAGTTTTTGGTCCAAAAAACAAAGCAGCATTGACCGATTTGAAAATTTACATGAATATCGCTGTTTGCTAATGACTGTGTAAGTTCAATTAAATAATTTTTAATTGTAATTTGCAAATAGTTTATCCTTGGGAATTGCTCTATGTCCTTAATTATGAAGAGTTCATATAAGAACTAATCTTTCTTTTAGTTTAATCGTGGACTATAAAGTTTTGGAAAAAAATGTTAACACAACTATACGCTATACAATTTTCTACATAATTTTTCCCAAAAATAGAATGACGTACTATCAATGGTTTGCTTATTAATGAAAAAAAAAATTAATTATTAGAATTTTATAGATCCTCGCTTAAAGGAACTATGTTTATGAGTACAACTTTATTGTAGCTTGAACATTTGATGGATTTAATATTGCTAAATATTGTATTTTAGGCCTTTATCATTCCGTGCCCGCTGTGACCTAAATTGTTGAATAATTGGCAAAACTGTTTATTTTCATATATCATAACGTTTATCAATTTAAAGCACCCTAATGCGCACAATATAGCAATGTTAGATTATAGCTGTATGAATAATAGCTATGGCAATAAGAAACATGCCATTGCTTATAAAAAGAACGAAATTCTAGTCAATTAAAAATAGCGAATTTGGCACTTTTTAAGGCATTAAAAAGCCTATGACATAATGTCTGAACGCCTTGGTAGAAAGTACTTTACCCATACAATTGTAAACATTTTACATTGTATCCTAAAATTATGCAAACAATCAAATTAACAGATACCTGCTGGTAAAACCATAGGCTGGAAATGCCTGCGGGTGCTTATGTTTTAATCAATATTTGCGTAATAACAATTCGTTTGTGCCCATCCTACCAATATGAACTTAATTAAATACTCAACACTTAGCTTCCAGTCATATACAGGAGCACTATAACGTTCAACGGATGCGGTTGCAATTTAAATGTTGCTATGTGACTACACAAAATGATGTATGTGTGGGTGTGTGTAAGAGTGGTTACGCTGTGTATTAATCAGTATATTCATCAGAAATTACTGATGATAAAAAGCAGTTCAAAATTTTGCTATTTCAACTTTAGTGTTTTTTTTTAAGGGTGAAAATATCACAAGTTGAGATTTTGTTAGTATTCAGCAAATTAGTATGTTCAAAAAAAAAAAAAATAAAAACCTAAAACGTTCCCTCAGCCATCGTTTTTAACATAGATGTAACAATTTTAAGACCTTCTTGCCAACACATAACAATGCTAAGGTTTCTCACAATAAAGTGCTAAAAAAAACTCTGTGCTTGGTCATATTTTGAGGCCATCCATCACATGCATATCAACAAAATTTCTTTTCGAGTACTTCATTTTATTTCAAACTTTTCCAAACCCAATTTGGGAACTACTTGATCGATTTTAATAACAATAGCTTTGGAAGCTATAATACCAAATTTTGAAGTGAGCTACTTAGTTCTTTTGCTATGAGATTTTTTCTTAAACTCTGTCCGTTTTTTTCTATTTCGGGATAGAAAAGGTTAATACAAAAAATGTAGAACAAGCGAGAGGTTGAATAAAATAAAGTCAAAATTTCGACTAAAATCTTTCTTATCTCGATAGCTAAAGGTCTTATTTCAAACTTTAACTTATTATTATTAGACTTCATATATATAATATTTAAGCTACTTAGGGGTAGCTTTAATTTAAAGTAAAACTATTCGTTTTCAACAAGATTTGCACTCTCTATCGATTTTGGAATAAAAAACTCGACTTGGGACAACTGTGCAACGTGGAATTGGGTGCAATTCTCTTCTGTGGATACTATAATGGAATGTGCTCTAGACAAATTCAAGAACTAGTCAGATCATTTCGAATACTAGTATGTATTCTAGTACTCGGACTATCCATCCATCCTTTTTGCGTCCCTACGGCGCTCAATAGAACATCGCGACAAAGTTTTCGCAAGAAAAGTGTTTTGCCAAAGACTTACAAATAAAAAAAATAGGCAAAGGAGGAATTTTTCCATTTTAAGGCTCCATGGATATCATCATCAAAAAGATTTTGCATACTTAGCATATCCGAATCCAAAATATTTTTGGACTGTTTTTCTTGGACAAAAGGCAAGATCGGTCATAGTTTTGTTGTAACCATTAAACTTGATTAGCAAAATCAAAAAACGAATTCTGTGGGAATGAATTTGAGCCCCTAAAACTTAGAGGGTAGCTACATTTTTCTCCTTTTAATTTTTGTTATTTTACGACCAACTGTTTTCAGTATATTAAAGACAAAAAAAAGAAGTCAATAAATCAGTTCTACTTTTCACTATTGCATTTTATTTTTTTTCAATATCAACTTAGTTTAATCTCTCTTGATATTGATGTACCTAATGTTGTTTTTCAATTTCCGTTCTCATGCTTCCTGTTATCTCCTTTTACGCATATTTACACATACATACACACAATACCCATTATCCTTGCTGTGCTTTCCATAAACAACGAGAACTAACTCATACCTTTTCTTACCTTATTTCATTTACTGGCAACTGCTCTGACAATTTATTTCATTTTATTTCCCTTTAGGTGCTCATTACAAAACTACGTTCGGCCAATACGTTGGAGACACGTCAATACCATAAGGCATCGAAAGCGTTACTCGTGCTGATTCCATTATTTGGCATAACATATTTGTTGGTGGTTACAGGGCCCGAGCATGGTATTAGCCGGAATCTCTTTGAGGTCTTACGTGCTTTTCTAATTAGTACACAGGTGAGTAATGTAGCATTTAAAGATGCAACAGCAATAACAACAACAACAACACTGACACATCTTAATTGCATCAACTTAATGCACATTGAGTCACAGTTGCAACAGAGTTGTAATTTCACTATAATTGCTCTGACTTGTAATATATGTAAGTTGAGACCTCTCAGCGCTATCAAAGCTTACATCTGCGCGTTAAAAATAATGTTCATAACTTATGCAATTTAGGTTTTGCTTTCAGCATTTGAATGTATTTAATGGAATTTTTATAGTGTTTTGATGTATGTAGTTCTACGATTTTTTTGAATTGCTGTTAAAACATTTGTAGGGTTTTCAATTTTTATTGTTCTCTTAATACTTTGTAGCTTATGTTTAGGTTTTAGTTTGTGAGTTAACTGAATTTGATGTTAATCTTGACAGTTATTTCGCAAGTTTTTGTATTATTTAGTGATTTATTTCCAAACATTTGTAGAGTTCCCAGTTTTTATTGGTCCTTTTAATGCTTTTTAGGTATATCGAGATTTTACTTTAAATAAATAACTGCATTTGATAGGGACTTTGGTAGTTTTCTTACTATTTAGTGGTGTTTTTCAGTGATTTATTTTCAAACATTTGTAGAGTTTCCGGTAAAAGTTTTGCCATTTTATACATTTTTAGTACGGAAAATGTGATAAATGCTTAGGCGAGTATTGTGTGCTTCGAGAATTTAGCTTTCGTATTTTATCTAGACTTTCTTAAGATTTTGAGGCTTATATTAGTGTAAAAACATGGCAAGCACCGACATGAATTATTTCTTGGGTATAGCTTATTGGTGCTTATTGCTGCTGTGGTGTTTTATTGGTAAAAATTAAAGAGCTTTGTGTTGAATTTAGATATTCGATAAGAACATTTGTAGTGCTTTCATTCCCTATTATTCTTTGAAACGCCTTTGTTGGTTTGATTTTTATGCAGGTTTTTTTTGCAATTCAGTGGTGTTAACACGATTTTATATTCGACATTTTTTCGGTTTTTGGCATGGTCCCTACTGTTTCATATATATGGGGTGCTAGAGTGGCCATAATTCATTTGTGTCAGGTGCGGGCAGTACGTGACAGAAATCTAACTAATGACAGATATTTTTCTTCGTTTTGAATTAATACTTTCGCTGTGCGGTTTTTTTTCTATTTCTATAGTATGTAAGTTTTGACAGCGCTGAATTAAAATGACTTCAGCTTTAACATGTATGTGTGTGTGTCACAAGGTTTTTTTTATATTATTCCGTTAAATTTGTACCTTTTCTTTTTTTCATTTCAGGGATTTTTTGTATCTTTATTCTTTTGTTTTCTCAATTCGGAAGTACGCCAAACATTACGCCATCGCTTTGACAGATGGCGAGATTCTCGCAATCTACGACGTGGAAATTCTCAAAGGAATCGAAGGTACATTTGAACAGAAAAATAAAAAAAAATGCTTTATTTGGGCTGCCGCTACGTTTGCTTGTGTTCCTGCGAAGGGGGTGGTCTTCGTAGTATAGATGATTTGCCATAAGTAAAAACAGTCTTCTTATTTGATTTGAATTGATTTGTTTTTTTTTTTGTTTTGTTTTCTTTATCAGCCTAAGAACAAAAAAAAAAAAAAAAAAATTAAACAACATTTATTAATTTTACACAAATCATATTTTCATCTCACTAACTTAGATATTTATTACTGAATGATTTTTTTATTATTTCATTTTATTTGTTGACTTTTTCTTTTGCTTTGTAAAGGAAATGGTGGCAATGTGGATAATTTACTTGTTATAAAGAAGTGAGCATTGCTGGAGAGGCGCAATCTTGTATGCAGCATTTTTTTTCTTCTATTATTTATTCAAATAAAGTGGGAAAAGTTTTGGTGCCTTGTTTTAGTTAACAACTTAATTTTCAGCCTCCAAAGTCTTTTCTTGGCGATTATGAAAGTCGCAATAAAGAAAAAAAATTATCATATTTGTCCATATTTTAGGAAGGCGGAGATTTCCTTCATATCAACTTGGCAACCCGGATTTCAAACGATTTTAGTGGAATGAAAATAAAAATATTTAATAAAATCATCGGAATTGAAATAAATTATTATTTAATTTTATTTACGTAACTTGAGTTGAGGGCCACCCTGACAACATTAACACTGTACTTGGTTTTCAACCATATGTGGTATTTTTACAATGCAAATAACAAACAAGTTATATCGTGTCATATTACACTGAAACCAGGGTTGCCAAGTGGTTGCTTTTGACGTGGACCGCCGTTAATTGGACGAGAAATTCTTTTTACACAATCAAAAAAAAAAAAAATCAGACATTTCATCGTTAAAAATAATGTACTACCCTGTACAAATTATTATATATTGCCGGAGGAAATAAAAGAAAAGTTCACGTCATCAAATTTTCCGAAAAAAATTTTGCATTTTAAAATTTTTTTTTGACTTCTTGGAAGCCAATCAA
Source organism: Meiosimyza decipiens (assembly GCA_963680825.1). Taxonomy (NCBI): domain Eukaryota; kingdom Metazoa; phylum Arthropoda; class Insecta; order Diptera; family Lauxaniidae; genus Meiosimyza; species Meiosimyza decipiens. The sequence goes on along the minus strand of OY804261.1, from coordinate 68,564,603 downwards.
TCCTGATTGAAACTTATGAAATTCAAAAATGAGTAAAAAAGTAAAACTATTTTGACTTTTATTGAAGTGTTAAGAATTCATCGCCTGGAAGTTAAAATGTAGGATGAAAATTTATAACTCTTGATAGTATGTGTGCCACTGCTTGGCAAATCAAAACTTTTTTTTCACCAAGAAGGCTGCATCTCATGAAAACATCCAATATGCCATACAGGTGGAGTTGAGTTCTATTCAGATTTTAGAATCATCATAATTGTGATATTTTTCAAATAGAGGGGAAGTAACTAAATTGGAAAATCATTTTCTGAAAATCTGTTCATGCGTTCACTTAAGTTCCTTTAGAAAAAGAATTATTTAAGTGCTTAGTTGTAGTTAGAGCGCTTATAAAAACGAAATCGTTTCTTTACCATACCACATTATCATCTTTTCCTGTAGACAGATATTTACTTTTTAATTTAAAATTGCCGATAGCATATTCGTGTGCTTGTACTACCGCAAACAGAAATGTTTCATTTTTTATTTTATTTGTTATTTTGCCATACCTTTTTTCTGTTTTGTTATTGTTTCGTTTTTTTTTTTTTTTGGCTTCATTTTGTTTTGTTTCGTACTTGTTCTTCTGTTTCTTATTTGATATTCAGCCATAATGCTAACATTTGCATTTCGATTGCCACTGCCATTTTCTGTCTTGTTAAAGTTTTTGCTTTTGTACTTTTTGCTAACGATATTGTTAAAAATACCCATAGTACTTGCATTGTTATGGTATGTTGATACGTGAGAGTTTGCAGAATGAAATGTAAAAGTTCATTTTATTTTGTTCAACTTTTTGTTTTATATTTTTTTTCTTATTCTTCATTTTGTTGTGTTTCAGATATCGCTTATCCAAAGACTATTCACAGAGATCAAGAACTGAAAGTTTACGGTAAGTTTTGAAGTAAAATTTTGTATTCTTTTGTAATTTTCATTTATGCAACTTAAAGCTTGAAATCCTTATTGATTTTTATTGTTGTTGTTTGCCAAGTGTTGTGTTGTGTTTTAAATTTCTTTTTATGTTTCTTCATTTTTAAATTTATCAAAATATTTAAGTTTTTGTTTAATGTTGCATGTGTTATATCATTTAAGTTTGTAAATTTTCTTTAGCTTGTGCTTACTAATTTTATTAATATACTGAATGACGTTACTGTAAGTGCGAAACACCCTTTTGCACATAAATTCTAATAAATGAACCTTTGCGGTAATTTGTGCAACACAATGGTAAGCTTTTAAAATTACTAACCGCAACTGTCTTTATCTACACCATATTTTCAAAAAAAAAAATGAAAAAACATTTTACAGCACCATGTTACTGAATGCAATGCTATGCAAATATTTTTCTAGCTTACGAAAGCAGTTTATAGGGTAAGACAAACAAAGTGTATAAACTTTTTTGATGATTTTAATTTGAGTTGGAAAGCATATAGCTTAATATAATTTTTAAGCTAGCAGCCTTAAATTATTATGAGTTCGACCACTCGATTGTGCTGCAAGCAAAAACAAACCTTTTGATGTTTTAAAACTAATGCTTTATTTATTCCCCACAGTAATTCACAAATCTATTTCACATATGTGTTGATTACTGACACACTATTTTTAACTAAATACACTATGTTAAATCCACAGCCTAGAAAACTTAAGGTGAGCTATCAGCTCATTAAGAGTGGACTTTGTTATTTTAAAATATAAACACATAATTCCTGCATTGTAAAGTAGGCTTGTTCTGATTAAGTATGAAATAAAATACCTGGAAAATGGCCAACGCAGCTCTGATGACATGTCATTGCTCTTTTCATGAATTTTTTGATGATTTCACAAAGATGAGGCTGTATCTCACCGATGACGAGTTGATCTCGGCCTTGAGCTCAGAAATTGCATCTGGTTTATTCACATAAGCCCGAAATTTCACAAAACTCCAAGGAAAGAAATCGCATGATCTTGATGGTCAGTTGACATCACAGTTTCGTGAAATGATTTGGTCTGGAAATCGTTGCTGCAATAAATTGATTGTTTTAAGCGTGGTATGGCAGTTGGCTGCTGAAACCACATGTCATCCAGATCTATGCCGTTCAGTTGGGGCCAAAAGAAACCGTTATCATGTTCCCGTAACAAATGCCGTTCACAGTCACTGCAATTTCGGCCTCATTTTCAAAAAAGTAAGGCCCAATCACGCCGCCTGACCAAAATTCGCATCAGCAAAGTTCCTCGTTGTGGATGCATTTGCTTCTCATGGATCAAGTAAGGATTTCCCGAGCCCCAAATTCATCAATTTATTAACGAGGGCATTCAGTTGGAAATGCGATTCATCGGTGAAGATGACTTTTCTTGAAAAATCGATATTCATTTCACTTTGCTCCATTACCCATTTTTGTTATGGGGTTTCACAATAATAGCACGTTATTCTTTAGTGCAGCGCTCCATATTTAATAATTGGCACAATCATAGGTTACAGCTGTTAAATTTTGGAGTTACCACTTGCAAGAAAACCAAAATAATACAAAATTTAAAATGTGCACTTTTATTGGAACACCTTTTATTTTTAAGTTTCCTTGAAAAGTATGTTTTAAATTTTTTTAGGTAGAATCTAAAAAAGCCTCAGATCACATAACTTTTAACTGATTTTAAAAAAATTTGTAAAAAAAACTTTATTTTAAAAAGTAAAAAATCATCATAACTTTTATTTTTGAATGAAAAAGTTTCAGGTACTGCCACTAAACTGACTTCACAATGACGTCATACATTATTTTGATTTTGCATGGATTTTGTGCTTACTTTACCCTATACATACGTGTTGAAATTCCGCATCATAAACGGAAAAATTTGCATTTCAAAACAAAAAAAAACAGTTGCTTATGTAACTCCCGCTGCTGCAGTTGCAGTTTGTTTATTACGTTACTGTTATTGTTATTGCTATTGCAATGGCTGCTTTTGTTATTGTTCTTCGTACAGTAGTTAGTATTCATGAGTTTCTTGGTTGTGTGCAAGTAAGCTCAAAGAGATACACACATATGCAAATACATACACACACACGTAGAACGTTAACGCACCATTACACCATCTTGCATGAAGTCAGAGTTTCCATTTACTGATTTTTGAAAAAAAAAAATAAAATAAAACAACAAAAATAAATTTTATTATTTCTCCATTTAATGTTTCCTTTTGTTTTGTGCTTTTCTGCAACAAAATTTTCATTTTCTCATATTGCATATTTATTGCTTTTATTTATTCACCATTTTATTATTTATGAAAATTACGATTTCTTTGTTTTTCTGTTTTTACTCTTTTTTCTACAGTCTTACAACAACAACAACGAGTCCAGTAACAGCAGGACATACTGAATAATTTATTTGAATGCACGTACATATTCTTAACAATTCCCCACTACAACAAAACTACTGCATCACTATTATTTTGCATTAATATTAATAGAATTTCCTAGAAAAGAAAGATTTAGTTTGTTTAAATTTAAAAATAGGCCGATAAAATGTTTTTTATATTTAAGTTATTTTGTACATACTACATACATATAAAAAAATATATATATTGTAACTTTGTTCATTTAAATTTTTTTTTAATTTGTTTTTAACTATTTTTAACTACTTTTGTTCTTATCAAAAGGTATTACAGTATTTTTAAAAATTTTTACTTCTGTTCGCGATATAATTTTCATACATTTACTCGAAAAATCTATACAAAATAAAATTGCAAGACTAAAATTCTCTAAATTCGACTATGTATACGGCAGCGCAGCTATTATTATTAAAATATAGGAAAAATGCCTTACCTGCCAGCATTGGCAGAAGATAAGCCAGTGAAGTTTTTAGCAAAAATAAACACTTTTTCCTCTCATTCTTCAACAAAAAGTCTCTGAAACTTTCTCTCCCTGAACTAAAAATAGCCGCGGTCGGGACTTTGCCGTAAACAAATTTCTATTGGAATACTCTTTTCTCAGAATAGCAAGCTGACAACTATTATATGAAGTCATAGTTAAAATCCCGATACTGGAGTGTGGGGACAAGTCTGTTTAGAGGGTGTTTTTTTATACTAAATTCAGATATATAAAAAAACATAGTTTTTTAAAGTCGTTTGCTAGAATGATTTCGATTAGATATGGCACATAATTTTAATCAAATGAAATCTCCAAAAACTACATCCTAAAATCAAGTGCAGAGAATAAATTGAATACTCTAAAATTACGTGTGGGACTTCCGAGCCCCAATTACGGAAGTTTGGCGAGCTGCTCTTAAGACCAAACAGAATGGAGCGCGTGTTCGTTTTGCTTTAGTTCCTAAGTAATTTGGACATTGTAAGCGAATAATCCGAGTTTTTAAGCAGATTTCTTCAGTTGCGGCTATTTAATTGCTAAGTTCTGTGACGTGTTGAGACTCACGGATCTAACGGCAACAGTAGCATTATTCTCTCGAAAGAATTGTTAGACTTTTTAAGTTATTGATTTCATAAAACGCTTGTTTTTTGTGTTATTCGCTAAAAATGATCACAAATAAACCAACTCCTCCTAAAAGAGGCCAGCTAAAGTATCACATTAATGGATTTTGTTTTGAGTCCCATTCATAACATCAAAGGTAGACAAAGAAAATCATGTTTTAAGCACTTAACTTAAAATATTTCAAGAACCTGACTAGACAGATCACTCAGTGGCGTCATTTCAGTAGGGCCGGGTAGGGCATTGGCCACCCCCCCAAGGATCTGATACTAGTTAGTATTCAATACATTAATTCAATAGACACATCTAATTGTGGTGGAATTATAATAATCGCTCCTCCCACCCCCAAGATTTGGTGAAGTGACGCCACTGAGATCACTCCATTCTGAGGCCAGATTCAACGCAAAAAAAACTCAATCACTCACTCACTCTCAGCTGCTCAACAAAAGTCTCATGATCTCTTTATTGGCAGCACTGCCTAGTAATGTGTAGCTTTTCTATAAAATTTACCAGAAAAATGACATGCTTTGGCGTGAAGTTTTTCTTCATATCATGAACTTAATTTTTCTGCAATAGCAATTTAAAAGAACAAAGTGGAATCACCCTAATACATCAACTATTCCTAGAGGATTGTGTGAGAAAAAGATAAGAAATATACAAATTTTTTGAAATAATTTTTTTTATTGAAAAACGGGTTTTTTATTAACTACAAGTTAGGCGAGTTTTTCATAGATACTAGCACTATATTCAAGTACCATAAGTGTAGTTAGCCGCAATAAACTTTCACATATCCCTATCAAAAATATGATTCAATAAAAAAAAACACCCTCTTTAATTATCCAAATAAACTTAAAATCAAACTAACTATTTGTTTTCTATTCTTTTAGCACTGAGGAATATATGATTTCAATACGTCCCTAGCATTACCGGAACTCACTTAAGCGAAATTCATACACCAGAACGGATTATGTTTAATAATTTAATTTAAAACTCATTAGCAAAATAGAACAAAATACGATTTACTAGAAACTAATTCATACATTCTTTTTCGCCTAATTGTAATTCAATTAAAAATATGTATATTAAAAATATTTAAATGTATATGTATATCATAATTGTGTGTATATACGAGTGTAACAATTTAAATGGAATTATAAAAATATTTATGTTTCTATGTAAAATATACAAATTGCATCATTAAAAATCAAAAAATCAACCGCTTCAATGAACTACCCGTGTACGCATTAAAAACGTAACGTAAGTAAAATATTTTTTGCGTATCTCTCTACCTTAGGTTAATCACCTGAGGCTAAACGGATGGTATTTAATTTCATACAAAATGTGGGATAACAAAAAATTAATTTACAAAGGTTAATCCTTTATGTCTGAAACTCTATTTTAAATTGCTGCAAGTGTATTGAATTTCGTAGCTGAAGAAAATTCTTGGGAATTCACTAAGAAATATATTGATAGCTCTGAAAGTTAAGCCTCATAAGCTTCATTATAGAAACTCAGCAGTTGGAAATGGTCTTTTTTATTTATATCACGAGAGAAAATTAATGGAAAACGTTAATGTGCGTATAGACACTGATAACTGCAATGAAAACAAAAGAATAATGGTGTCAAAAACAACAACATATGTAGGTAATTTTAGTGCATTGTACCAAAGTTAGCAATACTTTTGAAACACTTCTTATTACAAAGAAATTATAAATAAGCAAAAACGAATTTCAGGAATTCATATTTGAACCAAATTTATAATTTTTCGAAAAAAGTGTTGCCTTAAAAATTTTTAGACCTTTGTTTTTTGCCAGTCTTTTCTTATAACACTGTGAGCAAAAAGGAGACCTAAGTGCTGGAGGAACATCTACTGAAATCAACTTTGCGCAATTTGGTGCCACTGATGTCGAAACTGACAGATTTTGGTCTACACTTCAAAGTTTTGAGATAGCGTTATGTTAATGAGATAACATTAAATAAATGTTGGCAATGTTACACACAAAAAACATAGGTAAATTTAACCGAAGTAGAGAAAGTATCGGCTACAATTTTTATACAAACTATTGATTCAGAAGAAAAGTTAAGCAGATATTATGAAAGGAGTAAAAAAAGCTGTTGCCATATCGCAGTAAAAATACAAAAAAAAATTAGCCTAACTTTTGAGCAAAATGTGATTCAGACGATTGCTTGATTTAGAATCAAAATGAGCCCACAATGAGTGCTACGCAATTTCTCAAAATAGATAAAAATTTTAAAAATTGGTTCCGTAAATTTTTCACTAAAATCATCATAATTTTTACTTATGCTTTTTTCAATGCCTCATTTGCAATATCTTTCGTTGCAACTTTTGTACAGAGATTTTGGTAAAAGCTTTCACAGGCCGAAATATGATAAAGTACTATACCACACTATGGAGCATTCTTTGTCAAAACGAAAGATTTTGGAGCTTGAGGTTTCCTATTTTGATTTTTGATTTCTGGAAATGTTAAACAGCAGCATGCTGTAACACCACTATTTTCCAAAAGGTAAAGCGCTCTCATTTTTATAGCTCTGTATATATCAAATTAACGACCAACTGCGGTACTTTTTATTGTAGTATATTTATTTTGAAGGTGAAAAATTCATTCTGTCATTTGATTGCTTTGCTTTCATTTTACGAGCTATTTATAATCCATTTTTGATCATTTTGTCGCATATGATAACACAACGCACATAACTTTTACATTGATCAGCATTTTTCTGTTCTTATGCAAAAGTTGCATACACAAACGCTAGAAGACATAACATTTTGAGACTTCTGGCAACACTGCAACAAGCAATCAATGCTCGTTGTTAACAGTTTGCAGTCCTTTTAAAACTGTGTGTACACTAAAATTTTGTTATGATGCTGGCAAAACTTTTGAAAGACCACAGAGCGTATGAGCATCATTTGATTAACATAAAATAAACTGTTGAGAAAGCTTAAGCATAGTCAAAATCAATACAGTAGACGTCCTATACAACGTACTAATTAATGCACGGGTCAGTCGCAATATCATAAAATTCGGTATATCGAAGAGTTTTTCATTAAAGAAACTGGCTTTTATTAACTCATATGCACACATACATAACTAGTCATAAGAGTTAAGTTAAATTTTTGATTGCTATATTTACTTTCGATCAGGTTTACTGGTAAAAAGAAAGTTATTCCAGTTCAACAGTTATTGTTGAATCAAACAGCGTTCGTATATTTGGAATAGTGAACATTTTTTGTATTCGTAATTTAGAGACAACATTGGGAAAATTCCAATTTGAAGGCTGTTCGTTATAATGGAAATTCGCTAGATCGTTATACGCTATATTGGGCGTCTACTGTGTTGTGTTCTACTTTCTAATCAAATTTTTCGTCATTTCTATAGGCCTGCACTTTGAACAAAATTATAGAAAATGATAGAGCAAAAGCAAAAAAAATTATCAATACATTTACTGTGCAGGATACACAGGAATGTTTGTTTTTTTTTTGGTTTTTTTGACTTTCTAACGAAGTTTTTATTGCAAAAGCACAATGTAAATATGATAAAAGAAAACTGCAACTCTTAATTGTCTATTTCTGAATTAAAAAAAAAACCGAACTATTATTGTTTTCAATGAAATCGCCTTAATTCCATGCAAGTCAATTTCAATCAATCGAGCTTATTAATTGTCATTACACGTATTGTAGTTAGTAAGCATCACAAGATCAAATTTGGTAGCAACTTCCAAGAGGAGCACTTCTTCGGAAGCATTTAATTCGAATTTGTATTTGATTAAAATAAAAAAGTTTTATTCCGCATCCACTGGGGTTTGAGCCTGAACATTCCGTGTTGTTACATGCGCAGTTTAACGACATCAGCCAAGTCTATTGTTATTTTTTTGACTGGCGAAATGAGTAATACGTATGTGAATTATCAAGAGGCTACTATAGAAATTAAAAACTCAATTTTTCATTTTGACAGAAAACTAATGCAGTTTTAGTCTTACCGAAATTAATAACAAGAGTTGGATAAGATGCACGCAGCTAAGATCGCTGGCATAACGCAGAAGGCCTAGGTTCAAATCTGATCAGTGACAGATAACAAAATGAATAAGTTTTTTTTCAAGTTTTAAAATTTAATAATAATGCAATTTAAGCTTCCTTGAAATATATCTAGCACAATTTTTATATTCTCTCAAAAAATGTGCTTCTACTCAACATCCAAAAAAGCGTATTTTATTTGCTTCTAAATATGTGCTTCTACTTAACATTCAAGGTAGAGAATTTCCTATGCTTTCAAAGTTGTTCATCCCCGCATTGACATATATTAAAAAAGATAAGCAGTGAAGAGTGCTTTAGAAGCAGCTTCCTGCTTCACTTAGAACACATCCGAGGCGTGTTGTACGCGCTTCCGTTTCCCGTTGAGATGTTAAGGAATTTGAATGTATTAGTATGGCTGAAACTTATTATCGCTCCAACGGAGCTACAAGCAATCTTCTGTACTATCGGTAACTTTTGTCTGACTGTTGCCTTTGCAATGGTCAATCATTTCCCATTTAAAAAAGCAAATAAGCGCCTAAACTGGCCTGAATATAGCACCGTTTTTTTTTTTGCAAAATATCACGGGCTATGTGGATTTCCAAGGCATCACCTATGGCTCGTTTTGATGCTGATGCCATTAACTACGCATGTTGCCACAATAAATAATCCCATGGTGTCCTAGGCTTCCAATAAAACAACTACCAAAAGGTGGAACACATTTTGTTCTTTAATTAAATCCTTACTGATTTAAGTAAAACAAAATTGTACCTCCTAGAAACGGTTAAGTTAAAATAAATTGAAAAACTTCAAATCAAAATTTATAATGTAATTTTAAAATTGCGTTTTATTTTTTATTTTTTGCCGGCAAACTTTTGAGAAAATATTGCTGAGTGAAACATGTAGCAAATGAAGCGCTTATTATAAAAACATAAGCTACAAACTCAAGAAATCAAAAAGCTTGTGCTATGATTTTCGCAACTATCCCTTATTAATAAATATGCTTGTGGCATATATAAAATAAAAAACAAGCAAATAAAAACAAAACAACTGACGAAAAATTCGAGTTCAGCAACGCTGAGTTGACATCAGTCGTCGATATTCCTTCAATTTCACTGCACACATTGCAAAATTGCATAGTGGGTTTTTTTTTTCTTTTATAGTAAAATTCGGTTATCAGCGATTTATGAAATAAAAAAATAAAAATTCATTCTTCAATTTAATCCATACGCAAAATCTCCTACACATGGTTAATTGACTTAGGTATACAATGTAGCATTCTACGCAAATGGTACTAGATCTATTAACTCTGCACGTTTTCCCTTAATACAGTTCACATATTGCGCAGCTGAAGCAGTTGCTGTCACTATACAAGCAGCTAAGTCCACTCGTGTATATATTTGTTCTCTAAAAGCAGCTTCAAAGTTATCGATATTTGTTATGTTACGCCTTTCATAGTTATCCAATTTGGTATAAAAAACCTCAAACTTTTGCGACTCTTCAAGATGCATCTGATAAAGTTGAGGATTTGTGAAGCGCTCATTATATATCGTCGTACATTCTGCTGGTAAATGTGGCAATATACTGGTAATATTGTCTAAATCAAAATCACAGGTAATATGTATTGTGGCGGAGTAACAAAGTGTGCAGGTTAACTGGAAATTTGTGAAATATTTTTAGTTTTTTACTAAATAAAATAAATTATAATTTTACTTACGAATAACATAAACAAACTCGTTGAATAATGTGTCATGACTGGAGTATACACAAATCTTTTTTACACTCGCGCGCAACTTCTTTGACTTGCAAACAATGACTGCCATAATTTAATTAGTGTGGAATTTACATTTCCCAAAACATTAAGATAATAATTTCTTATCAATGCTAGGTATAGTCAAGTGTCTGTAGTTAATAAAATTATAAGAAAGACCAAGTTTTGGTAAATAAAATGTAAACCGATTTTTCGACGCCATTGGTTTTTTCCAACGAAGCACATTTAATAGAAAAGAAATAATTTTTTAAATGGCTCCAATTTTTGTTCAATTCTTTTTAGAATTAAAACTCTCCACATTATTCTTATAAGCTACTACCCAACTTTTATCAAAGTGTTTCGAACCGCTTTAATATCGGCTTTTATTTTCAGCATATGGCAGTTAGGTTATTCAAAATCACGTTTTTAGTTTTCTTGCAAAATATATAGAAGAAAACAAAAAGTGACATCAAAATCGGTAAAGATTACATTATTTACTCTCAAAAATATTACTTTTTTAGCTCATGCATGTCGAAATAGTTCCTCAAGAAAACTCTACAGACACTGGACTAATAACCTTACAGGCAGCACCTCTTAAAACATGATGTATCAGATTTTTTTCTTATCACTTATTTACTCTCTCATTAGTTGACGCATAGCATTCAAATAAAAAAATCATGGAAAATTATTGACACAAATTGTATGCGTTATCGAAAACATATGAATTTTGGACAAAATAATCATTTAAATCGTATTTTTTTTTTAATTAAATCTATATTTTTTGTGGGTTTATTTTGATGAAAAGAAAACCATGTTAAGTTGTTTGCGACATTTCAGAGCATAATTTTGCTTTGCAAGAGTAGAGAAATTATAGGATTTTAAAAATATCACAAACACTAGAAATCATTCGTGTACAGATATTGACACAAGTTGTTGAACCGCTATGACGAACAAAAACATAAAACCACAATACTAAGAGTTATTTATGTAAATGTTGCCAAATTAAATATAAAACGCTTCGTGAATCCAATCAGCATGTAGTGTAAAGGAATGCGATGCGGATTTTCAATTTTTGGGGAGATCAAAGATAAAATCCTTACTAATTTCCTTATAAAGATGGCAGCGTTTAGTAAATATAGAACATTACACGATAGTACAACAACGTGTAAGGGTAAGAGTAGATTGCGCCAGCGGTAAGGGCTGGTTGAGTTGGTTCATATCGAAACGTTATGAATCTAACCTAAACATATGGTAAACAAATCGATTTGACACTTTTAAAATTTTGTGTTTTCATAGTCTGTTTGTGGTTGCTCGAAAATGACTTATTTTGTGCCAAATAATCGTCATTTACGGGAGGTGTTGATTTTTTTCTTTCAATCGAAGATAACGGCTACTGACGCGCATCGAGAGCTCCAAAAAGTTTTCGGAGATGGTGTTCTGAGCGAAACAACGTGCCGAGATTGGTGTCGTCGCTTTAAAGACCATGATTTCGACATCGACGATCGACCACGTGAAGGAAGACCAAAAACCTTCAATTTGGTGGGACCAGGTCGGTGTAATCCATTATGAACTTGTGAAACCGAATGAAACCATCACTGGGGAACGGTACCGAACTCAACTAATGCGATTGAGCAAAGTACTGCGTGAAAAACGGCAACAATACGAACAGAGGCACGATAAAGTAATCCTATTGCATGACAACGCTAGGCCTCACGTTGCTAAACCAGTGTAAACATACTTGGAAACTCTTAAATGGAATACCCGCCGTGTTCCACAGATATTGCCCCGTCAGACTAGTACTTGTTCCGTGCAATGGCACATGGTCTGGCTGATCAGCAGTTCAACTCCCATGAAGACTTCAAAAATGGTTTGATTCGTGAATATCCTCAAGAGACGAACACTTCTACCCTGATGGCATTCGAGCTCTACCAGAAAGATGGGAAAAGTGGTATTTAGCAATGGGCAATACTTTGATTGATGAATAAAGTTGCATTTTCTAACAAAAAACAGCGAGAACTTAGTTGCGCACCAATAGATAATCAAATCAAAAATAAAACAGATACAAAAATCAGAAGACTGTCCTACAAATTGCTTCTTTACTTTAGCTCCTACTTGGCAATTTTTATTAAACCAAACTTCTTATGTGCTTTAGTTTTAAGAGTAGATCTTTTATCAAAAAGAATCGGTCGTCTTATCTGGTTTTGGAGACATAGTCATCGGACGTTGCGGGTATTGGTTTTGTAAAAATAAATATCAATTCAGAGCCGCATAGCAACCATTTTTACACAAAATAAATTACTTCAATAATTTTTTTTGAAAACTATTTATTAACGAACAACAACAATACAAAAAAAAAAAACAAATAAAACAACGAAAATACCATTTTGCCTGCGGCGCTTTTCATTCAAAATTGATGAATTTTAATTAAAAAACGTGCTCGTAAATTTAGATAGAAAAATTATAATCTTATAGATATAATTATCATTACAAAATTCCAAAAATATTAGAAAGATTACATCGCCCAACAAAATCCAACTTACAATTTTTTCCTTCGAGATTTCTATAATTTTCTATGTATGTACATAAATAGCCCAACTGCTATAATTATTAAAATATTCCAAATAGGGGAAAAATGCAGTCGCTTTGGTATGTACCACAGCCACAAATGAAGGTATTTTTTACCATTTTTTTTTTAAATATTCTTAAATAGTTGTGATATCAGATATGATTTAAAATTAAAGCGTAATGATTCAACAGTGGTTCTTTCAAAAAGAGATGTTGAACTTTTTTTGCTCTATATTTTCTATTTTATTATTTTTTAAGCTAGTGTGGTGTACAAAAAAATGTATGATAAGCTAGGTGGCCAACTAGTTAAGTTACTTGTTAAGTTAAGTAATCTTATAACATTTAGTTCAACATGAGATCTCCAGCGGAGTAGCGATAGCGAGTCTTAAATAAGCGTTTAAATATCAATAGTAATATTCAAAATCTCGTGATAGTTATAATAAAATACTGAAATATGGTTTCACAGAGTAAAATTAATGCACTAGTACTTGCACTAATGCTTATTTACATAAATCCTACTATTTCAAAAACGTCGCTACGAAAACAAAAGAAACAAAAGGACACGGCAAAAAACGACATTCATTCAAATGATGCAGACCACATATACCGAATCAATTACGCCAAAAAAATGTTAACTTATATGAATATGAGTGTTGATCCATGTGAAGATTTTTATGAGTTTGCATGTGGAAATTGGAAGAATGTCATAGAGAAAAAACCGACAGAACATGGACGCTCTAATATACTTGATATTGAATTCAAAATAGATGAACAGGTTTATAAGATTTTGCAAAATTCAAGAAATAATTTAGACGTAAATTATAAGGCTGAATTTCAACTAGCCCAAAAGTCCTACCAGTCATGTATGAGCGCTGATTTGTATACGGTAAAGAAGTCATCTGAATATTTGGCGGTTATCCAGAACATTGGCGGATTCCCTGCCGTTAACAAGACTTGGAATCCAGAAGAATTTAGTTGGTTTAACATGAGTGCTGATTTAACAAATTATAGAGCGTCTGGCTTAATCAATGAATATTTTACAACTACGTATCCCTTCCCTCCTGATTTTAAGTTGCCGAAACTTGGTTTTAGTTATATTGTGCATAGTGAGAACATTGCATCGAACACATCAAAAATTTACACAATGAACGAGAAACAAATGAGGAAATATTTGACGGCGTACGGTGTTGAAAAATCAAAAATTACTAAAGTTATTTCAGAAATTTTTGATTTTTGGAAAGCTGTACTTAATATAACAGATCAGTTTGAGGGAGATCTTGAAAAGTGTAAACTGAAAGGCAATGCCTCAATTTTTACGGAATGGAACAATTTCTATGCTCTTTCATGGATGGGATGGGACTTCAGTGCAATTGGAGTTGATTGTCCTTGCCATTTCTTTTACACTGGATTAGATAAAATTTGTCAAAACCACAAAAGAGCTGTGGCTAATTATTTGTCAATGAAATTTTTGTTTGCAATGGATGCAAAGCTTAAGTCACCGAATCAACAGAGGGATTATTGTGTCAGACTAATAAGAGATGCAATGCCTTTTCTGATTGATAAATTCTATTTAAAGGTAAGCAAAAAAACTTAAAGCTTTCTTTTAGAATTGTTCGTAAAGTTTATTTTTAGGCTTATTTTAGTCGTGAAATCTTTGAAGAAGTGTCAACTATCTCGAAGGAACTTCTGAAAAGCTTACGTGCTGTCTTAGCAAAAGCTAACTGGTTAGATGAAAGCACACGAACTGAAGCTCTGTATAAAGAGTCCACTATAAAAACTATATTTGGGGTCGTTGAAGATAATGAAATGACGAAAAAATATATACGATTAATCGATGATCTTGAGCTCGTTAAAGATAATTTTTATCTGAATAACCTTGGCTTACACGAGTTAACAACATTAACGAAACGTTATCAAGGACTGTATTCGGATATGTTGAACGACACCCAAAAACCGATGGACCTTCTTCTTGCTGCTCAAGCAAATGCATTTTATTATGTTATTGAAAATTATGTTTTTGTTCCGGCAGGAATTTTCAATCCACCTGTCTACCACAAAGCATGGCCCAATTCTTTGAAGTACGGCTCCATGGGTTTTGTGATTAGCCATGAATATACCCATGCGTTTTTTTCGACCGGTGCTAAATTTGACGGTAATTCAACATATCGAAATTGGTGGTCAAATAAAACAAAAAAAGCATTTCAGGAGCACTTTGATTGTTACGTTAATCATTACAACAGTTATTTAATACCAGATATAAATCGTTATGTGAACGGAAATCAGACAATACATGAAAACATTGCAGATGGTGGTGGCTTACGTATAGCCCTTAATGCATATCGCAATTTTATGAAAAAACAGAGTAAGGAACATGGTTACGTACCCAACAGCGAACGAATGCCCGGAATGAATTTATCGCCTGAACAATTGTTTTTCCTTGGTTCTGCTCAGTTATCGTGTGCCTCATATGAAGAAGAACATTTCTGGCAAGAGATGGCTGATGAACACACAATAGAAAAATATCGCGTATTAGGTGCAGTAAAAAATTATAATGAATTCGCAAGAGCTTACAAATGCTCAGAAAAAACGAAAATGAACCCCAAAGACAAATGTCGGCTATGGTAAACGCTGATAACAAAATTTAATGTTTTTAAACTAGTTGTTGACTTTCAAATCGCGCGATTACGTCCGTTCATATGCTTTGCAATTGCCGTCAATGTTCCTGTGCCCAGGCACCCAGACGAGGTGAATGTTAAAATGTTGAGCCATCTCGTTTAGAGACGAGCGACATTGTAGGGCCACTAGTGAGTTTAGGAAGACTGATTCTAGAGATTTGATAGCTGCCTGACTATCTGAAAAAATGTTTATATCCTTTTTGGATACAACATTCCTAATTAGCCAGGATGCTACTCCCTCTATTGCTATAACCTCCGCATGAAAAACGCTACAATGATCTGGCAACCTCGCAACAATTCTTATCTTAAGTTTCTTAGAGTAAATACCATAACCCACTTGGGTATTTAGCTTGGAGCCATCAGTGTAAAAATTAATATGGCCCCTTCTCCCCGGGAGTCCTCCCTTCCAGTCATCCCTAGATGGAATGTGAGTTACGTAATTCCTGTTGAATGAGATTCCTGGAACAATTTAGTCCAACTTGGAGGGTACAGACCTCAAGCTATGAACAATAGTTGAGTGCCCTATTCTACCCTCGAACCGGATCAAAGCCTAAATAACGCTCAAAAAAGAAAGGCCAAGTTCCGCCTGGAAATAATGTAAAACTTGAATGTAATTTTCGATTCACATGGAATTTACACCATGTTACACCATGGCACATACATATTTAAGGTGGCACACAAACAAAAATATTTTTTAAACATCATTTTCACGAAGCCCAGCTAATTGATTCACACCGAATCTACACCACGTAGCTCTTATGTTAAAAGGCATTGCTTAGGCTAAATTATGTTTCAGGTGGCCCACATACAACATATTTTTAAAATAGAATTTTCACAAAAACCACTTCATCGATTCACTTGGAATTTAGATCACGTTCTTCTACATTAAGAGGCATAGCTTAGGCTATAAAGCTTTTATTTAGGATACATATTTAGGGTGGCTTTTATTCAAAAATATTTTTAGAATATCATTGCGGCGGCTAATCGATTCACACCGAATCTACACCATGTAGCTGTTATATTATGTGGCTACAAAGCTTCTATTTAAGGTGGCCTCACACAAAAATATTCCTAAAATATCAGTTTCACAAAGACCACTTTAACAATTAGGACGAAATTTTCAATTTAAGGTGAAGCGAAGCGCACAGGGTAATTCTAATTTACAATAAACTCGAAAAATTACATAACATTGACTACACGTTTTTAAATTCGAAAACACTGCAAATCAACTGCTCATATGTTTAGCACTCCATGACCAGATTGTACTACTATAGTTTTAGCACATTTTTTTACAATGGTATGTTTTCACATCGTTGAAATTTTTTCGAAAATTCAAGCCTATCAAAAGCTAAAAATTTCGCGCGCACTCTAACATTTTCACACTTTTGTATTTTGAAACAGTCTAACGTATAATCTATGTAATAAAAAAAGATATGCTAACTACGTTTTTCATTTGTTTTATTTACAAAACTTATTTTACAATGGTAATTTTGTTTTTCGTTAGGCTATTTTTTTTTTCAACTTTGTTCTTCAATTAATTTTTGCAAACTTTAAAAAATACTACTTTCTTAGAACTTAAAATCTACAAAGAAAAATTCAATTATTTACACATTAGGCAGCTAGGAGTTTCTAACGATTGCTAAGCTATAAAATTAAGTAAGTACAAATTATAAAATTATATGCGGAATACCTAATTAATAAATATTTTTTTTTATTTTATGTAACAAAAATTTCAACGTAAAGCAAATTGTAACGTAAGTGACGTAAAAAGTATAAATTTTTAGTATAAAGTAAACAAAAGCGTATAGAGAGTAAAAAATTAAATACATTTTTAAGCGCCACTTACTTACTTGTCTGAAAATATCTTAAATTAACTATATTCGACGGGGGAATTTCACAATATAAGAAACTATATTTTGTATACATATTTTCATTATGCGTATTAAAACTATCTAATTTCCTTTCCGCTATGTCCTTATAATATCAAATAGTTTTTCTTTCTAACTTAATTTATTTTTGCTTATTATTTTAGTTATATAGTTAGTTGTTCATTGCTGAATGTGTTAGACATTTCAAACTTAACTATGAAATTGAGTTTAAAACGAACCAAGATTTACAAATAAATGTTTGTTTGTTTGTTTATTTTCTTAAAGTAAAAAACAAATTTTCAACTTTTAAAACGTTTACTTTCATAGACTAACAAGGTCTTATTTTATGTTTTTACTCGTACTAAACTTTAATTTATTTATACTAATAACCACGTTTTACACAAAATTACATTTTTATTTTAAGGTCACCTGGTATCACTCACAAAAAATATGCCCAACTTCATAATACAAATTGTTTGTACACGATACGTATCATACTTTATATAAATTTTTATAAATATATTATAAAATTGTATCATACTTTCGCAAAAATAATATATTCAAAAATATAAGAAACTTTTACTATTTTAAGCTTTCATATGTGGCATTATGTTTCAAAACGAAAGACGTCAGACCTTGAAATTCAATTTTGCTGATTTTTTTATTATTAGTATTTGATTAGTTATTGTTTTACCATAACTTATATTAACTTTAGCCAAACTATTGCTGCGTAAACATTATTTAAAACTTATGAAAAATATTAAAAATATTAGTTTCAGATAACTTTTTGAACTCTGAAAACATCAACTCCAGAAAGTTTTTAGGACATTATCTTTTGTAAATAACACTGCTATGCAAATTTAAAAAAATTTTCACCACAACGAATGGCGATAATATTTCCATAGTAGAATTTTCCTTAGAATCCGAATATTTCAATAATTTTTTTCGATTGGCTTCAATTTTCCATACAACTGGCAAAAATGGCACGTACTTCATTTAAATACTTGCAAAAACTTTAGTTGCCAGCCAATCGATTCAAAATAAAATTGATTTTCTATGTTATAGAAAAGAGTAAGACAAAAAGGTTTTAAGGTATGCTACGTGACTATAGTATTAATGATATGGCTGTTATGGTCGAAAATAGGTAAGAAAAATCCCTATTTTTTTGTTTTTTTTTTAACAGATTGCAACTTTGAAGCCCTATGTCTACAATAATTCATACGTTGGAGAAAGAGTTAGCCTCCAAACTTATCATTTCATTGCCTAAATTATAAAGTCGTATTTTACGAAAGTAGAGCATTTTATTAACATCAATGCAAATACCAATTTTTTCTTATTGAAACAAGTTATTTTTCAAATCGTTTAAGGCAGACCCTATCAATGTCATCGATTTTTTTAAGATTTACAGGTGTCATTCTTAGCTCAATTTTAAGAGACCCAAATTTTTTATTTCGCTGAAAAACCACTTTTTTCAAAGATATTTGAACTTTGTATGTTAAAACTAAAAATATGAAAAAAATTTCTGAAAGGTCTTTTTTTCAAATTGTTGGTATTATCTTAATAAATAATAGATTTTCATAATTTTCGTTTTAAATTCTTATTTCATGGGTTTATCAAACGATAGCACAAAACAAATTGTTTTGTAGAAGATATTGCTCATATCGTAAACGAGGGATATTTTTTCAAATCAAAAAACTGTACAACTTATTTTGCACTAATTGTTATCTTTTCATGAAACCATTTTTATTTTTGATAAATTTTGGAAAACTATAGCGCAGCAATTTAATTTTTGTTAAGTACATAAAAAAATTTCAACAAAAAATGGTCAACAAAATCACAATCAAACTTCTTTCGTTTTGATATATAGCGCCCCATTTAAACTTATGGACAATAAATGAATAAAAATAGTGTCTAACTAAAAAAATATAGTAACTATAATATAATATTGTTAACATAAATAAGCATATATGTATGCATGTGCGTTAAAAAGGTACAATCAACTGTAATCAATAAAACAAACTCTTTATCACTTATGCATAAATAAGAAATTTCACATAAAAATTAACGAACGAATTGCACTTAAGCTAAAAGATACTAGACATTGTATACGCTACGTCATACATATATGTGGACTTTGAAGCAAAAAACTTTAATAATGTCTTATACAATAGAAACCTTTGTCACTTTGTTTTAACTTTTACTAATGTCGTCATTTTGTTAAAAACTCTCAAAAAAAAATAAAGTTGAATCTAAATTATGTGTGGTTGGCATGAATATAATGTGCTATGGACTATCATCGTGAGATAAAGTTACGTAGCTTTAAAAAAAATATCAAATACATTCGCCTGGATTTTGCATACAATATTTTGGAAATATTGGCTCTGCCTTTAAGCCTAATTCCACAAGGCGGTTTCGAAATACCGACATACGATTAAATACATCGCGCGGTACAGTGTCCATATCATGCTCATCATCTGGATCCGACCATAATCTGTGGAAAGAAAAAAGAAAAATTTAGCATCTAAAAATTTTTTTCGATGTATATGGGTTTAAATCAATACTTATAAATACATAAAATTTCATTTATTAAATGAAATATAATTCATCTTACCTTTCTCCCAGCGCTGCACTTCTGGGCCAAAGTCGGTTGTCCAGTTGCTGCTCACCAACTTGTTCCGTCCAGAGACAAACTTCTCCTCCTAGCACCTGAATTTATAAAAATATTGATTTATTTATTTCATAAGTTATTTTTTTTCAAACTTACCTGTTTCAGTCTAAATTTGTCCAATCGCATGCGTTCCCATGGCCGATGTTTGTAGACATTTTGCCAAGTACGATAAGGCGAACAGGCAGCTTCACCTTTGTTTAATGATAAAATAAGCACTTATAATAACACAGACACATACAATAATTTTCAAAAGATTTAATTGACAGAGATTAAATATTTATTTACAGAAGGGTTATGATCTACACAAGCACACATGCACACAAATCCCCGGAAATTTCATACACAAATCTAATAAACTCAACATTTTTTCTATCAAATTAATGTGAATTTTATTGTGAAAAAGTTTAAAATGAAAGATGAAGTTTTAAAACATTCACAAGCTTCTCAGCACAAAATTAACTTATTGCATTTTAACTCCCATTTTAAAAATATCCCTCCTTTTGTCTCTCGTTTAAGTTTTGTAAACTCTCTCTTGAATCACTTACCTGTAGGTCGCCAACTGCCAAAACCACAATCTAAATACCAAGCATCTACATGTGAGAATATAAGATTAAAGCCATTATCAATTAAATCGTAGTTTTCCTGCCACGTACTACCACCCCAAACTTGTACTGCAAATTGATCTTTTGAAAGACACTTGGTATTAGTTAGGCCACTTGACCATACTGAAACATATTTTGGTAAGTTATTATTGTTGGCTATTTTGAGTCTAGAAACAAACAAAAAAAAAATTACGTTAAAAGCTTAGTAAACAATAGCAAAGGGGGAAGTTTTTAAGAATTACCTGGCTAAAGCATTTTGCATAAAATCACACCACATGCCACGCAGATCAGTATCATTGAAATATTGACCCCAACATTCGAGATTAACTTCATCACCACCTAAATGGAAATAGTCTGTAGGACCCGTAAGTGTTAATAGTTCTTCATACAGACGTTGCAGTATAAGGAATGTATTGTTGTTTTTGGGATTAAGTTGACCACAAGGGGGTTCACCTGATAATAAAAAGAAAAATAGAAATTATTCATATGCTAAATATTTTTATTCTTACTTTGGAGAATTACGTTTTACAGAATAAATTTGTCAAAGGTCTGAATAAAACTGTCGAAGGTTTAGTTATGAAGGAAGAATTGAAAACTGAAGATAAGTATTGAAAAACTTCGAATGTTTTAAAAAATTTCTTTGACAGAGGCAAAGACTTTAATGAAAACTATGTGAAGTTTACAGAAATGGTACTCTTACAGCTAATAAATAGTTCGCTCGATTTAAGTCTGGAAATTTTAACATCTATAAGAGAAAGCATTAATTTTTAAAGTGTTAAATATATTAACTTAAATCAGTTCCATTCATTTACTTTAGGAATACTAATTTCTTCTGAAAAGCTTTGATTATATCGCCATTAAATACTACTCTTTTTCTTCGAAATCTATTTTGATACATACATATATATCATATAAGCTATTATTCTATTAGCACTTTGATATTGCGACACCGTACTATGTCTAAACCATGGTAAAGAGAGAACCATGCTTTTAAAGATACATTAAGGATATTCAAACAAAACCAGTCCAGTAGCGACAGAGTTTTACAAGTGGATTAGAGGATGCAACATTGAATCCAATGCGGAGCCATGTGTCAAACAAAATTCAAGAAAATCGTAGAAATTGACTGTAATTTTTTTTAAATTTCATTAGAAAAATTGTGAGATTTTGTTAGATTTCGAGTGGGTTTCCACCGCTGAATTGCTCCCATGTAAAGCAAATTTTTATAAAATGAAAATGTATATCTTAAATGGTTGTCGAAAGGCAAGAAAAATGCATCGTTTTGTGGGCCTATGTTGTTGACATCAGCCATGAGAATGTGGCCTACCAAATTAATTGTCTCGTCATGCCCAAAGCCAAGTAGCCTAGAACTCTGTTTTTTAGTTAACTCAAATCTGACAATCACATGGTAAGATAAATTTAAGATCATTTCAAAAGATATTCTTGGGCAATAGTGGGTTTCCAATAACGTATGTCTGAGGAGAAGCATACCCCGGAATATTTTCTATTTAAATGTCGCGATTCTTTCAGACTTGAGATTATGGGTTTGGATTTTGTGAGTATAAATAGTTTTCGTTCTTTGACACTAAGCATACTTGCATTGGGGAAAGTGGGATACCTCTGACACTTAATTTTTTATAGGCCTATATTTCTTAAAAGAATTGATGGATTTTAAAAATTGTTATTGTTTTCAAACATTTACTTTGTGTCTATAAGAGAAAGAAGAGGGTAGACTAAAAGTGCCTGACAAACAGGGTTTCCCTTATATGAAATAAAAAAAAAATGTTTGTATTTTCTATTTACTTTTTTGTAGTTTGTTTGGGTACTGGTCAAAAACTATTGCTCAACACAATTTTTAAAAACAATACTTACCACAGTAAAAACTCCACGGCTGCTGATTAATGCAAAGACTCAATTCGCCCATACCATGTTTTACACCCCAGTCCCAACCGTTACCTGCATGAGCAGGTGCGTCGATTTCTGGTATAACCTAAAGATTGAGAAGAGAAAAAAGTTTTTATATTTAGGGACAAACAATTTTACACAATACTAATCCTACCTGAATACCATGTAATTGTGCAAAAGTTGCAACCTCTTTAATATCATCCGCAGAATATGTCTCTTGTTCTGAATAGGCACCATGAGCAGCCATCTCTGGATAATACTTTGAAACAAAGGGAAAACTTTGCGAATCCGTAATGTGCCAATGAAAACGATTCAACTTCGTATGAGACATTGCGGCAATGGTACGTTTTATCGACTCAATCGAGAAGAAATGTCTAGAGGTATCCAACATAAGGCCACGATAACGAAATTTAGGTGCATCAATAATGATGGCTTTTGAAAGAATACGCAACAGCCGTTCATCATCATCAAACCAAATGAGCTGTTGAAACGTTGACAGTGCATGGCGTGCTCCAAAAAAGGAGTTTGCATTAATTTTGGCATGTAAGCGACGATTTTCAGCTGGAAAAGTGAAAAGGAAACATTACAAATGTTACGATTATATGGCATATTTTACTTACATGCTATGGTCAATTCATAACTTTCGTCTGTATCTAAATTTAAATTAATTTCTGCATGTTTTTTTATCGCTACTTCAACTACAAATTCATCGATATCACAGTTTTTACGCTGACTGAAAGCATTTGCCAATATGGCTGCAGCAGCAATACTTTCACCATTCGCGTTGTTCGCTTTACCAATGTCCAGATGACGATGGTGTTGCGCTTGGGCGCCGGTTTCTTTACCATCACTATTGACATCATTGTGCAATGACGTTTCCATATCGTTTTCTTTGGACTCGCTGGTGTCGAATCGCTGTATATGTCTGAGATCTCTGAGAAACAATTGGAAAACATCTTTAAATAGTTGCTCCACTGCACTGAATGGTGTCTCTATGCGTAGCTCTACATCCTCCATGGTGAATTTAAGTGACCTTGGACTTATGACTGACTTTTTTGTTGGATGTGGCCAAATGTTGATGTCACCGCATGTCATGGAACACGTCATAAAAGATGCGCGTTTTTCTGATTTACTTTGTTCAGCGGGCATATAATGATAACGAACACATCTGTCACCTTCACACTTGTAGGTCCACATTTTCTCTATTGGACTATTAGCATGTTAATGGTGGTGTTTGTTGTAGTTGTTGGTGTTTGTTGTGTAAAAGCGAAGGACAGCGTGGAAAAATTTTTAATGCAAGAAAAATATTATTTAATCAAAGATAGCAGCGAGAAACTAAAAACTAAAAGTGATAATTCATTATAACAAAATTAGCTAATTAGCTAAAAAACTGACGTCAGTTGCACAGTTTCACATCAAAAAAATTACCACTTACAACAGTGATGGGCAAAATACGAAAAATGAGCCAATTGTGGCTCTTTAAAACAGACACGTAGTGTTTCGTAAGAGTACAAAGCAAACAACAATGCGCACATTGAGCACCGCTACTCTCGATTTGTTTTATTGGTGTAGTGTTATTTCTACACTAATGCTATTACTGTTTGATTCTTAGAATTGACTTTTGGTTTATTACAGAATTTGTTTTTGCTACCGCGATTGAATTGAATGGTTGGGCTTTTATTCTGCTGTTATAATTGTTGTTTTTGTTGCTTGCTTCCAAAATGTTGCCCAACCATGTTTTAAACTATTTGCTAAGAGTCAATCAGTTTAAATGAATTTTAGCGTGCTGAAGCGAATATTGGTGTATAAAATCGCGCATATAAATACTAACATTCGGAACAAAAATACAGGACACCACGGGTCAAAATAACAGAGATCGTAAATTTCAAAATCCGTTGAAACCATTTTTACTGTAGAAACTTATAAGTATATTAAACACATAGTTAATTTTTTACATTAAATTACCGATTTAAAGAAGGCAGACATAAAAAAGTTCATTCAGTATACGAAATTAAACTTCAAAAAATTATTAAAAACTGACTGAGTCGAAAATATCTTTTTAGCTCTGTAAATTTTTATTGCAATACATTGATCCAAAGCGATCAATACGTACAGACGTGAAACAACATTTACAATGTTTCAAAATATATTTGATCATTAAATTTTATATCAATTCTTTCGATTAACAGATGTTTTAATAAGAGGAGGTGCAGCTCGAATTTTACACCTAATGCTTGATGGCATTGAAAGCAGTTGCGCACACACGACGTTCTTTGACTTCAGCAGAGTAAAATTAAAGACAAATCTAAATGGGGGTATTGGACTTTGTTTTTGTTGGATCAAAATTTCACCGTAAGACGGAAAATCGGTCAAAATTTCTTTGGGAAAATTTAACGATATATTTTTTTTTTAATTAAAAAATTGTTATAAAAAAAATTTTTAAAAAGACCAAAAAATTAACAAAATCAACTTTGCATTTCATTTAAATTCAACGTAATTTGATCGAAATTTTTTTTACCAATTTTTGAATTTTGGTTTTTTTATTCCTCAACTTTATGTAGCGCTTTATTCATTCAAAACAAAATAAAAATTCATCTGTTGACCCAGCAGCTGTTTAAAGCTTTCCTCAAATTATTTAAATTAAAATAAGTTCAGTTTTGATTTGGTACTCAGACTCGTTTAGCGAGTTTATAAATAATATTCATTAATTAAAAATAAATAAGTGAAAGCTAAATGTGTGTTTTGTTGAAGTGTCACGAAGCAAAGTGGCGATAAGAATTCATAAGTGGCGCCACACTTCTGTGTTTGCTTATAAAACCAGTTAGTTAAAAAATTCAATCAAAACTCCGTTCTAAAAAGGATAGCAAGTAAAAACCCATTTAAAAAAAAAAAAATTATCCAAAATTGTCGACTACGAGTATCATCTGAGAGGAAGCCGTAATATGGAGAAATCAACAACAAAGCAGTTAATGCAGCAAGCAGCTGCGTCACAGCCTTTAGTTTGTTTGTAAGTTATATGTTTGTTAAGACGATAAAGATAAACCAAAGTGATTTTTTATACCAAATTAAAAGTTTATCTTTTCAATTGATTAAAATTGATAAAAATAAAATGAAAAAAAACATAGCTTCTCAGATCATAACATTAAGAATGTAGACTCATTTAATAGAAAGTGTAAAGGTGCAATAATGCTCATATAGCGTTTACATAGCAGGATGTAAAAGATAGCTAGAAAGGAAAACTGTTTAGATCAGTTAAAGGCAAACTACGAAATACAACAAAAACGTGATATTTCTTAAGGAAAATAGCCAAAATAAAAAACAGCATCAGTTCACATACCATTGCTACGCAAATTTTCATTGTTGTGGATTTTGTTTTAATAGCGCCATATTCACATTAAATTTACATTGGGATATCTGCATTGTTGTTGCATCATTCAGAAAAAGAAGAAGCGAGCGAACAAGCAAACAACAATGCGCACATTGAGTACAGCATCTCTCGTTTCGTACTTTTGTTTCTACGCTCATGTTGTTCTGGTTTGATTCTTGGAATTGGCTTTTGGTTTATTGCAGAATTTTGGTTGGTTGGGTTTTTTCTATTGCTTTGATTGTTGCTTTTGTTATACGTGGCTCTTGCTTTCAAAATTTTGCCCATCTAGTATGGTTTAGATCAGCGAAGAGCAAGCCACGAAAAATGTGCCACTTGTGGCACTTTACAATAAACACGTAGTTTTTTTTTAAGAAAAATATCCAAAACAAAAAACAGAAGCAAGTGAACAAGCAAACAAGATCGAATGCTATCGAGATCGAGTTTATGGTGGAGTTTTCTTATGTTGTTGTAATTGTTGTTCTTGTTGCTTTTGTTGTAAGTGGCACATGCTTCCTTAATTTCGCGTTGTATAACAAGTAAACAAGATCGTCTGCTACCGAGATCGAGTTTATAGTGGGGTTTTTTTCTGTTGTTTTAGTTGTTGTTCTTGTTGCTTTTGTTGTAAGTGACACATGCCATGTTGTAAGTTCGCCCATCTATGGTTTAGATCTCTAATTGTTATATGTGTGCCCTATAGTTTGCATTAAGCCGTGCTCGTTTCGATTGATATGACAAAAATACCAATATTGTGAGAATTAAAATTGAGATAGAGAGAGCTTGCGCTATAATAAAAACTGTGGGTAATAATCTTTTCTTCTGGTATTTATACAATAAATTACATTCGCTAACTTAATCTGCTGGATCAGCAGCTAATAACTACCATTCTCATTCTTCACACAGAGCATTCTTAACAAATATTGCAGAATTGCTGTTTGCAACTGATGGGTTATTGTAGCGTTCAATGAAATTCGTCAGTTAAAAACCAACTACTGCAGCTGTGTCATCAAGAAGTGCATTTATTCATAAATGTTTTGTTTACAACAACAAATACAATTTGATACTTTGTAGTAAAAACAAAGTGGACTTCGGCGCAGGAGCGGAGTTCGGCGCAGGCGCGGGTATTTACTCGAATAATATGGAGATGTCTTTCGGACTACCCAATCATTGCAGCGTTTTTCAAGCTGAAATCTATCCCAAGACCAAGCCGCACAGGTGATACGGAACAGGGAGCTTACTCCTTCATTATTACCATATGTGTGGACAGACAGGCAGCGACTAAAGTACTGAACACCAATGTCGTGAAATCTAAGTGTGTAGAACACTGCAGGGAATCACTACGTTCAATCCGTCAACATGCTAAAGATTCTGCTGGGTGCTCGGTCATAAGGGCAATTCCGGTAATGAGAAAGCAGGCGAATGTTACAGAAAAAGATCAGAACAACCAAAGGACCAACAAGTGGTGGACTTTAAGATACCGCTGGCGGAACTACACTATCGGATAGAGGGCAAAATAAAGAAACAAACGTACTGAAGGTGAAACCTTACCGTCGGATGCAGAAACGTCTCGAAATATGTGGCCTAAAATTAATCTGGGAATGACGCAAGCTATCTTAAGATTGAGAAGAGCAGAGCAAAGGACTGTTGCAGGACTACTAAGACAGCGTTTACACGAGGAAATTCTTGAAAGAAAGTTTCATTGTTTGTAGGCAAGAAGGGAAAAACGAAAGGGTGGTGTACAGAATTTGTCGTACACGCGAAATCACTTTCGTTCCATTCTTTAGCTGATATTATGCTTTGAATTTACGTTTGTTGTGGCGGGTTGACGCAGTAATTACTTTGAAATTTTCTTGCACAAACAAATTCTAGTTTCCGTGTGTAAACGCAAAAGAAATTCACAAAAGAGAATAGACAAAAATTTCTCAGACCAAATTTGCTCGTGTAAACGTTGACTAACGGACACGGTGTTATTGGCCCTAGGCCTGCAAAATATAGTGCGCCTTTCAGAGATTTCTGCAGGAGTTGCGGAGATGAAGAAGAGGATGAGGCGGTTAAGCACCTGCTCTGCGAATTAGCCCGGGGCTAATGAGGAAACGAACCAAATATTTTGGTGCTGCATTTTTTGTTGGTCTTTAAGAACAAGTTGAGTTGAAACTCACCAGCATTCTCAACTTCACCAAGGCTTCTAGGTGGTTTTCCTCCATTCAATAACATAATTTAAGAAGGAAGGGAATATTTTTACATATGCAGGGTATCTCAAAGGGCTTTCGGCATAATTTTTTCCACGGGTAATTGTGTAAAAAAAATTAAAACTATTCATTTAAAAAAAAAAAAAATAAATTCATTTTAGATCTAAAAAAAGGTTAAATTTTAATATTTTCGACAAAAAATTACGAACATTCGAAAGGCCATTAAAAAATCTATCGAAAGCGCTTGGACAATGATTTTAACACTCCATTCAATAGTACAACAGTTTGACCAATTTTGAGGTCAATCGGTTTTTTAAGATTTTTGGCTTAGGAGATGAAAAGCGTCATATAGTAGAGAACTTGGCTTAATAAATGATTAAAATATAAAATTTACTTACATGTCAAAATAACTTGGATCCACACGTAGTTTTACTGATTTCTCAAATGTGCCGATAAATGATTGAAAAGGTGGTTTAATACCACCTTGATTCCAGTATAAAACCATGAGAACAACAACTGTGCCAGTCAGCAGCATAAGCAAAGCGCGTCGTAATGAAACAGCAAGTGCCATTTTAAAAACGTAACGTAACCTGTAATTAAAAAAAAAGGAACATTTTTTAATAAGTTGCCTTGAAAATTGTAACAATTTATGTAGGTATTTCAATTACTTTAATGGTTTTAGAAAATGGGAGCAGATAGGGGGTCATTTGAAAATGCATGAAAATCAATAAATAAAGTTGGACAGTTCTTTGGAAAGCCACTTAAATGAAAGAGTAGGATACCTTTGATTTTCCATGGGAAAATGATCTGAATGATTAATTGTCTGAAATCATTTTAGGCTCATTATCTTAATTTATTCAATCATTTTAAAATCATTCAAATAAAAATTTTTTACAATAAAAATTTTGTAATTAACGCTTCACCTACGAAGAGCTGAACGGTGTGGTAGGCAGGATACAGCTATTAGGAATGCTTTATATCTCGAAAAGTTTAATGGTGATTCAATGCAGTGGCGAATTAAGGTAGTACTAGATGGGACTCAATGTGGCCCCAAAGTAGCAAAATATTAAGCTATTTGCGAGGAGTTTAAGATAGTTCAAGGCTTGGTGATGTTTTTAGGAAAAAGCGAAAAAATTTATATATGTTTTGGTACCACTTTTTAGCCCCCGGCGCCGCAAAGTTTCAATCCGCCGCTGGTTCAACGGCACTAACATGCAACGACTCAATGATTTTGGGGTACCGAATGCGAATTTAAGTTTTTTATTCGAATGGCTATTACAGACTGGCCTCAGGGTGAGACGAGCAAGATTGACTTCGCCTGTTTTTGGGTCTTGTTCCAAACCAGAAAGTCAAACCAAACGTAAAAAACTGGGTCTCAGTTCTAGAGAGTTTGCGACTATGACAAACGATGATTTCAAGGAGAAGAGAATGAAAAATTGATTTTCGTGACCTTTGACTTTAAAAATATTAGTACACCAACGTGGAGGTAAAAATATATGACGTTTTGGTTGGACTTTAGTGAACTCAAATACATTATACTTGAATATAACAATGTCTTACAAAGAGTATTCAAATTTCCTTACGCTTTCTACAACGTTCAACTTCACCCTATAATTTTCTAGTTTATTTACTCTACGTTTTTAATATCCCCTAACATTTTACACAGAGAGTGTTAATTTTCTAGAAATTCTCATCATCATCAATTTGTGATTATGTTTGCAAAAGAAATCATCAAATTGATTTTTTATGACACGTTTGCACAGCACAGCAACAATAATAAAGTTTTACTTAAAGTTTAGGCCAAAACAAACATTTAAACACACACACACACACACTCATCACAAACGCACACACCTTAAACATGACCTTTACTCGTAAGTGTGGAACCACCCATAACAAAACAATTTGAATTTGTACTACGAAAGGCATTAGGGTAGCAGAGTAGGGTGGGACTGGCTGGCAACTTAACATTGAAAATCGATTGAGTTACTGAAAAGTCAACTGTGACAAGTGTGGTAACTCTGCTTAAGCTTGCGTTGTCTTTTTAACCAACTAACCTTCTTTTACTCACTTCACCCGATACAACTAATGCGTTCTGAGAGTTTGAGGTGTGGGGTCAACTAGGGGCACATTGTTCGCATGGTGTGCTTTACATAACTTTTTTGATGCTTCACGTTCCCTCCGTGATCGGTTATGCGTATCTGTTATTCCATGTTTAAGTGTGGCATTAACATGAAGTGCCGCCTTTGCATAGATAATGAATCTGTTAGAATTTGTGCTTAGTATTGTTTTCTATCAACTCTTGACAATAAATCATTTTGTTGACAAAATTTTTGACTTATTTTCATAAAGGAGGATGCAGAAGAATATAATGAAGTTTTTACGAATATTGGCTATTTCAAACTTAAAGGATTTAGTGTTGTAAAAGATAGCAGAACTTAAATAATCATTTTATATGTGCGCAAAAAATGAACAGTGGGATTTACTTTAAAAAAAGTAGAGGTTGTCAAGAAGAATTTTTTGTTTTGAAATTTTTCGAGCATGCTTAATATTCAAAAATTTGAAGAATGTTTTTAAAAACAGTTTGGTCACAAGCCCCAAGAGCAACAAAAAAAAGTCCAGAGTGAAAAATATTTACTTTATGTTGCTACCTTCAACAATTGATCGGAAATATTTCGAGAGTAGAATTTGCCATTAAGGGTTTCTTACTTCTTCGTTTAAATTCAGCATAAAGCGACGAATCTGGAACTTGAAAACTGCTGCGACTTGACACATCAACATTCTAAAGGCGTGTCACAGCAGATTCTCAAAAATTTTATTTATTTTTGAACCACCCACAGTTTTACTGAATTGTATTCTGGAGTGTTCCGAAATTTAAGACAAAAAATTGTGGGAAGAAGCAAGCGTATACAAAGCGAACATTGATAAAAATGAAATAGGCGGACATGTGGGTGTAGCACTTTATTTTAAAGAACAAAACTACAAAATTTTTTAATTATAAAATCAAATATTAACATCCTTGACACAAATACGCTTGGAGATACTCACAAGTACTACACAAAAAGTAGGCAAGTTTGAACATATGGGCGTGGCACTTCCCAAAAAAACAATAGTATAAAATCAACATCACCAGGAAGTTAATAAGGTATTGACCAATACTTGATAAGAAAAAAAAACAATATGTACTAAGTTTTATCTTATATGGAAAATAACACTCCTATTTTTCCAAGCTTGGCTACATTTATCCAATTTTTTCCTGCACTAAGAAAAATTTTACAAGCTCACCCACTTTTTTTTTGATATGTTCACACATATCACCCAACGTGTTTACGCCAAATTTGGTAGAATTTTCTTTAATATACCTTTCTTGAATAGGAGATGACACGCCCACTTGACCAATACCATCTCCCAACGTATCTTGTGTCAGTTCTTAATTGGCATTTTTATTTAGTAAATCGCTTTTAATTTTTTTTTGTAAGGGAGGTGACACGTCCACATCAGCAAGCCCTCCAACTTCTCATACAATGGTTGCCTAAACCACGTATTTATGTCAAGTTTGGATCTATTAACTTAAACAGATTGGTATGTTCAGTGTATTTTAAGTAGTGCTTGTAAGTGAGCTGCTACGCTCACTTTTAATGATTTACCGCTAGTTTTGAGACATATCAAAATAATGTACAGGTTTCAATGCCCGTTAAAAAGAAGGCTACATCGATTTAAGGCAAAAAAAAACCTTTCTATCAATCAATATCGAACGAAAACAGGGTGACTATAAGTAATGGAGATAAACTTTTGCATAAGTTTTAACGTGATTAAAGCGGAATAAAAGATGTGTCATTTAATATACACAAGACAAGATATGGACACGAAAGACAACGACTATAGCCTATAACATCCGAATTAACTTTTGAACCAAAAACCCACAGATATTTATTTTTTGTTTTGAACAAACCTACTGTTCCCAATGCGTTTTTAATCGCTGATTCTAAATCAATCCAGAGTGGATTTTTAACGATCACATCACTTTTTTCTTTTGAGTTTGAAAGATTTATGCGTAAACGGGTCAGTAAATTTGAGATTGAACTTCCCAATTTTAAGGAATTTTCGAAGTCGTTTTGAAAAGATATTAGACATACCCTGTCAGGGTTTCTAAGAAGACAAATGAGATGTTTTTTCCATAGTTCTAGAGTTTTCATGGGAGCCCCTGTATTGTGTGTATTTTGCAAGCAATTCAACTCAAATCAAAATACTGATTACTTTTTTGGAATTCAACATTTGAACAGAATTTTTAAAAAAAAAAGTTTTTCCAGACAAAACATCCGTTCATTTTGTTAGTAAAAGTTAAAGTTCTATTTGTAGAAGGTGTGTATTATTTTGCAAATGCGTTACAATGAAAATAAAAGTTCAACATGCAAAATGAAGTCATTTGGCGTTCATTTAGTAACAAAACATTTAAATAATTAAACAGCAATATGACTCAGGTCATACCTGAATGTGCTGCCAGTAGTGTTGACCACTTAATGTCAGAGTGGTACGAGCCAAGTACGCTCTAAAGATGCTGCCATGAATCCATTTTTAGCAGAAAAGCTCATTACCACAAGAGCTAACGTAAGTAGCTAAAAATGTTGAATAAGTATGCGAAAAAATAATCAAAACGGAAGCAAGTCATAGATAGACACAGCAACAAATAACAAATGTTTGGTTGAATTAAGAAAAATGTTGCAGCGTTTTAGGCAGGTATAAAAAGATAGATGTTCGCTAAAATCAAAACAAAGATTTTGATTTTCAATCAGTTAAAAATTTTGAGCAAACATAATTTGCTTGAATAGAAAATATATCACAAAAAATACTTGAATACTTTTGGGCATTTATAAAAAATAAAGTTTACTTCGTGGCATATTTTAATTTCTTACCATTTTTTTGATAAAAATTCCGCCCTAAAACTACAAACATTATAAAATCCGCTCATGTTTTGTTTTTCCAAATGAAATGAATCTCTATTTTTAAGTTCTTTTTTCTTTGTTTACTTTAACAAGCAAATGCTATGTCACGCCGTTTGGTTGCTACTCCTTAGAGCTGGCTGCTTCAAAGTCAAAATACTCAAAACACCAACGACGACAACGACAACAACAGCCATGATAGAAGCCACCAAAGCACATTCCGGAGCACTTTTCTTTTTCCGTAGTCTTGCGAGTACACGTTTGAAAAGCCAAACAATAAATGGCCCATTGCACTATATAAACGTATGACAAAAGACGATTATTTGTATGTCTGCATCTACGCGTGCACTTATGACCGACCAACCGACCGACCGTTTATTTAAGTCAGATAAGCACTGAAAGATAACAACGACACATGTACGCGAATGCTTAACCGTTGAGCACAATACTTGTACGTATGTGTATATTGTACGTAACAGCCAAGAGACACACACAGAACAGGACAACACCGCTGTCGCACTGCAATGCAAGGAATTCTTTTTTCTTCGAAACAGTTACAACACATTCACATCATTGCTAAATATGAGTTCGCAATAACTGTGTTGTTGTGTCGCTGTATCGCTGTATAAGTGTGCATAACCATCGCGACAATCAAGGTGTTGGTAGGCAACACAGTTAGGAATATTATTATGTGGTCGGTCGTTTTGCAAAGAAAAAAAACGTTGCATACTTTACGTAAAACTTTGGATGACAAGTCATAATTTAAGTTTGGCGATATATAATGGCAAAAAATACAACAGAACATAGCAAATATAATGATTTGCCGATTTTTGAGACGAAAATAATAAGGTTTTGCCTCTTCGAAATGGGTGGGGGATTATTACTAGGAAATCGTTTTGTTCATCAGCTAGTAGTTGAGTTCACTAACCCAACAAAATTTTCATATTTATCAGTTGATATTTAATGTTTCTAGTTGATCGCAACGAATTTTTCACTGTTTTGTGTAACTTTCTTTCATAAATTGTCGATTTTCCATTCATATTTTACCCATCTCTGTTGATTTTTAATTTTTTTTGCACACGTTTTCCTATCTTTCATTATTTTTTAGCGCTGTTTTTAAATTTTTTTGACTTCTTTCAAGAAATTTTTTTTGTGATTTTTCTTTCAGACTTTCGTAAGTTTTTTACCGATTTTTAACCAAGTTTCAGTTATTTTCTTGTAATTTTTTAATCAGCGTCTGATCTAGACTTTCAAAAAAAATACTTTAAAATATCAAATCAAAAGTTCAAAAACTAAAACAAAAATAAAATAAATTTTCATAAAAAAGCAAGACCTCACAACATTTCCGTCATAGTTCATTCCAAAGTGAATTCGTCATCATTCGTGCCACTTGGAGCAAACTATATCAACTAAACTTTAATTTGACAACAACAATAGAATAAGGTAGCGTTGAAATGAAAACACCCAACCAACGTGCCAAGCTCCATCAAAACATTAAAAAACGTGAGGCAGCTGGTTTTGTTTTAAAAAAGAGACTGTTGCTATGAATTGTCGTCGTTGTTCGCCGTTTTGTTGTCGTTGTTGTCATTTGTTTACTAGAAAAATAGAAAAGCAAAGAAAATATGAACAATGTTACACATGGACTCGAATAGGCAGGGCTTTTCCCAATGTTTTGTAGCGTAGCAAAGTTCCGTTTATGGTATTGTTGTGCCACCTTTAGCGTGCGCCTTCATGCTATAGAGTCCTTTCGTGTGCGTTGCGCTATTATTTCTACGAATGATGATGATGAAGAAGACGGCGACAAGGACAGACGATGTAGTGAAAGTGGAAAGGAAAAGTTACGTTTTTGGGTCCTTTGAGCCAAGTCATACTAAGCCAAGTGAACAGACACAACGGCATGAAGAACAACCACGAGTACATATAGTTAATAGCGGCACAAGCGTGCGTTCGTTACTTCATTCGTTTACTTGTTCGTGTAATTTTCGTTTTTTTCGTTTACTAGTTCTTTTGGCAAGCCTTACAGTGGCACAGAATGATTTTTTATGGATTAAAAAATTATGTAATAATATGGAAGCGCAGACTTTACATTTGCGTGTCAGGACAAGTGAAATAAATTGCATGGATTTCTTAAAAACGGACTTTCGAAACGCTTCATATATAATTTTATTGCATCGTATGGACACAACTTCTGCATGTGCAACGAAGCAATTGCTTTGTAGTTCGTTAGCTAAATGTTTTGACATCGATATTTGGCCCAGCCGTCGAGGAGCGCTTAGAGAAGGGAAATTCAATCAAATTCAATTCAAAATATGAAGGTCTGCCAAATTGATTGTGAAAGTACTCGAAGAAAAAGGAAGACATTACACATCAATAACCAGATATTCACTGAGACATAATCCTTTGGTAAAAACTAAATAAGAATTTCGTCTTTGAACAGTTTTATTATGTTAATGTAACTTTATTTTTTTAAATTATGAACTTCACTTACTATGACATTGATCATTGCGTGTTTCAATCAAATACACAATTCTCAATGTTAAAAAAGAACAGCTTTATTTATCCTTCACAAAAGTTTGAAAGTCTTGTTAAATATCCATGAAATTTCTCTTGTTCACAATGACAAGAAGGTGGGTAGGCTCCGGGTGAAGAGCATAAAAGTGAAATAAACTTGAGTTTAAATGCCTATCCGATTTCGGAATTTTTTTTCTCATGTGATGAAATTAGAATTTTGATAGGAACGCCTTTAGAGTTTTCAGTTTTAATTAATCGTTTAGCGCTGGGTAGGTATGTTTAGGCATAGTCTTCATGCAGTTTAAGGTTGTTTTCCTACCATTTGATTTTCGTAATTCGTAGGATTTTGAGCGTGTCAAATACAGTTGGGCACATTTGAGTTTCAACGGGTTGATCTCTTCTAACAGGTAACGACTGTTAGTCAATTTTATGAATATAAGGAATATTCTTATTGATCAGTAGTATAGAGAATTCACATTTAATGTAAAAATTACTCCTTGGACAAATCCTGGATTCACTACAAAAAATGGCCGACACACAAATCAAATCCGAATCCTGAAACAAAATCTATAAAACAGAAAACACCAACATTTTTATAGTTTGCCCCATTGCACGCTCGTAAGTTTACAACTTCGGCTGTTCAGCAGGCATTGTTTTGTTAAATGTTGCTAACACAAAACTTGACGCCGACTACAAGGATGTAGACTACCACGACGACGACGACGACAAAGAGGACGAGCACAACGGGAAGACTATGATGAAGAGCACTACGGCGGACTTAAAAGCAGCAGCGTAGTGAAAACGCGCGTGTTGTTAAGCGTGTTTGTTGAAGCCAAACATTTGGTGGCAGGCAACAACATTCAGTTGAATTAGTGAAAGCACCACGATAAGGTCACACGAACTAATAACACGAAAAAATTATAAACTAAAGAACTATAGCAAAATATCAAAAGCCGAAAGGACTCTCATTGAATTGCTATAAAGCGCGTTCTTTTACGTGAAGCTTTTTTTTTGTTTTAATAGGCAAGCAAGCAGGTTCTTTCCATTGTTGCGTGTTGAATGGTGAACATTAATTTTCGAAAATAGCAAATAGATAACTAAAAAACTATTAGGATTATATGCAACGGTGTGTTTGTGAATTGCAGTTATACTTTGTTTGTGTGCATTAAGGTGATGCGAGGAAAAATTTTATTCATATTTTGATTTTAAATTTAAATGTTGTCTAAAAGAAATTATTTTGTTACAAAAAGTGTTATCATAAGCAATTCAATCACGTCCCACCCGGAACAAGATTTTGTATTACTAAACTGGTTTTTAAGGGAACAATATAATTTTCAAGCGCTAAGTACATAAAATGCAATAGAAATTTTTGCATTACGGTTGGGACTGGAAATGGTACATATTCAAACGCAGAGTAATCTGTTTTCAAAAATAAAAAATATATGTAATGCAAATAGCAATTTTATCCAACATAAGATTTTCCAAACTATTTTTATATTAATTTTATTACGAAACCCTACAAATGTTAAGTGAAAAATATAAATTCATTCAAAACTTGTCAAATGTACTTCGAGCTACAAATGAAGAGACACAAAAAACAACAATAACAACACATAATTCAAGAAGCAGCTAAGCATCAGCAACGAAAAATCAAATGACAATTTTTGTGTGAAGTTTTTGTAAAAACTTAATTCTAAAAAAAAAGGATATTTAACTATAAAAATTAAAAAAATAAGTATGCAATAATCCTTTTTGGCACAAATATATTGTTTTAAAAATTAAATTAATAAATTCGGTTCAATATATTTTGCGCCAAAGCGTTACAAATAATTTTTTTATGAGCAATTTTATATAAAAATAGTATAGATATAGATCTCCACTAGTAAAAATTTAAAGGAAATCGAAAAGCTGGTTTGAAATTTTATTCGAATCCGCATTAAAAAATTGTTATGTTCTTTATAAAAAATTTTATTAAATTTTAATCTGCTTGGAATTAACAAAATCGTTCGTGTTTTTCTGACATTCTCTTACATTTAGTTTAAAAAATATTGCTACATCACCCTGGTGTTAATGTGTCTGCGTATGTGCCTATGTATGTGTACGCCGCGCGTTTGTGTTGAACAAGCGATTTAACGATTATTTTCAAAAGGATTTAGATTTAGAGTGCTATACCGTTACTGCTAGCCAGTCTAGTGATTGAGAGCAAACAGTAAGCAAGTGTTAGTGACTAGAGTATCCGCCTAAGCAGTGCTTTTTATACACTGATTAAATGTATGTGTGTGTATGCATAGGAACAAGAAAAAAGGAGTTTTTTTATGCAAAAGTTATGCAAGTAGCTACTTAATATGTTTAATGATAAAAAAAAGTTTATTAAAACAAAATATTTAAAAAAAAATATTTTAAAAAATATTAAAAAAATATTAAAAAAAATATTAAGAAAGTGTTACAAGAGTTGAGTTCAAAAAATATAGAGGCAAAAAAAAAAAAAAACTTAATTTAAACACATTATCTGTTATTTTTTAAATAAAAAAAAGAGGTTCACAGTGTAAATACACTGAAAAAAAAATTATATTGCTAAGGCGTTAATAACAGAAAATTCAAAATGTCACTAAAACGTTATGCAATAATTGCAGCTGTTAGTTATCACAATAATCAACAGCAACAAAATAATAGCACTACAACAACAGCAGCAACAACAACAGTCATATCATCGTCATTATTATCATCATCATCATCGTTATTATCGTCATCAGCAGCACCACCTCAATTATCGATAACAACAGCAAGAACTTCATTGTTTTCATCATCTTCCACCAACTACGAAACTGCTGGTGGAGGTGGCAACAACAACAACATTGCATTCACCAGCAGCAACGGAAGTTCTATACCAGCCTACTATGGCGGCTTAAGCCTTTTTCATCAACAAAACATACGTTCTGGCAGCGGTAGTGGTATTGGCAACGGTGGTTCTACATATCCAAATGCAATAAACGGCAATGTCAATTTATTACTGGGCGGGTAAGTTACAGTAAAATCTGTTTTACTTATGTAAGCGTTTATTTTGAAAAATTATAAACACATTTTTGTTCTATTTACATATGCACATATGTCATTTGAAAGCAGCTTATGGCATTTTTTCATTGTCAATGCAGACATTGACTTGGTTCTTAAGCTCAAGATCGAAATAATGTTACCTTCAATGAGACATTGCATTGTAAGAAAAACACTGTTTTACGGATATTGACCGCTATCGAATAGTTTAAAAAAAAACATAAAATTAAAAAGTTTTGTCAAATTTGTGTTTAATTTCATTTAAAAATTAGTTCAAAGTTTTTTTGCGAACACGTAAGTGGAATCAGTGCAATGAATTTAGGTATCTCCAAAACATGGAGGTCGTTAGAGGTCGCATTGTTGTAATGAAAGATGGTACTGTAGCCACAGGCCTATCAGAAATCAACACGACATTGAGTGGCTCACTGAGGGTTTTGAGCCACTTCCAAAAATATGAGACATGGGTGTGCACATTGCATGCAATAATGCGCGTGAATCTGAGTTGCGCTCACTAATAGTGTATGCGTAGATAGCATGTTGCTCATAAATGTTGAGCGTGTAAGTAACTGTGGTCTCATGAATGTGAATGCGTATGAGGCTCACACTCACATGCATTCAGCATTCATGAAGCAGTGAATGCCTTGAGCCACTTTTGTTGAACTTTAGTAAAGAAAAACTGTTTTTTTTTTCCTCCAATCCCTGGAGAAAGGTCGAAAAAAGATTTTAGACACCACTAAGGGGGGCTCCGGACCCTGAAAAGGACCGTTTTCGACCCATTTTCGGAAACAATTTTTTAGCTTCAATAGATAGGGAAAGGTCGAAAATGGCTTTTGAACATCGCTTAGGGTGGCTCCAGACCCTGAGAAGAGCCGTTTTCGATCTATTTTCGGAAAAAAATTTTTTTCCAAACGAAAAAATCTCCCGAATTAGTTTTGAACTTAACTAAGGGAGGCTCGGGGCCCTGGAAAGAACCGTTTTTTGACCCGAAAATATAGGTCCTCGGACCATGGTACTCTTTTTTGAACCATTTTCGGGAAAAAATTATGTTTTTTGAACCGAAAAAATTTCCCGAAAAATAGTTTTGGACATACCTTACGGAGGCCCGGGAACCTGGAAAGAACCGTTTTTTAACCCGAAAATGGTTCAAAAACGGGTACCATGGTCCGGGGACCTATTTTTGGGTCAAAAACCGTTCTTTCTAGAGCCCCGAGCTTCCCTTAGTTATGTTCAAGACTATTTTTCGAACTATCTTTCTTTCGTTTGAAAAAACAATATTTTCGACCTTTACCCATCGATTGGAGCAAAAAAAGCTTTTGTTTCGTAAGTAGCTCACGCAACACTCATATACTCATACAAAAGAAAATGAAATGAAACAACATTCAGTGAATGTGAAACAAACTCACATTCACAGAATTCGCAATACAATCATATCCTTTAATAAAAACGAAATTAAAAAACATTTCAATGGGTGCATGCAAACTGATATTACTAATGTCATATTAAAAACGCAGTAAACACAGAATTTAAATTGGGAATAAGAACAATTTGTGACCAGTGGCGTCAATTCGGCAGGGCTGGGGAGAGCATTGGTCCCCCCCTAAGGATCTGATACTATTAGGTGCGCAACTAAGTTCTCGCTGTTTGTCAATAGATGGCGCTAGCGGTAAGGGCTGAGTGATTTGGTTCATATGGAAACGTTATGAATCTAGCCTAAACATATGGCAAACAAATCGATTTGACACTTTTGTGTTTCATAGTTTGTTTGTGGTTGCTCGAAAATGACTGATTTTGTGCCAAATAATCGTCATTTACGGAAGGTGTTGATTTTCTTCTTTCAATCGAAGAAGAACAACGGCTGACGCGCATAGAGAGCTCCAAAAAGTTTACGGAGATGGTGTTCTGAACGAAACAACGTGCCGAGATTGGTTTCGTCGCTTTAAAGACCATGATTTCGACATCGACGATCGACCACGTGAAGGAAGGCCAAAAACCTTCAATGATACGGATTCGGCCGAAACGCAAGAAGAGCTTGCTTCAGTATTGGGAGTTAACCGACAAGCCATTTCCAAGCGTTTGCATCCGGCCCCAATACGAACAGAGGCACGATAAAGTAATCCTATTGCATGACAACGCTAGGCCTCACGTTGCTAAACCAGTGAAAATATACTTGGAAACTCTCAAATGTGAAGTCCTACCCCATCCGCCGTATTCCCCAGATATTGCCCCGTCAGACTACTACTTGTTCCGTTCAATGGCACATGGTTTGGCTGATCAGCAGTTCAACTCCTATGAAGACCTCAAAAAATGGCTTGATTGGTGGATAACCTCAAGAGACGAACATTTCTACCGTGATCGCATTCGAGCTCTACCAGAAAGATGGGAAAAGTGGTATTTAGCAATGGGCAATACTTTGATTGATTCGTCTGTAACTATTTTTTGACAATAAAGTTGCATTTTCGAACAAAAAACAGCGAGAACTTAGTTACGCACCTAATAGTTATTATTAAATACATCAATTCAATAAAGCCTTTTAATGGTGGTGAAATTATAATTCTCGCCGTCTCCAAGGTTTTGGTGAAGTACGCCACTGCATATACCATAAATCACAGTACTTGCAACCATTATAAGTTTAATATCAAGTTTTATTCTTCTAATATCTATTATTCTATAAAAGCTTAAAAGAAGCCATGTCATATAAACTACATTTTAAATATTTAGATGGATTATCGTGAGCGAAGCGAAATTTAGTTGCGTCGCATCTCTGCCATGACGTATTTCGCAATGCTATCATGACATTTTGCTTTACAAAAATTTTGTGTTATGTTCTGGCACAACATTATCATGGGTATAATTTCGAATCATTTACATTTGGCTTATTAATAGTTTATCGATTAATTGATTGAAAATTGTTAAGGGTTCCTCAAGTATCTCTATTTTTAGTTTAACTATAATAATAAAATCAAAGTTTATTTGAGCCGAAAATTATCACTTTAGGTTTTAACCTAATTTTGCCGCAAATTAATTTAATAGAAAAGGTTAATTTTGGGTTAGGTTAACGTAGGTTTTGTGTAATTTTCAATACTTTTTATATGTCCATTCCGTTTTTTTTTCACTTTTCTATGTCATTCATTAAAAATTCATTATTTTTTGATATTACGTGGCATTTTTATTTTTATGAG
Organism: Meiosimyza decipiens; assembly: GCA_963680825.1. Lineage (NCBI taxonomy): Eukaryota > Metazoa > Arthropoda > Insecta > Diptera > Lauxaniidae > Meiosimyza > Meiosimyza decipiens. Next base: position 68,522,835 of record OY804261.1, on the reverse strand, counting down.
AAAGTCGACATTTGTAGCATGTGTGGCTCTTATGACTATTGTAACCTACATTAGTTACCTATACGTAAGTAGGTATATATTCACATGATAGTCATAATATTCTTGTTCAACAAAGCAATCAGTACGGAGCGCTTAGTTTATTTACTTTCACTTTAGTATTTTTTACACGCACACATATTTACATTAGGGTGAAGTGAAAAATATTGTAGATGCCGGAATATTTAGAATTTGTTCGGAATTATTCGAAAAAAAGCTTAAATGTTAATGAAAATTAAACAAAAACGAAGTGAAAAATATTGAAAAAGGTTAAAAAAAAGTCGAAAAAAACCAAAGAAAATTGAAAAAGTCGAAAAAACGTTTGAAAAAAAGTTTTAAAAAAAGAGGTCAAAAAAATTGAAATTTAAAAAATAAATTGAAAATCTTTAAAAAATAAATTGAAAATCTTTAAAAAATATGAATTAAGTTTAAAAACAGGTCGAAATAAGTTGAAAAATGTTGAGAAGAAAAAAGTTGAAAAAAAAAATTTAAGAGTTTCTTTTGTTGTTAAGGGTTTGTGAGGAAAAGAGAAATTAGCAGCCGCAGGACGTCCGCTTTATTGGATTGATAATGACGTCACGCAGCTTATCGTATTCTATTCGTCAAATCTTTTCATTTGATGTACCCATCAAGAGGGGTGTGAAGAAAAAGATAAGCCGCAAAATACGATTACTTTCATTTCATGCCCACACCAACGGGGTTGTGAAGAAAAAGGAAATCTGCCAGCTTAGAGCGTTCGCCATATTGGATTTAGAATAATGTGACGTAGCGTCAAACCGTTTTATTTGATAGCCATTATGATAGGATGACCGAAAATTGTCTTGTGACATTTTTAAAGAGCAATAAATTTTCAAGATAACGAACCTTAGTTTTTTGAAAGTTTCGCTACAATTTTCTCATTTAAAGCAAAAATGTTGATGCAACCACATATTTTTTTTTTAAGAAAAAGCAGCATCGGTCTTTAGCGACCTATACGCTCAGAGAAAAAATCAATGATTTTATGTTTAATTCAACGATAAAGAAGATCTTTTGAGAAACATTTTTGTACAAAAAAAAAATTTTTAAAAATAATTTATTTGGTTTTTTATTTTGTTTTTTGTAAAATTAAAAAAACGATGCTGAGCTCTTTTTTTTATTCTCAGTACTTTGGTTTTAATAGAATCAAAAAAAATCTAAAACAAAATCAAGTGTGCAATCATTTGAAGAATAACCGATATGTAAGTTCATCGAAAGTTGGGAGAACAAAATGTCATGACTTTTTTTATGGAATCGTGTTCATTAGACTAAGTTTCAAGCAAAGTGAATATTTTTATTCTGAACAGTTCAGAGACATAAACAGCTTTTGCAACCTGAACATGTGAAGTTCCGCTTGCCCACTCCTTTAATATACACATTCGATTTGGATATTAAGAACTTAGGCGTTTCCTATATAAAAAAAAGTTAATGCATCAGTGAAAGTTTTTGCGCAAATATTTTTTTATAGAAAAATGTTATGAACTACAATATTTGCAATGATCGCTTAAATATTTAAATTAAGTCAAGAATATAAAACAAGGTGTGACGTGTGTGTTTTTGCATCCGATAGCTGCGAAAACATCAAAGCAAAGAAAGTCACGTATTTCTTAAAATTCGTTCAACTTTTTTTCAAGGCGTGTCTAATTAAATTAGTAGTAAGAATTTATGTGAAATTTGGTTGCATTACCTTAAATAACTTTCTTAGCATAGCGTTTTAAATGTTTCGCACTGTAATTGGAAAATGTAGCCAGTGTACCAAATCTGATTAAATTATCATGCTTGATTTTTTCCATATTCTAAAAACAGTCAGACGAGCATGCCTAAATCGAAAATAATTTCTTGAACCAGACTTTATTAGTCTTTTATAGATTTTGGATCTATCAGCACATGTTTTGGACATTGGTCATTAGCATCATGCATTTATTATAGGGATGCCAGTTTTTTACGAATATTTTGACCAATTTTAGAAATTTCTAATCAGCGCGATTTTAACTGAAAATTGATAGTTAAGGAGAAAAAAAATATGATAAAAGGTGGAATTTTGATCAAAAATATTTTTAGCATTAACGAAAAAACTAAAAATTTTAAAGAAAAACTTTTCATACACAAAATATTTCTATTTTTTTCCATTGAATACAGATATGGGTTTTGTAATTAAAAAATCATAGTTGACTTCGCTTAAACCTTGAACATTGGTTTCAAGTTCAGAGTAAAAGTCACTGCAATTTGACTTCTTAAAAATGTTACAACTTTTTTTTAAAATATTTATCACTATCTCACTTAGTTCTCGAGATATTAGCCTGGGGAAATTAAAATGGAACGTACTGTATATATACTATGTAAGGACTGTCCCAGAAAAAACTAGCTTTTTGTTTTTTAGTTATAAAGAAATACCCAGTAATTTTTTTGGTCTTTTTTTCTTAATAATGGCTAGTGTTCAGAATATGAATAACTACAAACTAAAACCAGAAAAAAACAATCAACTCCAAAGTTTATATAGACGAGTGCCTCGAAAAACGTCTTCTACTCTTTATTCGTGCTCATGAGGGTACCGTAATGCTTTCGACTGATTTCGCAATCTCTGATTACTCTGGAGCTACGATGGAATGGTATGCAAGTAAAAAGATAACTTTTGTTCCAAAAATTGCAAATCCGCCCAACTGCCCAGAGCTTCGCCAAATTGAAAGATATTGAGCTCTTATGAAAAGAGATCTTCGAAAGAGTGGTAAGACTACAAAAAATTTACAAGACTTCAGACATAAGTGGAAAAGATCGTACCGTAGTGTCGATGAAACAACTGTGCAAAATTTAATGAAGGGCTTTACAAAAAAAGTAAGAAATTTTTATAGAAAAAAAAAAAAAATTGTTACTTAGTTTTTAGTTATTTATATTCTGAACACTAGCCATTATTGATAAAAAACAAAAAAAAGAACAAAAAATTTTTATAACTAAAAACCAAACCGTAAGTTTTTTCTGTGACAGTCCTTATTTTGAGATTAATATACATTTAAAAACACCATGATATCAGCCACCAATATTTTAGAATGATTAAAATAAACTTTCATCACCAGAATGTTTTTAACAGCATTTTTTCGAAACTTTTAAGCCGACATAATACGAGTAGATGTCTAAAAAAAAAAAAACAAACTCTCTTAAGCAATAAAAAAAAATAACTACCCACTGATTTTCATTACATTTCATTACGTTTATATCGTGTAGAAAATAAAACTTTCACCAGAATTAATATCCTTAATTTCACCGATAAAATATCTTACCACAATGGTTTTTTCCGTCTTTTTTATTGCAGTGCAATGCTGTCATTGGTAACGACAATACTTTGCGTTGTTTGTTATTGCTGTCATCGCAACATAAAAAAACGCACCGAAGCAGCCTACAGACAACAGCGTCAATGGTTAGAGAGCGATCCAAATATGGAGATATACAGTGTCGAACAGGTAAATAAATGTACTTGTGTGAGGTCATGATAAATTTTGGCACCCCTCATTTTATAGTTCAATTTTCAAAGGATTCAATGAATATGCACTGTTTCGTAATATTATAAGATATACAAATGCTTTATCTTAATAATAATTGGTTCAATTTTGATGATCTGTTTTTGGCTTGATTTTGAAATAGATTTTGCATTGCAAGAATGATGTAGCTTTACACTTGGAATATTCGAAAACCTTTTATTAAATAATAAAACACGCTATTAGAAAATAAAACATTTTGTTCACCAAAATTTAGCATGATTCAAATTATACTTCAGAAATAAAACAATTCAATAAATTTTCATTTTCACAAACATTTTGTGATTTTATTTTTTAAAATTAAAACAGTTTTTCCTTATAAAAGGCAGGCAGTGAATTTCTTGTTGATTTTTTCTATGTAAAAATTTTTCAATAGGTGAAATCAAACAATAAAAATTTAAGTAAACTTTGGATGTAATACTTTGCAAATCAATAGAAACAAATTTAGAAGTTGCCAATTTGCTAAAACACCAAGGTCCGTTGCTGGCTCCTGTAGTGCAAAAGCCAAGGCCATGAGCTTTCAATTTAATAGTTCGGAGTCCGATTCACACCATGTTGAAACATTTTTCTTTTTTGATCACGTTTTTAGTTTATTATTTTTAACTAGTGAATTGGTACCACACTATCACCTACCACAACCTAAAACCTAGATTTGAATTAAAAGGTTTCTTTTTTGTTATAATTAATCAAATTCTGGATTAAACAGCATAACAGGTTTTAACTTGAATTACCCACGACCTTGCCTTTTTTGTCAGTGTATACTCCAAATATTTAAACAACATCAAAATATTAGTTAAAGAAAAAAGTACCAACCAAAAGAAACTCTATCGCAAATTGAAAAATACTCATTTTAAAACAGATTTCTATTTGCTTACGCTTTGTAGGTACTTATGATTTTATTTACCTAAATGTTCTACAAATAAACAATAAATTATTCTATAGAATTTCATACCTGAAAAAGAAACAAAAATTATGTTTAGTTTTGACGTATTTATTTAAGAAAGAAGGTGTGAAGTTAAAATATTTGCATTGCAAATGTAAATAAAAAAAGAGTTTTTTTTTTAGAATAAAAAGACTAGAGATCAAATTTTAATAGTAAATTTTTAAATTCAAAGTACAAAGAGTAATAACGTCAACAAAAAATAAATAAAAATTCATACGATTCAAACCAAAATTGTAAATTTTCAAATTTACACTCAATTAATTTCAAATATCAAAATTATAACAAAATTATCAACTTAAACGGAAGAAGGTTAAAGACATATTGTGACGATTGGCCTGACAAAAAACCTGTACGGGCTATGCAAACACAACTTGACCTCAATTTAATGCTTGAATGAATCACACTGCGGCACATAGGGCTGTGACAAACTAAGTCGGTTTCGGTTAATGAACTACCGGCAAGAGCCGTAAAATTGTGCATTGCACAGTTTAAAATGCATTGCAGTTAGACAGCGCTATATATGGGGCACTGTTTGCCAAAACGAATGATTGGGCACACTAGCACCGAACAGTTTTTGTCATATTTATAAACAATATTTAGAAAAGAAAAAGTTTGCTATGCCGGAAATAATACTTAAGTATTTTTTATAATTTAAGAAAATGTTGTTCTTAATTTAAGAAATCAGAATATAAAGGAAAACACGGACACGGGAGTCTTAAATTTAATAAAATGAAACCCCACCGTGGCTGGCTTTGATTTGGGTGAACACAGGGTTTTTTTAAGCAACCCCTTTCCTTTTCTTTAGACAAACATTTAAGGTAAACATCTGAAAGTGTGAATATTTAAAGTAGAACACAGGCGAGGTTGAAATGTCAACGAATGAAAACAATACATCTTTGCATGCAGCAACTAAGCCTGGTGCGGTGCAGAGTTAATTTTAATGACCACAAAGTGCAACTAACAGTAATTAAAATAAACGACGACGACGACAACAAAATGACTAATTAATTGATTTATATCATAAAAATAGATCAGCAGCAGACTTTTCGCCACTTTTTGTGTAGGTGGGTAGTTGTTTGGTTGAAGAGGAGGGATTTATTTCCATAAACGAGTAGTAATTTTATGTTGTGTAATAAATTGAAAGGAAACACTGGTATTTTAAATCAAGATTACATATAGTTTATACATAATCTACTTGCACGAGAATGTTGTTCGTCATGTTTGCGTATCTGATTTAATAGTTTGCCATAATTATGAACACAAGGGGTACATCAGGCGAAAAAGAATCTAGTTTTGAAGCCCTGACACATTCCGATCATTATACCCTACACAGAGTGTATATTCACTTTATAATTCCGTTTGTAACGCATAGAAGGGGGCGTGGCAGGTATAGAAAAGTTCATATATTATTGAACAGCGTCGCCATCTGAGTCGATATAGCTATGTTATGTTCGTCTGCCTATATGTCTGTCTGTGTGTCTGTATGTGTGTCTGTCTGTGTGTCTGTCTGTGTGTCTGTCTGTGTGTCTGCCTGTGTATCTATCTGTCTGTCGGTCTATCTGTCTGTGTGTCTGTCTGTTGAAATCACGTTTACTGGAAAACTAAGCAAGCTAATTCAATAAAACTTGGCATATAGGTCACACATTCTTACAAGCTACTAGCATGTAAAAATGAGCAAAATCGGTTCTCGGACACGCCCACCACCCATACTCTATGCAAATATACCCCAGCTTATTTTAAAAAAGCTGCTGCGTTTTTGATGAAACTTGACGATTTGGTGAACATGTGAACAAAATTAAGATTGGGCTAGGTTTCAAATTTGCAAAGGTTCTTAAAAGGGCGTGGCACAGCACTAATATTTAACTTTAGTAATGCCATAACTCGTTAATGGTGCAAGATATTGTGATGAAATTAAGCACATGGATACAAGTCATAAATATCTTGAATTGTACTTAATGTGAGCCGAAGTGAAAAAGTGGGCGTGGCAATTTTCAACAATTGAAAATTTTGATTTCGTATAACTCACAATTGGTACATACGATTTTCATGAAAATTTTAGGTAATTAATTTTCAGTGTATTTTAGAAAGTACTTTCAATGCTGGGTATGTGAGTTTCGGCCTGGCTAAAGATAACACCTTTACTAGTTTTTTATTTTTGTACCGAGCTATAAATCTCACAAATGGACTTTGATTGGCACTCCACTTCGGCATATACGAAGTCTCCAGATAACTTTTCCATTGTTTTTTGAATCTTTTCGACTTCTTCAACACAATTCGATATATCGAAGATTCGATGTTTTCCGATAGTCAAACTATCAAAAATTATCGAAACTTACTGAAAAAATGGAACCTTATGGAATATTATTGGAAAAGTAGAAACTTATGATGATTATCGCGACGTGTGTTTAATCCGTTTCCGTCTTTTAAAGTAAATGGAAATTGGATCTAAATAATTCCTTTTAGCAAAGTGTCTTAATTTGAATACGTCAAACATATCAACATTTTTTCCACAGTGTATTTTTTACGATATTTATATTAAAATATCAAATTCAAATTTTTTTTTCTTACAGTGCTACGAAACGTCTGGACTTTTCATGGGTGAGTCAACAGATGGTCTCTCTACGTTACCAACACTGCATCATGAACCACCGCCATCATACGATGCTGTCGTAGCAATGTATGAGCAGCAATTATTACAACAACAGCAACAAGCTATGCTGCAGCAACAGCAACAATTTCGTATGTCACCACCACCAGGATATCGCTCATCCTTAGATGTATCTGCAATAGCACTGGCAACAGCAACAACAGCAGGTAGAGCAGCATGTGTACCAGCAATATTGCATCTACCGATTCACAATAGCAACACGAGCGTCAACAACAATAACAATATCAATAACAACACCACCAGCAGCAGCAACAGTGTCGACAACATAAATGACAACTCAAGCAACGCATGTGTTACACGTTATAACTTCGCCAAACAACTGGGCAATAGAAATTTGGCACATCCTTTGCTGAATATGAAAAAATTATGGAACGCACAATCATGTTGCTCATTACAGCGTGCTGAAGTTGAAAATATGTGGAATGCTGCAGCAGCAGCTGTTGCTGCAAGAGCAACACATGCTAGTGCTGCTACAAGCTCCACTGCGGCTGCTGCTCCTGCTGCAGCAACGCCTGAAAATATGCTACAACAAACAACAAATTTTATAGCAAGAAAATCTTTACCATCCTACATGTTGGCGGCAACGACAACAGCTGCAAAGTTATCGGTCAATGAATTGGGTCGTCGTTATCTTAATCAGAGTCAATATCGACGCGGTTGTCCATTGTGTGGGAAATTTCGACACGATGATGTCAATGAATCGCTTTCGCTATCAACTGAGAGTGGTTTAGATAATCTACAGTCAATTGTGTTAAATAACAATGCATTGGAAGGTGGCGAGACAATAGGGGAGGTGACACATATAAGGCCACAAATGACTACAACAGCAAGTGCAACAGTTGGTGATGAAATCAGCGATGATGAGGATTATAACAACAATAATAGTTCCGGTCGAATTTTAGCGGAGCACAGGCTAAGTGGTACTACAGATTTGCTATTAAAGACAAACATCGAAGACGCGGATGCTGAAGACGAAGAATGTTCGTGTGGCATAAGACCAGCAACTGTTACACATACAAGTCAAAATAAGATGTCGACAAGAAATGAGCAAAATTTCGAACATGACAATGATATATTGGAGACGCGAGATATGGAAAATAATGATAATGCTTCTGTCAGTCCACAAATTGTTATTGTTGATACCAGCATTGCCGCAACTGATAACAATGCAAATCCAACAACATCGACAGCAACATTAATATCAAGTGCAGCTGAAGAAAATTCAACCTCAACAGAAACCGTAAATACGAATGGCAACAGCGACAACACCAACAATAACGATACTGTCGAGGTGGTCGATTTAGATTCCATCAATGAAAATGGCATTGTACGCTTGGATATGAGTAAAATTATTGATCGCACAGGTTTACCAACCTATGAGGCAGCCTTAAAGTTAGAATCAAGTGGTTATGTTTGAAAGTAAACCATTTGATTTGATTGTATCACATGAATTTAAAAGAATCACAAATGTGCTTTATTCTATTTATAAGTCTTGTTTACTTTGTAGTGCTAATAAGTAAACTTTGACTTAAATAAAAAAAAGTTATAAGTTAAAAAGTACTTAGTCTGTATATTTTCTCACCACTGTAGTTTTTATTTTAAAAACATAAACGTAGAAAAATATTTCAAGCAAATCACTCTAATTAACTTCATGTTGCGATTCAAATCATCAAAGATGCAGATCAAACTGCCTGAGTGATTATTTAACTCTATCAGAAATTATAAGAACTTCAAAAGCCCACGTTTTCTATGATACTTTCAAAGACATTTCATGATATGTCGTTTTAGATGTTTATTTGTGTTCTATAAAAAAATCTACATGGTCTAACTCGTGCATTATCAAAAACAAGTGGTCAATGACGACATTCAAATGTAAAGTCTAAAATTGTACATTCAAGAATTTTGAAAAACAAAATCATTTTACCAAAACAAAATCAGCACTGACCTGGTTGGATTCGTGCACAATCACAAATTAACATTCAGTGGTCAGCTTATCATATTGGGTTTGCGGAATGAAAAATTATCAAATTTGGGAAAGAAATTCACACATTCAAAATAAAACCGCACAAGTGATATGTCATTTTAGACATTCATGTTTCATGTTCTATTGAATACACCTTTGATTTGATTCGTGCACAGTGGTGCAAATGTTAGTGGTGGTCAGTGGTCGAAAGTCAGACATAAGATTTTCAGAATGAAAGCATGACGGCATAAAAATAAAAACTACATTAGAGTGATATTTTGTTTTAGACATGTTTTATCGAATCCGTTTTGTTTGATTCGTACACAAACAAAAATGAGTGGTCAGTAACTTGATAATCATACTCTGTCTTCGCAATGAAAAACCACAAATTTTGAAAGAAAAATGAATATTAAAAATAAAAGAAACTGCTGTAAAGTGACATATCGTTTTAAACATTACTTCGTGTTGTATGGAATCCACTTTGTCTGATTCGTGCACAATCAAAACGAGTTGACAGATGACCATATTTGGTTTTCACAAAGAAAATTCAGTAGTTTTCTAAACAAGAACTAAACATAAATATGTCGTTTTTGACATCGTTCCATGATATATGAAATCCATTTGGTTTGATTCGTGCACAATCGAAAAGCCAGTACTAAGATGATTCTTTTGGGTTCTCACAATTTAAAATCACCAACTTTGGAGGACAAATTTATGTATGCACAGAGTGAAACTGCATTTATGTTATATATTCTTTGAAACTTTGTTTTATTTTTTATTGAAACCAACTAGACTGATGCGTTCAACCTAATTAATTTGAAAATATTAGACAATTTTATTTTGTCCAAGCCTCATTCAACGTCGTTTCAACATTCCTCCGTTAATACTTTGTTGGTTGAATACGGAATTTAGCTCCCGCTCTTGAGTTTTAAGTGCGGTAAAGTTGATTACCTCTTGATAATGCAATATTTTTGATGCCAGTGTGAATCACTTATTAAACTATTTCCATTTTCAAATTGGTATCCAGGAAATCGTACAAATCAAAAACTGCCGAAGTAAAGTTTTCTGACTTTCATTGTTTCTATAAACTATTTATTAATTGGTCCACTAGGTTGTAATATTTGTAAAGGGTGGTTCAATTGAAGGTTACTATTGAAATGATATCACGCCTTGGATTTAAAGATTTAATTTGGGATTATATGAGGAAAGTGTGTAAGTGTGAAGCAACAACAATTTCAGAATATTTACAGAATACCCCTGGAATTATGCCGAAAAGTATCCAAAAGGGCAAAAGTATGCTATGTTATCAAACACATTTCAACTGTAATCTTCAATTGAATTACGCATAAAACCAGCCAGTAGAAGAGTTCACTTTCAGAGTTGTTGGCAACTCTGTTTTAGCTGACCTTAGTCTATAACAGTGCAGTTGCTAACCATGTGTCTTGCCCTCAGTGAAGTTCACTGAACATTTAAATGCCCATTAATCATTTTCGACTTTATTCACTAGTAAAATATAATGCCGAGTTAGCAATTACTAACTTTTTATTCATGAAGTTCATTCCAAAAATTTCCAATCTTGCAAACATTTCCAAGTCAATTCAAGAAGCCTTACCCACATTTATTAAAAAAGACAACGATTATCACATCACAAAGAAACATGTCACCGCAATTCATAATCCGCAATTAGCACTGACCCACTTGTTGTTATTACTTATATCAGGTACATATGTATACCAGGTAGGTTGTGGTTGTTTGTCAAACACACATTTTAAATTTCACATAGATTTGCAGTGCCACAGCAGGTTAGTGAGTTTATTGATTTTGTATTAGTTAACCAACCCTTATACCAATAAGCAAATGCAAATAAAGCGTTTGCTGCCAACGTTGATGACAATGAGAATTGGTCGGTTTCTCTATAATTCACACAAATATGGTAGCCAGACAAGCGTGACCATGAATGTTAGGTAAATGTAATACGACCGCGATGGACACTAAGCTCTAGTTTACACCACAACAAGTGAAAGTACAGCGCCAAGGCATTGAAATTTAAACTAAGAGGGATGAAAAGTATAGTACGTAGTACAAAGCACCTTGGCAATTCAATACTTAATTTATTTTGTTCAAATTCAAAAAAAAAATAATATTTGAAAATAAGTGAGAAAAGCCTTGCGTGACGTTTGATATTTTCTTTGAATGTATTATAAACTAAATGACGTTTTCTCATGATACAATTAAACCCTAATTGTCTTCTGACTGGCGTGAAAACATTGCCGTAAATTTTGAAAGGCCATTTGGAGTTATTAACTACCTCAATTTGAGATAATTATCTACCGCCTTTCTTTGAGCAAATACAAAAAGCTCGTCTCAAAGACAATGGCAATGCATTGTTATCCATAAGATAATAAGCTAACCCCATGTAATGAGCCACAAAATGTATTAAGGGGTCGTGCACAGCCAAAGGGTCAAGTTGTTTTTCTGATTTTGTTTTTCGGAGTGTAAAATATATTTTTAAAGAGGTAACTATGTATACAATATGACTATATTTTCTTGGAACATTTTATAATTTTTTAATTGAAAAAATTTAGTAATTTAGAAAAGTTTAGTCATCTCGTTGGCTGCTTGCAGAAAAAAGACACTTTTGCTGTGAGCAATACTGCGTGAACTCGAATCACATATTAAAATGAAATGGCGTGGATTTTTTTATTGTTTTCAAGAATGAAGTTTGAAAATTTGCAATTTTTAATAAAAAAGTATTTTGTAGAAACAAAGAAAAAAATTTAAAACAGGAAAATAACCATTTACAGCTCTTGAAAATTCAGTTTTGAGAAAATCTCATCTAAAGTTTGAAAACCAAAACACCAACCAAACCAAACCACGTACAAAATGATAGTTTTTTTTTACTAACAGTCATTTATTACGGCGCTACAGTACTTCCCTTGCATAACGCTTGCATTCAATAAAAAAATTTTAAAAATCCAAAAAAAAAATGCTGAGCCTGACCCCTTAAGAGAGACTATGCTGCATAGTTTAATTTATAATACAGATACCATGAAAACTACCAACAAAGCAAATAAAAATGCAAAGAAAGTGATAAAGAAAATTAGTACAACATGTCGTATACTTAACCTGCTTTTTGTATTGATAGCATTTACATATCGCACACGCTCCACTAAAGAGACGCAGCAACTCAAAATTTTTCATTTTCGAGTTTACTTGTTCAAACTGTTCATCATACTCATATCTACAAGCACAAAAGGGATAGCTTTGACTTTACTGTCAAAAAGGACAGTCTCTTCATGTTACAATGGAAATTAGGCTCCAATATGCAAAAGTATTATATTTTTAGTTGTGTACGAGAGCTAAAACTGTTATGATCGCTACGTTCAAACGATATTTTGTTAGTACCTTCTTCTGAATAATTCACACTTTATTTCTGAACAATAGTTCACGATCTCCAAAACAGTTTTTTGCGTTTTTTGATAATATCAATATTTTGGGTTATGCCACTTTAGTAGAATGTGTGCGATATGTATTTATATTAGGGTGCTCATAGTTTATTAACATTTTTTTTAACTCTGCGCCCCGTGAAACATTAGTTCATACTCTAACAATGCCTGTTGAATGATGCCTAGGCAATGAAACTTCACATTTAAATAACATGGGTTACTTTCAATAAACTTTTATTGTTTTCATGCTCCTCAAAAATGCGTTTAAATTGGATTCATCATTCAAAAGTTCAAATAAAATAAACACTAATCAACAAAGTGAAAGTCTCGAATAGGTTTTGTATTTGCGGTGGATTTTTCAGCTAATTTCTTCTGTTTTCAAACAAAAGAAATTTAACTTTTCCATTTGTTTAATCGACAAAATTAAAAAACAAGTAAGTCCTATTACCATAAAGTAAGTACTCGTATCATAAATTGTTAAGTTAGCATAAGTACAATACGTGACAAAACGATAAACAAATATGAAAAATAAACTAAAAGCTGCAGCTGGCATATGCAAAAATAACCTAAAACTGCGAACTGCGGCAAGTAACCGAATGATGGTATCATATTCCGCAGTGACGTTATCAGAGTTGGTGTACTTGTGTTAACTTATATATAATATATTTGAGTTACACCAGGAAAATATTTCTTCAATATCTTAAGAAAATTCTCTTTGACTCAAAATTTGACAAAAAAATTAAGTTCGTAAAACGTGAACGTCGGCTCTTTTTTCAACTTTGGTCTTGAATATATTTGAAACAGAATAATGTAAAAAGAAAAAGTTTTTTCGAAATTAACTTGCAACTTTTTTACTATAGGTATGTATAAAGATAAGTCCACAACCCCTCCACTTCCTCCTCAAGGAATATTTTCCTTTTTAATTTTGTATCTAAATACACGGTGGTACACCGTGTTAATTTCAACGGCAACAAAACAGGAACAACAGGAAAAGAATCGAAACTTCCAAAAAAGATATATACTATATTCATTTTCAACACACCTTCTAAATGTGACCATAGCTCTTCTTGCACTTTGATTATCCAAGTTTTATGCTGTAGATGTAGAAAAAATTTTGTTTTTTTTTTTGTTTTTGTTTTAATTTTAAAACTAGCGATGCTATTTTTTAACAGATAGAGTTGTTTCTATTTTTAGTATGACATATATTATGTTTATTCCTTGGAAGATTGCAGCACCAATAATTTCTTAATTTCAGCAAATTTTCACTAAATTTTATTAACATAATTTGCAGTAGCGCAATTTTTATTATTTAATATCTTTTGAAATACCGGCACAAACGCCACACTCGCGTCAGCGCTGTCATTGTGTAGAACGTCTTGTACTGACAACGACTAAATAGGTCCGATTATTTTGTAACTAAAAGTGTGATGCAGCCACACATAAATAGGGAAGTGTAAAAACAACAACAACAATAAAATCAAACACTCAAGAGGCAAGGAGCGGCAGGCAGGCAACGGTGGACAACAAAATAGAATATCGAATATGTGCGCCACCACCGGGAGCAATGCGTTCAATTTAATTATAGGTTCAAATAAGAGACAAAAAAAAATGGATATTGAGAAAAAAAAAACACATGAGAGCAAATTACACATTGTGTGACGTTGGCGCTGTTTAAGGGCTACAGCGGTGACAGCAGTGTGATATGGGGATGGTGTGAACAAATACGATAAATTTGCAAAAAAAAACAAGAAAAAAAGTGTTTTTTTAATATGAGCTCAATTCATGTTAGAAGATTTTTATACCTGTCAATTGTGTGGGGTCGCATCAACGCTACAACACTTCAGGAACACATGACTAGACAATAGATTCAATAGATGTGTTACAGAGAGCAAAATAATAAAGGGGTGAAAAAGTTTGAAATGCGAAATATAAAAAAGGAAAAAAAATTCTAAGCATTACATTATTTAGATGGAATAAATTTGTTCAAATTAATTAACTGATATTCACTTTGAGTTAAGTTAGGATTTTTTGTTCAACTCGAAGATAGATTGTTGTTTTAATGAATAACAAAAATATTAGCTAAGTTAGGGCCAGTTTTTCAGGGCGAGTTTAAACTAAGTTTAGTTAAACGTGGTTCTGATTGGAGCTCATTCAACCATTGAATAGGAATAGGTCAACGTAACTCAGCGCAAAGCGATTTGGTATGGCACCATAGTAAACAGCTGACCACTGCTGCAGAGATTTGAAAGTGAATTGAATTATTTATTTTTCCTTGAATTTTTTATAATTTTTTTTTTATTTTTATTTAGGTTTTTTTTAGTTCTTTTTTATTTTTTTTTTATTATTTTTTAATTTTTTAATTTTTTTATTTTTTTATTTTTTAATTTTTTTATTTTTATATTTTTTCTTTTTTATTTTTTCATAATTTTATTTTTTTTTTTTTTTGTCTCAGACAATAACAATTGGTGGCGCATTAAGCATGACTCCATTATCAAATAATTCAAGTTAAATAAAGAATGAAACAATAACTGCCTCACACCTGCAGGTGCTACAGATAGCGCGGTGTTGTATCATTTGCTTTGATGGTTTGCGATGGCGAAGGCAAACAACAATTTAAGCAACTTGTTGTTGCACCAGCCGATTTCCATTTGGCACTGAATCATTTGCAGTGCAACCTCGGTCAACGGAACACTCGATAAATGTAACTCCTCAATGTTCGCAACGAGTAGATTTCTTGCATTATAAACTCAGTAAGTGCAACTTTGCAAACAAATTTTACCTCGCTTATTGCAACGTATCACGTTTGAATATTATCTGTAGCATTTGTACTGAGGAATCGCATAATGTTGAGAGTTTGTGAATATCCCGAGATGGAAAAATGTTTATACATATGGGTCATTCCATCTATAATGGGCCTATCATTACCCTCATGTTTTTTAAATAGGCTTAAACTTTTTCAGTGATTGGTCTGTCACGCATAAGATATAAAAAAATTCAATAAAAATTTTTTCACCAATATTATTGCTTAAAAAAAAAAAGTTTTAAATTGTGTTCAAAAAAGCTCGTAAGTAAAACGAAAAAACTCATTGATGAATATAAACAAACCAACACAATTCATATTAGCTTTTATATTATTTTTAGGTAGTTGTGTACTAGTAGATGACAAAGAAATTGCAAATCTGAATAAATGAAGGAATGAACCGTTCAGGGTGAAAAAAAATGATTGAAATTTTCAGAGATGATACTCATGTATGTTCTGAAAATTTTGAGCCTTAAAAGGCCGAAATCAATTTAAGCTTTATTCTCTCGGACTCATTCTTTTACATTGCAAATCATAAATCTCAGCTTTAAATGCTTGTAAAATCAAATAGGGTGAAAAAACATGGATAAAATTTTCAGAGATGGTACTCCTATATGTTCTGAAAATTTTGTGCCTAAAAAGGCTGAAATCGATGATGGAGTATTTGAAAAATTGATGTTTTCTTGGAAAGACAATTTTTTTATCTTTTACCACATAGAAACCGTTCAGGCCTTCATTTATTCAGATTTGCAATTTTTTTGTCATCTACTAGTACACAACTACCTAAAAATAATATAAAAGCTAATATGAATTGCGTTGGTTTGTTTATATTCATCAATGAATTTTTTCGTTTTGCTTACGATGGATTGACCCATATGGTTTCTTAAGCTGATTTTCTTTTGATGAATTGACGTCTTTTTATATTTAATGTTTTTCTTACAAAATTTCTATAACCGATTAGTTACCTGAGATTTTTTGATTCCATCATTGCAACTTACGCGGTTATTGCAATCGGCTTGGCTTTTATTAGTTACCTCAACCGAGGCCGCACTGTATTAAAAATACAGTTTATTTTACTTTTTATTAAAATATGCAATTTTTATTTATATTTTGCTGAAAAGCACCTACCAGAATTATATTGTAATTTGAAAGGAGTTGAAAACTCCAACTCCGTCGTGACACAAAAAGGATGGGGCTGATGAGACGCCGAGTGCTACGAGAGAATACCCGAATTGAGGAAACGAGCTCACAAATTTCTCTAGAGCACATCCTATTAAAATATCTATAAAATAGGGTAAAACACCCTACGTTACGACGGTGTTCGAGAGAATCAATAGAAGATCGAACATCAAAAACCCCTATTAATTTTATCGCACGTCTTTGAACTCTGTCTAGCAGCTCCAAAGTAGATTTTGGAGCCCAGGACCCCAAGTGCAAATTGTAGTCCAGTTTACGTCTTATATAGTAGGTGCAATAGACAGTTCGAAGGTCAACAGGGGTGATGTATTTTTTTACACAGTTCTCATTGAAAGATGACTGAAAAACTCAAAGCTGAGTTTAAACTTAATTTAAACCAGTAATTGGGTTCTTAGAAGTGTTTCCATAGCGTCCGGATAATTCTTTCTGGAACTTTAAATTATAGATTTTATATGAAATTTTATGTCAAACCGCCGGTTAATGTTCCGCTTAATATTTATCTGAACATTTTGAAAACGATTTTAATCATATGTACATATAAAGCTGCAGATATCTCAAAATTAATAAGATAATGATTTTTAAATTAATTAATTGATAAATAATTTTTAATTGCTTAATGTAATTTTTACCTAGCCGATTTATAACTTGAAAATACTTAGCGGCAAAACTTTATGCTTTCAATGCTAGTTCTGTGAAAACTGAAACAAGTTTTAAGATTATTGTTGGTACTAGCATTATTGTTCAAAAAACTTTTAAATTTTTAAGAAATAAATGTTTGATTCAACTAAAACATTTGTTAACTATTAACAAATCTTGGTAAATAAGCTGGTTTTTTAAAGTCTTACAGCCAAACGTAATAACTTCTCAAAAATTTTAAAAATCTTGTTGAGATACGATCAAATCTAAAGTGGACATTAGTAAAAATTTTCATAGTTATTATAAAAATCGTATTTTCGACAGCTTGGCTAAAAATATTTAAAAGGTTTGAGATGTGGTAACTTTGTAGGTCAACCTAGGGGTCAACAACATTGGCAGCAGATATCAAACACAAGCAAAAGACATTAACACTAAAAAAATTTAATGCGTTAGGGCCTAGTTAATTAAAGAAAGTACCTACTTTGAATAATAATGGCTTGATCAATAAAATATAGTTTAAATTTGGACACTACGTTAAATTTTGTATTTTTGATCGCCCATGACATATTTTTTTTATGCAATGTTTTTTAAGATTTTGATTTTGAATTTCTTATATTCAATCGTTCTATCATTTTTGAAAACAATTTGAGTTCCTTGCATTGTCATTTGAAAAAATAAAAATCAAACGAAAAAACCTAATGCATTCAATTTCACATTAAATGGCACTTAATATGAAATAAAAACATATTATATTTTATTTTTACAATTTTCAATAAACTGCATGCTTCAAGAAAGCAAAACAAAAATAGATAAAAACTTATAATAATTAATACTTACAACAGTTTCTTTTTATTTATTTTTAGAATTCTTGGCACAAAATACATTTTCTATTCATCCAACCAAAAGCTAAAAGCACCTTATATTAAATATCACACATAAATATTTCGTATTTTTAAACACAAATCATTAAAAAATAGAGACAAAACTTGCTTCTAAGAATAATCGGAAAAAGTTTAATGTCCCATTTATGAAACCAAATTGAATTATATTCACACATTAAGTAAGAAAAATAATGTTTCAAATAGAACAGCTGTAAACATTTCAAATATTCGTACATAGTTGAAAAAGATATTTACATAATTTTTAATAAAAGACATTAATAGTTAACCCATTTATAGTTTTATGTCTATTCGTTGTGTTTTCCATTGTTTCGCACATAATGTGAATGTTAACAAAATGAAATATCAGCGCATAGACAAATGCGCTGGTGTCAGTGATATTGCAGAACAGATTCAATATTTTGCAATGTCGGCGAAATGTATTGTTGTTGTTGTTGTTATTGTTTATACCTCAGCATTGAGGAGATTAAAAACAACATGCAGCAGTGACGTGGGCTTAACACATGAAAAAATATGTCGGCAAATATTTAAGATCAGCAACGTACATTGACTTTTGTATCAACACAGCACAGCTAACATGGAGGGTGTATGCGTTTTATTGAAATATTATATTTTTTTAAGCGTTTAGTCACGAACGATTTTTATTGAAAAGACGAGGCCTTAACACATTTTAAAATCAATGTAAATAATGATGAAACAGGGAATCGAATGTTAGAGTATGGCTGCTCAGAATAAAAGGACATTTTTCTACCACACTGCATTTTAGCAGGTTTGTCTTAACGTACCCACATTGAATTTGACAACATTTACTTAAGCAGCTCTCTGTTTTGCGCGTTTTGAAGCTTATTCATGTGCTCGGCCCTCTTTTCGACACTCGCCAACTCTTTGTCTGATGCTAGATCGAACCATTTTGTGTATAGTATTTGTGTGAAATTTGGTTTTATTACTTTAAATAACTGTTTCAGTAAAACAATTAAAAGTTTTTGTTTCTATGGGTGGTGCCACGCCTACTTGTAGAAATTCGACAAGTTATTGTGCAGCGTTTTTTCAAATCATTCCTACTATTTATGTGAAATTTGGTTCGATTACCTTCAATAATTCTCTCAGTATAGCGTTTTTACTCGTACAGGAGGTGCCACGCCCTCTTTTCAAAGTCATTTTTAGTAATTTGTGAAAAATTTGCTTGCACTACAAAATAATTCTCTGAATGCAGCGTTACAAATGTGTTATTTATTTGTATGAGTGATACGTATCCGTGAAACGATTTCATCTATGTATCCAAAGAAGGACCTTGCTTGAATATGTAGCCTGTGCACCAAATTTCATACAGTTATCTTGTTTAGTTTTTGCCGTAATCGTGATTTTCATAGACAGACAGACAGGCATTGCTAAATCGACTCAGCTAGTGACGCTGATCAAAAATATATATAATTTTCTAATGCGCCCCTTCTACATAATGACAAAGTGAATATACCCTGAGTGTAGGGTATAAAAATGTACATCCATGTGTCAACTCTGTATAACATGCATTGTTTGCGATTAGTTAAGTGAAAATGTGCTCTATTGTGTTTTACATGTCTTTTTATTGTTTTATCTTTTATTTTTGGTATATTTCATTTCATCTTTTTGTTTTCGATACTTGTTTCTTTTTTTTGGTGTGTAAAAAACTTCATGCACACTTTTGATTTAAATCATTTCCTTACGAAAACTTACTACTTAAGCTGTTTGCTGATAAGAAGAAACAAATTTCTATTTTACTTATCACTTGTTAGAAATTAAGACCTAAAAACTGGTGTGATTTTGTACACAAAAATATAAATTATTATTTTAAAACGTTACTGAAATAAATTTGGTACATCCGGAACGATTAAAATAAAAATCTGTAAACTTTTATTTAGCTATGCATTTGTGGTCATTTACAAACAAAATGTTGTTTAATAAGGCATATCTTGGATATGAATTCAGTGGTTCTCAACTTTAGTTTTGCAAAAGCTATATCCGAAACTTCTAATGGTTATAACTCCCGAAACCAGATCCGACCGATATTTTTTGATTAGTTTCATTTAGGATTAAAAAGTTTGATAAAAATTGCCAAGTTGGGATGTTAAAACACTTAGGGTATATCCACTATGTTATTCCGTTTGTAACGCATATAAGAGATTGTGGCCGAAGCATATATAATCTTGATTATCGTCGCAAGCTGATTCGATTTAGCTATGTCCATCTGTTTGTGAAAATCACGATTATGGCTAAAATCAATCCATTTAATTGAAGTTTGATATACAGGAAACAAACATAGTTAGTGGTATGAAAAATGAGCAAAATCGGTACACGGACACGCCTACTTCACGTCCAATTAAAAATTTAAACGTTACACTGCAAGAGATATTTTATGTAGTGTAAGCAAATTTTTAGTAATACTTTAAAAAACTCGGACAAGCTGTGGACAAAGAGCTGACGAATTTCGATATGAGGGAGTGGCTCTTCCCATACAACCAAAAATTTAAATACGTTCCATTAAGAGAATTATTTATCTTATAACTAATAAATGAAATTTCATAGCAACAGTAACTAACTAAGAATAATTCGGAAAGACTTTAGGTAAGATAGGCGAATTTTTACAAGTGGGCGCGAAACCTATATAGTTAGAAAAGCTAGGTAAGTATGGCTTGAAGCAGTTTTGTACAAAAAATTAGGCAAATTTTGATGAGAGATTGTAGCAACGTTCATATAAGAAAAAACTGTAAAATGCTATGCTGACAGTATTTTTTAGATCAATTATAACCAAATTTCATCAAATTTGAGCCTGAATGTACTTTCTTTTCTTCAACATCCAATTTTACTAAAATGTACGAAATTCTTCTATAAATATCTAAAAAATGAAAGGTCTTCACTTTTGCCATCTCAAAAGCGCATGCAAAATGAGATATATTTCACATTGAATTACAAAATCTAAAGATTGCGACTATTTAAATTTTTTTATTTACATAAAAAAGGAAGATAATTTCATAAAATCCACATCAAGTTTTACTAACAAAAAAAAAAATTATTATTATGATCTGTCCAAATGTACCAAAAGTGTACTGAAAATGTACTGAAAACTTGTCAAAAGTACAAATGTACCGAAAAAAGTACAAATGTACCGAAAAAAAGTACAAATGTTCCGAAAAAAGTACAAATGTACCGAAAAAAGTACAAATGTACCAAAAAAAGTACAAATGCACCGCAAATGCTATCACTAACTCACCTATGCAAAGGAGAATAGGTTTCTTGTTAATAACTCAATGTGAATAAAACCGGATGAGGATCCACTTCGAACCCATAACTAATCCATCAAAAAATAATGCAATGTGATATTTAAAATAAAGAGTTCGCCTTGAATCCGTATTATTTTTGAAAAACCTATACAAAATGAGTTCGTATATACAGACGAATTCGAACATGTAGAGAAAGCGATTCGCGTTTTTGAGATGAACTTCATAAAAAAATGAATCAGTTTCTGATAAATCGAAAAAAATATACGATGAAGCAAGTCCATCTCGAATTTGACACGGATCCTTATAACTAGTACACTGAGAAGCTATAAGTTGTTTTTGTAAGAAGGTCGCAAAATAATTATCTTCAGTACTTTATTTGGTACCACAAGGTACAAATCCAGCAAAAATCCTATAACAAAAAAAATTTATTTTCTCCCTCTTGGCATATGTAAGATTTTAAATGTATATACGAGTACATAAGTGATTCCTTTTAATGTGAATCTAAATTGAATTAAAAAAACTCCTTTTTTAATAATTTTAAATTTCCTGATCTCTATTTTTCTTTTACTTGAACTCACAGACCATAGGGAGGGGCAGATATTGACTTTTACGTGATAGGCATAGTTAGCTATATATAACAACCTTACTATTTTTGATTCAAAGTTTTTAAAAAAGTTTATCTTGGAAAGATGCTCTACCATTGCAAATACTAGTAAGCATTCGTTTTGTCATTAGTTTCGCTTTTTGCATTTCACATCTGTTATTATTGAAAAAATACGCGCTGATTCAACGATTGAATGTGATAATGTTAGAGCAATATCAACTCATTAAGTTAAGCTTCCAAATAATTCCTCATTGTAATTTCTTAAATTCACGATTTTAATGCGCATTGCATCTAATGATTTTATTTGTTTTTAACTCTTCTCTCGATGCGCTTTTGTTAGAAATCTTGTTAAGTTTCTATATTTTAATTTATATTCATTATCTAACAGATTTAAGTTTTAGACGAGTGCAAAGATCGAAATGCTGTTACTATGTATGGCGTCGAAAGCAATATATGGCTATAATGACTGCATTTCTTTTAAGATATCACCATGCAAATTCAAATGTTAATCATTTGAGAAACTTGACATTTTGCTTTAAGTTCAAAATTAATTAATAAGCTTTGAATTTAACATTCCAGGAATAACAACATGTTAAACGTAGACAAATTATTTCGCCCACAAACGCATAGTTAGGCCCATAGGAATACCTTAACAACGCAAACATATCGAAGCATAATTAAATTTTAAATCATAATGCACAATGCAACATACTGAAGGAAAAATTACATTTATTTAATTCATAATGACGTCAAAACTATTACAAATATATTGAAATTGCAATAACTGTTCACTTATATTTTTAGAATTTACATACGACGTCAATGAAATCTTATTTACCGCGTCTCCTCCGTTGCGATATATAGTTTCTCAATTATTCGCAAATGCTGGTTAAAGTTTCAGATGAAATTTAATGGAACATTGACTAATGACTCGAAATACTTAGTCAAACAATAAATTTAACATTAAGTAATGTTTTACATATTTCCGTGATAACATTTTGATTTACATTAACTGCTGAACTTTAAGGCTATACTTTGTAAAAAAGATTTGAATTTTCTACAATTAATGCAGAATGTCTGAATGTCTTCCAAAGATAACGCAAAAAAGGAATATTACTTGGGTGTCTAGGTTCTTATTTATTTATTTTTTTTGAGCGAGTAGGTTTCTTGGAGAAAATAATAAATCAAAAGTTGTAAAGAAATAGCCGTTGGAAGTTAGCAAGTCCTGAATCATTTTCCAATTTTCGAAACCAGAGCTATAGTTTTCAAGATATGACGATTTCACAACATTTCTAAACAAATTATTTTAAAAACCATTACATTTTTAAAAATAGTTTATTGTTAACATAAAGGTTTATTTATTATCTTTCGATTATTATAACGTCGCAAAATCTCTTTTTTTCTTAATCCATTTTTACCGAAAAATAAAAAAGTCATGTAGTTTTATTGATTTTTTTGCTCAAATATTGTCATCAGTGAGTTTTTCTTTTTCAGATGAGGCGGTAGATTCTTCATTGTATGTTTTGAAAATGGGGTTGTGCATTTTTTACCCAGCAAATTACCCATTTCGTCAGTTTCGCACTTCCGCACTCACAAATCAGCAGTTTTCTTATTAAATTTTTTTCCGCATATAAGAAATTGTAATAAAAAATCGTGTGAACTACTTATTTATTGCTTTTATGAAAAATTCCTGCGCAGACAAAAATGTTGTTGCTGGTTTTCTTGTGATACATTAAAAAACTTTAATATCTTGAGCTTGATAATTTGATATCCGATCGAAATAAATTTAATGAAAGAAAATCAGCAATAAATAGCAAATCAATTGAAAGGCCATAACGCAAATGCACCACTTATCAACCACTTATCAGTACGTCTGTTTGAATCTCCTGGAAGATATATAAACATGATATGTAATTTCACTAAAATTATTGTATTATTGTTGTATCTAAACGGAGAGTTTTTTTATATATATTGATGGAATTTATGTTAACAACATATCCGTAGGAAGAAATAAATTATTTTTAAATAAAAATAGTTAGAAAAATCGTTATATCTTGAAAACTATAGCACAAATTTCAAACTTTTAGGAAACTACATATATCAAAGCTCATCAATTTATCCTTCATATAACACCCTTTTTTTGAAAATTGATTAAAAAGCTCCTTACAAATAATAGTTTTTGAAATTCTATAACCACTACATTTGATGTCCATATCTCTGAAATTATTTGCGTCTACCTTTTTCAAACTTTACATTCATTGTAGTAATATAGTCGCATATTTGTTGCGGGATCATTACTTTGACTTAATTTTGTTGTAATTTTCAAGTAATCTTGTCTTCCCAAACGAAAATTGACTATATTGCTTTTAATATTTAGATAGGTAAAGTCCAGTCTTTCTATCAATAAATCAGTCTTTGAATGTTGCGATTCTTTTCCGACATACACAAGGGTTAATGCACCCAGTTAATCAAATACAGTTATCATATTACATCATTTCACATGATTTACGGAACACACTGCATTCAGCAGGTGAACAAAAAATACGATAAATAAAAACGTTTTACAATCGACACTCGAAATTGCACTTAAATCCACTTACCCGCGCTGCTTGATTGATCCTTTACATGTCCTAGATTCTGAAGATATGGCTGACACAGCAGCCACTACCGACGACGCCGCTGTCAACGTCGTTGATTTCTCTGTGGAATTGTACGTGATTGAGTTCGTCAGTTTCCAATTTTTTGTTAGCAGGCAAATTTTCTAAATGTGCTAATTTAATTTAACTTTTCAAAACAAATTTTATCGCATTTTATTTACAAAAATTGTACTACTAAAGTAATTTACAAAGATTAAACATTTTTCTTTCAAAATCCTAGTTTGATAACCAACACAGGCACCACCAACATTAGACCATAGAACAAAAATTTTGTCAGTAAAAATTACACTTTCTTGCGAATGTTAAAATTATAAACACTTTTCACTCCATGCTATTTATTAAAACACAACTTCGTTATATGAAGCACAAAGATTGAATTGAAAAAACCTTTTTATTTACTTTTTATTATACGAAATTTTATAATTACACCAATACTTTACTTTAGGGGAATTGCAACTGTCAATCTTTGCTTTGCGTGTAATCATTTGTTTGAAAACCTTTGTTGTAAGACCACAGTGTCAAAGTGTGGAAACACAATTGTCATTGGAGTCGTTCAGCCAACTGAAGCGCTATGATGAATTACAGCTCGATTATTGGTGCGTTCGAAATTTAAGGTAACGTCGACTGCTCTTTCATTATAATTCTGTATGTTTCAAAAAATTAAATTCATAGTTTTACATCGAAGCCCATTGTTGGTACTATGAATTTTTGCAATATTCACTATTGTTCTTTCTTACAGCGATCACTACACAGCTAACAAAGCGAAGAGTGTCAACCAACGCCCTTGCACTATACGTTACGTAATAAAAATCGACAGGAAACAGAAAGTTTAATTTTCATCCGAAGACAGCACCATTCACTTTCAATTCGGCTAGTGCAAAGCTGTAAATGATACACGCCTTACACACACCGAACTTATGAGCCAATGTCAAACTTCGGTGAGGTTTATAATAATAGGAGGTTTGTTGTTGTTTGGGTGCAATTCATATGAACGTTCTTTAAACACTCTATTTCCACAACGTATAGCTCAAGCGTTAATAGCACCAACTTGCTTTCCAACGCGTGTTAAAATAACGCCCTAAAATTAGCACGTCTTGTTTTTCTATATTATTAATATTTTCCAGAATTAATTCAAGTATTTATTTACATATGAGAAAAATGAATGAAATAATTATTATGACCAAGTTTTTCTTCTATTTTTAAACTGCTTCGAAGTAAATAATTTTGACATTTGAAAGTCGACTTAAGTACGTATAAGTGACTGAATAACAGCGAACTTAAGAGTTGACGTTACAAGTCGACGCTGCGTGTAAGCAGCATAATAGTTACTTATATCAATTTTTATGTAAGACTGGCAACATTTTAAGTGGTCACGGATTGGTTAGCTGCACAGCTTTGCAACCGGTATGTTGAGCGCCATTTTGTTAACTGCTTATATAATGTGTAATGGCTCATTTCACACAATCATTTTTTCAACGCGAGCTAGCCAACGAGCAATGAAAAATGGTCGTGTGAGCTATGGCTTGGTATAATGTGTACGCTGAGCTATGAAGCTGTTTGACAATCTGTTGAATAAAAAATTTGATGGTTTAAACACATTCGATATCAAAGCGGTATAGTTTGGCTGAACGGACCCATTAACTTTTAACTTCAATTTTATATTTTACAAACAAATTTGTGATTCAGGAAATACCATATAAATCAACAAATGTAATAAAATTCAGGTTTGCTTCGATTTTGTGTAAAATAAAAAAATAAAATGTTAACGATGAATCCTGCAAAACGAAATATCAAGGATTATTTTTCGCCTTCAGCAAAGAAGAGGAAAAACATCGGATTTTATCAAAACTCGAATGAAGGTACGTTACTGTGGCTCACATCAAAAGTCGGGAAGTGTTCGCAAAAAGTTAAAATACGTTTTTTTTTTCTTCAAAAACTTTTGTGTCTTGAATTTATTAGTTAATGCAGAAGAAAATGCCACTAAAATAAGTTTACAAATTTTTGGCACAACGGCCATAACGTAGAAGTTCTCAACAAATGTGCCCATACTGAAAGTCAGGCAACGAAATGATCGATGCTTTCATCGATCATTTCGTTAGGTTTGTGCCACGGTACTTGGTTTTGTATTGCCATGATTAGTTAACACTTCCCCGATTTTTGATGTGAGCCAGTGTACATGGCTCATAAACATTCCAATAGTGGTATTTAAAATTAATTTGCTTTAGATATTTCTACAGATTGCACTGCAGTAGCAACAAATGCAAACAATTATACAAAGCATTCAGACTTAGAGGAAGCAGCCAAGGAATCGTCTGGTAGCAAAAAGCCAAAAACGTAAATATGAAAAAGTTTCCTTCCGTTTTGCCCGTTTTCGTGTTTAGACGTTTAAGGATTCCTTTTTGTTTAACATTTAACAGCCCTTTGCCGTTTGCATTTCCAATGCTGTGGAAAGTAATAAAAGAAAATATAATGCAATTTTAGAAACAAACGCATAGTATTTTTTTTATTTTTAACCCTTCACACATTGGTCTCTTAAAGAATGCAGTATACTTACATATTCACATGCTGAGTTACAGAAATTTTGTGAAAAGTTA
Organism: Meiosimyza decipiens; assembly: GCA_963680825.1. NCBI lineage: Eukaryota > Metazoa > Arthropoda > Insecta > Diptera > Lauxaniidae > Meiosimyza > Meiosimyza decipiens. Next base: position 68,495,590 of record OY804261.1, on the reverse strand, counting down.
CTAAAATACTCAGACGGAAATCATTCCGTTTATAAAAAGATACAAATTTAATTTCTGGTAAAGCTATATCTCGGTGGAAAAAATAATTTCGGGAGAATTTAATCTCTTGCGCGTTAAATAGTCAAGACTGATTGCATAGAATTCGACAATAAAGAAAATGTTAAATGGAGTCCTTATTTTTCAATACATTCCTTATAACCTTATATTCTTGTAAACCTTTATTTAAAGTAGAAATTCGACTGGTTCTTGGCCAGAGCTTTTTATTGAATCATTCTGATGTTTGTGTGAAATTTGGTTCCATTATCTAAAATATCTCAGTATAGCATTTTGAAGTTTTTGCTTTTCTCGTAGGTGCGCCGCCCTTATATATTGTAGTTATATATCTTTTTTTCGTGAGAAATGTTATAATACTACAATACATCAAATAGCTCCTTGAATATAACGATTTATTTGTATGGGCGGTAGGCGTGTCCGTAAACCAATTTCGTCCATGTTCAATCACACGAGCTAAGTTTGCAGGTGTAGCCTGTTTAATTAATTTAATTATCTCGCATTTTTTTTCCTGTAATCGTGAATTGCACAAGCAGCCAGACAAACGGACATAGCTAAATCGAGTTAGGTGGTGACCTTGCTCAAGAATATGTATGCATATGTACTTTTATTTACCTGCCACACCCTGTGCTTAAAGCTTAATAAAATACCTCTAGCTTCATAGTCTGTACTTTTAAATTAAATTTCAACTATTACTCATACTAATATTTATTCCAAATAAACTACAGGGTAGACATGCCAGTATTAGAAAGCAATGAAGAAGATTTATTTCCCGTTAGCTGGAGTGAATTTCAAAAATACACAAATGTCACAGACTTAGTCATTTTGGATATTAAAGAGGCAAAACCACATAGCTTTGAGCAGTATATAAACAATAAGAAGTATGTAACTGATATGACACATAAATTTTATACAATATTCTATGCGAAGCCAAAATATCGAAAATCACGTCCTATAAAAGATCTCAAATTGCTAAGTGGATGCCCAAAGGAAGTTGAAAAACGCATTTTCAATATTCCTGAAGCATTCCAAAAAAAGAAACTCAAGCATAAAAATAAAGAGAAAGAGGATTCAAAGGGCAAAATAACAAACGCTAATAGAGAAACAAAACAATCTTCATCAATCAATCAAGATGTGATAAATCCAAAATCAGGCACAAGTAAAAGGTATTGTTTTCGTTTTTATATTATTATTGCATAAGATAGTGGAAATCTGTCTAAACTCAAAGGTGATCTATAATGTTTCTATTTTATAGTGCAATGTCACAGTCGCCCATCAATAATTCCAGTCAAGCAAGTTCATTTCAGACTGTTGCCAATTCATATCCGGTTTCATTCAAAGAATTTAGTAAATTTGTCAATTTTGACGAAGATTTTGATCATTATTTGTTCAAATTATGTAACGGAAATGCTACAGAAATAGAAAAACATCGTCTAATGAGGAATGTACGATTAGACTTTGATCATACTTTTTATAAAAAATTTTATGCAATTCCATACGAGCGGTACAAACTAAAATGGAAATTTAAACCATGTCCTCAAGCAATGAAAGATAAAATTTTATTGAGAGCGGGCTGTACTGTGGAAACGAATCTACCTAGTGGTAAGCTTCTTTATGTTTAAGCTTGTATATTGGACTTATTTTTTTTATTTAAAAAAAAGACAATTCGATTGAAAATGCCAGTAAAAACCTTGAAACTAACAACAAACTTCTAGATGATGGCACAGGTGGTAATAATTATGATGAAAAAAATCAATGTTCGAGCGTGTAAGTATTATATATTAAGTAAAGTCGCAAAAAATTCTACAAATTCGAATGCTAGACTTTTAACCATATATTCCTGAAGTACTTAAACCATCAATCATTTTAAATAATCTACAGGGTCAACATGGCAGTATTAGAAGGAAAGGAGGATGAATTATTTCCCGTTAGTTTAAACGAATTTGAGAAATTTACAAATGTCACAGACTTAGTGAATGCGGACATTAAGAAGGCGAAGCCGCATAGTTATGAGCAGTACATATGCAATAAAAAATATGTTGCAGGCTTAGTACACCGTTTTTATACAATTTTCTATTCAGAACCAACATATCGAAAAGCACAACCTTTAAAAAATCTTAAATTGTTAAATGGATGCCCGAAAGAGTTGGAAAAACGAATTTATTGCATACCAGAAGCATTCCAAAAGATGACAAACGATATAGAAAAAGAGAATGATACAAACGACTTAACAGCTAGAGCTGATGAGGAAAAAAAGCAAAGAAATTGTGAAGATTTTTTAAATCTAAATCATAAAAGAAGTGAAAGGTGTTTATTTTATTTTTTTTTGCATACAAAATTACAAATATGTTTGCCTTTGATAGTGATCTAACAACTTTAACTTTTATTTACAGCACAGCATTAACGCAACACTCTCTATCCAATGATACTATTCAGGAAAAATCAATCTTATCATATCCGGTTTCATTAAAACAATTCAAAAAATTTGTCAATTTTGAAGAAGCTTATGAACACTTTTTATTTAATTTATGTAGAGAAAATTCTAAAAAAATAGAAGAATTTCGTCAAAGAATTGATTTGCGGTTAGAGTTCGATAGTAAATTTTATAAGAAATTTTATGCGATTCCATCTGAGCGTCATAAACTAAAATGGAAATTTAGACCATGTCCACAAAAAATTAAAGATAAAATTTTATCAAATGCGGAAATGAGTGGTAAGTTTAATTGTGTTTTTTCCTCATATGTTAAAAATAACCTCTTTATTAAAAAAAAAAAAGATTCGAATGAAAATGCCTGTGAAAACTTTGAAACTAATAATGTAACAAAGAAGGATAATGAAGAAAATCAATTTGCAAAAATGTAAGTTTATATATTAAATAAACTCTAACAAATATTCACATACAGCCATGAGTCACTATGGAGATTAAAAATTTTTAGAATTGCATAATAAAAATAAATGGAGAGACTTACTCCAGCAATTGTACCTGAATGGCATTTTAATCCGCGATTAATAATTTTGATGAAAATGGCAAAATTGATAAGTTTTTAAATTCCATTATGACTTATGTATGGTTCACACTGTAAAATAAAACAAAAACTGACACTTTCATTATTTTCAGTATTAATCTTCCTACCCTAGGTAATGAAGAAATAAAGTCACTTCCCATAAAATTTTGCCTGTTTCTAGAAAAAACAAATGTACTTGACATTGTCGATGAAGAAGTCCCATTAAGTCGGCAAGGTAATATGCAATACATAAAAGAAATTGCATACAAGATTTTCATAGCTTTCTATACTAAACCTGAGCTTCGTCGCACCAAACCGCTCAATGCAATAAAATGGTCACCCAATTTAGAAAATGAACTTTTTCAAATACCCGCAAAATATCAAATAAATAAATTGCCAGAAGATAAAATTGATATCCAGCAACATAAAGAAGTTGAAATAGGAAACCAAACTTGTAAAGAAACTGAAACAAGCGCAGTTTCCCAAGAAGATAAAGTCCACAAACAAGCTGATGGTATTTTAAAAACAATCACAAATTGAATACTAACTAATTATTAACTATTTAACTAGATCCTTGTTTGAAAGCAACTCTTCCAGCCGACAATTTACGGCCAACAAATGATAGCATCAACTTATTGAAACTCTTCAAAAAATATGTCAATTGTGATGAAATTATTGATGAAATTTTTATGGAAGCTGCCAAAAATAATCCACAAATATTTCAAAAATTACAAAACAATACTGATCTGCGTTCTAAAGCACTGCGTAACTATTACGAGGCATTTTACAAAAAACCAGAAATACGTGAACGTTATAAATTTAAAATGAAGCCATGTCCATCGAGTATAAGTAAATTGATTTTACAAATACCAGAGAGAGATTACTCCGCCGTTGGTAAAAGAGAAGAAGGTAAATAAAGCTTATTAAGTGGTTTAGGTCAACTGTTCACTTCACTTTTAATATCCATCTTATAAAAGGTAATTCAATTCAACAACGCAAACGTTCTGTAGCTGAGCTTGAAAATAATCCTCAAGAAATGCCACAATTGAAAAAACAACGAACTTTGAAACCTGAAACAAAATTGGACAGTTCTGAGGCAAGCGTAATGAATGGTGTGGCAAATATGAAACAAATGCAACAAAGGGACCAACATAATACTTTATCATCAGCTACAAATTTGAAAAGTTCCTTGCGTGAATCGCAAAACAACAATACGAAAAATGTTCTTTTTAGTGATTTTGCAGCAAACTTAAGTGAAGATTTTTTTAAAAAATACTTTGCTGGGAAGTCGAAAAATGGCAGTACTGAACAAATGCAATCGCAGTTAGTGCAACGTATTAAAGAAAGAATTTTAAAAGAGAAATCCCTTTCACCAAAATCGGCAGCGAAAAAAAAACTCCACATACAATCAGTAGAAGTTATTAAGCCACCAGATAATAATCACGTTTCAAATAAGGTTAGTTTGTTAATTTTACATTAGCCTCAGATCCACACAAATTGTAATGGTTGTAGCTTATCTTGCATTATTATATATGCCCATAAATGTTCAAGCTTTGATTTATATTTATAGCTCTGTTCGCGTTGTGAATGCCATATTAATAAATAGTTTGTTGCGAACACTTTCATTACTTGATACGGAAAATGTTTTCAAAATAATTGTTCTATTTTTCAAAATATGTACATTTATGCAAAAATCATTTAAGCTTTTTAAATATAGTCATCATATTGTATGTTTGTTATGTTTCTTGTAAATATCTACATCAAATGTTACGAATCTTAATCTCTATAATGAAATATTTTTGAAGAGTTCATATTCATATGAAAACTTGAATGCAAAGCGAATCAGACCAGAAGCAGAAGGAAAAGAAAAATTTCTGACCTCAAATTATTTAATATGTAAACATTTAAAAAAAGATTTTCATTGACTATGCACCATTTCTTGTCAAAATTAACATTATATGGCAGTCAAAAGAAGATCAAATAACTGGAAATATAATTGTTTTAGATGTTAATGTTAATTTTTGAAATACTTGGAAACTCCTGCCAATTGCTATCGAAATACATTTTATTTTTTTTTTTCAGATTAAGTCATGAATGTGTTCATTAAATAAGGAATACCTCTTTGTTCATATTTAATTTCTATTTTTTCATAATTTTCAGCATTTCACACTTGCTAATGCTGCCCGTTTAAGTGAAGGCCTTAAGAAACGCATACTTTTGGCCATATTAGATATGAGTTTTGATGAGTTCCAAAAATATACTCGCTTGCGTGATCCAAATTTAAATGAAAATGAACAAACCCTAGAGCTGTATTATATTGCCATTGCAGTAGAAGAATTGTGGCATTCAAGCTTGTACATGAGTTTATTAGACTTGCAAGAGTATTTATCATCTAAAGGAATAGTACTAAGCGATATCGATTTTCAGCATATTTCACCAATAATTTTGTGCTGTGATGAAATTGCACTAATAACAAATTTTGATGAAATTGTACGATTGGACTACTTTAAGGAAACAGCCACAAATATAAAAGATGAGGAAGTTTTACTTGCCAAAAGACGCATACATTTTTATAACAAATGCAGGAGCCATAACCAGTGGATATGGAAGACACCAGTGCTTGTGACAGTAAGTTGAAAATGTAAATTATGTTATATAAACTTATGATACGTACCTTTATTTTCTTAATTAGAACTGGAGAACGGTTTTGCAACACAATACTACTGCGTATATGCCTAAACTAATAGTGACGCCCCAAACATCATCAGGTACACATAGTGAAGAATGCCTAGGTGAAGCGTCTGCTAAAGAAACAAATTTTAATAAAGGTATATCATAAAAAATGTATAACTACACTAAGACTATTATTAATATTTATGTATTGTTTATTAAGTGTACTTAATAATATTTTTTATTTCTATCGAATCATTTTACATCCACATCAGTTCAAAATAGCCAGAATTTATCAGAAAACGTTGAACTTTTTACATACTTTCAAGAAAATTCCTATGAAAACGATGACATTGAAACTATTATTTATCCACTTCATAATAAATCATATGTTCTTGCAAGCAGTTCTGAACAAGTACACTGTTATAGATCTCAAATATTTGCATTAACTAAAAAATTACAAGCAAGTCAAGATGTAGAAACCGTAATTTTTCCTATCAAGCGCAAGTTATCCCTTAAGAAAAAAATAAGATCAAAACCTGAAAAATATTTAGATAATACTGATAAAGAAGGTAACACAACACAACACTACTTTTACAAAATCATAAATTTATAATTTTGGAAACATTTAAACATACGTATATCTATTAAAATGTATATCCACTTAGCTCTATAAATTAACTTAAGTATAAAGTATCGATTCTTCGAAAACCCAAAATGACCTTAATCTAGTAAATTTTTAGTCAACGAATTGAAGAAGACATGAATTTGAAAAACAATAAAAAAAATTCATATTTCCGACGTTTTAGTTAAATAATTGGTACGTTTTAATATTTATCAATGCGTCTGGGACTTTGGACATATTTTTTTTGGATATTAGAACCAAACGGAAAGTGGCATAACAAAAGTCAAAAAAAAAATGTTTTTATATTTTGCATCCACTAATAAATATTTTTTTGTACTTCAGTACCGGAAACGAAAATTCTTGTTACCAAGAAAAGACACATGATAAACCGTCTCAAAAATGGTCCTAAATAGATTTTATAAAGTATATTAAACTTAAATCGCAGTTCTAGTAAACATTTTATAAATTCCATTTTTTAAGGACTATTAAGTTGACGAAACTTAAGCTTTCAACGTGACAAGTTGATAAAATTTTTCATTCATTTTATTTACACTTCACTATTATAAAAAAAAGCATATGAACCGAAATTGATTTGTTCTCGATTGAGGTTATGGAAACGAGCTACAGATTTTGGAGAAGAAAATGTTTTCCGTAGAAAACATTGTCTCAAATTTTATCTCTATTGTTTTTTGGGCACAGAGAGTAAATATGTGTAGTCTTTTTGTATTGCATATTTATTAAATATTATAAAAAGTAAGCACTATTCAGGCGTTATTTGTAAGGCTAGAATAAGCGCTAAACGTCTTCCGTCATTCTAGCAACTAATAATAATAATTTGGAAAAGTCAAAAAATAATAAATAACTATTTACAGATGATTTAGATGGGAACCAGATAAATGCAGCTAATGTTGTCCGATGTGAAGCTACATTATCAATGGAGAGTCATCAACATTTAGATACTGGTAAAGTTTTTAAATATTGAAAAATTTTTTTTTACAAACTTTTCTTTTAGCTATGCAAGCTTCACAATTAATAAGTGACGGTGAAATTCATCCAAATGTTGCTGAAAAGTCTTTGCAAAATATTATAATATTGAGTGGTTCCAATGAAATACAAGAAAACTTAGATACAGGTGCATTTTTTTTTCTTATTGAAATTCTTAAAAACATATAACGTTTTATTACGCAGCTTTTTCCGGTCAAAAGTTATTAACTGAGAACAAACCAGTAGAGAATAAATCACTAAACTTTTTCTTATCAAAAAGCTCTGAATCGAATATGAATTCTACAGTGCGAGTTTCACAAGATGTTTTACTTTCAAGTGCGTCATCTGAAATGAATTCTTCACCATCGGCGGTAGACTTGTTTTATTCGCACCTTGTAAAATCACCTTCAAAGTTTACTTCAACACAAGAAAGTAAAATACAAAAAAATTCGAAAAACTCTACGAATAAAAAAATACAACTTCTTGCAACAAATACGTCACCCAAAAGCGCATTACCATTGTCACCAAATATTTTTATATCTTCAAGTGGTTCGACTATTTCACAACAGCACAGTCAAAATGTATTACAAAAAAACACCATTGCTGATAGACTAATTGAGTTAAGTGCTAATCCGATTCTGGAAGAGAGCTCTTCACAAAATAAAGATGTTGAGTTTTTCGTTGACATGCCAAATACACAAAACCAAATTCTTTCGTTGCCTTCAGATGAACACTTAAATTTTGATCCATTGGACGATGAAATTGAACAGCAATTAAATGATCTGTTTGGGGAAGATGATACAACCCAAGGTAGGTTTACATAAAAATTTCTTGAAACAAGTTTTATGTATATGATGTAAATTATATGAATTTCAGTTTTTAATCGTTGTATATTATCCCCAGAACAAAATACACAGGAAGTGTTGAATAATTTAATAGCACATGGCAATGAAGGTATTTACTTGCATATGTAAATATATCTAGACAATTTTTAAATCATTGGTGCTACGACACTTGCTTAAAACGATTGAAATTATTTATAAATTTTACAGTTCAATGGCATATTATATTTCTATGTTGCTACTAACCCATCTTTTCACTGTATTTGAATTCCGAAAACATTATTAACATGTATCAAAGCGAAAGAGAATGTGGATTGCACTTAATCTTTGGCGTAGAAAAAATGTGCCATTCGATTTTCTGCTATTGCGTTTTTTCCATAAGAATTGTAATGGAAAACAAACTGCGCCGTTCACAGTTTTGCTCTAGGAAGTTGCAATTTTGAGAGAACTTTCTTCAAACACGATTCTATAACATAGGCCCATCGAACCGAAAAAAAAGACAAAATTTGTGATAATTATTTTTAAGCCCTATGCTAAAACATAGGCAAAAATAAAAAAAATTACAAAATTTTCAAAATAAACACCCTAGAAAACAGACACAACTAATATATAGATTGTTTTGAAATATTCAAAGACAAAAATAGCTTCTAACATCTAAATACTTTTGATCAAATTTTTGCTATGTTAGCAGTATAGAAGTATAATATGTATAAATAAAGGTAAGCTCAAAGAAAATAACACATAAAATTGTCCTTTTTCAATAAGGAATAACATCAAAAGAATGGAACTCAAATCTGCTTGTTGAAGAAGCTAATGGAGAAGCAACAACATTGCAACCAGTAATAGAAGAGATTAGTAATGCTGGTAAGAAATCAGATTATCTGTTACATAAATGATTACACAAAATAGAGCAAAATAATTTTCTGTTCGGAAAAACTTATTAACAACGTTTTCCAAAATAAAATTAAAAAAAAAAAATTTACATAATTATAATACTTAACTAACTAAATCATAAATAAATTATTGCAGAAATTAGAGATAACTGTCGTGAGGGAATAATTCTTCAGACTCTTAACGAGACCACAGTTAACCAAACAAATGAAAATCTAACTGGAGCTCAAAAACAATTGGTTCCATTACACGCATCAACAGAGTTAAATAATGAGTCTAATAAAACTACTGGTAAATTTTTTATTTTGAATTGGCTTAAAGTTTCAAAAAAGAAAAAATCACATTTTAATTCAACATGCTTTCTGTTTCGTTTACATATTAGAATCAAAAAATAAACTACCAGAAAAGGAAGTCAATATCGAAAGTACAAAAAATTTAACGTCTGAAACAGCGTCGGCTATTTTGATATCAAATGATAGATCAGAGCAACCTATAGAAGCAAATTGTTCACAAGTTGTAGAGAACTCGTTAGATTTTTCCGTTGCCGATTCGCATACTACAACAGGTATGTTATAAAATAAAGCAAAAGTTAAAATGAACTATTATACTTAATAACTTATGCATACACGATGTATTACTCGTATCGTAAGTATCAATTAAAATTATTCAATTATCAGTTGGTCACAATTTCCAACAGTTAGAGATAATCGCTTACAGATCGGTGTATAGAAGGTCAAGAAACTTTATAGAGATCTTTGATCTAGAAATTGTAAAAAAACCTACAGAGGGCAAAAGTCACTTCGAAGATGTACCGAGTAAAAATTCAGCAAAATGAACGTCATTTCTAAAGGCAAAGTGATTATTGCTTACCGTTTTGGAGCCCAAAGTCAGAAATCAATAACACATTTTTTATAAAATTTGCTCATATTTTTTAGTTTTGGAAAGTAAAAAACCTGAAGACGAGATCAATATTGAAAAATTAACAGATTTACTGTCTAAAATAGCCTCAACTATTGGGATGTCAAATGTCATATCAGAACAACCTAAGGAAAGAAGTTCCTCTCAAGCTGCAAAGGACTCACAATATAGTTCTGTTGACAGTACGCATGTTACAGGTACGTTAAAAATGGACGATATATTCCTATCCTTTGCAACATTGTTAAAATCGTTCATATTTAAATGGAGTGCTTAAATCAAAGAACTGGAACATTGAAGATTTGTATGATTAAAAATCTTATCATTGGGATTAATCGATCAATTTCTAAAATTTATGCTTATCATTTTTTTTTGTCATATCCCATTTAATTATTTGATGCTTAATCCGAATCTTGATGATTTTGTTGCACTTGTACCAAGGACACCTATTGACTTGTAGCATTTATAAGTAAAAAATTAAATTTTTAACTGCTAAAATCGACCACGGCGGAAATAAAAAGAGCAAACAGGAAGATTTAGCTACTCCTAAAATTGAGCACTGAAGAATCAGGAAAATATTATTGAATTTCAATATTGAATGCAACGGCAAATTTGAAGAATTTTTTTTTATTTTTTGAAGATGTGATAAATATTAAAACATGAAAGCAAGAATTTATTTTACAACGCGCAACTTGAGGGTGGGACGCTTGCATGTTGAAAAAAATATTTGCGCTCTTTTTAAAAAATTAAATCAATTCAAATATAATTTTTGTCCTTAATCTGCAGATGACAAGGGTTTTAAAAAAGAAATTGAACTTCCAAATCGATTGCAATTTACGCTAAATGATACAGGGAACTCAATGATAATTGAAACAATGGAACAAAATATTATTACAATAAGTGATGATGATGATAAAAATGATGAAGAAAGCCTACCAAAAATTTGTAATAAAAATTGCTTATTCGTTTAAAATTTTATGTTTAATTTTTATTACATTTTAGCCGATGTCCCAATTAAGCAGGAAATTCATTTCCTAAATAATTTACTATTCACTATTAATGACTCAAGCAGTGCTCCACAAATTTCTACTTTGCAACCGTCTCCACATATTGTCCTTGATGATGATGATTGCAATACAACTTTAATTGATCAACTAATGAATCCAACAGATGAAAGCAGTTCCAGAGGTGCATGTATTAGTAAAATTTCATCTGTAATAAATGATGATGAAACTGGCACATTCTCTGAAGCACAGAAATTACCCAGTTCTATTGAAGATAGTGATACAATACAAGAAAATCAACGACAACAACCGCTAAATCCAACTTTTGTTACTGAAAGTGATGATAATAAGCCAGAAAGTATTGATAAAGTGCCTGTAGATTCGGAAAACATTGGTTCATTGGATTCTACTTTAGCAACTGATCACGACTATGCTAAGCAGGAAACTGTTGAAATATTTGTGGAAATGTCAGACAATGCTAGCTCATTACAAAGTTCAGAAGAAATAGTTTTGGAATTCAACATTCCAACGACTGAGTCACTTGAGTATATAGAGTCACCTGAACAAGAACCCATAAATCTGTTTACCGAACAGCAGTTAAATATTGACATAAATCCTGCTGCGGAACCGCAAGTGCCAGAAGATGATACCGTGGACACTGCAAAAATGAATGTTGAATTGCAAAATGTAAATGTTATTTCAAATGCTACAAAAAACAAAAAAATTACTATAACAAAACGAAAGCAAACAAAAAATATTAATAATACCGATGTTATACCACAAATTTTACACACGTTTCGGCCACTTGAAGTAGCTGCAGTTACTAAAACATATGAAAATAAACGAAGAAGCAAATCACCTAATGTGGACCAACAAGAAACTACTCCAACACCATCTCAAATTACTACAACTGAACGTAACAATGGCAATAATAGCGGTAGTGCTACTAAAAGTTTTTCAGCTTCACAAGCACTTGCTACCGATTGCACATTATTCAATAACACAGAACTTTTAAAGGACTTAGAACAAATCCAGTACAAACCTGAAGAAGTAATTGCAGCTAATGTGCAAGGCACAACCACTAGTTCAGTTGCTTCAAACATTAGTCCCACATCAACTGCTTCACGCGCTTCTGTCGCAGAACAGGTAAATCAAATTCAATTAGAAAGAAAATTATATAAGGCAATGTTTTATCGCAGAATTCAAAAATTTCATTTTTTTGAGGCCTTAAGTGAAAATCACATTGCTAAATATGAGTTGCCTGACATAGTGGCAATTGGGCAACAGTATATGCAGGCACAAGTTTCAAGTGAACATCGCTTTAATTTGTATGGTGACTTTTTAAAAGGAATTTTTCCAAATTTTTCCCATGCCAATATAAATGATGTACGTTTTTTGCTTGATAATTTGAAAGAATATCATTACAGTGCTTTTAAAAAAACTAAAATTAGTGCACCGCCCGAAGATCTTCGCGAACGCATACTTTTCTATTTGTTTCATTGGTCCCCAGTTATTTGCTTTTGCAATATAAAGTTTGATTGTAATTTACGTGATAATGGCAGAATAGTTCCGCCGTATAAAAATTATATGCCGCGTCGGCCGCATAGGCCTTTAATCGAGGCTATTAAACCTACAATTTTACAAAGAATTTCACTACTAAAATTAGAATTGTCACGTAAAAGTAGTTGAAAAAGCACATTAAATATTTATTCTTAATTTGTATAAATACTTTTACATATTTTAACATTTGTTGATTGCATGAATTGTTAATAAATCTTTAAATTAAAATTCGTGTTTTATTGCAAAATAAACTAAAGTTTTTTTTTTGGTTTTTTTTCAGGGTGTAAGTGATTCATAATGGATATTGATGATATTTATTCATTTTTAATTTGTTGTAAACGTTACAAAAGTGAAACAATGTGTAGCTAGTTTAAGGCGGCAATAAAAAGACTGTTAATATAATTATATGTAATAATAAACAAAAAAAAAATCATCAAATGAAGTACATATCGCACACATTCTACTAAAGCGGCATAACTCAAAATATTGAAATTTTCAGAAAACGCAAAAAACTGTTTTGGAGTTCGATCAATTACAACAAATTATATCGTTAGAACTGTCACAACTCTAATCAATACTATTTTGCATTTACGCATAGAATTCACAACAGCTTGAACTCTCCGATTGCAGCCTAATTTCCATTGGAACCTGAAGAGAGAACAGTTTTTTGACAGCAAAAAAATTAATTTATCTCTTGTACTGGTAGATATGTGTATAATTATAATAATTAACAGGTTTAACAAGTAAACACGAAAATGACAAATTTTTAGTTGTGCCTATTTAGTAGAATGTGTGGCGATATGTATTATATTTCAAAATAAATATCGCGGCACATTGAGAGAAATTAAAAATTAACGGTCAAGAATAAAAAACTTGTAAAGCTCTCCAGCTACTGTATTAAAATTTGACAAATAGACTTGGTGTTGCCTTGAGATGATTGTAGTAAAAAATATTAGTTATTTAAACATTTTTTTAAGAACCACATATTACTAATAAGATAATATGTATAATAAAATTAAATTTTTCAATAAAAATTTACTTTTTTACTGACGTCGCCCATGCCGAACTGTTCGTCTAATAAAAATGGAATTCGGAGTATGGAATCCCGATATATATAAGTAACCGCTAAGTGAAACATACATGCATGAGATGACCTAAAAGTAATCGGTCTCGGAAAAACTGATGTGGAATCTGCGTTAGACGCAAAATATTTTATTCAATGTATTTGTGATACATTTTTTTGAGTGTGCACAAGCTGGGTTTACAATTTTCAGATTTATGTATAGTAAGAATAACACAGGTTGAAGCAAAATTTGAACTTAAACTTCAGAAATAAATGAAAAGGAAACTTTCATACAAATGTTCAGACATTTTTAGATGGAAGTTTTCTAAAGGAAATCAACATCAATTTCAATAAACAATCAAAATCATTAACTAAATTAGAAAAATTTTCATATCACGATCTTCCACCTGTAACGTGTAAAGTCGGCCTGGGACGACGTCTTTAATACTCAAGATATATTGTATATTGGTTTCCAGTGGAGGAAAAACAAAATTTGAGGAATATTTTATTTAGGTCAGAAATTAAGATTCAATTTCTGTAATTTCAAAAACTCACAGTTCCGTTACTATTAAACCGTTTGCATCAGGGTTTTTTTAAAAAAAAAGTAAATTTCAGCAATTTTTCAAAATTAAATGTGTGCGATATGATGGTATTAATTTTTTTGTTGCATGTATTGCATCTGTATAGTATAATATTTATTTGATCTAATTTAGCAGCCAGCACTGTATATAAACCGGCTTGGTTATTTTTGTAATAGATTTTTGCTTCAGCTGTCAAACTGTGACGGCTGCAAAAACATGACAAAAACAATTGTAGAGAACCAGATTTGCAGAAATTTTCAGGTGCTTTGTCTTATTTTCTTTTGTCTCTAAATAAAATTTGTGCCTGTTAGAAACATTTCTAGTTCCTTGCAACAAAATACAAAAACAACAAACTAATTTATTACATAAAACTGTAGCATTCGAAATGAACCACGAAGTAGACTACGCCAGCGAAAGTGATCAAAGTGATGAAGATTTTCGTCCAGACAAAGAAACCGGCGTCTCTGATTCTGATGCCGAAAGTGTAGAAGACTCGGCTGACTCCTTGGATGACGATAGCTCTGCTTCTGAGGAGAATAACGAAACTGTGAAGCGCAGGCAGAAAAAGAAAATATGCAAGGCAAGCACGAAATCAAAAACAAATAAAAAATCGGCTGGGGCTACGGAAGAGCAAAGCATTAGCAGACGGAGCACACGTCAGACAGAAGATACTAATGGCAATGGTAAAATAAACACGGAAAAAGATGAACTGGACTCAGATGATGACGAAAAATCGCGCACAGATGCATTGTGGGCAGATTTTATGAGTGATGTCAAACCTGCATCTACCAAAAAAATAAAAACATCAATTCCTACAAAAATTACCAATGGTGATTCCGCAATTTCAGCAAAGACTTCACCTAAGAAAGATGAAACCTCTAAGGTAACTGAAAAGCATGTTCAAGAAGTTGCTGAAACGGTCTCGCCGAAGCAAATTGTAGTTACGGAAATAGTTGATTTTGCTGGGGAAGAAGTGCGTGTACAGAAAATTGTAAACGCTGATAGCATTAAAGAAAATAAAGCGGCACAGAGTCTATCCAAATCATCCCCAAATTTGACAGGCTTGAATTCACGTAATCCAGTAGCGGAATCGGGTGGTAGTACCAAACGAATTGCGGCATCTGCTGGTTTAGGTTCTATTTTAAATCAAATTGGCAAAAAGAAAAAAATTTCAATGCTGGAGAAGACGAAACATGATTGGAATAACTTTAAACAAGACGAAGGTATCGATGAAGAACTACAAACTTTCAACAAGGGAAAAGATGGGTGAGCAAGCAAAAAATTATGGAAGATTTTTTTCACATAAAAAATGACTCGTTCTCATAAATTAAATAAATGAAAACTGAATCACAAACTAAATAAAAATGTTATAATATTTTCGTTCATTTTCTTACAGATACTTGGAACGCCAGGACTTTTTGCAGCGAACAGATCTACGTCAGTTCGAGATCGAGAAAGGCTTGCGTCAATCCAAGCGTAATAATTAAGGCCATATGTGCGCGATTTCAATTGTTTGAAATTATATTTTAATTTTATTTTGGGTTTTAACCAAAACAACAAATTACTGCTTATAACTAAAATTGTAACAATTTGAAATATTCCATAGACATAAAGAATTAATTTAACTTATAACTAAAATAATAAGAAATCTTTGTCAACAAACCTGCATATCTGTACTGTGGATTTTATTGATTTGCAGCTTAACAATAGCATCAATAACTCATAAATCGTGCTAGTGTAAGTGGTCAGGAACAATTCTTGAAACTTAACTGTAGCATGAAGCTTTAGTGCGATAACAAAGAAAGGCAAAGTTAATGGTAATTGAGATCGAAGAACGCTCTCAAGTGACAGCCACAATTGTAACACTCAAAGCGAAAATTTACAATTTTGGGGACCCACTGATTAGTGAAGAATAGAAACAGCTGTTCAAGGAGCTACCCACATGTTCGGAAGATGAGTGTAAAGATGTAAATCGGTTCAAATATTCCAAAGGTTTTATGGACAAGGTGCTGTGCAAATGTGTATAGGCAGATACACTGTCCTTTAGTCCTTGTTAGGCTGAACACAGCCAGTGCCTCAGAACAAAAGTCAAAATCATTGTAATCGAACACATGGATAAGTGAAAAAACACAGCGGGATCAGTGCAGCAATACTGAATTGAGCGATATAATTGCCTATAAGACTGACATGGTAAGAAGCTTGCGGTTCAAGATGTGGAAAAGCATAGACGTAAAAATTGTTTTAATATTTCTGGCTGTCAGAAAAGAGAGGACTAAAAAGGTAGTTACGTGGGCATAACAAAGCAACCCAAATATTAAGGAACGGTTTTACAGGAATTAGTGGCTGACTGATTCCGTAAGTATAAGTGAATCGAAACCGAGGAAGATCAAATATTGGCGATGCACAACGGAAACAAGGCTTGTCCGCGAATTTACAAACTCATTCGAAGAGATCATATTGAATCCTTAGACGGATCAAAGATGTACAGAGGGCAGTTTGACGAACATGATAAAGAAATAAAATCAAATCCGCTGTGCCGTCTAACGAATTTATTACCACAGGGTGATATAGAAAACACCAGAAAGCTTGCACACATAACTATCCTATAGCAACGGAGATAATGTATGGGAAATGTTTTTGTTACACCGCACGTGCTATAATCACAAAAACGAGTAGAATGACTAGTAATTTCTTAATAAGGAACAGAGTATTCAATGAGTAAAAATTGTCTAGTGTTGTAATGAGAAGTTTTTATTGTAAAGTTTGTGAAAAATTAGGTTTTTCTTAAATTTTTTCACAAAGACCAGTTCCTCCAGCATTTGCTAAATTCTTAGGTACAGGAAAAAAATATCACATCAGCTGTTTTATCGACATTTACAAAAAAACATAAAATTCTTGAAGAGTACTGTGCGTTTTTAATGTTCAGCCTATCTACCTCTACCTTTTTTTTCCAATAAAATATGGCTCACTAGCTAAATTCAAGAACTAAAATCAAGTGCTGCTTGACAGCAATTTTGGGAATGCTCTTCTACATTAATGGAGTTAGAAATTTTCTACACATATGTGTACCTTCTACCTAGTGAAAATGTATTTTTGAAAAGATCATAATCGTGTACTAACAACAATAATTTCTTTGCATAGGCCTAAATTAAAGTCATTCATATCATGAAATAGTCCTTGCTACATATTTTAACGATTAACGAGCAATCGCAGATATTTGAGTTTCTTAAGTATTTGCTTTGTTATCACTGGACTTTTGCGAAATCTCATTTGTTTGAAAAAAAAACACTGGTTCCAAAGGTGCTCTTAAATTTTCGTTAAAAACAAGAAGGTCTCACATTATAAGAGCAAATCAAAGAGATTAAGAGAATATCCACGATAACGAATTGAGCCAAACATAGTAAACAGTTGATAAAAGCACGTCAACTGCGACGATGACGTTTTTCTTGGAGTCAAGACAATAAACATCGGTAACAACAGCAAGTGGGGCCCAAACGTTGCTGTTTTATCAAAACAGCATTCAGTTGAATTATTTGACTGCGTTGGATTACTTCAGTGCTTCTTGTGCGCTGCTTCTGAAATTTTCGCTCTTGCAAGTTTAGGCCAAAATTTGTCAAGAAAAATTATTTAACTAAAAAAAAAACAAAACATAAATTAAATGTTAAAGTGATGTTATAAATGAATACAAAAAAATTTATAAATTAATTTCAAAGTTCTTAATAAAGCTAAAAGTGTTCAAATAAAACAAGATATAGTGAAATATGTTTTTGATTGTTTTTCATGTATATTGGTAATCTAGTTTTCCAAATTAAAGCAAATAATATAGTAACAAAAATCATTAAAAAAAGTGTATGTTTATTTCGGCGGCGGAGAAAGTTTGCTAATGCATTTATTCAAAAAATATTCAAAATATTAAAAGCTGCTATAAACTAGTTTGCATTGCGTTGGTTTTTTCGAGGCAACATATTTTGGCGTTTGCAACATAAAGAAGTGAGAGGAGTTACAATTAAAAAGGATAACATAATAAAAAATTACGCATTGCTCATACAACGGATAACAAAAGGTTTGTGCACATTTATTAAAAAAAAAACAAATTAAAGTAATTAAACAAATTAGCATTTTGGCATAAAATTCGAGCGACAATTAGAAATGTAATTTTGGTTACACACTCACATGTTTTCCAAAAAATTAATCAAAGACATATCGCAAAAAAAAATAATAAAAAAATAAAAATCCACTAAGAATCATAATTTGTAGAGTTGCCAGTAAAAGGTCAAGCTATTTTAAGATATTTTTCAATTTTTTTCTTTAAAAGTTGTAGTTTCCATTCACCACACCGTTTTAATAGTTACATAAAGAAACAAAATTTTTAAGTGACAAAATATTGAGCGACATCGTTTCGAACGGGTTCGCTGCCAAAGTCTTTTGTTTTTTTTTCTTCTTTAATTATGTAAAATCGTTCAAATTAAATAAACGAATGAATTTTAATACGAAAAACGAAAAAAAAAGATGATTTTTTTTTGCTTTGGAATATTTTTGCATCTTTTCAAAAATCGGGCAAATTATGTAATACTTCAAAAACTAAAATGCTGTTAAAAGCAATGTATTGCAATATAAACTATTTTGTGTGGCATCATGTTAGTTTCGAGTTCATAAAAAGCTACATAAAAAAGTGCATATATGGTACTTGGTTTATTTTTGCAAAAATAACAAAAAAACAGCGCAACATCTCATAAACTCACATTGTGCATGTGGAAGCGATAGCTGTTGCCACCTGATGCTCGTAAGCTGTCAATAAACTCGAAACATTTTTTTTTGTAACTGAAAGAGTGACTTTAATTAGTAGTTTAGCGTCAGTTGTGCCTTAAAAGAAAAGAAGAAGAGAAAAAAAAAACATTTAAAGCATAAAAAGCGCACTAACTGTTGTCACATTGCAGCATCGTTTATTATTTTTTTTTTATCATTTTTATGCGTTGACCTTGAGATCATCATTTTTGTTTTGTTTTAATGCCTTTGTTGTTTTTAGTTTTAGATGTTTTTTTTTTGTGTTATTGTCTGTTAATCAATCAGGAAAAACTGGAATATTTGGAATATTTTTTTTTTATGCGGAAGTGAAAGATCTTCCCTTATTCTGTCGTTGTAAGTTATTTTCAAAAATTTCAGTTGCAATTTCATTTCATTTCCGACATCAGAAAACATAATATACGACAAGTTTATGAAATGATATGTGTCAGTAGTTTGGATTTAGTAAATCAGAACAAGTTTCAGTCATTTAAGACTGAATAAACTTATTACTCGTACATAATGTTCTAAGAATTGCCCCTTCTCTCAAAAATTTAAAACGAAATGATTTCGAATTTAATTTTTCATTTCTATCTAACAAGAAGAATATGTTACACAAGTATATATGTTCGAGTATTATGTATAACTTACATGAATTTAAATAATCTGCTTGAGGTCTTTCAAGCTTAAGCTAATGTTCATATTATATTCAATAAATCGTTACTTCAGTTCATGACTCTTTCAAGGTAGTCAAATCAAAAAGCGAAGCTTACATTTAATATTTTGTCTTGTTTCTGTAAGGAATAAATGTATATTTTTAATTAAGAACTTCTTATAAAGGAAAAATATGCAAAAAGACAAATAACCGCTATTATATATAAAGGGTGTTCAAATTTGAGGTATCTATTTAAATTTTAAATAAAAGACATCAAGCGATTGGAAATTAAAATACATTACTTCTTGATAATAATGAAAAAGAATGTCTTTCAAGTGAATTCTTCTGCTAACTCGATAGGCTGTCAATCTTACCAAAATTTTAAATAAATATTTGCTCGAAGATGTTGTCTTTGAGTTGTTGAAGAATTTGAGGACTATTCGCATAAACTTTACTCTTCAAGAAAACCCAATATGAAGAAATCTAATGTTGTTAAATCGCATGAACTTGTTGGTCTGTTCTTCGAGAAAGTATTCCATTTTTAAACTTCTCTTTCAAAAGATCGATTGATTTCGTTGCTATATGGCTTGTTATGCTTTTCTGTTGAAACCACATATTCTGCAAATCAATATCTTCATCTAAGTTATTTGGTTTGAGGTTTAATTCCTCTGAACGACGACGAATCGATGTCCGTGACTCTTCAGCAACACTTGTGAACGACCACTACAATGCGAAATTCTGCTGCTCTGATCTTGAACTGAATTAGTTTCTTCAAATTGTTCAATGATGAGTTAATAGCACGGTTTGTCGAAGCCTTTTGCCTAACGTATTTTGAAGGAAACTTACTCCTAACTTCTGAATAGCTTTCACCATGTCTAAAATAAGTTTTAATAATGGAAACACATCGTGCGGATTCTTTTTAACTAACCGGAATATATTTACTTCATACCTTAAAAAGCAACGGTGTAATTTAGCACCTGTAAAAAATGGCAGCAAATTTTAAAAGATGCCTCAAATTTGAACCCCATTTATTTAAGGCATTGACATTGACATTATGGAACCGTTCATTGAGTGTGAAGGTTTACAAATTTGGGGAAATACTTAAACAGATTGATGGCACTCGCTAATGAACGTGCACTATTGGAAGAGTTTTGATGTAATTTTTTTTTATTCTCTTCTGGACTTGAAGCGATTTTGCATTCATCAAAAAACTTCAAATATTTTTCGCAAGCCAAAATACGATTTCTTGGCCATAGCTAATTTTATTGATTTTTCGAAAAAAAATATTAAATGAAGGCCAATCTGCGTTCAGGATTGCAAAAAAAAAAGAAAAAAATGCATGCAAATGCATGCATGCATTATAGAGTCGTCGAATATCAAAACTTTAGATTTTTTCTCAGTTTTTCACTTTCGATGCATCCTTATCCTCAAAAATTGATATTTAAAAAATGAACCTTAAAAATTGGGTCGTAAGTTCGTAGTTTAGATTGATTAAATTTTTTTTGATTTTTTTTTATCTTTCAGCTAAGATCATATTAGGATTATGACCATCATTGCGTTAAATTCTGTGCGCTCGTCTAATGTATTATTGTACAGGAACGCAGCGATTAGTCCGAAGAAGGAAAATCAGAAGAATTTTCACTCGAAATCACTGTTCTACATATTTGAATTTAATTTAACATAATTTTGTTAGAAATTATAATGTATAAGTACACAAATTTTTTCGAAACTTCTGGTAACTGAATACAGTGTGCACAGTGGTGCCAAATTCTGAAATCATGGTCAAAAACATGAAAAACTGTGATCAGAGATGTGTCAGGTCATACAATTGTACATATATTTCGTACAAGAAAAAAAATGTGATATATAGTTGAAATTTGGTACACTAGTTACTTATTTAATTATATCTCTTGAGATTAAAAATTGGTGAAATTTGATTCAGAAAAAACTGGTGCACTTTTCATAAATTGCTGTTGAAAAGTGATTATAACTTAGAATAACAATAAATACATTTTTTATTAACTTTTAAGTTCGTATTTAAAGTAACCACAAAAATAATAAAAATGTTTTAAGAAATTATATAATTCAACTACTCGTAAACTCATAAAATGGGTAATTCCATGAATTTCCAGTCATTTATGAAAAAAATGGACTATTAAGTTTTGTCGTAGATGCTTATATTAATTAGTAACAATTTTATTGAGATGAAATGGAATATTTTCTTTCTAAAGTTAATTTATGTAAATTCTGTTGATCTAAGCAACCAAAACTTGATTTTTAGAATAGAATATGTTTAAAATTAAAATAAATGCTGCGTAGAAATTAATTCAGAATTAACATATTCATTCAATTTAAAAGACGTGCAAAATAAATATATATTTTGCACTGTTTTAAAAAACAATTCAAAAACCACAAAATTAAAAATATTCTAAATCTTATAAACACAGAATTATGTATTCAATTTAATTTAACTATTGAAAAATAGAAAAAATCCCCGCTGCCGAAAGTCTAGATGTCATAATAATACAATAAATAAAAGACTTAAGCGATATGCTTGTTAGAAATTATCAACTGAAGAAGCAGCGGTCGGCAACCCTTTTCTACCTACACAAGTTACTAAAATCATTTTTTAAATTTTGCATTGGAAAAATGTGGTTTCTTTATTCCTCCGAGAGAAGTCTATGAACAAAATTTAACAAAAACGACACATCGTAAGCCGGGTTGACTTTCCATTTGTCGTGAAATAGGCGAAATATTCTTTTCTTCTTATAAGTCATACTTTTGAAATAAGAATGAGAAACTAACTAGAACATTAAATTTTTAATTAAATTTATATTATAAGTTTTGTAGATTTCACGAAAAAATCGCAAAATTGTGAGCTTAGGTCGGAAGCCAACAAAAGTTGTTGTTGCATTAAATAATAACAGGCAATGCAATTACCTTTGTTTTGCAATTTATAAAAAACAACTACTCAGTTGTTTGCAATTAAACGGCACCAATTCCTTAAAAATCGGTTAAGTCATAAATTCACAATATCTCAAAAACTAAATAAGAGAACATGTTCAAACTCTTTTTTTTTTTTGGAATCAACGCATCATTTGACCTTAACAAACAGTTGCTTATTGGCCTTGAACCAAAATGCTGCAGACTAGTGTCATTTTATAAAATACTTAAGATTCAAATAATTTCCAGATTTTTCTAAGGACCACTTATTTTCCAAGCGCAATTTTGAAGCATATTATCTCGAAATTTCATTTGACAATGGATTCGTAGAAAATAATCAGGAGCCAAAAAAACAACATTACATTGGTAATGACAAAACGATGCTTACAAGGCAAAAGCAACCAAGTGCATAAAATAATAAAAATGTCTACAACAATGGTTTAATATCTTAGCATAGCATAAAAATAATAGCAAAAGATGTTATCCCAATTTGCACAAGGTCAACGCCAATGTAAAAAGTCAACTAACTTTTAATGTTGTTTTTGTGGTCTTGTAGCCAACCGTTAGCATGCTGGTGAAATTTATGAAAAATTTGTTGTTTATTAAATGTTTTTTAATTTATTTTTGTTTTTTTTTTCAAAAACGTTTAACAGCCAAACACGCCATGCAAAAAGTACTGCTTACTGCAAACGGTTGAGGCTAAAAAACAAATCGCACAACGCTACCGATGAGCAAAATAAATTACAGTTAATTTCAGCATAAGATGAAAAAGATTTGGCGGGAAAAAAACAAGTAGGCGTCTTACAACTCAGCCAGCTGAATTTAACCACAACACAATCATTTATTTATGTTTAATTTAACCTCTACTAAACATTGAAATTAAGTATTTTCAGTTTTTGACTTTTTCATTTGTTGTTTTGGGACTTTTTTCTTCACTATAATTTATAGCTTCAAATTACATTTAATTGTAATGCTTTTGCACTTGAGGGATTTCTAATGAGGGGAATAGACTTCATACTAAAGAAGACACAAAACACGAGCCATAAATTGGATCGTATGAGAAAAATGTTATTAGAAAAAAAATATCATTAAATTTGTAATTGTTTTTGGGCGTATCACAGAAGGTTGAGCTATTACGATATCAACTCCATAAAACCGACATGATCTCTGTAGGTCAGGGTTGTTCAAGCCGCAGCCCAGGACGGCTTTTAATTTGGTCCAAGAAAATGTTATAAGCTTATATACGACTTAAAGTAATTTCAAAGTAAAACGTGGTTCAATTTCGAAAGTGTTGTACGATACATTCACTGCTATCATGAACATATGGAGGAAAACGATCATCCCGAACTTTTTTCTTATAAACCAAATATTGCCATCTAAATTACGTTAAAAACCGTTGTGATAGTTTAAAATCTTGTAAGAAGAAATAGTTTTGAAGAAAACGCAAAATTTTGAAAACGTCGAAAAATGTTGAAAAGCCCGAAAAGTGTTAAATATATGGAAAAATTTCGGATATTCTAAAAAAAATCGAAAGATCTTAAAAAAACGAAAATTATTGATATTCTCGAAGATATTCAAATCTGTTGAAAATGTCTATATAAGTACATATCCTGGAATTCCAATATCGATATGCTTATCAATTGCTGACATGATCTGATTTCCATCCAAATCAAACATCAAAAAGCGAAATGGATTGGAAACATACTTTGCAAATTGCCATTTGAAATCTGCCGACAAGCATTGAACTAGAATCCTATGGGTAGTAGAAAACGCGGGCGATCTTCTTAAAAATAATGTTGGGGAGATTTGAATTGCGCCCTCATGATCACGGTGGAAGAGTTTTGCAAAGGTTCTATGCTCCGGACGGAAATAGAAGGCAGGGACCCTAAACAGGGTTCTAAAATGTACATATTTTTTAGTTTTAATTTCATAGCATTGCAGTCATAGTATGATATATAAAGTAACAATTCGTATAAAAAATTTATTGAATGGAGCTGAAGTGTCATAAATCATGAATCATCCACCATATTCTCCAGACACTGCCCCCAACGACTATTATCTGTTTCAAAACTTGAAAAAATGGCTACAGGGAAACAGATTTTATTCAAATGAGGAGGTCGAGTTTGAAACTGATGCCTTATTTTGAGAGCCTTGACGTTGATTACCATAAAAAAAGATATCGAAATGTTGGCTGAAGTGTATCTCCCTCGAAGAGAACTATGTTGAAGAATAAAATCGATTTTTATCAAAAAGCTTGTATTTTCATCATTTCTCCCGTGACTTTTTGAAGCATGTAGTATAAATGAAGTCAACATCAACTCAACCAGATTATATTGAAAAATCTTAAATTTATTGACCCCGATTGTTAGATTAATTAAAAAAAAAATCAAATTCTGATACCCACACATTTCGCATCTTTCAAAGTTCATTTGAAATTTTTTTTTTTTTTTTTATAATACCAAATGCTGTTTTTTTCTTAGAGACTTAATTGGCACAAAAAACTATCTAAATAATCGAAACACGTGATTTTATTATACACACCTATTAATTATTTTTTTTTATAGAATTATTATTTGCATATGTCTAAGTCAGATTTTGAGGGCCGTTCTTTGACCGCAGTTCATTGAAATTCAAATTTATGCAAAAAAAAAACCAAAAATTGAAAATGTTACTCATTCTTCAATCATAAGATGAGCTGTATTTTTTTTAACACACGACATGCGAATTATTATCTGAAATTGAAAACTCAAAAATGCTTCACAGAAACAATAAACTTTATTAAAGTTAAATAATATTTTAAGCGCAGAATAATTAAAGTATGTACTAAGAACATTAATTGAAAAGCTTAAAAAACATCTAATATATTCAAAACAATCTGGTCTACATATAAAATTTTAAGAATCAACGACTTACAGTGAACACGTGGTACATATCTGAGAGGCTAGACATCACGTTAAGTCCCTTCTGTCGCAGTTCTGTCGAGGTGCAAGAGTATGATGGTCTCGAACACTTTCTCTGCAACTGTTGTTCCGATACAATAATTTAAAAATTATCGTGTCGTCCTTGTAGTGGCGCCAAGCTTATCGTCTGGTAGTCGTTCTCGTGCGAGAAATTTTTATTCTCTGGCGTTTTAAGTAATTTTGTTTTATAAAGCTGCCACGCCCGATTGTTTAATCTAGTTCAGATTTCGTAAGGTACTTAACATAGACAATATATATCCTAGCGCCGAATTTCAAAACGCCTGCTACCATTGCCTTTTAAGTGTTTTTGTATTATGGAAGCTCTGGCTGAATTGCGTTCTCGGCGATAATTTAGTGCCTATCGTACGATAAACATTACATTTTCGCCGAGAACGAGATATCAGCCAGACACTACTCGTTCTCATCCTCGGTCGTAAGAGGAATAATTATTTTTTATATCGTCTCGATATCGTTATCGTTCTCGTCTCGTTATCGTTCTATCTATCGGTTCTCGGTGAAGCACTATCTACGACACTACCATGCTAAAATCTGTAGAAAACCTCTTTTTCACTAAAATCAGTGACTATGCCGAAGCTAAAAGAAAGCAGCTTGTTGCATAGATACCTTAACAAAACAAACTTTAGCCTAAATTATCCTATGTATGTGCAAAGCCTCAATTAAAACATTGATATGAATAGATGTTAGTAAATGCATTGTTTCATTTTTAAATTCATATTTTTTTTGAAAAATTCCCATAACTAATTTATTGGTTCGCGTTATTTAAATAATCGCAGCCAATACTTGTTACGGCTGCAAAATAAATCATTGAAAAATTTAGCTACACAGGAAGTTCGTTGCTTGAGTCTTTAATTTTCTTATTCACAATCCAAATTGAATGTTACGCACACGCCATGTGTTACGAAATGAGAACTTGATTGAAAATATGTCAAGCAAAAATAAATTAATTTTATATGATTTTCTGCAGCGCGTGCACTATGACTGATAGCTATATAAGATATTGATACGATATGTGTGCAAATAAAATGGTAATACTATGTTATTTAATATGTTGAAAGGTAATTTGTGAAGCTAACGCAAGATATACTTTATCACTTAAGTAAAGCCAACAAACAAGCTGTTTGCAACATGTTTCTATTTAGGTTTTTTCTCACAATTCCTTCGAAATTTAATTGCCATAGTTTTTCCGTGAAGTTAATTTGGCATAAACAACGACTGACATGCACAAAGTGCTAGTTTTTTACACCAGTAAGATGTGAACATTTTTAAATTGTGCGTTTCACATGAAATGAAATCAATTTAGCTAAACACTATAACTTAGCGCGATTAGTTGTCACAGTGTTTAGGAAGAGACAAAAATTATTCTAAAATTCGCTCCCTAGAATATTGAAATGCTGTCAATTCAAAAGACTTAAGAAGCTTTTGTTTGTTAACAGTTTTTTGCTCAGTTTGAAAAGTAAATAAAATCATTGTAGTTGTTCAATGAGTGATATGAATATGTCCTTTTGAATATATTAATAACTTTTTTTTAGATTTCAGAGCGCTTCAGATTGACTAAACATCAAAATGAAATCGGTGACGTAAAGGCTCAATTACTTTCCTTTTGTTACAGAATATTCCATACATTTGTTGTTTTATTTATTATTAACACTGACATTGTATTTTGGGCGACTTAGCCTGAGCCGGAATAATCACCGATTTTTATTCATAGGCTCATTAGTAAATGGAATTCACTGTTTTATATTTTGAAGCGCTAAGCTAATAGCAATACAGCTAAAACCTCAACTGAACCTTTGGTTACTTGGAAAGTAATTGAATACCTAAATTTCTAAATTGGCAAAATTTTCATTTATTTATTTTTTGTACAATACAAAAACTTGTCACCAACTTAGTCGTTGCTTCCAAAACTCTAATGGCCACATACGTTTAAGACATAGTGAAAGTGTTCTCAATTGACTTTTCGTGAACTTATTTCATACTGCCTTGGCCAAAGTGTGGCAAATATTTTGTTACCAACTTAAATAGTTGGCTTACTCAGGTATATCAACAACAATGGCAACAAAAGCTTACTGACAAAGAAAGCATTTTTTTTCGTTTTGCAATTGATATGGAACAACGACACAAACAAAAACAACAACAACAGCGATAGCATACAATTTTTTTTTTACTTAGTTGTATTAAATACATTTGCAAAATCATTTGCGGTGTTTTTTATACCAATTGAATATTTTTGCCGATATCTTGTCTGTCTGTGTGTGTGTGACTCTATAGAAACGTGAATGACTTTGTTTTAACTTCACCAAAGTGACTTTCGTTGTTTTACCGTATGTTTTTTTTAAATTTTTGTATTTGCATATGTTGTAGTCGGTGTCGTTGTTATGTACAACATTTTTTTTTTCTTATTGTTAAATTTTTGTTGTTGGTGCGGTGTTTTGTATCTTCATTTGATCAACGGCATCACATGTCCATCGGCTTTTTATGAGTTAATTTAAAATTATTAATTAATAACTGTGTTTTTTCAAATCTTGAATCTCTTGTTATTTCACTATTAAATAATTTTTAAAAACTGAGTATTTCGCATATTTAACTCGAATTCAAGTTATTGGTCATGCTTTTATCAATATATAAACAGTAGTTTGTTTCATTTGAAGTGTACAAGTTATTCGATTTATTTGAATTCATCGTATTTTTCATTGGAATGTTCATATTGGACAATCGCCGAAAATAAGAAATTATTTTTTTGTGAAACGCAAAAATTTTGAACAGCTACAACTTTTTTGCTTTTAAAATAAACAAAGCTCTTTGTGAAAAAAAAGTAAATGTAGTTTATTTTAAAGGACTTAAAATTTATAAGAAAAGAAATGCATTAAGGGGGTACGTACCTGAGAAACTGGATTTTACTGACTTCGGATCAGTGATGGCATTTTCGGTACATATGTTCTTTTTTTCGGCACATTTACGAGTTGAAAAATCGTTGTCAGTACACACAACAAGTTTTCAGTGCAATCGGTACATTTGCTGCATTTTTAGTACATTTGGCGAATTTTCAGCACATTTTCAGTACATTTTCGGTACATTTTGACAATTTATAGTAATAACCTTTAATTTTTTTTGTACATTTTAGTTAAATTGGGTGTTCAAGACAAAAAAGCAAAAAAAGTGTTAAGACCACAAATTAATTCGGTGCGTTTGTTCAATTTTAAAGCTGCATTTTTCTTAAAGTAAAATGAATAATCAGATTAATCAAAATATTGCACATCGCTGCTTACGAATTTTTCCCAACTCTCAGGCAATTTTGGAATCCCATCTCGGAAAAACTTCTCAGAAGGAACAATGCTCGGAGAATGCGGTGGGTGTGGTATAATATCCTATTTGATCGATTCCAAATATTTTTTTTACAACTTTTGTGACGTAAGGCCGAGCGTTGTCATACAGAAGATTAACTTTATCATGTCTTTTCTCATATTCCGCCCGTTCATTTTCCCGTAGTGCACGACTCAAACGAATTACTTAGTTGAAGTCTGTATCGATCGTCCGTAATCGAATCACCAGGTTATAACAGCTTGTAGTATACAACGCCCCTTTGGTCCCACCAGATACACAGCATAACCATCGAATTGTGAATGATCGGCTTTGGTGTTGATATTGAGGTCGACAGCAATTATTGATCGGGAAAAGCGTAGTTTTATTTTTCTTGGAGATATCGTAGAAGACCCACTTTTCATTACCAGTCACTATCCGATGTAAAAGCACCTTCTTGTTTGTCTCTGAAGCAGCTGCTTTTTACTTTTCGCAATGCTGTTTAGGTATAACAAATTCCAGCATTTTCAACACCGTTAAAATCTAAGTTTTGTATGAGTGTTTTCGAAAGATGTCTAATCTGTCTAAAACCACGGAAATCAGCTGTCGTTATATAAAAATTTTCTAAAGTTAGAGCCATCTTTTGAAAACGGACCGAATTAATTTGTACTCCCGACACGATCGGTCTTTAAAAAGTTAATTTCCAGTATCGATTCACTGCTTCGGACGTCAAACAATTTTAATTAAAAGAATGAAGTACTTACAACAATATATCGTTTTTAAACAATGGACATCACCCGTCGAAATTATGGAAAAAATACCATTTTGGTTGTTATTAGTGAGGTTAAAAGCTTTCAAGGTGAGCTTTTAAATAGGGGTGGCTTACAAACTTTTTATTTGGACATAGCCTTATGTACTTGCTCTTTGTTTTGTTAATGTGTGCTTGCAGACCTACTTATTTCATAGAGGATCTGACAGCATTGAGTTTTCTTGCATGTGGATGCAAGGACTTGGACTTAAAAGGATAATATATTTGCCTGTTCTGTGAGACTCTACACTTAAAATCTTCGTATTGTGCCTTGATGAGCATAATGATCTTCGACGCTGCACCTCTTCTGTTCAATGCATATCAGACGTATTTGCGGTCGATGCTATCAAAAGCGGTACTGTAGTCGATAATGACTAAGGGCTGCTACTTATTTATATGTTGCAAAATAATGCGAAAAGCATTTCAGCTCCTTCAGTAGTTGTCTACTAGATTTAATTTCCGGGACGTTACAGTGTGGAAACAGTTTAATTTTTTGGTTACATGGAGTTTACTGTCTCTAAACTAAAGGGAGTTGAAATTTGAGGTATTTTTCTAAATTTTCCGTAATTTTTTCAAAAAGTATTAGATTACATTGATGTTGTTAAAGGTATAAAGAAAATACATTGCAGTTAGTTTCTTTAAGGCAACCTACTTCGTTTTCGTTCCTACTTTTTTATGCGAAAAGCATACGTAAAGTATGTTAAGCAGTGATTATCTCAGATTTTGGCAACAAAGTATTATCTTCCGTCAGTATCACAAAATCTTTAAAATTTTGTAGTAAAAAATTTTATATTTTTTATGTTATTTCATATTTGATTAATAGCTAAGCGTAAAAGTGTTAAATAAATCACAAATAGTTAGTGCTGATAAATTGTCACGCATTATGCAACAAAAAGGTGTTGTTGCATTCAAAAGCTGGTGTACAGGTAAATGAAGAACTGCTGCATTTTACTTCACATATGCGGCAGCAATAACAAACTCTGTTGATAGCAATAGGTTTTGTTGTTGTTATTGTTGGTGCAACAGGTTTGTACATTGCTGCTTTGACCAAACGTAGTGTCTGTCTGCATAGTGTTGTTGTAGTTATAGCACTACCATATCTTTTGCGAAAAGTAAAGAAAAAAATCGTCTTTCGTTGGTTTGCTGAAACTTGTTAAAAATTGAATGTACGATATGTACCATACATTACTCGTCAGCCTAAAAACTGGAAATCAAAAAAACAAAAAACCAAAAAAAATATAAAATTTTTTAAGGAGTAAATAAAAATATAAAAGAAAATAAAAAGAAAAAGCATGCAGGAAGATATTGTTTTATTATTATTATTTGAACAAATTATATATTTAAATTCAATATATATTTTTGTTTAGTTTAAGTTATGCACATCTAAATTTTGTAAACATTTTGTAATACTGAGCAATGCACAAAGAAAGTACTCGCACAAATTGAAATAAAATTAAAAGTTACAACATTGCAATTAATAAAAATGTAAAGTATTCTTGACTTTTTTATAACTATGATTTCTTGTAAAAGTAATAAATGATCCAATTCATTAAAGTTATAAACTTTTTCTTATTTAAAAAAATATATCTTTAAGTCAGTTTTATAATTTGAGTTGCACTACTTGTAAAAGTCACTGACTTATCAAATCACCCTCACATAAACTAAAACGCAGACGCAGGCGCAGTCTGCGCCCCCGTTTGTTAAAGAAAAAAAAAAATGTTATAACAAAAACTATTGATTTTTTTGTATCTCTGCAAATGTTAAAGAGTTTTAAAGCTGCACACTTTTTTTTGTTTGTTTTTTGTATTGTTATTGCAGTTGTTTATTGCCACTTATTGTTGGTTTTATTTGTTTGCATTTTGTTTGTTGCTGAAGTTTCTGCCATTGTGAATCACTTGTTATCGCTACCTGTTTAACAGTTACTAAACCACTTTCGATTTCTTCGACTGCAAGAAAAACATTTTTTTTTATTATGTATTTTGCTCTCTGAATTTGAATTAAAATTGGAGTAACATTTGTTGTGCGTTCAAAATAAAATTAATGTTAATTGAACTGAATATTTAGGCTTAATAAACGATTCTTATTACTATAGTAACATGTATATGACTTGCCATGACTATAATAAAACCACTTTTGATTTATTTATTACCTAAGCCAGCACTCTATAGCTACGCATAGTACTTTGAGCTCATATCTACAAAATTGGCTCATTATCAGTAGCCCGAACTTTACATAATTTGACATCGTAATAGATATTAGGGCGCTGATTCAAAAAATGAGATTAGTTTTATTATTTCCACAGGCTCATGATAAATGATTTTAATGACCAAAAATCTTTTTGTTTCATTTATTTCATTTATTTATGATGCAAACATTTCAAAATATTCGCTCTGATCAACTTAATTTTTTGTATTACTTTATAAATTTACACATAGTATGTAAAACATTGAAAAACATTTAACTTTTTTTGAAGAAAAAGCGTTACCTGAAAAACGTTAAATTTATATAATATTATGTACTACGGATCAAGAATGCATCTTTTAGAAACAGCAAAAATATTAGGAAAATTTTGTTCACATTGTTCACACAAAATGAATCGATGACCTGGACAAATATTTCTCAGCACTTGTGGACATGGTCATTCGAATTGGCACATATATACCGTCCAAGTTATAAAAATTGATAACTTTAGTCACTTTTTCTGTAACTTTTTGGAGCGTAAGATACCAGTGAAGGACGAAGTTTATGATCACATACAAATCCAGAGTGATATTTTGAATGTTTTTTCATGTTGATTACTAAAAATGGAAGATCCTGTTGATTTTTACAAATCGTGGCAACAATTCTCATTT
Source organism: Meiosimyza decipiens (assembly GCA_963680825.1). Classification (NCBI taxonomy): domain Eukaryota; kingdom Metazoa; phylum Arthropoda; class Insecta; order Diptera; family Lauxaniidae; genus Meiosimyza; species Meiosimyza decipiens. The sequence continues at coordinate 68,463,081 of OY804261.1, read as the reverse complement.
AGCGTTGCTATAATGAAATAACCAGTAACGGGATGTGAAAAAGCCGTCACATATGACATTCCGGCCATTGAGTCCTTCAGTAAGTTGCTGCATACCTCACGTTTGCCTTGGTTTATTTCACTGCCGTAGTTTCCATCACGTCTAACATATGGACAAATGTACACATATTTTTCCGAAGAAATATACTACGTAAATGAGTATCTTCGGAGGAATGGCAATGCTGTTCATCGACCGTTAGAAATTTACCTGGCGCATACATTGCTTTTTGGTTCTCGAAAATCATGCCAGCATTTTATAGTTCTTAGATTTAATTTTATTTGTAATATAGTAAGTAACGGTTAAATGCTACAGAGGTATGCTTTAAAATACCTAAGGCTGCGAGGCACGTGCAGAAAGTAAGAGCACTGATTGTCACCTCGTGCTGTGAGAAATATTTTCCAAGAATGGGTTCTTCTGAACACAATGAGCACACGCGGACCTAGTTAGTGTGAAAACTCGCCTTGCTTTATAGTGTCTGTATAATATGTATTCCGCTTAGTGCGATTTACGAGATTTCTTCTTGCTGATAAATAAATATCTACTGGAATTATTTCGCTCATTCGGTTGAAACATTTTGAACCATGCCGCATACTTCCCTTACTTGATGCCTTCAGTCTTTCATCTTTTAAGCTCCCTGAAAACTCACATGAATGGTAAAATATTTTTAATCGACAAGGAGGTGAAACAAGAGGTTCTGAGCTCGAAGAAGGAGATGGCGGGTGAACTCTTTGAGTAAGGCATCAAAAATTTCTCACAGCACGTTTATCAACAGACAATAGAAAATAGAATTGTTTTGCTTTCTAGACGTGCCTCGGAATGAAAGAAACCAAACTTATTCATACAACTAATGCAGTAGATAATAAATGGATGGGTTTTTACAAGATGTAGGTGTATTTTATTTTTTGCCATTATTGACTTTTTTTTTAGCGAAATAAGTGTTTGTTTTATTGCTTACATTATCATTTAAGTATAATGAGAATATGAAAAAAGTCTTAATCTCAACTAACTACTTGCAACATCAACTCACTTTTCAAGGATCGCATCATAAAGTTTGCGAAAAATGACGTGTAATATGTAAATTACTCTAAAATGAAGAATGATAAATCGTACGGATATCATGTTTTAAACCATTTTTCATATGAAATTGTTGGAGGCAAAATTATACCATAGGGTGATTTCGCCTACAAAACTTGCCACTTTTTTTGGCCAAAAATCCTTTAAGTTACATTTTTTCGAAAACAAAGCCGAAACTTGCAACACTGCTTCATAAGTAATTTAATGCGAAAACAAAAATATTTAATTAAGGTTACACATTGATGCTTTGACATGTATATATGGAAAAAAAATATAAACAAAAACTATACTATAATTTTTCTTTGCTTGTTTTAAATATAAAACAACAAAGACATAAGCAAAAATCAGGAATAATTGACTGAATATGAGTGAATCCATAAAACTCCAAATTCTTCGAATTCCCTCAGGCTGCATGTCGCAATAGCTCACTGGTATGCTGTGCATACGCCTTGATTTTATCGCTTTCAATTTTTGCAATTTACTACAGCTTGCATGCATGTTAAAACAAAAGATTTAAGCGACAAACTTGCTTATGAATTTGGTTGTCCCTTTCATACACGCTATTTTTTTTAAGTCGCACACGAACTGTGCACGATTTTTGAAAACTTCTTTAATATAATGCACAAACTAAAGTGAAAGTTAGCTACTGCACTTAAGTCCATTTTAGTGTTAATTGTGAAATCTATAATAATGTTTTTTTTTGTGTCTTAATTAGCAATTTTTGTTTAAGACAAACAAAAAAAAAGTACAAGTCAAGCACCTGCTGTGTATTTTCTTGTTGCTTTGCAGTCGTTTACCACAACATAAAATTGACACCGTGACCAATTAACACTTTGTTGTTGTTTTTTTGGCCGCAGCAATGATGATTATTTATAATATCATTAAAACTAAAGCGTTTGCAATTGTATATCAAATTTTTATTACTATGCAATTATTTTTTAAAAACACCATATAAACATAAAACCATATCGATTTCAAAATGTCGCTTATTGCAAATATTATGTGAATAAGCGTGCTGCTGTATATGTAACAATGCGTGCTGCAGCGTGTAGTTTGGTTTGCCAGCAACTATGTTTTTTTTACTGTGTACTCTATGGGAATCTCCATTGGTAAATTGTGCGAATGTGGTAATTTCACGTGTTTGGCCTAAGTTTATATGCTGTCAGTTGAACATGCGTTAAACATTGGCTCCGATTGGCAATATATATATCAAAATTTAGTATGTATCATTTCTTAACAAATCGTTTGCTGGCCAATGTATTTGGCTTGCAGGCAGTTTAATTGTTGACTGTTAATAATCGACATATAATTTTATGCGTTCATACATATGTATAAGAAATTATAGTACCTGCAAATCGGATATGTTGTGAGCTGACTTGTTAAAAATATTGAAGAGAGATTACATAATGCAGCTAAGGGTAATGATTTTATCGATTTCATGCCAGTAACTTATCTGAAAAAATTCCTTTATATGACGCATTTCATGTAACATGTTTTAGGATATAAATCGAACATTACCAATTGACCTTAAACTGGGCAAAAATGTCCTACAGGATGGTAATTATATTTCAAAATATTTTTCTGTTTCTTCAAAAACTGGCTGAAGTAGGTGGGAAATTGAGATTTTCGGTTGGCACTCTTTGTTTTGTATAGATAATTTGTATCCTAAACTAAGTGTAAAAATATTAATCCAAGTGCTGTCGTTAGATTTTTAATGGCCTCTTGGTCGTAGTTATTTTTCGAAAAGTTTAAAATTTTACCTTGAATTTTCAAAATTTAACTTTTTTTAAGATGAACACTTTTGATATTTTTTTGATATTCTAGAAAGAAGTTGAGATTTTTTTTTCACTTTAAAGACGTCTACTTTTAAGAAAAACTCTTTGAACATTTCGGTATCACCTTTTTGCAACGACAAATTTAAAAACATTTTATAACTCAATAAAAAAAAATTGGAAGATTATTTAAGAGAACGGTGCAAACAGTGAGACACTCTTTTTAACAACATTATTCAAAGCCACGTTCCGTACAATTATTATACTTTTGTGAATTCAATAGCATGTGGCTACAAGTTTAATTATAGAAAAAGTGTTCGGTGCAATAGAGCGAGGCGAGCAATGATGTATACTAATGTGCTTAAAAAATGCCACTTCGAAGCTTTGTGCAGGATAAAATAAAGTTATCTAATAACTAGTTTTTATAAAATAAATCAGCTTTATTGAAAAACTCTATTCAGCCTGGTAAGAAAAATTCAAAATCACCACAAAATTTAATAAAAGTCTTCGTTAGTTAAATAGCACTCAGAAAATTTAGTTCAAATATGTGTGGATTTTTTGGGTGACCTCGTATGTCCGCATAGAATGAACACCAGAAGAACTTATGCCAAATTCTCATTTCTTAAAGAGGCAATATCTCTCGTACCTGGTTCTGCGAGCTTTTTGATTTTGTGCAATAATTTTCGGTCGGAAAAATGACCTCAAATGAATCACTATTTCGAAGATTATTCAATAAATTTAAGAAAACTTATTCGATTGTCTACAGTAGGACAAAGTCTTACTGAAAACTTAGAGACATTCATTTATCAGTGTTCACAAGAACTCTCACAAAAGGTCTGAATCGATTATTTACTCCTAGGGGTCGAAATCTCTGTCAGTTATAAAAGTCGAGGACTCGATGACATATGAACTGAACAGCCAACTAAATGGCACATTCATTGATTTTGGTTTGAGTAAAAATATTAAATAAACATTATTACAATATAATACCTACAATAATAACAATGGAAAGGAATCAATGCAGAGATTAACATAAACAATAAACGCTTGGACAAAAAGCGAGTCTGAATAACAGGACGTATTAGTATACGATTTGAACAAAGTTTTTACACCACAGTATGCTACAATCCTATATCCTTTACCAGCTAAAGCGTTGAGCCCTTCCATCAATTCACTCATAGTGCCAACGGTTATCCGAAAATGTCCAAAAACACCTTTTATGGGCGTTCAATATTTTTCTCATAAGCTATACGTGATGGACAAATTTTTAGCCTAGATTCGTGCTCACTGTGTGAAAATCTATCGAAAATATCTAGTCACTTCCCATTAGCACAACTTTTGTATACCAGCGTTCTTAATACCACTATTATTATTAAAGTGTTCTTTACATTCTTGATAATAATTTCACCCAAAATAATGGCTGAGCACTTGAAGTTATATAATTAGCTTTCAGGATTTGAGCATTAATTGTAAGTTTGAGTTTAAAAAATTCAATTAATTAATAAAACAAATAATATGAGATCTGTATCTGCATGCCAACATAAAGTATTTAATCTAAGAATTCATCCACACAGATCATTTCAAGAAAAGTGAACATGTTAATTGGTTGTTAGAACAACAGCTAGTGAACGATAATTTTGCTAAATATATCATTTATAGTGATAAGGCATATTTTCAACTAAATTGGTATGTAAATAAGTAAGCGAAATTCTTTAATTTGGGGTGCGGAGTACCCAAAAGTGATCCTCGAGAAGCGATAGCATTCACCATGCGTCATTTTTTTTTGCGCTTTCGTTTAGTAAAAAGTTTTATTTTTGAAAAAACAGAGCAAGTTTTACTGCATTACTTTTCTGATCTGTGACACATAAGAAGAAAAAATTGAAAAGAGTTAAATAATTTTTTCTACTTTTTTAAAACAAATTAAACAAATAACTTTTTTCGATATTGACATTCCAAAAGCAGATGAGCAAAAGAACTAAATCATGGTAAACGAAAAAAAAAGTTATGTCTGCATCTAAATGTCTTTGAATGAACGTGAAAAACAAATTTTACTGTCTCACTTTTTGCACTGTCTCCTTTTTTTTGTAGTCTTACCATTTTCATATTTTTAAGACTTGTCCTAAGAAAAAAATGTCAAGGACTGAAAAACTCAAAACCCCCCATTAAATGTTTTTGTAATGAATTTTGGTGTTTTTTTACATTTCTGACTTTGGGCAATTTCTTATTTTCGTAGCTTAAAGTTAAATATTATAAAGCTCAGAAATCATTACCATAAGACGCTAAAACTTACAAAGTTTAGCTTAACTTCGTGTGGCCTACCATGCGTCTTAAACCGTTTTGAAATGAGTGCGACTACAAAACAAAGGTCACAAAACTACAGCCTCAAGTTCAATCACAAATGAATACATTTGTCTTACAATTTGTAACTCTTAATAATAATTTATGAATGCAATGTATTTTTAAGACTATTGCTCTGGGGTCTGTCCGTCCAATTCAAATACATCACACAAAAATGAAATATTTATTCACTCTTCAATAAATAATGAAGTGCGCCCTAAAATAATTTAAAATTCATTGACACAATATTATTTTAATTGTCATACGTACGTACGTACGCACAAAATGAAATGACATACAAAACGAAAGACTTAAGAAACGAACTCGCTTAAAGTTTTGCTTTTACTGTCGCTACTGAGTGTTTGTTTTGAATAACAAATTGGTCGCATTTAATTAAAGATACATTTTTGGAAATTATGACTACCGTAAAATGCATAGTAAATGTTTAGCATTACCGTAGCTAACAAAACAACAACAACAACATTTAATTGCATTCAAATAGAAATAGTAACTGATGTTTGTACCATTAAAATTTGTGTATTTTAAATGAAAATATTGAAACGGCTAACTGTCGACAATGCGTTGCAATTACGTCGCACCAACGTCATCATCATCATCATTAAAGCGGCAATAAGTAAGAAATGTTAAACATCAGCAGCACCAGCACCAGCACCACCACGTGATGTTGATCGTGAAAGTAGCAACGCTTCACTGAGGAATTTGTGCAGCGTAACTGAAAAAAAAAATTAAAAAAAAACAACCGATGAATTTGATTACTGCTCCAACGCATATGAAGTATCTTAGCGAAGTTGGAGTACGTTAATATTTTTTTGATTAAAGGTTTCGATTTTAAGGGTGTTGTGGAATGGCGAGTTGGTTAAACGTTGGTTTGCATTTGCTAGATGCGGGTTTTTTTCTGTGTGTAGTTTTCAATTAAATTTTTTTTGTGGTTTGCATTTAAGAAACCATTGCAAGACCATACATTTAAAGAATCTTGTTAAAAGTGGTTGAGACTCAATTGAAGACGACCCTCATCCAAGACTGTCGATTGAGATTATGACGCTGGATATCACCAAAAAAGTGCAAAAATTTTTATTAGAAAATGATCAGACTTTGAAATTTTTCATTACAACGGCTCAAAGGTCACTGATGATTCCATTTAGCAACGTATGAAACTAGACGATTTTTTGTTGTTTGTTCTTTGTTTCGAGTAATTTTTATGTGGGTTATTTTCCGACACAACAAAGACATGATTTCTTCAGATCGGTCTTGGTTATAGCGGAATTCTAAAGTTGTTCAACTTGTAATGCTTACAGTAGCCATGTTTTGGGATGGAAAAGCAAGCAATTCGTCAGTAAGACAACAAAACTTGATGCTTCCAGGAATTGTCTATCATCAAATTGTTTTCAGTTTATTCGAGGGTGTGCTATGCACATATATATCTACTGCCTTTTTGCTCTCGGCCTCCACAGAGCCTGGGAGATTATTTAAAACAATATAAATGACAAATTTTGGGGTTGTTCACAAAGCTAATGATAGGGCAGATTTGGATATTTATTTAAAGATTTGAAATATTCATTGAAGACTATTTCTTCACTTTCTCCAACAATTCATGAAGCATTCAAAAGGAAAATCCTGCTTACTTTCATTAACCCCGCACTTTTCTTTTTTCTCTTTTCATTTTGAAACCACAATTTTCTTGTATTATGTTTATTATTTTATTATTTATAACTTAATTTAGCAAATTTGTTAAATGAAATCAGCTGTTAGTTAGATTTCAGCTTGCGGAAATATGTAACTCGATATTTTTTTTTGTTTGGCCGTAGTAACGCTTGCGGCATTTTCAAGTGTAAACAATAGCTAATTGATGGACAACTTGAATGGGCCGTCGAATGCTCAGCCAGACCAAAAGCATTAATTGTCATTGTGAACGCACGCGAGGTAAAGTTTTTTTTTTGTCTTTCGCTTATGTCACGCAGCTTCACGTAGACTAATGTCTTTAAAATTTTGTTTTACTATTTATTTTTATTTTAATCGCTACCTTGAACTTGAAAATGATTTGCAATATGAACGAGCTAAGAAGTTGCTTCAGATTGTAGAAAAAAAAATCTTTCTCCTAAAAAAAAAGTAAAGATCATATGGGCTATTCCATGCGGTAGTTCACATAAACTTAAAGCTTAACACTCTGCACAAAAAATAATTAGATTTTGAAATAATTCTTGGTATTTCAAACAGAAGCTGGGCTTAAATAACTAGATTTTGAATTAATCCTTGGTATTTATTTATTTTAACCCAGCAACTGTTTGAAAATAACAAAAGTACTTCAGTTAACTCAAATCGTTATCAGTTGAAAATGAATATGTTAATTTTTTATTTTTGAAATATTTTTATAAATTTTTTTATAAAACAAGATTCCCAGTTTATTGAAATTTTTACGCTTTGATTTTAAAATATCCTTTTCGAAAGTTAAACTATGTACATATAAAAATATCAACAAAGAATTCATAGCCTACAATACGTCACGTATTAATACGTCACGTATTAATACGTCACGACTGCCATACCTGATGTTAGATTTCAGTGGATGATTTTCTACCTATTGTACCGATGTGAATATACTTTTTGGTTTTGACATATATTAAAAACGATGCTATCTAAGTTATTTCTGCATTATAATTAGTTTTTCGAGTGTTTAGAGGAAAAAAATGTATGACGTCATAAAAAAAATATTTTTCTGAATACTTACGTCAATTATAAGAACTTCTTATTTAGCGCAATTTCACCGAAAATTGATAGTTTAGGAGAATAATGTGATAAAAGGTCAAAAATTGAGAAAAAAGTGCTAACGACATGGGTTAAAGAAATAATCAAATCTCGAGGAAGTTCGAATCCAAATGGTTAATGCTTTCTTTATTTAATCCAGATTTTAAGGTTTGGCAAAAAATTATTTAATTCTTCGGAAACTTTAAACGGCTCCTTTATTTGATAAAAAAATATTAAAGTGTGTCGTTATTTATGTAGAAACATGGAAAAGTACCTTGTTCATGAAAGATCTTGAATGTGGCTTTATTTTTATCAGCCGTCGGTATGTACTTAGATAATCAAGTCAAAAAAATGCTGACCAATAACAAAGAAAAAAATCACTTCACTACATCAAAATCTTAAGATTCCATTAGATATTTTAATTGTAGCTCAGTTATTAATTTATTTGCAATTGAACGTATAATTTCCTATAGCTACTGTTGTTTTATTGTTGTTGTTGTTGTTGTTGCCATTCATTGTTCCGCACTAATCGATTTTTTATCTATCAATTTGTTGCTTTGTGATGCGCTCAAATGTAAATTTTAATCTTGCCGGCACATGGTGTGCTCATTGTTGTTGTTGTTGTATTTATTTAAATGGAAATTTATTGTTGTTAAATTTAACACGAGTACACTCTTAGCGTTTAATTTGATCGATTGTTAACGTATTTTGTTTTTTGTTTTTTATTAATGATGACCGGAAGTTATGCTGAAAGCCTAGACAATTCGTGTTTAATATCAGATTTCCATTAATAATAAATATCCCAAAATGTTTTTGACAATATTTATATGGTCATAAATCAAAAAAAAAAACAGAAAACAAAACTTTAAAGATGTTGCAATCTTTTATTTATCTTAATATATTGGAGATTTCATTCATAAAAACTGGTTTGACTTCGATGTACCTACTCATATCAGTTTGTAAGTTTCATAAAAATATTCAAATTTTATTAACTACACACGTGTTGATCTAAATTTATGTAAATTGACCACGTTAGGTGCTTAGTTTATTATTAAATAAATTGCTACAAATATTTTACATTTAACATAAAAGAAAAGATTGCCTGAATACGTCTTAGTTTATCTGCGTTAAGTTCAGGAAAGTTCTTCAACATTCTAGTGGTGGTTGCAAGAGATGTAAAGCTCATGAATGAAACTGACATAAGGACTGTCCCAGATGAATCTTGCGTTTTGTTTTTTAGTTATAAAAAAATACCCACAAATTTTTTGGTCTATTTTCCTTCTTTATTAATAATGGCTAGTGTCCAAAACATAAATAACTAAAAACTTAACAATTTTTTTTTTCTAAGAAAATTTCTTACTTTTTTCTTAAGGCCCTTCATCAAATTTTGTACAGTTGTTTCATCGACAGTACGGTACGATCTTTTCCACTTAAGTCTGAAGTCTTATAAGTTTATTGCAGCTTTACCATTCTTTCGAAAATATTTTTTCATTAGAGACCAATATCTTTCAATTGGGTGAAGCTCTGGGCAGTTGGGCGGATTTGCTATTTTTTTTTACAAAATTGATCTTTTTACTTGCATACCATTCCATCGTAGCTTTAGAGTAATGAGAGGTTGCTAAATCTGGCCAGAACATCACGGTACCCTCATGTGCACGAATAAATTGTAGAAGACGTTTGTCGAGGCACGCGTCTATATAATTTTTGGAATTGATTGCGACTTGCGTAACAAAAAATGGCCTGCCAAACCGTATATTGTTTCGGAAATTTCGAAATTTTTTTTTCTTTGAATTTACAAGACACATGCCCCTTTTTCGGTGACGTATAATATTCGTGCCCAGGTAGCTGCTTAAAATCTGTTTTGACGTAAGTTTCGTCGTACATAACGCAACAATCACATTTAGTCAGGTACCTTTCATGGGTAAACAAAACAAAAGTACCATTTTTTTTTTTCTGGTCACACCGTCAATATATGTACATACATTAAGGACTGCTGGAGGCTTTAGCTACCATTAGGCTTTTGCAATACTCAGTTGCAACTACAGTAGCTACATTTTGTTATGAACTGCGAATTAGTTTTGTACAAAGAAACTCAATATGGGCACTTTTACTTCGAAACTTCTCAGGAGACACTTTTTGTTGTTGTTGTTGAAGTCACAATTTTCACAGTTTTTGTAGGCTTACTCACAAAATATGTTCCAAATCAAAAAAACCCCATAAACAAATATGTGAAAGATAAAGAAACCTTTGATTTTTAGCCCAAAAATGTCTACATGAAGATTTGAGCAAGTTATTTGAATGTGGCCAATTTGGTGTTTCTAAACGATCACCATAATGTGTTACAAAAAAATCTAAGTTTTAGTAAGCAGTATTCTATCAAAGTAAATAAATTTCTTTTTAACTAAAATATGATGCGATAATCTCGGTTTTTTGGTGACAGTTTCCACTGGTGGCCGTTCAAAGTGGGCGAAAATCGAATTTTTCAATTTATTGCACATTTTCGCGTAAGTTTTGCCTTAAATTGTGAAATATTGTGATACAAAGTTGTGAAGAAAACAAAAACCACATCGATTTATGGCTCAAGTTATCGTGCTTTGAAATAGACCAATTTGCTGTTTTTTTTAAGAAAAAATATTATGTATGATGCAATACAAAATATCGATAAAACCACAAATTAGCAATTTTCAATCCTCGATAAGCTAATCATCTGTTTCACATAAGTTTGTGCGCATATTATCTTTATCTTTTTAAAAATAATAAATGCGTCATCTCATTCTGATCAATGGTAACTTCAGGCGAAAAAAATCCATTGTTGAGTATGCAGTGTTGCATGTTGTGTAGTCCTGTTGGACACAGTATGCCAATGTCCACCGATATCGGTCGCCATAGCATGACTAGTGCAGGTTTTGGAGCAAACAAAGTCCCAACCAGTACTTTTCTCAATCAATTATCCTGCTTGGTTTTCTCGTTATCATGATTTCTACAGACAGCCAGCCGCGTAACCGCGTACACATATCGTTGACTTTTGCTTAAGAAATCGATGTACATTTATTATCATCTACAGCTATCGTGTTCAAATATTTTCCGATTTACTGTAAAGTTTTGGAGCATTTTAAGCGACCAACTGTAAAAATTTACCACTGACAACATGCGTCTCAGATATAGGCATACAATTTAACATTTCCTGTCTGGAGATTGTTCGTGATGCCACTTATGTTTACACAACACGCCATAAATGCTCTTACTAACCCGCTTTTTAACATTTGTTTTTTATAAAAAATGCATTGAAATTCTGGAGGCGTGTTTAGAATTAGAAATTCATTAACTCTTAGTCATAAAATCTGTTTAGTAAACATTTAATTGAAATTAGAAAATCTACTTTAAGGATTTATTTTTTTGTTCGGCATCCACTCCGTTTATCCAAAGCTCAAATTGTTCAAGTTTTCACAACATTTTCTGAAATGAAAATTTTTTAAAACTACACCCTAGCTATTTTATAATTCAGTGCATTGAGCAAATTTTTATGCCAAAAGAATTATAACTCAAACACAAATATTACATCAGTGGGGTGTTGAAACGCCTGAGTATTAAGAAATAAGTACAGCATGATACGAATTAAAACTAAATCGAGTTCCATTAAAGCTCATTTAAAGCATTAGTTGTACCCAATATTCAATTAGTTGGTCAACTTAAGCGCAGTGGCAGCAATTTAAAAAACAAAAAAAATTGTTAATAAATATTGCTCCAATTGAAGCCGGTTTAATTCATGCCATATTAAAATGCACAGAAAACTGAAAACATTTCGGTTACATTTTATGAACTGACCAAACGAGCTGTGCGCAGCAGTTAATTGGTTGCTAAATGCAAAGCTCTGCTCAGTGCAACAAAGTGCACTGCTGCTGCTGCTGAGCAGTAAATGTTGCAATGTGCTGCCTTGAACCTGTCTGATTTTTGAACAAATAAATCATTAATTTTTTTCTTTTTGTTTTTATCACGCAAAATGCAAAAGTTTTTGTTTTTTTTTTAATTTGGAAAATTTGTTTTGAAATAGAAACGAAATTCATGGTCGATTAACGAATTTTATTTTGTTGTTTTTTTTTTTTTACTGACCGAATTTTTTCGAGCTACGATAAATATCATTCTTAGTGCTTTTTGGTTAATTGCTGCTGTATGTGATTCTCTATTTGATTTTCATATGGATTTGGTTAAGTAAAAAATTAGAATTCCTCTGCTTAAACCAAGCGTACGAATATATTTTGCAACCACTGTATTAACACTTAAAACGTAATTATACAAAATTTTTTTAAAAACTAAAATAAGGAAAAAAAATTTTAAATAAATAATCAGCAAAATATCTTGTTTGTATTTTTTTTTTAATAATAACTGCAATTAAAACTGTCAAAATCATTGATTTAGAAAAATCTATAAAGCTGGGCATAATTTTTCATACGATGTCAATTTGTTTAATGGTATTGGAAGGCGTTTGTGCTGAGGTGCGCTTATTGAGTAGATATTTTTTTCTAATTTTATTTATTGGTTTTTTGCAAAAATAAAAACATTTTATTTAGTTTTATTTATTTTTATTTCCTTTCAGCATGACGCGCTCCTCCAGAATACTGGGGATTTTTCTCCTGCTTTGTGTGGGCACCACATTGGGTGCTGATATTCTTATGGTTACAATGGGTGGCACAAAATCACATAAAATTCCATTTTGGGAGTTGGCGAAAGGTTTGATCAATCGGTAAGTTGAAACAACATAAGTCAAAAAAGTGTGTGATAAATTACCTAGACACTAATCGCCGGATAAATTTAATGATTACACGCAAAAACCTCTCTGCTGTGGAGATATTAAACTTAAGGCATCATTTTCTTAAGGATATAACACCTAAAATGTTTTAACCTTTGAACAGCAGCCTTTTACTATAGGTGCATTTGCTTTTATTTTAATCTTCCGGAAGAGTTGTCAAAAACACCTTATAGAAAGCCAACACAAAAAAGAACTATAAATTAGGAAACTATTTAATTAAATGTGAAATTAAACTTTAAGGTCTTTAATATAATTGAGGTCGGACTGAATTTCGAGCCACATTTTTCTACTTAAAATCTTTTTTTATATATGAAGAAAAGTTGTTTTTACTTGATTTAAGGCTTCATGCTAAATAGCTCAATAAGCTAATAGCTGTAGTAGCTAAACTCTTTTATTATTATATGTGCAATTGATACACTTAGTACCCATGGTATTACACCCTACACATTATATGAAGTAGCAACCTACCAACAAAAAAAAAGACTGTGAACTAAAAACTCCTTAAAGAGTTTAAAAAAGTTTCGAAAAAATTTTTACATTTATTTTAAGTGTTCTTTTTATTAGAAACTTATTAAAACTTTTTTACAAATTGTCTAAGCTTATGAAAAATTAATTCATATTGATGCAGCCATTTTAAAAACTTATCAAAAGTTATTATACACTAAAGTCTGAATAAAGTTTGGCAAAATCGGAAGTAATGCTGCCAATAATTGAAGATAAAGCAAAAAATAGCCCCGATTTATTTTTGAAAAATCTGGCTTCACTTGCTCAACTGCTACTGCCTATGTAAACGGGCGCAAGACCATAGTGCCCGTCTTTATTACGGCCGTAAAATTCTTCAAAAACAGCAAAGCAGTGGGTGCAGATCGCATTATTGCTGAAATTTTCTTATCCAAACATGCGAAGTAGAACAAATACCTGAAAGCTTGCTTGTAGAATTTTATTAAAAACTCCAAAAAAAAAGAGCTTTTCATTCCAGAACTATAGGATAATAATGATATTGTCAGTCCTGTCTAAGTTCTTGACAAAAATCCTACTCACCAGAGTCAGCGAAAAAATAGAACCACAAATCCGAATCAACAGACAGAATTTCGGACGAACAAACCGTGCATTGATCAAATCAATACCCTTCGCATTATCGTGGGTCGGATAAATATATTTAACTTTCATTGACTACAGTACAGCTTTTGATAGCATCGACCGCGATTCTATTTGGGGTGCATTGAACAGATGCAATGATGCATCCAAGCTGATTATTCTCATCAAGGTTCAATACAAAGTTTTCAGATGAAGAACGGGAAAATTTCTGATCCTTTTGAGTCCAACTCAGATGTACGGCAATGTTGGTTGCTGAACCAATCGTGTTTCTGATAGTACTGGACGATGCAGATCTCTAAGTTCTGAAAATTTGTGGACATTCAGCGAGCATCTGGATGTGGTTTCTATAATGCTGATGACACATTGCACCTCGTCACCAAGCAGTCCAATATGCAAGAAAAACTCAATGCCGTCAGATTTTTTTCTTTTCATCAACAAATGTCTTCTGCTCACCAGATGCTGTCAATATCCAATTTCCATACAAATCAAACACCGAAAATTGATTTGGCAAACGTTGCTTAAAATTACCAGCTGAAGATTGCCGGTAAGCATTGGAGTATAACCCTCAGAGTAGCAGAGAACGTGATCCTAAATCATCGTAGAAACGATCGCTAGTGCAGGAAATACGTGAATCAAGGAAATGTTGTAGAGAATTGAAGGTACTCTCGGTACTGATCGTGCACGTTGGAAGTGTTTTCGTGAGAAGAATATTCTCCAAAGATCATCAACTTGTTCGATCTTATTTGATGCTTTCCCACATTTTTAATGTTAATCGAAAATTTCCGTCTAATTCCATTTTTATCGAGTGTTTCAATGAATTTCGATACTACCTGAATTATAATGGCTTTGAAATCTTGTTCGATATTATTGATAGTTTCGCTTTTTTCGATAATTGCTACGGTTTCTATACTATTCGATAATTTTGAGCTTCAATCGACTTCTTCGATAGCTTTCCATATTTTTCGATACTTTCTCGTACTACGAGTAAATATTATCAAAATTGCATTTAGTTTTTCTGAAATATGACGAACCCTTCCACTATAGAGGAGCTGCCACGACCTCTGCCTTATTACTTTTTTAAAAGATTTATGTCCATTTTAATCGTCTTACTGTATCCTAAGCCAACTATACTTAATAGTTTTATAGCTATTCATAAATCTATTAATGTGGCTGTTTTCGAGAAATTTCAAAAACTAGAACTATCATATGTATATACGCCACTCCTACTTGTATAAGAGTCTGCCTATCTACTCTCCAAAATAGGTTAGAAATTGTATTTTTACTTAATTTAAAGCTTTAAGCTTAATAGCTAGGAAGACTAATAGCTGTAGTAGCTAAACTCAAAAAAAAAAATTGTCAAAATGTTAATACTAAATTCCATTGCAATAACTTTGATTATTGTCTCGTTATACTAAATGTAAAATTATAGAATTGAGCAGTGGTACGCCCTTAATAAAAGTATCACCAAAATGAATATCTCCCAATCTTAGTGTTGCCTCAAATTTTAGCAATATCGGTTGAACCGTTTTGAACATAAAATAAATGTTTTCTTTCGCATTTATGTAGGTAACATCAGCGTTTTAGTGAAGAAAAAAAATTTGTAAACATTTTAGTTTTTTCCAGCAGATATAACACCCTGCAACATTCCACTAAATTCATGTACTTAGAAAAAATTTCGTATTAACGCGATTTTTTTTTACCCTAAACTCACTGTAGTCACTGTTCTATTTCATGCCGAATACAGAATATTTATATTAATATTAGACATGACAAATGTTGATAATTATATTTTTTCAAGTATAAGTGTAAGTTAAGTGCTTAAAAATTTTGATAAAAATACAACGCGCAATAAATTACCTAATTATCCATACAAAAATCCTATAAAATGCTTTGCACAAAAAAACGTTTGTCATGGCAAAAAATTCCGAAGAAAAGAAAACAAACAAAGGAATTTGTTAGAGAATTGTTCCACCGTCTATAAGGCTGTCAATACTGAAACAGCACTCCATGGATCAATGCCTCAATTGATTATTTGCACATGTCTACAGACATTTATTTTTATTTTATTTAATGTAAAATTTCAATTATTTGCTATTGACATTGCAACATCTTTTGTGTTTAAGAGCTTTTGTTGCATAGTTCTAGGTATTTTTTCCACTTTTCTTTCAAATGCAATTGTAAAAGCGACGAATTACTCAATTAGGTATAGTTAAGGTCTTTTATGCAACCCCATTATGTTATACTCTAACATTGTTAGCAGTTTTGTTCCTTGTCTTATTGTCATCTGTGTATGTAATTTGTTAACTTTTTATGTAATTAGATTTCTCATTTTTTATATTTCAGAGGTCATAACATCACTTTTCTTAATGGCTTTCCATCAGATTTTCATATTAATGGTCTACATGAGATAACACCAGCCGGTTTAGTCGAATACATACACAACTATACAAACTGGGATTTGTTGGGTGCACGTATGTCAGGTGGAATGCCAATTTCAATTTGGGATGGAGTACGCTATGCTTTTCAGGTATGTAAAGTTGTAGAAAGCATTTGCACGAAATGGTTTTCAAAATTTGCGTAACTTTATTTTGCTTATTGTGTGATTAAAATATATCGTACATATAGTAGCGGAAAAATATCAACCATGATTTAGGGTCTTATTTTTTCTATCAGGTATGAGATCTGTCAAAACTTTTAAAAAAAAGTTTAATGATCTCTTGGATAAAAATACAATGTATAGTTAACAATCCCGCACAATCCTGAAATAGAACTCTTCCTGAACAAATTTGGCTAACAAAGTTAGCCACAATTCTTTGTAAGGTAGCTTCGTATCAAAGACACTCTGCCTAAGTCCAGTGGAACTAACCAGTAGCGGTGCTAAGACGGACAGGGGCAGAAAGAGGACAATCGCTCCAATCTCAATGGCTTAGGGCTGGAAAATGGTTCTTAGTACTCATTTCCTAAGACATGCGTAAAGAAAATCCGACGACTTTTTTATAAAACTTTCAAAATTGTTTTCCATGGATGTAGACGGCAAGTGTGTCGTTTCGCCCCAGGCACCCAAGACGTTATGGTCCCAGGAGAAAACTCTCTTTTTAACTGCCATAGCACAAGCTAATTGCTTAATGTTTTGTTTTCTGTTAGAATGGTTGGAAAGAGGGGCAGTGCAGAATGTAATTTTTTTCTAAATATGTTTTCAAGGCATAACTGACTCTGATAAATTTTGATTTAGTGATAGATGGAACACTAAGAAAGTTTATTTAAAACTCAAAGCGGGCGTAGCACCACCTTTCATGGGGAAAAACCAGCCGCTACACCGATTTTTATGAAATTTGATATGAGGATAGATTGAATCCTGAGTAATTTAATTTAAAGGACCGATTTTGATCAAATTTGATACAGAAATATCTTAAACACTGAGAAAAATTGTTTACTTTAATGTGGACGTTATAACGCCCTCAATAAGAAAATATGTTTCCACAGCTGAACTTATGGATCGATTATGATGAAACTTGCTATAGAGATAGATTGAACCTTGAGAAAAAGTATTGGTTTATAAGTGGGTGACACCACGCCTTTAACAGGATAATATGTTTTCTTAACAAAATTAATCGACGGATTTGGTTGAATTTTGGTATGGAGATATTTATATTGAAATCTAAGGAAGTCATAGAGATAGAGATAGGACAACATGGCACCTAATTTTTACATTTGGAGGCGATGTTAAAAAGTAGCTCCGTTATGAAAACAGTTTTTTAATACTAAAAAGTTTTTTTGTTTTTATTTAAAAAGGGTGTCACAATTTTAAGAAAAGTTTAAAAAGGATGTCAAAATTTCAAGAAGTTGTCATTATCAAAAACAGAAATGTACTCCGCGCAACGTTAATATTGCAGTGGTGTAACTAGAGGGGGGGTCAAAGAGGAGTGAAAACTCAAATGCCCTTTTGGTGTTTTTTTAAATTTTTTTTTTATGAAAATGTGTAAATTTTTTCCAAGGCAGAGAGTGGCTGATAGGCTCTTCGCCCATGTTCCATGTACGTCACTGCCACACGATCGACACAAACATTGTCTGATCTATTATGGGTAAGAAAACTACAAACAGGAAATGTTAACGCTGTTTTTAGAAAAATCACGAGTCTGTTGATAAATCATTTTCGAATGAGTTGTGATAAGTGATTATAACAAACGTGTTGATAATGCATTTTTTCATTCTTATGCAAATTTTTTTCCATTTTCACTAAAATCATGACGAATAGAAAACTTTAGAAAAAGCATTTAACAAATAAAATGACAGCTGACCATTTGTAAAAAAAGCTTGAAAGGATGACAACTAATTAAATTGACAACTGATGACAGGTCAAATTAAAAAATATAATGTGCAACATGATTTTTCAATTAAAAAATGTATTGGTATTTGAAAAAATTGTTGCAAAAAGAAAAAAAATAAATAAATATACGCTCATACACTTCATATGTTCATTAGTATGTAATGGGTTCATTAACGTACATTTTACGTTAATTTTAGCTTTTAGCTGCAATTTTAATTTTCACATTTTTTGTTGCAATTTGTTGTTGCTATGTATGTTGCCAGCATTAATTCCAAGTGTTGTTGAAAAACATAAAGTGGATGCACCATATTTCCAGCTGCTCGTACGATAGCAAAACGATGTGTTTCCACACTCTTGGTAGATGTTGTTGTTGATTTTATTAAAAAAATTGAGTACAGTTCAAGGCTGCAATTTTCATCATGTGCTTTGGCTGTTACGCTTAGTGCGTGCGTTACACAATAATGCATGCTGCTGTTAAAAAAAAATTAAAATGATTTTTTGAAGCATGCTAATACTAAATGTTGGGAACACTTAATTTTGAAAACTCAAAATACTGATGCAGAACAGGATTACTGAAAAACAATATAAGCTAAAAATTTGTCAGAAATGTACGCGATTTGTTCCAGAACCCAACCATTTGGTTATATTGATTGTACAGGCTATTATGATATTTTGTTGGGAAATTGGTTGTAACTTCAGCAAAGTACACATATAAATTGAATGAAACCAAAAGTATATGGAACAGAAATAACTACACATATGTATAGAAATGAAGAGTACCTACACAATGCAATCCTTAAAAACTTGAGGCAGGGAGAAGGCGGGTCAAAAATAATAAAAGAAATGGCAGATGAACAAATGTGTGCATTGTTATCAGAGACAAACACGTAGTGCTCACCACCACAAGCAAACGTGCTCTCACGATATACATATGTTGATGATTGGTTATAAGCTCTGTATATGTGTACGCTTTTTTACGCTCTTTAACTGTTTTATACGCTTTGAAAGCGTCTGGTCACTCTAACTTCAACGCCCTGTGAGCGCCTGCTCGTCATTTGAGTCCACTGTTAATAAATGTGATGTAACTATGTAAGGTAAAGTAATTAGAGAGCGTCATGCGTCCTGAAATTGAAGCCATTTAGAGAGCGTGAGAGCAAATCGATTTTTAATTGGTTGTTCTTCTTTCTGCTTTGATTTTAACCAAATTTGGTTAGATATAATTGATAACAAATTTCAATGTAAGTGAAGGAATTGCCAATATTCAACGTATAAGAAAGCAAATTTTCATATAACTTCACCTTTATACAGTGCTAGGCGATTGATTTGTTAGGCATCATTGGCTTTGACGGCCAGACCAAGTCTCTTTCGAAACGAATTACATGCTACTCGATCGACTCTGGAAGGAAATTCTATATTCAAGTCAGCTTTCAGAGTCTCAATTGTTGTGTAAATTTTAGCAAGTCATCCATTTTCTGTTGCTGAACAGCTGCCAGTACTTGAGTTATGGCTTTTCTGAGAGCCCGAACTTTGAGCTTCGCAAGGAATATGTGAGAAATATTGCGATGGCTTATGGTCATTGCTTTTGCCATCTGATTTGTTGAGTGCTTCAGATTTCTGGCCAATTTCAACGTTTATCTCAACGTTTGCCTGTGCCGTCACTGTGTATCGCCGTCCACCATTATACTAACCATACTATTTCTTGATGTTGCTTGTGTCCTCATGTCGTTTGATTTTACAATGAATTAATTTCTCGTTCGAGTTCAACTTGGACAGCACCCGACAAATTTGAATGTTCAAATTTCTATCCAAATGAAGTCCAATTACCAAGTTATGTTTTATTTGTAGTTCACATATATTGAAAGCTCTAACACTCACCAAAAAATGATAATTAAAGTTAACAGGCAATGTATCAAACAACGTCAGGCAGAATTTTGGGCTCGTTCAGGCAAACTGCTCGAGTTTTATAGCAAATCGTTGGAGACGGACAGTTCAATCGCTTAGTCCGGTAATTTCACAATTATCTTATTTGCTTCGTTTAAGTTTGTGAGTTCTTGAAATAACATCGTGTTACTAAATATAAGCCGTTCGCACTGGCATCAAAAAATGGTCCAATTTACATATATCTCGTTTTTGAGCCAAAATCAGCCACAATGTACTCTTTTTTAAACATCTCAGACTTCGATTTCTACAGACTTCGTTTTATTCAGAGCAGAGCGTATGCTGATCGAAATTAAGCACTTGGTAAAATGCCAATAAGGGGATTTGGACCCCCAAAACCCCCTGCGTACGGGCTTGGCTCTCGAACTTTCTAGCCTGGCTCCACCAAAGCTACTCACCACTGCCTCTCGTTACTACATACATATGTACATGTATATGTACATAGGTACTCGCTAATTTCATTTACTGATTTCGGCTCGTTCTTTCATTCATCAGTAGCTATTTAATTTTCGTCCACTTCCTTGTTTATTACATGTAAATATAATTGTTAACTCCATTCATTTAATTTACTGTGATGAATTTATCAAAGGATATGTTACTTCGGCAATTCCAAGCAACTGATTTTTTCTAGACCCAGCAATTCGCCATATAAATTTAGGTTGATTAGCCGGACATGTCGTGTGGCTTTTTTTTCACTGGCCACGCACCGTTGGGTATGGATATAAAATAACGGACATAGTGATATCGCTTATTTTTACAAACTATAACTATGACTTCTGTTGGTAGCTCACTAACTTCATCTACTCTCTTTTTAGTCATGCGATGGTATGTTGGATGATGCAGAAACCAAAGAGCTTATGAATCGTAGCTTCAATCTGGCTATTTTGGATGGTGCCTTTCCCGAGTGTGCGCTTGGCATGGTCTATCACTATAAAATACCCTTCATGTATATGAATACTGTAGGTTTCTATACGGGCAGTCTAGCCAAATCCGGTAATCCAGGCTCATATGCAGTGACACCAAATTTCTATTCGGCTTTTTCGGATAATATGAATCTGCTAGAGCGTGCAGCAAATACGGCTATACAAATTTTTTCGGACATTATGCATAAGGTACATTCATTGCAATTAAAAATATGAGCAACATTCATACAATTTTGATTTGCAGTTCGTTGTGCGACTTGTTCACAGAGTGTTGCGTGAACGTTTCGGCGCACATATACCACACCCCTATGATATATCGAAAAATGTAAGCTTCATATTACAAAATGGTCATGCTGTTGTTTCCTATCCACGTGCACTTAATCCTAATGTTGCCGAAGTCGCTTGTATACATTGCAAGCCTGCCAAGCCCTTGCCAAAGGATCTGGAAGATTTTATTGCTTCATCAGGTGCATCAGGTTTCATTTATGTCTCAATGGGTTCATCAGTAAAAGCTGCCAATATGCCAGAATCTTTGCGTCGTTTATTGGTTAAGACTTTTGCACGTCTACCCTATCATGTGCTGTGGAAATATGAAGGCAATGCTGCTGAAATGCATGATTTATCAGCCAACGTAAAGTTAAGTCGTTGGTTGCCACAACAGGATATATTGGGACATCGTAAGCTACGCGCTTTTATCACACACGGTGGTTTACTGAGTATGTTTGAGACAGTGTACCATGGTGTGCCAGTGGTAACGATGCCAGTTTTTTGTGATCATGATGTTAACTCAATCAAAGCAGAGGTCGATGGTTATGCTATTAAACTAGAATTGGCAACATTAAGTGCAGCACAACTATATAAGTCCATTATGAAGGTGATACATGATCCGCAGTACAGGAATGCAGCGAGGTGAGTTTAAAGAGTAACCGGTCACGGATTATTTGAAAATTAAATATATTTAAGGAGCCTAAAAATTTTGATTCACGTATCAATAACCATTTTATAGATTCCGTCAAAAATTGCTGTTGGATCAACGCACCACACCACTAGAAACATCAATCTATTGGACAGAGTACGTGCTGCGGCATAAGGGCGCTTATCATCTGCAGTCACCAGCCAGAAATATGAGGTATTATTGTTTTTATTAAAATATTAAGACTTTCAAAATTAATTGAAAAAATCTTTCTTTACAGTTGGCTGCAATACTATCTCGTCGATGTACTGGCACTTTACTTAGGCATCATCTATGTGATTGTTTACGTTTTGAAGCGTCTGCTGCTACGTCCCGACGTGATACGTAACATGCAGTCGTCGAATAAAAAACATAAGAAACTTTAAAATTGGTTTATGGCAATAACATTAAAAAACAAAACAGAAAAAAAAAAATGTTGGTGATATGTCATTTTTTTTTATATGCACAAAAATTAGCTTTTGTCCTTAAGTTGGCCTACCTAACATCTAAATTTAATTTAGTGAATGAATTCTTTGTAATAATTTGTAATACGGAATTATTTTCAATTTTTCTCTTAATGCAAAAGTTGTGTAAATATATATGTATGTAATTAATTAATATTTAATTTTATAATTTAGTAACTACACTATTGAATTTTTGTGGAGAATGCCACTAAGGACAAAGCATAAGTTTATACATTAAGTGTTTGAGTGATACTCATTAGACGTACACTTGTAATTACTCGTATATTGAAAACAAAACAAAAACATAAAAAAAAGATAAAAAAAAAACAAAATCAATGTAAAGCGAAAACAAAACCAAAGTCAAAATTTATAATTCCGTTTTGCAATAAGTTTCTTTTGTTTAAAATAAAACCCTCTAGTGAACTTTTTTTTTTAGTTTTCCCTTGTGTGTTTTGACATCTAATGTTTTACTTTTTAGTTGTAGCTTAAAAGCTGTATAGTTATAATATTTAATAAATATTTGTGTACTTTTAAAAAATAAATTAAGTATTGTCTTTGATTGATCAATATATATATGTCTATATTAAAAGTATTTTCATCATTTTAGTGCAAGCTATTTTGCCATGAAGCCGAAATCGATAGGCGAAGTTTTTATTCCTAGTTTTTATACCTTTAAGTCCTTCGAATATAATTTCACTAAAATCTAATAGTTAATTCCCTACGAAGAGATTTTGGAAGTTTAATTATTTTTCCATTCTAATGCCCCCATTGTGATCCGGTCAAAGTTTTTAGTTGTGGATAAGCTCTAAGGAGACCTTTCCCACAGCACAAGTCAAAAGATCATTGTACTATATCCCGATATATATTAATTAGAAAGCAAATAGAGTAGAAGATACTCTTCTTCAAATTTCTTTATATCTTTAAGAAATCCAAGAAGAGTATCGGAAGAGAAAGATAACAAGCAGAGCTCATGCCCAAATCATCGCTTTACAAGAACCTTCTCCAGCATCTAGCGAAAGCCTTACAACTACAGAGGTAGTGCTGTATGGTATCGTCATTCTCAAGACACGAGCGCTGGGTTAGATTGGAGATGATAGCCATGTTAGACAATTGCTGCACACATGTTTTATGTCACGTGATAGCCCTACCAGCAGTCGTAGGTTCATTCTTTCCAGCTGATGAAGAAACTTCGCTCTTTCCTGGACGATGCTTTCACGAAACATTTTGTGCTTTTGCAGGAATCAAGCTCTTACAACCACCTTTGTATGAGCAGTACTCTTAAATTCATTGAGCCAACGAATGATTTCGACGAAACTGATACCTTTAAATGGCTCCGAACCCATTCGGAACGACCGGAATGGCCGCTGAAACCTGATTAGCAAATTCAGTTCATTTTCTGTAACACCACAGCATCCTAGAACCCTAATAAGGCTCAACTCTTTGCGCCTTTCTACAAAATTAAGTTTTGACTTACACTCGCTTACAAACTTTGAATAGCTGACCGGGTTAGCAAGAGGCTTTAGTGCAAAGGAAAGCTTTGTGACCGATTTCGATATAATTTGGTTTGAAGCTAGATTGAACCATAAGGGTATTGAAAACACTGTGTTCTTAAAGTTGGAGTGGGACCGCCCCTAATGGGAAATAACGTTGTCATGACTTAGGCGCAACATCCATTTTGTTGAAATTTGGTATGAAGATCGACTGACTTTTGAGTATAGATATTTGAATTTAAGTGGACGGTGCTACGCATTTAAAAGGATACTACGTTCTTACTACTAAACTAGTCGAATGATTTTGATTAAATTTAGTATGCAGATAGATTGAATCTTAAGAAAATTAATTAATGAATTTTAATGGGCAATGCCACGCCACTAACCAGAAAACATGCTTTCACAGCTAAACTAACGGAACGATTTTGATAAAATTTGGTAAGGTTAAGGCCACATGGTATCATGAGTTCTTTTTTTGGGCGCGATGACACTTAATCAGATAAATGCTATCAAACTGTTTTATTTTCCCACTATAATGTCTGAATTTAAGCCAGTGGGTGAACTCTAGAAATTATTATTTAACAACGATAGATAAAGATTATTACTTTATTTATAAAATCTTATTTTTATTAACCAAGCACACTATTATTTTCAATTTATTGCGGTTGAGCTTCCATTGCTTGAATCTGTTTGTCTTTGTTACTTGATCGCATCAAATACAGTGACAGCAGAAGACCAACTGCACCAAGTACAGTCGCTGCCCACTTAAAGGCATTGTTCATCTTAAATACGCCAAATATTTTTGCCTTCAACATATCGGTAACACTTTTATCCAAATTAGCTGATTCTTCAACCCAAAAGAGCGGCATAACAAGCGGTCTCAAATTCTTCATAACCTCAATTTCCGGAATTGGCTCTACATCAAGACTAAACTGCATACGTTTAGCAACAGACAAAGGTGTAGCCGAGATCTAAAATGAATAAATTTTGAGAAAAAATAATTTTCTAAACGAAAATGTAAGTGGACCTACAATTTCGAAGTCTATAAAAATGCCATGTTTCGCAACGTGTGGACTTAAGCCATCAATAGACTCCAACAATTCGGTATCAGCATCGAGAAAATGTGGCAATGAAACAATCATAGGTGATTGATTGCAAAGACTTAACTCCATGGTACCTTTGGCTGGACAATCATTGGGATAATCTTTGCAAAAGCACTGATTTTCTGGTTCATTCTGTTAGCAATGAAATCAACATTTTAAATAACGAATATTTCTTACTAATGGTGAAATTTTATTTTAAACCTTTGGATCACCAAAATCCATAACATAACGTAGTGCTGGCACACCTAAGTAAGTAACAGGCTTTTGAAAACTTGCTCCCATCGAACGACAGAGATCAGCGGAAAAGCTCCAAAGACCCTCTGTTGGTTTCATCAACGGTGGAAATATGGTTGAATCAGTGCCATGAAAACGATTACATTGCTCGCCTTTCCAAATGCTTAGCTCATCTGCACCATTATATTGAAGTACTTTACCAACATCATGACTGACTTTTGTGCCGCGACTCACTTTGAAATGACCAGCATCGCTGTGGTTGCCCTTTAAGAGCGATGAAATGATGAGAATTGCAAGTTTTACAAAATATTTCACGTACATATATACTAGGGTGATACTTAAAAATGTTATCTTAAATTTAGTGACAAAATACCTAAAAATCTAGCAAAAAAAATTTGAGTTTGATATTAACACTGCCTACAAGAGCTTAAAGTTTTGTATGGCACAATCTCAAACTATTTGGACCACGTCTTAAAATTGAGATAACAGGTTCAAAATTTTGCAACGATTTTTCTTTGACTCAAAAGATCGCTTTGCACTAATTTAAAAAAAAACATTTTTTTTTTAAAACCACTCTAACATATAAACTAAAACAACTTACTGCACCCATAAGTGAAAATTTAAAAAGTGTATCCGATACTTTAACTGCTCCTTTAACACCACCTGCATGAAAATTCATGCAGATACCCTGAACTGCTTCATTATCTGCTGAACAATCAACATCGATGCCACGATAAAATATATCCATAAATGGTGCAGTCACAAATGGGGAAATTGGCTTAAAAATTCCTTCAAATGCTGCAGCCACAACGTTAATCATATCTGGGTTGCCACGTTTTATGGAAATTGCCATTACCTTAAAAATATCCAATTTCCAGAGTTATTGATGGCCTATAATTTCAAATCATTTAACTGACCTGTATCAGTGGATGTGGCATTGTTATTATTTCCTCTCCACTTAGACCAAGATCGGAACGAAATATAAATGTGTTACGCATATTAAATGTGACTGCATCCTCGGCCTCAATGTCTATTACATTGAATTTATCTTTCCATTCTCTATGGATGCAAATAATTGATATGGAATTCAGTTTTAAATTCTTTTTTTATAAAGCAAATGTTGCACAATTCAATAACACCAAATCACTTACTCAAAAACAAACGGTCCAACTTCAGACACCCTTGGCTTGCCACCATTTTGAGTTTCCTCAGGATTTGTCAAATTAAAGACATAAACTGAAAAATTCACCGGAAATGGAACTTCTTCCCACATACCGCGTATATCGGTACCGGGCTTCAAATTGATGGACTATAATTTAGTTAATTTTTTCTATAAGCCTATAACTACAAAATTTTCGAAATCACACTTACACCTTTAATCATTTTCGCCAACAAGAGTGGAAATCCCACAAAACCCAATAAAATTCCCATAAGACATATTATAGCCGAAACAATAGCAGCAATTTGATATAAATTCATTATGGCTATTTAATTTTAATTTGAAACTTTGCCTTACGATACACAATCACAAACTGTTTAAAGTTTCTCTCAAAAGTTTCCAATATCCTTAGCGCTAAGAAGAATTATCGCATGTTAAGTTATGGCATTTAATAAACTACAGCCTAATATGATAAATATTTAATTATTATAAAATGAAGCAGGGGACTGACTGTTTTGAACTTTATTTTTCACATAAACAAACAGGCTGAAGAATGTTTGTTGCGTCGTTCGCTTCCTTATTAATGACCTATATAAGATATTTAATATTCCTAAATTGTTATTAGGGTTAAACTGGCCTTGTTAATACATATGGAGAGTGTTGTTTTTAAATCACTTAATTATTATGTGTAGAATAGGTATTTGTTGTTTCTTTTTTCTTTTTTTTTTGTATGAGGTCTTATTAGTTATTTTTGTGATTAAAATAATTGAAAAATTTGACCTATTTAGCTAAACTGCTACAATCATACAAATACAATGATATACATATATAGAAAGTGAGTTCCATTTTAAACTATAATTACTATTTCTAATACTTTTGAGGCTATAATGCTGCTCAGGAAGTTATAAGAAAATAATTAAAAGCAGGGGGCTCAACACCCTGCTCACTTCGCTCAACAAGCTTTTTCCTTCTCCGCAATCTTTGCTAAAGCAGTCTATGCTATTTATAAAAATACTGAGGTGTCGGTTACATTGATGGTATTTGGGTTTTGTGGTAAGTTATTATATTGAGTCTCAAGTTGTACTTTTAAGAGAGCGATTTTTTTTTTTTTTTGTAATAGGTACCAAAATTTACTAAAAATTACATGTACAAAAAAGGTGGTTGAACATTTGTATCAATAACATGTAAAGGTGCTAACTTCGGCCAGGCCGAAACTCGCATACCCTATACTGCCTTGAAAGTTCTTTCTAAATAAATGTTAAAAAGACATTTTGCAATTTTCATGCAAATCGTTTGTACCAGTTGTGAGTTATACAAAATCAAAATTTTCAATTGCTGAAAAGTACCACGCCCATTTTTCCAACTCCACCCACTTTAAACGCAGTTCAAGCTACTTGTGGTCAGTATCCGTGCTTTTAATTTCATCACAATATCTAGCACGGTTAACGAGTAATGACGTTATTTAAGTTACAATTTAGAGCTGTGCCACGCCCTTTTAAGAGCTTTTTCAAATTTGAAACCTAGCCCAATCTTAATTTTGTTCAAATGTTCATCAAGTTTCACCAAAATCGCAGCAACTTTTTTCAAAATGTGCAGAGGTATATTTACATAGAGTATGGTCGGTGGGAGTGGCCGTGAACCGATTTTGCCCATTTTTACAAACTAGCAGCTTGTAAGAAGGTGGGTCCTATGTGCCAAATTTTATTTAATTAGCTTGCTTACTTTTCCGGTAAACGTGATTTCAACAGACACACAGGCATACAGACAGACAGACACACATCAATACAGACAGCCAGACACACATCAGACCGACACACAGACAGACAGACATAGCTATATCGACTCAAGTGGTGACGCTGATCAATAAAATTTATACTTTTCTATACTTGTCACGCCCCCTTCTATGCGTTACAAACGGAATGACAAAGTGAATATACCCGCTGTGTAGGGTATAAACAGAAGAAAACTTAAATAACTTACAGAAAACAAAACAGAAATCACTTACCGATTGCGGTCTTGCGAATTGCACAATTGAAGGGCCACTGCCAAAAGTTAATTTGCAAAACATTTTGGAGGCACTGAAATATAGCTTGGTACAGAACCATAACGTGTGCAGCAACTGCAATGCATTGCAGCAACAACCAATACACTCACACCACTTAAGGATTTTTAATATGAAAATTATTTTCCTTAAATAAAACAAACACTAGAGATATTTTGACATAATTAAATTCAAATTAAGCACTTGTTGCATTTTTTATGAGCAAATGAAAAGACTTTTAATAACACCACTTTTACTTTAAGAACAAATACAACTAAACACTGCACTCTCACTGGCTACTCTGCCAACAGCATCGTTTTCAATGCGATTTTTCATTTTCACGTAAATTTATTAAATCATTTTATGAATTTATTACTCGGAACTTGTAACTAAATACATATTATCACTTTTCACAATTTTATTATTAATATATTTTGTAAAAAATGCAAAATTTAACGGAGGAAATGAAACGCGCCGTTTGCAAATTAAATGAAAACTGAAGCATGCTGTAGATTTGTCAACTTGTTTGCCGACTTGGTTGACCAAAGTGTTGCTACACACCATACGCATCATGTTGGTGCAAGTGTTGGAAAAAAACGCTGATCACAATATTTGGCAATACGTAAACATGTCATAGCTACCAGACTGCTGCATCGATTCCAGCAAGTATAGCGTTATTCTTTTTGTATTAATTATTAACATTGATCGCATTTGAGTTGTGTGGAAATGTACTAAATAGAGACATGGAGTGTACTTTTAAGAGGGCGAAAACTTTTTGTTTTCATGAACACCAACGTATTAGATTCTTAAGCATATTTCAGCAAATTATTCTTAAAAACAAAGAAGTTATTTAGTATATTTCAGCTCAGTTTAAAAAAAAAATGAAAAATAATTTTTAGAAAAAGTCCAAATGTACCGTAAATGTACTTCAAATGCGACAAATGTACTAAAAGTTCATATATTCTACCGAATGTACTAAAAATCTCTTGAAAGTTCTGTCGCATATTTTTCTCTACGAAAATGTTCTGACAGAGTAGGTACATATGTACCGAAATTTCCATCACTGGTCAGTAATTGACATCTTGGTGGTAAGATTTAACCCTTGACTATCGTAGTGAAAAATAGAAACACTTCGATAGTCGTGAGTCCATAGGACGCGGCTAGTTTTTGATGTAAAATAAAACAAAAATTTATCTCAATTTTAGACTCATTTTTATTAAATTTTACATTGAAACAATAACAATCGTAGTATTAAACAAAATCAACAATAGAAACTTTTGCGCTTTTCTATATTGGCACTTCTTTTAAACATTTTTTCTTTTAACACGCGCTCAAGGATTGAACATGAGTCCACTGAACCCACAACTACAGTTAAGGGTTAGGGCTGAAATTACAAGATTTTCATGCGCAAAGAAATAAGTTGACATACTCTCTGTGATTAGTTTTATTTTAGCAAAGGCAAACAGCATAATTTTCTTGAATGCATGAATTGCAGTTAGTTTCACTACTCACACAAAGTTGGCGCTACTGTCGAATAGTTGTAGTTATCAAGATTATCCAAGCCGAATGTTTAATTTATTTGCGATGAGAAATTTTTAGAGATAATCCAAGCGATTTATATATTATTTAACATTTTCGATTTATTTTGATTTGTTTTCTTGAAAGCCATTGCCACCACGAAAATCGTAATCGTGCCTTTGTACGTAATATGAGACTTTAATTGGTCAAAAACTCAAACTCCTGTCTAGGATTTTGTCGAAGACATTGAAACCTGTCTTCAACTTGCCTGATGTTTTAACAATTAAAAATAAAAACGCTTCAGCAAGACCATTTGTGAAGACCCTGAGAAGTACTAATAAAGAGCAAAAATGATTTGCAATTTTATTTTGAAAATATGTATATTATATTTCTATATTTAAAATTTGGCATACAAAAATATTGAACAAAACATATGTAAAAATACATTTTTTTATGAAAAACTTTAAAAAGTTACAATTTATACATTTTTATGATTTAAGCTTAGTTCAAGCATATAATTACATGTATTTTTCTTAATTTGTAATGGGTTATATAGATACACATAATAAAGAGCACACATCTTTGCTTTTGTAAATTGTTTCTAGACTAACTAAAATCTTAATGTTAATAAGCAAAAGAGCATTCTTTTAATTATTATAAGTTATATTTTTTTTAATAGTATGTATATGCCAAAATTTTCTTAAAATGAAAATAATATGCATTTTGTTTTATACGAGTATGTACGTATCTATATGTTAAAACTTTAGAAATCAGTCATCATAAATGTACAACGAACAAATAGAACGCAGTAACAATGGTCCAGTCTAGGCCTGAGTAGCATAACAAATGTTGAGCGCTTATGCCATTACCATTATGCAACAATTTTGAAGATTTAATCCAGCTCCAAATAGTTGATTTCTTTGGTAAGCGCTTGTGTCTGTGCCTGCAGATTTTCCATAACAACACTCATGGTTATCGCATTATGATCCGGCAAAATGCTTCCAGAGTTTGTCACAGGCATCGATATTGTGGTGCTCATATTTGGTGATGCTGTGCTCATGGTAGTTGTGGTGCTTGAATTTGGCACAAAAACGCTGAAAATATAAGGAAAGTAAATAATATTATATTTAATTTTAAGAACTATAAATCATTTTTAGTTTTAGTTCAGTAAAAAAAAAGAAAAATAATAATAGAGCTTAGCTACTACAACTATTAGCTTTTGTTGCTATTTAAAAATCTTCCTCAATAAATTTTCTTCTCAAACACTCTTTTTCGTGCGTCTTTAAGCTGATACAACCTCTAAAAGGCGGCTTATTTATTGAACCATTTCTTTCCAAAATAAGGCAGGAGCTCTAGGATGTGATAGAAGGTCAACCCAAGGGTCATAGAAAATTAAGACAAGCGGGTGGAGGTATGTCGCAGCAGCTATGAAGAACATTTGAGTGCTTTAAGTTTACTACAAATAAGTGCCATGAACCAAATAATATTACTGAGTATAGAACTCTAAAACATTTTTCACAAAAAAAGTCTTTTATTTAAGATTAACATCTGGATGTCTTATTGATAAACCCTTTATATGCGAATTTTGTTGAATTTTTTTCTTCGACTCATTACAATGATTAAAGTCATAAATGAATTTATACACATTACAATTTGAGTTTCATAGTAATCTCTTGTTTTAGCAGCTTCTCCAGGTAAGGTAGAATTCATTGCTTACGATTTCACGTGTGCTTTTATAGCTTGATACTAAAATTGGCATTGCCAAGGCCATATACATTTTGTTTTTGTATAATTAAATTTATGTAAATTTCAATTTGGATTACATACATAGTAAAATAAAGCTATCTCAAATTAAAGGTAGAGCTCATCGCTTACAATTTCACGTATTCATAATTTTGGTTTTGTGTCATGACCTTGGCCATTGGCCATTCTAAGACCATACGCTACATTAAACCTCAATTTCATCACTTTCCTCATAAAGGTAGAATTCATTACGTCAAAATGTAAGCTGCAGTTTAATACTTACTAATTTCATTTAAGTTTTGGGCCTTTGTACTTAACATATACTTATATAAAGGTATGTATATTTTATAATGTATTAAAGTCGGTGGAGTTTTGTTTTTTGTAACAATGTCGAAGAATGTAATTTGTTTGTTTCTTTCTCTTTTGTACATGCTTTTCCTGAAACACTTAGTATTAGGCGGGATTCAAAAAAATTTCAATACATTACACTCTACGATACCTAGTAATGTACAATTTCATCACCTTACTCAGTAAGATGGAATTCCTCGCTTGAGATTTCATATGTATGTCATAATATTTTTGAGGAGGTGTTTTACTACGACGAAACTATTTCCATTAGAAATTTATCTTATTTGCGAAAACAAAATTTCGACTCTGCTTTTGTCATTGGTATTTTTTTTTCTTGGAAACGACAATATTTCTTTGATATATCGTTCGATTAGGCCTTTATATTTCGATCTAAATAAAGTTGGAGCTCGATGTTTCATATGATAAAATATGAACCCAAATTTTCATACGCTGAAGATTACTTCTCTGACTACTCTAAACTGCACAAAACTATGCATAAGTTTTAATAAACTATTCCCCATCATTATAATATTTCTAACAGACACCATTTCCCATACGTAAACAGAACTGCAAAAAATTTTCGCCAACTTACCTCAAAGAATTTGTAGACCTATAGAGTGGTGGTGGTGTATTCATTCGCAAGGCGGCAGTAAAAGCTTGTTGTGGCTGTGCGGCAGGATGAAAGAGAAGTCTGTAATTTCAGAAAAAAAAAATCCAATTTAAATAAATTTCCATATCTATGCTAAAAATAGTAAACTTGAACTTACCCCATAGCGGCACACTCATTCAAGGAAGTCAAATACGACGGTGGCGGTGGACGATGTTGAAATTCTGGATACAAATAGCTGCCCGGCAGCAAACGGTTATTACAATAAGGACTATTACAATTTCGACATGTTTCCATATGTCTATAGCAGGGGCACTCATCAACATCATCGGGTAAACTTAAGCGCCAAATAGCGCCTGATATAACTAACAGTGAAACACCAATACCGATCATAAGTAAAGCAGCACTCAGATATTGAGTTGAGTGTTCTATAAGTCCGGTTGAGCCGAGAACGATGCCACCCAATGTGCAGGCAACGCCACCCAGCGCCAGTATGCCAATAATAAATGGCAGCGATGGACGTGAAAACCATTTACGAAAATTAGCGCGTAATGGTGGGTTAATTGTTGAGGTAGGTGTTGCCAGATTGTTGGCAGTGTTGGGATTCGTACCATCGGCTGAATTGTGATGCGGTAATGCAATGTCAAGAAGTGGTCTGCAAAGAAAAGAAAAAAAAATCAAGTTAGAATTTGTGAATTTCATTAGAACGTATTCTTATATGTAGCAACTAAACCAAACAAAACACCCGGTGTTCTGTGTTTTTTTTTTCTCCAGCCAAATATACTCCCTTGAAATTCACCATTTTTTGGAGTTACAAGCAAAATATTGATGTAACGATTATTTTAATAAATTACTGCTCATTAGAGTTGAAAGAGTAACCACCTTCAAAAAATCAACAGATTTTTAAACATATTTCTTCAACAGTTACTACCTGTACAATTCGATCCAAACCAGCCTCAATAAGAATGATGATTTTTGGAAGCACCATGAAAAGTGGACATCAAAACTAACATTAATTGTTGCACATACACACACACTCACCAAAGATTTTTCAAAACTCTAATAGAAAAAATAAATCAAATTGAGAACATCTGCCTGTTTTTAGAAGATACACAATAAAAACGTAAATGAAATAGAAACACAGCAAAAAGGGCAGGTGTAAGATGTCAAGAAAGTAAACTAGCGAGAGATGAAAAAAAAACTACCATGAAACATATAGCAGCAGTATAAAAGTAGCCAAAGAAACACCCTAAAACGTTAAGGATGCATTAGACAGCATGTTGTATTGTGTGTCGAAATTGTATCCTGTATAAACGACTGAACGAACGATTGAACAAGCGACCTACCACCTAAAAGAATTTAACATTAAAAATCTCAACTGATTGTTAGTTTCATTTCTTTTCTATTGTTTTTCAAGACTCATAAATTTAAAAAAAAAAAAAAAAAAAAATCAGTTTCTGATTTAAAATTGTGTAGCGAATTCAAAACGTTGGAGTGAAAGAAAAATGTTAATGCATTTTTTTAGGTTAGTTGAGATTTTAGTTGTGTACAGCTTGTCACTACCTGCTTAAGCGGCATATAGATAGATTTTATAGAGGCGCATAGCAGCATGTGGTTTTGAGTTTCTTTGAAAAAAGGTAACATTAATTCGAAGCGAATTTTTCTGGTGAGAATTTTAAATACATATGAGTACCTGCATAGGAGCATATCTACGGTAATGCGATGTATATGACTATAAGAGTAACTTCCATAGCGTTTTGCTTGATTCCTTATTAGTTGTTTTGTATTAAATTTAAAGTTATTAGAGCTCATTACTTTGAAAAGTTTAAGAAATTTGTCATTTAAATGCTTTAATTGCGGTCGATGACTTTAGAATACGAGGGGAATATGTGATTTTGTAGAGTTTTGCTTACCATATCGCTGCACTTACTCGCTTACCATGGAAGGTCTCCCCACTAACCTAATTTTTTCTTTAATTTGACAATATGTTTTACTTAACCCTCCGATGACCGACTAGGTCGCTCGAGGCATATGACGTTTTCAACAATTTTCAAAAACAGTTTGACCAAATGGCACGAGCCTCCCCGACTTCTATAAATAAAATATGCAAAGTCGATTATAATTGGTACCGATACGATTCTTTAAAATGTTCATCATATTCGTCAGCTTGAATACAATTATGACGTTGATGGCCAATTAGGTCCATAAGGACCTTATAGGGACTTGCAAGCAATTTACTCGTGTTTTTGGTGCTAAATTCATTTATTTTATCAATATTTTATGGCTATGGGTATAGGTGCGATAGAAATTTATTTTCATCATTCAAACATCTGAGCTAGTAAAGGTGTTGCCTAGTGACACATATTGGCCTCTATTTAAAGCAGCAAGAATTAGGAATGGTTTCAACGCTATCAAGAGAACTATTCGCAATGATAATGGAAATACCCGTGCAGCAAGGCTACTAGAAAGTAAGATGGCAGCTTCAGATGACATATGGATACTGATGATGGTCAATTTGGAAAGGTCCCGGACAGACTCGCTTCATCGAAGCGCTGCAATTTGGAATCATAATACCCCATAAAGATTGTTATTTACAGCGGAAAGCAGCCTGGCGATGAGCGTCACTTGAATCAAGGATCTTGCATTTGGTGCAGCGGTATTAGGGAATATCACTAGGGCATAAACAAAGAAACAATTAATCACATATCAAACTTTGTGTTTTCATAGTCTGTTTGTAGTTGTTCGAAAATGACTAATTTTGTGCCAAATAATCGTCATTTACGGAAGGTGTTCTTCTTTCAATCGAAGAAGAACAACGGCTGACGCGCATAGAGAGCTCCAAAAAGTTTACGGAGATGGTGTTCTGAGCGAAACAACGTGCCGAAATTGGTTTCGTCGCTTTAAAGACCTTGATTTCGACATCGACGATCGACCATGTGAAGAAAGGCCAAAAACCTTCAATGATACAGAATTGGAGACATTGCTCGATGAGGATTCGGCTCAAACGCAAGAAGAGCTTGCTTCCGTATTGGGAGTTATCCAACAAGCCATTTCCAACCGTTTGTATGCGTGAAAAACGGCCCCAATACAAACAGAGGCACGATAAAGTAATCGTATTGCATGACAACGCTAACCCTCATGTTGCTAAAACAGTGAAAACATACTTGGAAACTCTCAAATGGGAAGTCCTACCCAACCCGCCGTGTTCCACAGATATTGCCCCGTCAGACTACTACTTGTTCCGTTCAATGGCACATGGTTTGGCTGATCAGCAGTTCAACTCCTATGAAGACCTCAAAAAATGACTTGATTCGTGGATAGCCTCAAGAGACGAACACTTCTACCCTGATGGCATTCGAGCTCAACCAAAAAGATGGAGAAAAGTGGTATCTAGGAATGTGCAATACTTTTATTGATTCATCTGTAACTATTTTTTGACAATAAAGTTGCATTTTCTAACAAAAAACAGCGAGAACTTAGTTTCGCACCTAATACCATCCGATATAACCGATAACTTTTAAGACCTTTCATGCCGCAAAATTATTAAAGATTGAAATTTTTG
Organism: Meiosimyza decipiens; assembly: GCA_963680825.1. Taxonomy (NCBI): domain Eukaryota; kingdom Metazoa; phylum Arthropoda; class Insecta; order Diptera; family Lauxaniidae; genus Meiosimyza; species Meiosimyza decipiens. Next base: position 68,426,782 of record OY804261.1, on the reverse strand, counting down.
ACAAACCCAGTCAATATCTATTCTTTGAATCCTGTTCCACACATCCAAGCTTCCCCTCGCAGAGCATATTCTATGTAACACCACTGAAAACATAAATTATGCTTATGGTATTTTTTGAGATTATAGCGTAAATGTAAAATGCAGTTCCAAGCGCAATAAAGAAAGAAAAACCTAAGAAAATGAAGACTCATCTCAGTTCATTTGTCAGTCGATTATTTTTACTTCAAGTTTTCTATTTTTCTTTTTGTGTATTTTTAAAATCATTATACTTTTTCCTTTTTTTTTTTGTCATGACATTATTTTCAAGAAGCAACGCACGGCACGCGTGCAACTGCCTGAAGCTTTAGCAAGCGGCTAATGATGCAATCGCGTATGCAGACAATAAAAATAAATTAGAAAAAACATCGAAACCAATAAAAATAACAATTTTCTGAATGATGCTTTCAGTGTGAACATGCCATATGAATAGTGGACTATTGCAAACATAATGGATGCAACGCCGCAGGCTTACAAAGCGCTACGTTTCACTTGGCTTATTTATGTGCTTCTCCAACGTTAACATAGAAGAAAAAAGCTTCAAAATTCATTTAGAAAGAAAATATATAGTCAATATAGCCAATAAAAATTGTGAAGCGACACACTTAATCATCACTTCAGCACATTTTGTTTGAGATCAAAATAAATTTTTTAACTTGAGAAAGGAAAAAAAAACTGAGGTTACGCATAGCAAATCAAAATTGATGCGGGCCAATTTACACGAGACGTTCACTAATTTATTGCTGTGGATTTTTTAAGGGCTCTAGAGACTTTCCGCTTCAGTAAAAAAAAAAAAACAAAAAATTTTTTTTATTTTTTCAAAGGTCGAAATTTCAGTGAATGCACAATTTTGTTAAAAATCCTTCTTTTCTTATCAATTTTAAGGCTCATCCTCCATCGCTTGCTGCACAACTCTAAATTCCCTTTTGGAAATGTTAAGGCACACAAATGCAACTTAAAAATAGGCGTTTTTAAAAATCAATTAACTAAATAAATCATCACAGTAATAGAAATACCATCACAGCCACAGCCATAGCAATGACTACGTGAAAGCCTTACAAGCCAGACACAATGTCGCAGCGTAATTCCCCAAGGGCTTTTTTACTCAATGCGCTCCCAACTCTTTTGTAGCCATTTAGAAATGAAATTTCCATTAACTTTAGCAAAGTTCTCGCAATACAAACGTACACGCAAACACTAAAGACTGAAATTAATGACATCTGCACCTCAAATTCAATTTTACTCAAATGCCATCGAAGTCCCTTTGCTGCTCTTGTCATCATCATCAGCTGCTGCTGCGTCGTCGTTGCCATCATCTTGTTCTTTGGAGTTGTATGTAACATGGATTTTTTATTTTATCTTTTACGCATTTCATTAAGTGCCGTAGAATAAGATGATAAATTTCAAATTGATGACTTTTTCACACCCAATAATTATTTCAAATATTTTATGACAATGAAAAAGGAAGAAGACAGCAAAGGCACCGGTTTACCCGCACCAGCAGCACTAAGCCACAGTTTAAGAAAAATTAAATGCCGGCATTTTTTTTTATAGCAACATAAAATCAATCGCCGTAATCATGCGCGTCCCCTCTCCTCTTAGTACTAATCTCTCTGAGTTAGTGAAAATGCTGATTTTTTAGTGATCTATTTATGCAGCACCAAATTTCTAAATGCATTTACAGAACTTGGGTTTGCCATAATTTTTGATTGCAATAAAGTAACTTTTTTTTAATTTTAATAATATTCTTTATAGAATTATAGTTCCTGAGTACCTGATGTTTTTATTAGGCATAACATGTGGAATCATAGTAGTGATCATCAGAGAATGTTTTAGATGATATGGACATGTTGGTGCATTACCAATGCCTCTGCTGCAACGAGCGTGAATGGGAAACTGTATAACATTTCTTATGTCACTGCAAAGTCTGCAGATTTAGACGCAAAATACTTGGACATATGTTTTCAAACAACTTTGATCTCAAATCGCTTAGGGACTTTGCAACGATATTCAAAGCCTTAAAACTCAAATTAGATGTAAAATAACTCTCAAAAATAGGACTTAAATTTCTACGTGATTCAATTTCAGAGATGCTGCGATATTGCTTTGGACCTAACTTGGCCTATATGTGGCTACTAAGCCGCCACTCTAACCTAACCTAACCTAACCTAACCATAGTTGCTGTAATTAGCTACTTCAAAATCTGCTATTGTATTTATTTTGAGATTTTGTATGTGGCAGTGTCCTTGCCGACTAACAGTTTCGGTTTTATAAATTACAAGCTGGGCTATTTTTTTATATGGAGGGGCGTGGCATTACCCAAACTTTCCAAACTAAACTATGCTAAGAACTTTCCACAAACCATAAAAAGTATATGTACTCGTATGTACAAAATCTTATCCATCAGCGTCAAATAATTGCTGAGGTTTAATAAACATTGGTTTTTCTCACTGAAATGCGTGGCAACGCCCAATTTTCTATTGAAACTTACATTTGTGCATAGTATTTATATGTTTAACAAGTTTCATTCATCTGCGTTAAATAGTTGATCAGATATGATGAATTTTATTTTTCTCTTAAATGGAGGTGTAACATCGTCCAAATGTTAGATAGTCAACAATTTTGTTAACACTTGTGAATTGTTTTGAATAATAAATAAAAATAATTTCTGTTTTTAATTTTTTTCTAAGAAGGTGTTCATGACAGCTTACTTGCTGCATTCCTCAATTACACTATTAGTTCTGAAATGTGTTATAAATAGGATATTAAGGAAACTAACCAATTGGAAATTAGTTGAGTTGATATTTAGAAATAATCTTTTTTCAACTAATAATTTTTCATTTCTCAAACTTAAATTTAGAAATTTTAAAATCTTGGAGCATGCATTGTAGGTAATTAAATGTTTCTTCAATTATGTAGCCTAAGAACTGTTAAGGATTACAAGATTCCCAAGCTCTCATAAAAATTGATAGCGTTAATTTCTTTTTTCAAACGCAATAACAATAAAAGTTATTTCTTTAATTCATTTCAAAAAAGAAAAAAAATAATGCAATTGCTTTCTCAGAGTTACGTTCCCTTGCTACTTTGTGTTTGCGCGTATACTTCAGTTCATTACCACTTCACATGAAAATGAAACATTTAAGAAATTTTAAACAATGTGCTTTCATAACCATAAGTGCATGGTAGCCATAGCTTCAGTTTTATAAGGTTTCTTATGGTATAGATTTCCATTCCAGTGAATATTATATGGCATTACATAGTTCGGGTTGTAAAAACATATGAAAGCAACATAGTGGTCATAAAAATAAATGTGAATGAAGTTTTTGTTGCATGAGAAAGCGCTATAATAAACATGCATCAAATTACAAAAAAGAAACAACTTTTATTGTCAAATAAATTTATGAACTGGTGACGTTTAAAACTTTCAATTTTGGACAGAAAAATGCATAATTTACATATTACTTATGAGTAATATTAATGCTTTGTAACTTTATTCAAAACTTCCCACGTACAAGATTTAAGTGAAACTCGAGTTATATGGCTTCAAAAATGACTATTTTCAACTTTGAATTGAATTGAATGAGTGACTTTGATTTTAAATGATTTCAACTCCGAATGTCTTTTATTGCAACTGACTTCAGTATATGACCCACGTCGAATATGATTGAGCTTGAATTCATTGCTGATTGAATTCAATTGTTAGTGATTTACTCTGAATTATTTCCACTCAAACTGAATTAGTCCATGGGTGACTTCAACTCTGAATGATTTTGATAGCGACTGACTCTGACTTGCATAGCTTCAACAATGACTGACTTCAACTCTGCATGACTGTGTCTATCATTGAGTTTGAATAACTTAGGTTTCAGTGCAACTCTGACTGATCCCGACAGAAATGTTATAGAATTCAACATTATATAGCTTTGACTATGATTGACTTTGACTGCGATTGACTTTGTCTTTGAATCACTTAGACTTTGAATGCTTTCAACTCCGTCTGACTCTGAATGTGAATGACTACTGTACAACATACTTCAATTTTAACTGACGTTGGTTATGACTGATTTCAATTAGGATTGACTCCAACTGTGTCTGACTTTGAGTTTGAATGTCTTTGAATTCAAATTACTTCAACTTTAACGACTGACTTCACCTCTAATTGACTTTGATTGACAATTTTGCTCATGATGACTGACTCAGAAATATCCTTCAACTCTGAACGACTTTCGCGGAGATGGATGACTTTAGCTCTGACTGACTTCAACTCTGTATAAATTCGACTATGACTGAATTTTAATAATTTCGACGTTAATAGACTTTACCACCAATTGATTGAAATCGAGACTGAACTAGAATTCGACTTTGAATGACTTCAACTAACGATTAACTTCGAATTACCTAGACTTTAACTGATTTCAACTCTGTCTGACTTATGACTGCAAGTTTTGACTTAAACGATTTTGACTTGAATGATTTCGAAAGCAACTGTCGCTAAACTTAAACTAAGTATACTAAAACTTTGACTGAATTCGGTTATGACTGATTTTGACTTTGACTAACTTTGACTGTGACTGACTTCAACATAAGCGGCTTCGTTTGTGACTTCAATTTTAATTGAATTTGATTGTGAATGACTACTGTGTAACTGACTTCAACTTTGGCTAATTGTGGTTATGACTGATTTCGACTTTGACTATGTTCGAATAAAAGTGTCTTAAACTTGGATTTAAACTTCAACTGTGATTAATTCAACTTTGACGACTGATTCCACCTAAGATTGACATCTTTGTTGACAGACTTTAATTATGGCCGGTTCTGACAGTGCCACAATTCGTCGTCGAATTTGAATGACTTCCTTTAAGACTAACTTCGACTTTTAATAACTTCAAATTTTAGTGACTTCGACTTCGATATTGAATGACTTTAACTCTACCTGATTTCGGCTGTGACTGCTTTTGACTTTTAATAATTTTGACTCTGACTATAAACAACTTCAAGCTTGACTGATTTTGACAGTGATTGCTTTATTTCTATAAGACTTTGACAGTAAATTCGTTTTGCCTTCAATGAAGAAACTCTGATAAATTTCGAATTTCTCTCAGATGGTTTCTGAACTGCGGCCGTTGGTTGATAGTAATGCTTTTGTTTTCAATTAAATAAATTTTAAAAGCCTTATATCAAAAGTTCGCATGCCATTATTGAACTGAAACAGTTAAGCTTTAGCTAGAAGCTATTGTTAGTATCGTATCGATTAAAGAATTTATCAAAGAATAGCATGCCATTTATTCTGAGAATTTTCGTCAATTTATTCACTTTAATTTCAAATTGACTCTAACCTACGTGATACACGACACCAACATTTACATACAAAAATCACTTAACAATAATTCAATTTTTTTGGGCCAATGCACACCTGTCCATTAACATTTATTAATATTCAATTAAAGCCACTCAAATAATAATAACTATTAGCTTTCAATCTAAAACGCCAAACAAAGTTCACTTTCCTGCCTGTCTGGTTCGTTTACGAAATAATGCAACCTCTGCCGCCACTTATGGCTACTACCGCTGTATCTAATTACCCTCTACCAATAAAGCATACGCAATGAAGTTTTCATTACATTAACATTTCCTTTATGAAGTTAAAGCTTAACAAATTAAGGGCAGCCCTTTGAAGAGAAGTTGTAGAAATTGAGAAAAGACAGCTGCGCATGGCTTTTAGCTATAATTAGTAGGTTATTAGAAATTACCAAAGGTTTAAGACAACAGTCATGTTAGAAAGGCAACAAAAACAATAAAAAAAAGTAGCTACCACAAAATAAGGTATGCAACAAAAAAAAAAACAAATCAAGAAAATTTTAAGGAAAAAAAGAGCTTTGCTATGCCTACTATAGCACTTTGTAAAAAAAAAAACCGTTGAAATGAAGCCCCTGACAAAGAAAACAAAAAGTGTAGTGCAGGAAGTGCTTGCGGAGCGTGATTTAATTGTCTGCTATAGGCATTACATCGGAGTGGACCTTATTTTAAAAATCATGTCGAGACATTCTGATGAAGTACGACTTAGCTCAAACACGTCTGCTTTCTCTATTTTATGTTTTTTATAAGTAAAGGAATCAGTCAGCTAAAAGGCAGACGCTATAAAATTATTTATTAACACTTTTTTTTACATGGGTGCAGTATTTGCAATTTTCAAATGCAGCAATAACTAAGTGGCAGATGTTGTTTTTATCGTTTCTTATGACATAATCTTTATATTTATCGCAATCTGCCAGACGATAAAATATCTTAAGTTTGTATTGTAGATACTTACATATATCAAAAAATTAAAAAAAAAAAATTAAATTACTCTGAGATGCAGCAAGAAAAACGTCTGCCTCTTACATTTATCAGTTTTGAAAAAATGAAAGGCAGACGCGATTTTACCCTTTTTATCAGTTTCAAAGTGCTGTAAATCAATAACGCAGAGACAACGCTATGGCAGATATTGTTGTTATTAGTAATTCATGATTTTTAACCTCTGCCGAACAATGAAATCAAATAAAAATTTCGGCCACCGGCTCTCTAACTAGGAAATGGGGTGAGCAATTATGTTTGGTGAACATATTATTTGGCAAGCTAAGTATGTAGGCGTGACACCTTCCTTAATAGTTTTTTTATATTTCAAGTTCAATCTCAAGCACAGAAACATAACGAAATTCAAATGATAGTCGGCCTCGTGGTAATAGTGCACCCGTCACAGGTTCTCATAACATGCAATTCAATGCTTTTGAACTTGTGTCTCCATATTTAATGCAATCATATAAAATAAGTTCCACCCTATTCAACATGTCCAAGCACAATCATACGCCTTTGTACATACAAAGTAAAAGGGCTAAGTGCTGAACGGAGTGCGAAATGAAACTGCTGCCATCAGGCGCACTTTTTGAAATGACCGCCAACAGAGAGTGTCAAACACAGCCGACGAATTAAGGAAAAAGAAAGATTGAAAAAAAAAACACTTCTGACAGATTTTTTTTTCTTCTTCTTCTTTTTTGTATTTCAAAGCGGCACAATTGAATTTTTTGGGGATATTTTTTAAGTAAAGGAAGTAGGTAAACAAGCGCGTGAGAAATCACTTTTTGATGAGGGTAATAAAGGGTAATAACGCAAGCAGCGAAGTAATCAGAAAAGCAACAATAGAAAATTATCGTTTGAAAAAAAAAACAAAAACAGAAAGCAAAAAATAATACCCAACAGTTCATTGCTTTATAATTGAATGAAAACTGGGCTTAAACCGCTGCGCGGACAAACGTCATACTCCATGCTAACCGCCAAGTTGCTTCCGTTTAATTAAACTTTAAATTACATTGTCTGCGAGAGTTGTAGAAAGTTGTGTTAAATACAGAAAATTAGTTTTTAATTAGATTTGCTGTTTAGTAGAGTTATTTCTATGTTTTCAATTTTTGTATGCTATGCTGAACAGAATTTACTTAGATGATTTACTGGATGCTAAATACAGTTAATACTTAAAAATTAGGTAAAACAAATTAGAGAACAGAAATTTGCATTTAATAATGTTCTGGAAGAGAATGCACTATAACAGGCATGTAATGTTCAGTCTTGGTATTCTTTGGTATTTTCCATAGTTCTCTGTTCTGTTGAGACCGCAGTCTCGCTTTTCACTATTCGCCAAGCCTATAAAAATGTGTATACAAATCCTTACATTTCGATTTTATTTTCTCAAAATGTAGGTCTCAAATCGAAGAAGAAAATGAAAATTAATCAAAAGTTCTCACTACACTAAGACTTGACATAAGGTAGGATCAAATTTTGAGACCGATTAATGCTTTGTTTGATAAATGCGTAACGCCGGCCGATGTTAATGTTCCTAACTCGGCACTGAAGTGTTAAAGCAAAATGTTCTTGGCATAATTGGCACTTTTTTATGGTTAATAATTTAAGCGTCGATCCAGGTTACTTGTCTAATTCTCACTCATCTTGCTGATGTTAACCACAAAAAAAGTTCAAATGAATATCTGTTCATTTTTTTTAACCCCTAGCAATTATTTTAAAATTTTATCTTATTTTTAATTAAAGTAGATATTTTTTCATTTAGATAGAACTTTTAACAGCATCACGAACGTAAAAAACTAAGCCAAATTATATGTTTCCTTTATCCACAAGGGCCAACAAAGCTCACACCTCTTTCGATATTAAGTTACTTCATTAATAAAAACTCAATATCGAATCAACATTAAAAAGCATTCATTAATTTAATTGCTTTTGCTTCAAACCAAATCTTCCCCCCCTTATATGCCTAGTCAGTCAGCATATATAGCACTGATGTATGAAAGTATGAGAGATGCACTTCATTAGTGTAAATCTTTTAATGAATTAAAGATTATGCATTTAACAGTGAACAAAAAGCACACAAATGACCATAATTTTCTTTTGACTTGACTGGACTTGACTTGAGCTTGCGTCTATAATTATTTATCAGCGGCATATATCAAGCCACACCATTAATGGATCTTCTTTGTTGGTCTTTTTGGGATGTTTTTTTTCTTCTTTTCAAACTTTTTTTTTCACTTTTTTTTTTTGGAAAGTATTAATATCTTTCAAGAATACCAGTAGCCAGTTGTTATTTATCGCAGACTATTGGAATTTTCATTAAAATGAGCTGAGCTGAACATCAGCTGAACAGTGCTGATGATGTTAATGGTTTTCTTAAGCGAAATGCTTTTTAGAATCATAATTTAGATAATCGGCTTATAGGCAATGGTAAAAGGCTGCATGTTATGTGGTGCTCTTTAAATACTGTTATTGAAAATATTTTCTAGGGCTTAACGATTTCACTTGTAGAACTTTAAAAGGCTTAAATTTAAATTTACTTTTATTATTCGTATATTAGAAATTTATTCAACAGATTTTAAAAAATATGGTGGTCTATATGTGAGCCCTGAGAGAGCGTTGTGACAACTCTATAAGAGCAACCAATGAAATCAAATATATAGTGAGGATATTTGACCGAATCTACATACATTTAAAGATCTGCAAAGCACAGCTGTTTAGAGTACAAAGGTTGGCATCTAAGGTTGGTGTTTAAGCCAAAAATAAATTTTTCAAATTTGCAATGCCATTTTTCGCTGAGTGTATGAGTCTTAAAAAGTGTGGATAATATATTGTGGCATATATGTATGAGAACATGCAGCGGAGCCAATTCGCAGTTACATATCATTTTCGGTACATTTGTACTTTTTCCAATATATTTGCATCGTGAAAAAGCGTCGTGAGTACATTCGACAAGTTTTTAGTACATTTGTCGTGCTTTCAGTACACTTGGACTGTTTCTGTATATTAACATTTTTTTAGTAAATTTAGCTGAAAGGTTTTTTTGTAAAAAAATTTAAATTATCTTGAAATTCTATTAATTTTGAGTAATATATTAATGTTCATGACAAAAAAGTACATTCGCAGTCTACACTGAGAAAATAGTAAGCTTCCTTTACATAAATGTATTTGGTTGATATATTTTTAAAATAGTGGTTAATTATCAACAAATTTTGGTAGTTATTACCATATCCTTAGTTGAAATTTAAATTGTTGCTTATTGAGCCAAACGTTATATTAGTCTGAGTCGATTGGAAAAATTTGTTTGGGTTGAATATATATTTTTTAATCCTATATTTATTTGATTTCACTTCTCATTAACATGAAAATTTTGCAATTCACAACTTAAGTATATTCTACTTGGTACGCAGTTTAGGTATTTATGATTGTATAAATACAAACGACATCCTATATAAGGATGTAACCATATTGAAAAAGTCGTTTTTGGTCATCGGTTTTTAGTACAAATCGATATTAATGACTATTGAAAAGTTTTCTTCAGCAAAACTTCAAGCAAAAAAAAAAAAGATTCCTTCAAAACTCAATTTGTCTATTGTTTTCCAGCTAAAGGGTGTCAAAACAACATCAACACTTGCGATTCCAATATGAATTTTTGCTGATAAGGGTGCAAAATTTTCATTGACATATATTATTATTTTTATTTTGTAACCCGAGGCTACAGTAACAGGAAGTTAGTCAGCAACCACCCTCAAGCAAATGTATAATATACATTTCCATATTAAACAGAATACACATAATACATACAATCATAAAATGAAAATGTAGAAAACCCTTTTCTTTTCTGTTTTTTTTTGGATCGACCAACCCGCATTCTTTATTCAGTTTTAAAAATTTTCATATTTGTTGCCTCTTTCCATTGAATGGAGCAAAAAATGCAATTTAAATTCAATTTTGTCACAGATTTATAAAAACATGGTTTATGGAGAATGGTGTCAACCGGAAATACCAAGTAACACCCACCACCATCATCACTAATAGAAATAATGCAGCAAGTTAATAATACACAGATTTAGTTGAGTTTTTTTTTCCTCTTAAATTTAAAGAAGATTAAATGTGAGTGTTTTTATTTTTGAGGTTTTGAATTTAATAGGCAAACATTTGTTGTTTTTTAGTGGTTGGTTATCTTTTGCTTAAAGAATTTTTTATTTTTATTCTTTAATGTCCATAATGTTGATCCTCAATGTAATTGGATACTTTGATGTTATGAGTTTTAGTGTTCATACATCCCTTTGTGGCAAATAAGTCCTTTGATTCATTTTTTAAGTATTGCTTGAGGGTGTCCTTTTTCACGTAAGCTGGCTGGCTGTCTTGCATTGTAGTTCATTGATAAAGTTTAAGCTTTGAAAATGTCAGATTTTTGTATAATCTTGAAAAAGGATAATTTTCACTGAATACTTTTGTAATACATAAGTATGTATGCATTAAAGTGTTGGGGTTCATAAAAAAATAAAATTCATAAAATATTTCAATATCTGCTTTGAGTTTAATTTGGCAGTAATTGAATGAGAATTTCTTCTTGGAGCAGCACTTTTTTCCAATGAAAATGGCGAATTAATAATGCTGGCAGTCTTAGATTAAGCACTCTAAATACTTATCATAAGAAAAGTAGTGCTTGTTGAACTGCACGTTATAATTTTGGTTAACGGGTCGTATGAGTAATATATAGTATTTTGTAAGAAATTCACTTGATTCAAATAGCTGCAACTTTTGCAAATATAAGAGCATTGATATAAATGAAACGGTTTTAGTAGTCATAAATATCGTCTCTATGAACTCTTTATTCATGAAACTTATAAGTTTTTCCCAGCTGAGTTATATGAATCTAAATTAAAAATCTTATGATAAACTTACACAAATTTAAGCAATGAAGATTGTGTCATAAGAAATGAGAAAATCAACATCTGCCACTTTTTGATTGCTGCATTTAAAAATTACCAGGATATAAATAAAAAATTAAGTTAAAAATCATTATATCGCGTCTTCCTGTCAGCTGACTGCTCTTTTACTTATAAAAACATAAAAATACAACAGGCAGACGGTTTCAGCGCTGATTTTTTGAAGGCAGACGTTCTTAAGGGACATACCAAAATCTATATAAAATCAACCGTGCAAATTTTTTTATGCTAAAATTCACTTTTATATTTTTCGGTCATCTATGTTATTTGTTTTCAATATTCGCTCTGCTTATGTATATGTGGCATTCCACACCAAGCCTGGCATCATTTTACTTTTGCATCTCTAATTTTTTTTTTAAGATCTTAGATGTGACTTCTACACATATCGTAATTCCTTAGCTAAAAGTACACGCCATACATTTGGATCATAACGAAGAAACCGAACAATGGTGGGTTTCCTGGTATTTGAAAATATTTAAAGCCAATCAATTAAAAAAATTTTAAATTTAAATGAGCGTCATAAGAAAGGTATAAGCTTCCTTATGACGCTCATAAATATTTCGTTAATTAGAAGCTAAATATTTATTTTCGCTGTGTGCACTTGATAAAAAAACACTCTAGTTAATCTGCTATGTAAATAGTGAAAACTTGTATATTCTAAGTATTTTAACCTGATACAAATGATTGATATGATCACATCAATTAACACATATGTTTTTAAAGAAAAATTCCTGTTTTTTGCTACTAAATTTCACTATAAAAAAGTAAACTCGAGCACAAACATGAGTATGCTAGTTAGCAACCAAAAAAATGTTAAATAAAAAAACAAGCAACATAAGAACCACAATAATCAAAGCACAAGAAAAAAAAAGAAAAAAAAAACACTTCGAAAAAAACTGATGAACTTCCTTTACGGTGTCAGATAACAGATACTCAACAGAGTAGAAGTAACCTAACGACACACCATGCCGAAGACACAAAAAATACCTTGCAGGAAATATATGTTGTGAAGATATTTTTAGGAAGTTGCTTCAGCAAAGTAAAGCGTTTTCGATGAGATAACTTTGTGTAAAAGAATAATCAACAAGTCGTTACACCATATAAAAGACGATTAAGTCAAATTTAAAAAAAAATGTTAGCACAATAAGCACTTCATTTAAGTTTTATTAAAAATTGGAAATAGTAGTTTTTTTAATATTTAGGAAAACAATTTTGCGATTTTATGTAGCATAATATAAATCCAGTGTCCGATTTGCCCGATTTGGTTGATATTACTTAACATTAAAAAAAAATCGTATAGTTTACGTACTTTCGGGGGTCATATATCATTTATGACCTCATATTTGGTTTCTGCACATTAAAAATTTGAAGTATTTATGTGACTTTCATACTGAATATTGATATTTTCGATTTATTTTGACTTCAAAGCTTATAAAACCCGAAACTATTTGTTGAAACATTTGTAGAGTTTCACATAGTAAAAAACACATTTGTAGTGTTTTGCTTAAACAATTTTTATGCATTTCACAAATTTTTATGTTTTGTGTAATAAAATCCAAAATTTTCATGTTTTATTGAAATTGTTTTAAACATTTGTAAGGTTTTCATTTTATTTTAGATTCTCTATGCATAACATTTACAGTTATAAATATTTATACTAAGATTCCTATTGGGCTGCTAGGCAATAAGCCTAAGAGAAGTTGAAAAGAGTTTAATGAAAAAAAAAAAACAAAAAAAAAGAGAAGAACCAAACAACCAACTAATGTATTTGGGCATATTGAACCTTAACATGATATGTCAAATAAATTGTCAAAATGTTTGAACAGCATAAAAATGTAATGATGCAAAGGAGACATAAAAAGAAAAATCACAAATAGGAAATGATACCACAGCAAGTGGTAGTATAGTGGTAACACACTTTAGCTGTAACGTTAAACTTATTAAATGATGAGTATCGAAAGTAATTTACAAGATACTCATACTATTGACGTTAATTTTCAACATAAAATGTCAGACAAATGAGGTGACAGACAGACGGGCAAGTAACACATGTGACACCTCTAGATAGTGTCAATTCTAAGTGCCCTGTTGGTTTTTTTCTTTTTTTTTTTGTTGTTAGTTTTGCTTTTAAGAAATTCTCGGTAAGATAGGACACAGATGTTGTTGATTAAAGCATTTGGTTTAGAACTACATACTATAAGGGTGGCATAAATTATTAGAAAAAAATGCTTGATATAGTTAGTTTTGTGTAAGAATTCTATTATTTTATTGAAATAGTTTCAACGTTTATTTTATAACAATATTTCAACATATGGTAACCATAAGAATAGTACGTCTTTTTCCATATTGCAAGCGATTAAAACTTCATAATTTGAGCTCTATCAATATTGATGCATTTATCAAATATTCATCATTAAACTCTTTATATAAGGCACCCATTTTTGTGCCCTTAAATATTTTGATCTGTAACCATGGCGTGTTAATGAGGCTACTAAATAATGTTTCGCCTCAAATGTTTATTTTACTAAACAAACATCGTCATTGATATAATAAAAGTATATTTGATTTGTAATCAAAAGATGAAGAAAATTTTTATTTATTTTATTTTTTTTTGTTAAATTTTCTGGTATGCTAACAAGTTGTGTGTCAAATTTTACTTGAACTTTCAATTAGCATCATTGAGACGTCACATACAAATCTCATTGTGGCACTCTATTAAACACTTCACTCATATGTATGTATAGTATTTATAAGCCATATACCATATACGGCTCGAGTGTTTGCTGTCTACATTAAAATGTTTAAATTGTATAATAATAATAATAAAAAAACAAAAATCATTTTCATTTTGATAAGTGTTTGGGTATATTTTGTGTGCCCTCTAATGAAAGTTGTCCATCAATTTGACGTGTAAGTGACTTTTACTTATTGTTATTTCTAAAAGGTTCTGTCGATTTTATTATTGTGGATGAAATAAAAAAAAACAATAAAAAGTGAAATTTAAAAAATTAATTCACATAAAAGTTTTTGTTATCTGTTGTATGTAGAAATACTTGGGTGGTATGGATTTTTAGAAACTTTCTTTGACCGCTAGAATTCTTTATGAGCGATAGTACTCTGTGAAAAAAGGCAATAGAAGTTCAAAATATATTCTTTTAGAAATGATTTCATTATTTTGTTTAAACAGTGCATTCGAACTACATTATTGTCATTTGCGGTTATTAATTTTTTTGTCAGCTTACACGAATTCCAAGCATTTTTGGTTCTCTTCTTATAAAAAACGCAAAAAATTTGGTTATCCACGCTGATATATCATCTTATAAGTAACTTGTTAGAAGACCAATGGGCGCGGGAAGTGTTTTAGGGGTTCAAACCCCCGCGTAGAGTTCTAATTTACAATTGTTATTATATAGCTTATTACATTTTATGCACATCCTTTTTTTTTATAGTTTTCGTTGCATAACTCCTCAACCAACTTATTCCAATGAGGTCTTAATGATCCCTTCCAACTCTATAAGTTAGAGTGAACGTTCATAGCTGCTATAGTAATCAAGTTAAGCACCGCTTCATGTTACTAAAGCTTAAACTATCCCACTTTAGTGGAACAGATGATATTCCATTTTATACTTAGACCATTTTCTGATCAACTTGTTGATTCAATACCACTTTTATTTTGCCATTCCCAGACTATTAGAAATAATCAATATATTAAAGCTGTTCTATACATACAAACAGCTATTACTCGTTTTCAAGAGAAATTTTTATCCGGAAAACACTATAAGTCTGCTTGAATTTACTTCGCACATTTTTTCAACGATCGCATCATTTTCAACCATTCTTCAAAAGCAGATGTGGGGGTAACGTGTCAATGGGTACAAATGATACTTTTGTGCTTTTCAAAAAATCGAATTCAAAGTTCTATAGTCAACGCTTACACGAGGAAACTCTTGAGAAAAAGTTTTCCTGTTTGTAGGCAAGAAGGGAAAAACGAAATGGTGGTGTACTGAATTCGTAGTACCCCCAAATTCCCTTTCGTTCTATTCGTTAGTAATTGTTTTGACAATTTCTTGCACAAAGAAATTCTAGTTTTCGTGTGTAAACGCAAAACAAATTCACAAAAGAGAATATACAAGAATTTGTCTAACCGAATTTCCTCGTGTAAACGTTGACATAGTAATTTCCTTGTATATTCTAAAAATTCCACATAATTTGCTTATCATTCATCACAAAATATTGATTGTTATACTTGGCACTTAACATATAATGGAATAGGCAACTTGCTCCAATTTTTCTCAGCCTTATATCTCGAGAACTATTGGTTCAACGGAAATTTTGCTTAAGACCTTTTTATGTAGAATTAGCTAAATAGCAAATTTGCCATAAGCCATAAGCTTATGAGATATTTGCGAACCGACTTTCGTGACCTTTGACCTTAAATAATTTTCATATCGCTTCTTCGCACAGCTGAAAAGCTAAATGCTAGTTAGTTTGTTTTAGTGAAGAATAAGATTAAGGATAGAAGAAAGAATTATTTAGGAAGAAAGAAAACTGAAGTATAAGGAAAGTAATATGTTTTATGTATCATAAAGTTAAAGAAAATTCTAGCTTTTAACCGTAGTACACTACCACTGCATCACTAGACCACACATTTGCGGGATGATCTGCATTATCTCTTCAAGCGAGACAGATAGGTTATTGTACAAGAAGTGAGCTTAAAATAAAAATATGATAGTTAAATTTAAAATCGTAGTTACTTCATTTAAAACTAAAATTAATACTCTTCGAGCCAACATCACGGCGAACTACAGAAAAAAAAAATCTCCCATTAAGTTTAATTTCTCACTAAAATAATGAGCTACATATTAATTTTAAAATTTATTCAAGTATTTTGAATCGACATTATTGTTCTCTTCCAAGATCATAGCCAAAACAACTGTAACATTGCCAGCTTAAGTATTTAGTTTTGCTCCAGAAATGTCAAAAAACTACATAAGCATCCATCAAATCTGCTAAAAAACTTACTCCCTCCATAGCACGATCCTAAATCAAAGTCATACGCATTATACATAAATTAAAATACGCGATGAGAAAACTTGACAGGCCTCTTTAAAATTGTAATTGGCATGCTCCATAACGCTTGAATGAATGAAGAGTATTCTACTGAAACTTAAAATAAAAGCGAAAAAAAAACACCAAAACTTATGAAAAGAAAAATTATCATTTTAAAAAAATCTTGTCACGCATGTAGTGTATGTAGCTCCGAACAATGACAAGGGTCTTCCAAAAACTGAAGTTGTCTTTCAACGAAAAAAGTGATCCAACTAATGAACATATGGATGAATACAGTAGCAGCCAGTGTAGTAATCGCATGTGGGGAAGCGGGATCAGCGCTTTTTGTTTTGGTCGTTTGTGCTTAACAAAAGGAACGCTTTTTTGTGTTTATGTAGATGCAATCTTGAGAGCAGATTGTTATGTCAAGATTATGCATTCGTACGTACGTATTCATATACTTACGAGTATGTATGTCGCAGCAAAGGAAGTATAAAAATTCCTTAAAACTTTGAAGTGGCATGAAATTGTTTGGTATAAAAATTGTTGTTTTCCAGTCAAAAAAAAATTGTCATTTGATTACGTAATTTATTAGGGAAAAATATATCATATGGTTTTTGGTTCTGCGTACTCAAGCAAATTGTTATGCAATTTAAAGTTCCTATTGTCATTAGGTATTAAAGCAATACATAAGCAATTTTCGAAGTATTCGTTTCAACGTCATTTTGATAAGAAATCTTCAAGCTTTATCATGCTAAGTTGTGTAACAAAGAAAAGTGTCATAAATCGTCAGGGTATGTTGATTGCTAGCTCTTATGCCAAAAAAGTATTGATATATATATCGGAGAACAACACCAGTAGACAATTGAACAATGTCTCTCGTGAAGAAGGCATCAAGAAGTGTTAATACATATGCCAGTTGCTGCATGCGTAGTTTTTATGTAAGACCGTCTTATGATCAGCTTTTGATGCAAAGATGCCTTCCAATAGTTAGTAATTTGGTTAGCAGGGTCAACACCAAACATAATTTGGTGATGCAGCGTCTAAGCTGGAATGCTCAAAATTGTTGTCCAGATTTGTTTTCATATTCCGATTCCTTTTATAGTTCTCAACTAGTTCAAAGGAATTTAATGACAACTAAAATTTACTTGGCAATCAAAAATTAGCAATTGAATATGATTTTATTTCCACAAATCGTCTTTTTCATAGAAATTGCTGAAAATATAATGATTCCGCAGACATTTTCAGTCTGTAAGAACTGACTTCTTAATGTATCTCTTCAAAATCAGCAAAGCCGGACCTATTTTATATTTGGAATCGGTAGGTCTCTTTCTCTTTTCAACTTGAAAGTTGAAGTACGAAAAGTGTACTCAAAAAGATTTCTTGAACAGAGCCATTTCATATAGAAAAAGTAAATTCGAAAGCTCCTCCTCTACAACGACTCTAAGTCACTGACATAAGAGAAAGTGTATACACTCAGAGAGTGTATTTAACATTTAACACTTTGACATATTGAATCCTTTACAAAATCACTTTAAATCAATGTGGATTATTTTTGAGTAAAAAATGTTACAACTTTTACAGAAATCAAAACACCGAACGCTTAACTCTCCGCATTTCTACCGAAGAGACTATAATAGTCAGCTTATAACGACAATTGTGGAAACACTTTGCTATTTGCAAATAGAACTACTGAGAAATTTGAAATGTAGTCCACTGCTTAGCAATTTCATCAACTTAGCAAATGGCCATATGACTAGGCACGCAAATGAGGTAACCGTTAAAATGCCGAGCCATCTCATTTAGAGAAGAACAACATTTTAGGGACACTCAAATAAGTTAAGGAAGCTTGATTATCTAAGTAAATGTTTTTTTCCTTTTGGATACTGCCATACCTCTTCCATGGCTATAACATCCGTCTCAAAAATGCTGTGATGGTCTGACAACATCGCTTAACTTCAGTCCTTTAGAGTACATACCATAAACCGACTAGCAATAAAGCTTGAAGCCAACGTTGTTGAAGTTATGACATCAGCTTTCTCAGAGTATATCCTTCCAGCCATCTTTAAATGGAATATATGTCTTGTAATATCACATGAATCAATAATTAGAAGAGAACCTATATTTCTAGGTATCTTAAATCTAAATCTGGACACACAAATTCTCAAAAACGTCGGGATCTTAAGATACTTCCGGATAGTTTACCTCAAAATATTTATGTGCTAAAAAAAGTTTCTGTGATTGCGACTGAGCACTGAAAAGTCTCCAAAATGCAGAAGAATCAGTTAGCATGCTCGGGTCAAACTAAAATCCTCAGATGAAACTTTTTTGTGGTACTACTAACTTTTTAGAATGCTGCTGAGTGGATATAGTTAGGTGCCATGCTGTTGCAATGTATTGAGCACGATAGATAAAAACAGGAGTTTTACAAAAAAACTCCGCATCTGAGAGAATATTTGATTTAATCCCTTCTTTTGCTTGATAACGTCAAGAAGCGATCAATAGATTAGAATGTGTTTCAGCCAGGTTACAGTGGCAATAACTTGTACGAAACATTTTAAGAACTTTAGCCGTAAATTTAAATAAAAAACATTTCTAAAAAAAAATAAAATGAAACTACTAACCTGTGATGATGATGATGCCCGATTGCACTTAAACTGCCCAACAGAGGACGCTGCTGATAAAACTGATACTGCTGATGTAGAAAATTTGCATCAGCTGCACCTACTGGTGCATTTAGGAACGGTGATGACGCTGCCGCACTTGCAATTTGTCCCATTGCATTGGCAGCGCCACTATGATGATGATGTGGATCAAGGAATATAGCCGTATATTGTGGCGGATATGTTGCTCCCAAAACAGAAGCAGCACGTTGACCAGAAGTAGAAACAACACTACATTTTGATTTCGATTTATGCTTGCGACGCGTGCGTTTACTCTGACGAGATTCACGTGAGCATGTGCTGGAGTTGAGCATATCAACGACACTGTTATTGGCAGAGGAAGGTTGTTGTTGCGCTGGAGTTTGAGCAGTGGGCCCGCCACTGGTGTTATCTTCAACTGAAGTTGGAAATTGCAACTCACTGTAAATGCTGGATTCAAGTATATTACTGTCCGATGTAGTGCGATTAAGCAGGAATCGTTCAAAGTCATCATGCGGCATATCAGCATCCGATTGAGCATCAAGTAAAGCGGTACTCTCAGCAATAGTGTCGTCACAGTTGACCGTGGCATGGTGCACTTGATTGCCAATATCACAGTGACTGCGATGTAGACTGTTGCTGCTATAACTGGAGCTTATAATGATTTCGGGTATGATGAGATTCTTAGGATGTGTATGGGTTTCGGTAAGTGCACCGAGTATAGTACCATTTTCAAGTACTATAGTTGATTCGTTAGGTTGTTGATTAACCATGTTGCTTGAATTTGTTTCGAGGTTGTTTTTACTACTCGAAGTATCGTCGGATTTTTGAGTTTTTTTCTTTGGTGTTGTAAACATTTTAGAAAAAATATGAAAATTTGTGTTATGACCGCTCAATTTTATCACTTATAGAAATATATATGTTTTTTTTTAATTTACACTGTCTTATAATCCCTACAATTTTTGAAGTATAAAAAAGCCTCAAAAAATTTAACGTTTCGCGAGCGCACGTTGACACAAATTTCAAAAGCGTTCACTAACGTACGCACGTTACGCCTGATTGAACGTTCGCTTGCCGAGTGCCGCCAAAAACTGATTTCAAATTTTCAAAATTGTTTATGTTTACTTCTTCAAAAGGTTCGATGTTGCTTTTGTGTGTCTTCTCTCTGACAGTGGCAGTAGCAGCAGCAACCACCATCAACAACAATAACTTACTTTACAACATATCCACACACAAACACGTACACTTTTAAAGGTTAGGCTACGCTTCTTTTTATTTCACTCTTCAATTTAGGTTCATGAAATTTTCTATTACGTGGTAGCAGCGCTGGATTTAGATTGGACTAGATGTATGACATTAAAGTAAGCGTAGAGGTTAAGGTCCCAAATTTGTGAATATTTTGTAGGAAAGAAACCATGAGAAATTTTTTCTTTTTTGGATACACCGTCAATATGCATGAAAAGCGACCACTGGGCTCCTATTGGCGAATGAACAATTTCAAATCAAATTCAATATATAATTTTATATTTAAGGAAAGAAAATTATTAGGTCAATACTGATGATAAATCACACTGAAGAGCAATAATAAATGCAAGCTTCTTGCAGTCATTTCAACTTTCAAAAGTGTTGGAATAAATTAGGATATCTAGTCAGCTCTAAATTCACCTTTTAAGATAAAGTTCCAAGTTTATAAGATTCACATGCATATATGTATGTATATGTATATTAGAGCGGTTCAAAAAAAAGATTTTCGATTACTGTTTTAATACGTTATACGTCTTGACAGAGCTTCTCAAAAGAATTTTCTATAATATTGAAAACTGGATTAGCGCCCCTGTTCTGTCAGCCTTTCTAAAAGAACATAGAAGCTTTAGCATGCAGCATATAGAAACTATGTATTTTTAAATTTATTTTAGTAAAATTTTAGAAGTAGCACATGACCTTTATTGTCAAAGTGCTTTTTGTTGTTGTGGATGCGTGCACTCTGTTTATGTTTATTTCATCCACACTGCTCTCTCTATCGATATCTTTACGTCTTTAGCATACAAGACCGTCTGTCCGTCCCTTAAAGTGTTCATAAGCATAACTTGCTCACTGTTGTATTTTCATAAGGTTTCTTTTTCTTGCTTCCCTATGTGTCAATCAGTGCCGCTTTAGTGAGTAGAATCTAAAGAGGCCCAGGATCTTGTGCTGTCAAACTTAATTTAAATATTCATTTATCGGTCATATCATACATAGCAAAAAATTTTTTTTATTTAAAAGAAACTACATAAGTTGGGCTGACGCTTTAAATTGACCCCAATTTTATACCAGAAATCAAAAAATACGTTTAATTGGATGCCATAGCTCAGAAAAGATATTAAAATTAAAAACCCAACTGTGGACTCTCTATCCGACGCTAAGCAAATTTGACCAAACTATTGATATTTCTTTCAGTGAATCTAATACATAAAATAATATGGAAGTCAAAGGTATTTTGCCAGATGGACTTTCCTTTTGACGTGAAATAGGCGAATTATACATACATTAGTGCAAACTGTGATCTTATTATATATTTGACAAGAAAAAAGCTATGTCATTTAAAATTACGGGACCATAAAGTACCACTTGAGAAAATTTCGTGGAACTTAATTTCCTCTTTTTTAATGAGTAATGTTCGGTATAAACTCTGTAGCTGTTCAAGCAATTTTTATGAAATTTGACTTACTGCCTGTGAATATGTATGTACATCAAAGTGACTCATAGTGGAACTTGACTCTTCCTAAGTGAAAAAAGTTTCCTTCCGGGGTTTCGGAATAGAAACTAAACCGCAACAAATCTGAGTAAAAAGGAAACAACTCAAGCTTATGAAATACCAACACATCAGCACAAAGATCACTGATGATTCCATTTAGCAATAGATGAAACTAACAAAAATAGCTCTAGCCAGGTAGTGTGTTATCACACACTGTACTGAACAGTAAGCTCGGAATAAGTTTTCTTCAACCTCATTTCTCTCAGAATTTGTTTTGTTTCTAACCTGTTTCAAAACAAAATAAGCCGGTCTGTTGCTTTTCCAAGCGATTATCTTCTGAATCACCATATTTGCTCTCATACGAACACATGTAAATTATATTCGCATTGTGCGCAGTACACATTAACAAGAGTAAGATCAACTATTTTGGAGCCAAAAGAAGGCGAATCGGAAATTTAAAAAAAAAAAAATTGTTCATAATCAAGAAGAATAGGAAATGTATCAAGAAAAATTTTAGTGAGAAAAAACAAAAATATTACAAGAAAAAGTAATTAAAAAGAAGTGCATGGAATTACAAAGGAGTACATTCCCAGTACTTCGGAACACAAGTAGCTAAAAAGAGAATGTACTTTACTCGCAAAGTATAGGGTTGGTCACGTTATAGCTGACTGCCTTTGGCGCTACAGAAATTTCTTCAATCCGTCCCTGTTAGCAATAACTCTCTCGAGCTTTCATTAGTTGTTGTTGTCTTATTTTTATTCTCTCTCGTCCTCAATAAACAGAGAAACACAAAATGCGTTCCGATTGCTGCGGGTGATAAAGAAAACAATCGATGCTGCACATTTATTATTTTGTTTTTTCTTTATTTTTCTGTTTTAGAATTTAGAAAATAAAATGACGAAAAATAGTGGAAAAAAAATACCAACAACAATTGTTTTATAACGACAGTCATCGAACGATAAATCGAAAAAAAAAAATTGAAAGCAAATGCATCGTTTGGCAAAAGCATCAAATCGCATCGATGCGAAGGTGAGTGAGTGAGTTGTTGTTGTTGTTGTCGTCGTCGTCGTCGTTGTTGTTGTTGTTGTTGTGGCTGCAGTTGATTTGATATTTGTTGTTGCTTGTAGCATAAAGATGAGTGACGCATCAAGTTAATGTTTGGAAAAGGAAGTAAAGTTAAAGTAACAGCAGCAGGAAAATGGAGTCGTTTGTTTACATCGATGCATTCGCTTGAATGAGGGTGCAGATGAAGATGAAACAGAAAAAAAAACATCAAAAATGATTAGATTTTCAAAGGACCATGCTGGATGTTATTAGGGGAAATTGGTTATTTGATCTGAAAACATGTATTAAAGAATGAGGATGTTGTGGTCCAAAGTTTTGACCAATAGTTGCAAGAAATGAATCGAAGAGGAAGCGTGTACAAATTCGCTACTTTTTGGTTTTGAAAATGTATGCACATACATATCTACATAGCTGCTGACCCCACTTTTTGGCAATAGTCGCAATTATTGAATGTTTAGTGAGTTGGCCCACTATTTATGATAGAAAAAGTCAATTGCTTCACGACTAGCCGGTTTCTTTTGTAATTGACTTGGGTAAGGTTAAGTTAAAAGGTTTGCTTCCATATGGCAAACTAAGCTCAGAGGCATTTTGCTAATTTTGATATCCTTCAAGCATTTAATCCCCTCTCATCTTCTGAAATTCTCTCACTCAATTGGCGCCATCCACCCACAAGTCCTCATGAAGTTGAGGATGCTCTAACTGGGCTAGTTTCTCAAGACCTACAAAGAACGCTGAGCAAAACTACATATTCGTTTCGTTACCAGGCCTGGGCATTGGCAGAGTAGATGCTTAACCATCTTCTACTCTCCTTTGACTCCTTTAAATGTCTATTAAATGGGCACAATATCTAACAGCTATAAGTACAGTGAACTTATTTAGTTGATGACTGCTTTTTTTTAAGGAACTTAATATAAAAATAGTTTGCCTGATTGAAAAATCTCATTTCAACGTGACAGCTAAACATTAATATCCAACTACGGACATCATACGTCCATTTTCTCGTATTTCTTAAAAAAAACCGGGATAGCACACTTAAATACAGGACTGTCCCGGGTAATACGGGACGTATATCCCCGTATTTCTTTAAAAAAAAAACGGGATAGCACATTTAAATTCAGGACTCAGCATGTCTACAACAGTTTGGAATTCATTTCTGCTGAATTTAAGAACAGTAAGTGTCCTTCTTAATTTGAGCTCTCGAGACGTTCTTCGTTAGGTGGTAAGGCTCCACCTTCTGTTCGTTTGATTTTTGAATGTGTGCACTATCCGATAATGAAGTTTTGACAGCAGTATCCACATGTTTATTATCCGGTTATCATTTTTTGGCACATTTGTAATCTTTCTCGTTTCCTGTGATTGACTAACGACCTACCGAACTGAGTTTTAGATTATGTTAAGCACAGTCATCATATCACTTTTTGAGTTCATTAAGATTTGATTTAAAGCATTTGGTCACATTTATGAAGAACCACGAGGCCCGAATATAGTCATGTCACATATCAAAGCCATTTTTAAAGCTGCAAGCAAAAGAGGATCACCTTGGCGCATTATCTTGGTCCATCTAACTCATCACCAATTAACCATGAAATATTGCGTCTGAAACAAATTGGAGATCAAACAGCCATTCACATTTTTAAACAAAATATGCTTGAGTTCAGAGCTGCATTTGCTTTAAATTCAAAATATTCTCAGATACACAGAAAATCGTTAGGCTAAATTAGTAGGTATCGAGGTACGAGCTTCCTCAAATATACCAAAAGTCAACAAGAGAGTTTGGCATTGAACAAGAAATTTAAGAAGACTTTAAGAAGCTCTTAAGCTCGATTTTTTTCTAGAAATTTCACATTTTTATTATTTAAACTCAACAAAGGTGACATTTTAAAGGTTTCTTAAAATCGATTGAGCTCAAAGTAAATTACTTCGGTTGTTTTTCTTCTGGCTAGCAGTCATCAACATATCTTTATCCTTATTTCCCCATACTGTATCCTTTAGTTGCCAACAAATGAATATATTGAGTCATCTTTATGATTATCATTTTCATCGTTTGCCGTGTCATCAGTAACGTGCGTGTCTCGTTTTATCATCACTTCCTCTGCAGTCGTGTGTTAACTCTGAGTTGCCTTTCAGAAGCTTTGCATGGTTTTCCAAAATATTTTCATTTGTAACAAAAACATGCAGCAAGATAAATATGGATGAGGAACAGGAAACAACCCTACTGTTGTAGCAGCATAATATGTTTGCAGTATTTGCAAAAAGCAAAAAGAAAAGAGAAGATAAAAATAAAGACCTTAAAAACGACCAAAAGCAAGTAATCATAGTACGGGGCACCATAATTTTTGGCAACTCATTGTTACATTCTTACTTGACATAGACGTAGTATTCAATATTTCTGGAAGGAGAAAAATTAAAGTACTGCTAAGACTTACGCTGTTGATCAAGTCACCCGTGAAAATTTGACTTATAGTTTTTATTTCCATTGAGTTCTTATTTACTATATAGTCGAAAATAGGAATAGATGAGTGTGCCTGCACGCATTAGAGTGGAATCTTTAGAGTAGTAGTAGAGACAGCCGTCCTATATCATCGTAGAAATGATTGCTAGAACAGGAAATATGTGAATCGGTGAAGGCATTCGCTGCAAATAGCGCACGTTTGAAGAGTTTTGTGAAGGTCCTATGCTTCGTGAGGAGATGAGGTACACAAGGGAGAAGCTCAGATTCGGAAAAAGCTGAGTAACTTTTCATGTCCCGTAATATGGACTCGAGAGAATGGGTGCCGTCTAGTAAGCAAAAAACCTTATCTCCAGTTGTTTTTGTATTCGTTGTAAATCGAACAACAGCTGTCGAAATCAGGCACTCTAAATCCCATTAAAGAAACGACTACGGCTATGTCTTAAATTTAAGTGCGTGGGTATACCATTTTTTACTTACTTACAACACATTCAGGGGTCATTGTCTGGCTTTAAGGACTTGTCTCTGTCTCTAACTAAGTCCATCTCATTGTATTCATCTTTTCTGTGTATCTACGAGCATGTAAGTGCATGTGTTCGTGTATGAAATTGATTAAAGGCTTTTGTTTATTAGCGTTTCAAATATACATTTCATTCTTTTGGCCATACAAAAAGAAAACTGCTGCCTTAGTTGAGATTATTGTTGTTGTTGTTGATGTTGGTCAAAGCAATAATTTTCAACCATTTTGCCATACGTGCATATATAATTTACTATAAAATTACGAAAAAACAACTCAAATTTTAAACACAAAATTAAAGGGGCTGTGCAACTGCACTTCAGCGCAAAATTAGCCAAACAAATGGTTTTCATTCTTGATGATGTTGTTGTTGGTTGGTGGTATCAAAGTTTATTCATTCATTCAATTTCACTCATCATACGTTTATATGGCCATCAATGTCAAAGTTATCCCAACACAAAGTCTGTCGGTCGGTAAGGTAGGACCACAGCAACAAAGGAATTCGAACAAAGTTATGTTGCCAAGCGAAAGTTGCCTGCTGAATACAATAAAGACTGCAGAAAATTGTTTATCGTGATTGTCGCTGCA
Source organism: Meiosimyza decipiens (assembly GCA_963680825.1). Taxonomy (NCBI): domain Eukaryota; kingdom Metazoa; phylum Arthropoda; class Insecta; order Diptera; family Lauxaniidae; genus Meiosimyza; species Meiosimyza decipiens. Next base: position 68,400,417 of record OY804261.1, on the reverse strand, counting down.
GTTTTCGTTACTTGAGATATTTTTGATTAACTTTTTGCCAGGTGTAGACAAAATAGCTACAAAAAATCAAAGCACACCATCTTCAGAAGCGAAAGCTATAGCCAAGTTTATTTAATTGTTGGCTTAATTTCCCAAGAAGATATATCGGACGCAATATGGTCTACCGTCACTTTTGTTACAATTTCGTTCAACAACTGCATTTTCGTTGAAAGTCAAATTGTTGCCCGAGTTTTATGAGACTTCGATGATATCACCTAAGTTTATCTAAATTTTATCGGGATCACTCCAATGTATAGTTTCTATTGGAGTATTTCCGTTGCCAGTGATATTTCTTCTCTAATTTATGGGATATATGAAAAATCGCAATAATATAACTGGAGCATTTTCATTGCAAGGGAATTGTTTCTTGAGTTTCATGAGATGTATGCCAAGTCGAGCTAAGAAATCTCATGTGAAGAGGGCAATATATTATTTTTATCTCAATTTTCCGTTCTTTTTGGATAAAGTCTATTTAGGTTTCATTTATTTTTGGACGATTTTCCATGTATCCACAATTTCTCTTTGTAGCTGGTACTTTTGCATCATACATAAATACATCCGCTAGTAAGTGGATTTTTGTGGCATGTTATTTGCATCTGGCAACTCTATAATTCCTGTCGAGCACTCTTTTTTTACTCTTTCACTTTAGCAACGCACTAAAAGTCTTCTTTCGTTTGGCTTTTTTATCACGATCAAAATTGAATTGCCATCATCACGAAGAGCACGAGCTAACTCATAATCACAAATTAGACGCTTTTCAATTTTGGCCCGTCTTTAAGTCCGTCTGTCTATCTGTTTGTTTGTGTCAGTCTTTCTGCTGTTTGTGGTTCGGTTGTGTTTTGTTGCCTGTCCAAAATTTATGTGTCCATCATTTATATCAAGTTGGACATTCGAACGCATATCACTCGTCTTCTGCGGTTTTTGTGTTTCACTCTTAACTTGACGTTTTTTGACTATCATTATCATCGCAGTCATCATCATCATTTACTATTCGATGTTGTCAGTTTTGTGACGTAAGCGTTACATGCCTGGTATGCCTTTGTAACAATAAAGGTCAAGAAAATTATCATAACCTGCACAATGAATTTTCATGTTAACATTTTATTGTCTGCCTATAAAATGTTGGACGAACAAGGATAGTCAATGTTTTGCTAAAAGTTTCATATTTAATTAAAAGGATTCTATGAGAAAATTTAATTAAAATGCTGTTAAGCATATTGAGGAGTTTTGACTTTTGGTTCGGTATTCTTTAGTTATGATTGAAATAACTGAAGTCACGCATACCTCACAATCAATTTCATTATCTCCGCATAGATAATCACAAAGGGAACTTCGAATATGAAGGTAGGTTGCTGAAATGTACGAACACTCTATGCACTCGTAGCTACTTAAAAACTTTGAGATGTTCTAAAAAATGCAGCTCAAATTGTAGGCCTGGACCCAAACGAAGGGACTAATTAAAGCCCGCTTCCGAACGTACTATGTCGAAAAGCTATTTTCGAGAATAATACGAAACTTGATATGGAGACACCACAAAAAAGAAGAAACTTGTCGCTGCTGTTTAAGCAGTGGTGGAAATGTGATACGAGTAGTAATGTTGAATAAATATACTCTTAGAAAAAGTAATCGGACTTGTGGAAGTGAGCGTTGCATAATATAACATATTTTATATCTATGAAATATGAGTAGAGAATATGAAGACACTTAGGAAAGTAAAGTTGAGCAACCCAAAATACATACAGAGTCTCTGAAAATTGAACGAACTTTGAAAAATGCTAACCAGGAAAGTGAGCGGGTCCATGTAAGTGGCTAACAACATTTACTATTTATCTAAGAAACTATGATAGAAAATGTCATGAAAATTGATAAAATAATACTGAGTAACTCAAAAATAATTCAGGAAAAGTGAACAAGACAACGTTGTATCATAGCGCCCAATATCATAACGCCCAAATCCCATTAAGACATAACGCCCAAACATTATCCATATAAATTTTTGTGGCGGAATTTTTTGGCCATTGTGACATTTTCGATATAAACTTTGGGCTCTATGACATTTTTGGGTGTTACGCACCATGAATTTGTCACAATGCACAAATGAAGTAATGTTATTACGCCCAATAATAGTCATAGTGCCCAAAACTTTGGGAAAAAGTTTCATAACACCCAACTAAGTTAGCATGTTGCCCAAATGAAAAAAATTTTGTTATTTTGATATGGCCAACGGAGTCAGTGTGGGATATAATGTAGACTGACTCGCGGCCGAAGGACGCCGCGAAGCCGGTGTTGGACACACTGGAGGATGTAAGTCCTGAGCTGTGGTCGAAGTAGAATTTAAGTAGAACTGCTGTGGCCAGCTTAGTCGGTAAGTGGGCCGCAGTTCAGTTTATATATTTAAAAGTTGGGATAAGTGGGTGGCCTGCGGCCGCGGCTCAGGTTTTACACCCTCCAGTATGTCCAACACTGGCTTCGCGGGCCACAGTAATTTCTCAGAAAAGTTATTGAATAGCCGACGTCATAACGCCCAAAGAGGAACTCATAGGGCCCAAATTGAAAGGCGTAATGCCCAAATACGCCAACAATAAATTTCTTCACAAGAAATTTGGGTGGTATGTCATTTTTAGATGTTTTTTCTTTTCGTGTGGGCTTTCTGTCATAAATTTCCTAAGGTTTGGGCGTTGTGCCACATTTTGGGCGATATGCTTTAATGGGCGCCGAAGCCCCTATGATGCATCGCTGAACAAAATTGTTAAAGTGAGTGTTGCGGAAAAAATCAACATTTTTAGGAAACCGTAGTTGGGAATGCGATGAATTTTGGCATAATTCAGCTGAGTCATTAAAAAAATAATCTTTTCAGAAAAGTGAGTGAAATCGTTCGAGTGGGCGGAGCGAAAAGAATTTATGTGATGCATAGAAAAACTTGATGTGGTAAAAGCATTACATGCTTTATATTGCTGGTTTCAACACAAAGGAACACTGTAGTGGGTGGGCTTGCTCGAATAGAAGTACCACATCCCATACAAGCCAGAAAAAAAAATTTCATTTCAAGAGAATATGAAATAATAATTAAATATGATACATGTAAATATGCGTATCTATATAATTAAATATGTAGCTCAAAAGATAATCATTCGCCTACTGTATTGTTTCGGACAGATAGGGTGAATGAAATATAACATTCCAGCTAAGAGAAGAAAAGACAAGCTGAAACCTCGTTTAAGGTAGCAAGTGATCAACAGCTCCAAATCAGTGGAGCTACAAAACTCGATAGAACCCGCCCATAATCGAGGAAGATGGAAGCTGCTTCAGACCAAACTATAACACTACCTGAGTTGGTAGCCAAATAAAGCAGGCAAAGTAAATATTCATTAGATCGGCTATTAAAGTTCGAAACAAAAAAGCACCAGACTCAATAACAAAAATTAAACTAAGTACTTAGCGGAAAAATGATTTAACTTTGAAGCATTTCAAAAGTAGTCAGTAAAGTATCGTTTGAATGTAAAACTTAAGATGGTGTCATTTCGGCTGCTCGCTACATATTGTCCCCACCAAAAGCATAATCTTAATTTTATTGCTTTTAACAAAAATTCTAACGTTCTTCATAGCTGCAGAACAGTAGCACATTTCTGACATAACTGGAATTTCCAAGATTGAATAACTTAACATGAGAATGCTGTCAAAACAATTTGATGCAACAAAAGATATACCCTCATACGACATACAAAGGAAAGAAGCTCAATGGTAGGCCTAAACACTGACGTTGCACAAAAAGCCAGATCGAGTTAAAGAGAAAAAAAAAATGATTTGACGAACAACAACGATCAAGCGGCGTGTGAGATTATACACATTATGTCTTGACCTCGTGCCAGTGTTATCCAACGGATTAGCTCATTTTCAAGCGGATCAAAAACATGAACATGAAAATTATTATAATTTTTCATAAATTTTAATGAGAATTTTTTTATTTTTTTTTTTATTTCAATACTTATAACTTAACTCATGCTGAGCATGAGTACAATTGGACGTTTATGAGAAGAAATAAAATCAAAAATATCGGTTACGTTGTTACAAGAAAAATGCGGCTAACAACACCACATGTGAGCAAAAAGCTGTTAGATGGAATTAATAACGGTGCGGGTTTTTCTTTTTTTTTCTCAAACTTTTGATAGGAAGGCCATGTTTTGGAGCTTCTAAAAATTAACTTTATAGCCAATTCATTCAAAGTGATAGCTAATGGAATTCAATTTGCTACTAATTGAAAGGTTTTTTGTTTTACTACATAAAAACAGATTTTAACATGACATAAATAATGGACCATGTTATATTCGAACTAATGGTTGTTACCTTTAAGGGTTTTGTTTGTTCTCTTCTTCAGTTTTTCGTTTTTTTTATTATTGCAGCCATGAAAAAGCGCTGATTTTTTGAGTTTTATGTTTTTAGCATCATCATAAAAGTGAAGAAGAAAACGGTTTTCGAATAACAATTTGAAGTGTTTCCCTTTTTTTTTGACTTTAGACAAACAACTTCGAAAGGATGCCTTGAAAAGACAAATAAACAAAACTTCTAACCATACCATGTCGTCTCCGTCTTGTTGTATTTTTCTTATGCTCAGTTGGTTTACGAGTAGATAAACATAAATACATTTTTGAGGTTTCGTTGTAATGTATTTCTCGTCTACTGCATTTTGAAAACAATTAAAATTTTTACAACTTTTTATTTTTTCTAAAAACAAAAAGGTGAAGAAAATTGTCGAAAATGTTTTCTTTTTTAATGTTTATTGAACGTGTTGCTCTGAAACTGAGAAATATTAATATGAAGGAAGCCCTGAATGATAACGTGCTCTTGGGCAATGGTGCTGCTCACACTTTGCAAATCAAACATATTAAATATTTGGAAAACATTATGAAAAATGCTTTAGAGGCAAATAAAAAATTATTTAAAATGTATATACATTATACTCATATAAAATAAGAAAAAATGAAAATCTTTTCTAAAGATACTTTTTTCATTTTTATGAAACATAATTTTCGCTAAATTTATTGTTTTTCATGGTTTCTTCTTATGCCCACTTTTTATCTTTTCGTATAAATAAAAATCAAACATTATTCTTTTTTTAACATTTTTTGACATGTTAATGGCTTCTAGTATTACATTTGATTTTATTGTGTAGGAGAGTGTGACACTATTGTTGTTGTTTTTGTTGTTGTTGTTGTTACTATTATAGTTTTATTTAATAAAAAGCATTTTATTTCTCAATTTAGTTTCCTACTCGAATTTCCGCTCAGATGTTGTTTTTGTAATAAATTTTAATTAAGCATTTAAATTTCAATATTTGTGGGTGTTTTTCATTTATGGAGCTGATTTCATTTACAAACAGAAGGTGTGAAAAATTTAGTTTTATTAGATTTGTGCGTACGTATGTGTAAATTTATTAAAGTAGTTTTTATCTTTTTTCATTAGGTAGTGTTAAAGGTTCTTATTTCTGGTTGCTTTTTATACCCTACACAGAGGGTATATTCACTTTGTCATTCCGTTTGTAACGCATAGAAGGGGGCGTGGCAGGTATGGAAAAGTATATATATTCTTGATCAGCGTCACCACCTGAGTCGATATAGCTATGTCCGTCTGTCTGTCTGTCTGTCTCAATGAAATTTGGCACACAGGTCAAACCTTCTTGCAAGCTGCTAGCATATAAAAATTGGCGAGATCAGTTAACGGCCACGCCTTCCATCCATACTCTATGTAAATATACTCAAGTCCATTTTGAGCGTGGCACACCCCTAAATTTTAACTTTTATAACGCCATAGCTCATAGACCGTGCAAGACATTGTGATGAAATTTGGTACACAAATACAGATCTCATAAATCTTGAATTGCGCATAAAGTGGGCGGAATTGTAAAAGTGGGCGTGGCACTTTTAAGCAATTGAAAATTTGAATTTCGTATAACTCCAAACTAGCAAATACGATTTTCATAAAACTTTTAGAGATGATACCACTGACAATAGTCATCAATACAAGTTTCGTCAATATTCAGTATTTTTTTGTTGAAGGGCGTGGCACAGCCTACAATATTTATAAACGTTATAAAAAGAGAACTAACAACGCAATCGCTATGAAATTTAATACGGCAGCTATACTCGCTAAAAGGTGTCTTCGTGCAAAATTTTGGTACATTGGTACCGATGGGCGTGGCACCTTCCATAAAAGCAAAATACGTTTAATGCTATAGATAGTGTGCTATGAGACTAATCTTCATAAAATTTTGTGTAGAGGTGGCGGTTACTATAAGCTTTGAAATTAAATGAAACTTGACAAGATTTCATCAGTGGGCGTGGCACCTCCCTCATTAACATAAAGTTGCAAGTGCTGTTTTAAGTGAACTATTGGTGCAATTGATCTGAAATTTGATGTAAGTGGTTTACTGGGTATTAGGTACATATGAATCAAAAGCTTTTGAAATAGTAATAGTGGGCGTGGCACCTCCCATACAATTAAAATACCTTAAGTGGCATAACTATCGAAATAAATGAGCCATCATACTGAAATTTGTTGTAAGAGGTTTGTTGATGAAAGGCTTTTTTTAGATCAAAATCTGACTGGATTGTACCAGTGGGTGTGTTACCGCCCTAAATTTTAAGAATAATTACGGCACATATTGCAAACTAAAATTTGGTTTGTGCAGGTCAATCACGAATGTTATTTATTGAAACAAAAGTGGGCGGAATTATAGAAGTGGGCGTGACATATTTCGTGTTTTTCGTTTCTATTCTATTTTTTTCAACATTTCCCATATTATTTTGACATTTTCAGTTTTTGCCAACACTTTTCCACCTTTTTACATTATTTTCGACTTATTCAACTTCTTCAACATGTTTTTAAGATTTATTTAAAAATTACTTTCAATGCGGTGTAGGGTATGTGAGTTTTGGCCTGGCCGAAGATAACACCTTTACTAGTTTTTATTAATATAGTTATAAAAAATGTTTAAATTTAACATAACTTTATGGAATGAAATGGGCAATGTTGAAAAATGTTGATTTATGCGACAGAAAAGAGTTTTATATTTTAAGTGCATTGATTCAATAGTCAATAGTTTTTATGCTTTCCGAAACCTTCCAAAGCCTTTTGATATCCTCTAATACCATCTGATGCTTTCTTATAACTCCAAATGTCATATAATGACATGACTGACATTTTCCAATATCATCTGATACCTTTGGCTATCTTCATCTGCCTTTGCTTCATATATTTTTGGGGTGTAAAAATGTATTAATATACTATACGATGATTTCCAATACCACTTTTTTTTGCATTCCAAGATTTTTCGGTACCCTCATATACCATTCAGTGTTAAACAATATTCTTTACATATAAACTTCGTATATCATCTTTACGATTTAATTCAAAGAGCAATCGATACCACTTAGGTTAGATTGTTTTAACGCAGGAGATAACAATTGTCATCATGGCTTAGGCCACAGTTGGGCCCATTGTATACTCAGTTTATAGATTCATAGTCATCATTTCGAAATATTTGTAAACTTCAAAATCGATTTTGAACTTTTTTGGGCGATGTTTTCAAAAGAGTCGATGAAGCGAAATTTCAAAAGCTTGAAACGTCAATTTGTCAACGCTGAGCACTTACAAAGATAATGAAAGACGATCGGTCAGGATCTATACAACTTCTATAAAGATCTCCTACATTAGATAGCCTTAGTGTTCCGGCAGGCTTACCTATCAAATAGTGTCCTGTTATGACACCAACAAAGATTATCAGGATTTGCTTGTCTAATGAGATCAATTTTTCTATTCTATTGACTTCTTAAGATGGCCAGATTAATCTCGACGCACAACATATTGTCATAATTGACCATCGCTTGAAAAAATTGAGGCCACGTACCAGTCTCTATTTTTAAACTGTTGTACACCTATCCCTTGACTTACGCGGTATATAGATTTTGAAAAAACCATGTAACTAAAAACCGCATAAATTGAGTTGAAATGTCCATATAAATTGAGAGGATTGGTTTTCAAAATTTAAAAAGCGCTTATATCGAGCAATAGAACTCAAAGAAAATAGCATAATTGGTAAATAAAATTCGCGTAAACTGAACCCATAATGTATGTACATATGTACATACCTACCTAATGAAACATTGGAAGTTATATATTGGTGGTGTCATTCCCAGAATTAAATTTCTGAGAAATATTTTCAAAAAATATTATGCTTACCATGATGTTGCTTAAAGCGCTTCAAAAATGTAGGAGTTGCTGAACAGGAACAAGAATGAAAAACAACGATGTGTCAAAAATAATCGAAACACAATTAAGTTGAATTAGTAATAAATGGCAATGTCCATGTAATTATGTCAAATACCCATGACGATATGAGAGAAGAGCTATATTTAATCCACCTAGCTGTATTTACACCACGATATTTACTACATATATACGAAACTTCGTCATATTATGTATATATGTATGTTCACGTGTTTTCAGCTGAAAAAAAATTTAATTAATTAAAATTTTGAAACCGCGTTATTTTGAAACCGCGTAAAAGAAGTACCGCGTAAATCAAAGGATAGGTGTATATACCTTTGGAATTTGGAATGGTAGTCTAACCCTTTCTTTTAGATAATTTCACTTGAAAGTTGGTTGAGAACATAAGAGTGAGGCGGATATGATCAGTTTCGCTTTGAATAACACCCAAACAATAGAGTGGATGTTGATACCACTGAAGTTATATGGATTTTTTTATTAAATAAATTATTCATTTAATGAAAATTCTATGTATAATTTATTGAAGAGTTTAATTGCAGAGAATTTTTGATTTTTCGAAAGTTCTGATGAACTTTTTAGTGCCTTAGCTGCTTAGACAAATTAAATCTAAACATAAAATGAAATTTAAGATTTATTTAAGTAAATTTAATGTTCCGCAAAGTGATGTTAATGATCGCCATGTTATAAAATCAATAGATTGCTCAACTTATTTCAACACTGATAAATTCAATGCATTCAAATTACTAAAAGAAAAGTGGAAAATTTTAAATTTAACTCAAAAAAAACACTGTCATGCACAAATAGAACTACAATCGCTTAAAAATCAACATCAATTTAATGATATTCCGGTCTAAGCGGATATTTCGTATCATTAGAAAAGAGCACGGAAATGAAAATCAATGCTTAGAGTATTCGAACGTGTGCCAAGCGTGCGCGGTTCACTCAAAAACAATTCAAATGGATATTTTGATGATGAAGATGAAGTGATTTCAAAAGTATTTATCCAAACAACAAAACTTACGAGAAAAATTTAAAGATTGGTGAAGAAAGGTGTTTCCGAAAATACGAAGCATAACATCCTTTCAGCTGCTCGAGTATGCAACATGAGTGAAAGAGTTCAAACTGAGCATAACTCTAATGACATCGACACAAGCAGCAGATATATAATCTGTTTTAGGTAGATGCTGATTTGCACCTTTAAGTGTGACAGCAAAAGAATTATCTTCATTTCTAATCGGCTTTTCGGTTTTAAAGACACAGCCCAAAATTTTTTGTTTTTGTTTTCAGATTTGTCAACTAACACCTGCGTTTGAGTAAATAATCCTATCTACTCTGCTCTGCTTTGATTTATCACTTGGACAACATAAATGCCGATGATTAATTTTGTATGCGAAATAATTTATTATTAAGGGAAAATTATAGAAGTTTGATATTTCTATTACAAGAGATTTTTGAGGGATAATGAGATGAGAACGAAACAGATTAAAAATTATTCGTACGAAAACGAAACGATAAATTTGATTTATGAATTATCGTATCGTTCTCGCATCAGAGGGGGACAAGCTGACGGCAATAGCAATCCACGTAGACCAAAGGAGTCCATAGTGATGCTACAAAAACTAGCTACCCCAAGAAGATATTCAAGTTCCTAAATAGTTCTTTCATAGTCAAATTTATCCAGATAGAATTGTGTGCTGCAGTGGTATGTCTTTTGATAACATTGAGGTATATGTTGGATGTGAAAATTGGTTGATCAACATGTTTTTTTGTACTACTTCTAGCAAGACGGGACAACAACGGAAAAGATTTGCTATTGATTCTTCTTCATCGGGCAAGCAACAGTTTCTGTACTAGTTGTTGGATACTAAACCCATTCTAAGACCATGGTATGTCATTAAACAGTGCTCAGTAACAACTCTAATCAGTTGACTAGTCTAGTTCTGATAAAGGGAAATAATGTAAGTACTTTGCATTTTTTTTTTAACATTACTTTGGTTGACTGCTTCTGGAGTAATAGTTTGTTCTTAAGAAAGTAGTAATGTTGAAGAGGTGCTAGAGCTAATAAGGATTCACCTTCAACAAAGAAGGTGATATATGCAGAAAGTGGATTTTCATGACCTTTGACCTTGAGCTACTATATTCACATAGTTTTCCTTGGTTAAAGCATGAAGGAATTTCTGAACTTTCAAGAAACTCAAAAGGCAGAGATTTTAGAGATAAACAAAGATTTCGATTGATTGTATTGACCCGTCGGCTAAGTCCTCCATTCTTGAAGCTTGTACACACAATGGTATACAATGATTTTTTTTCACTTATTGGGTTTTTTTTTCTGCTAGATTTGGATAAACAATTCAATTTCATTAATTTATCTTATTTCAAATCTCATGTTGCTTAAATTGTTTCCATATGTATAATATTTGTCTACACTTTAAAATTTGTGTCGGTCAGTTTCTATTGCTTTCCGGCAAATGCATCAACGTTTTGTACAAAGACTCTGCTCTTTCGCCACGGGTAACATTTTGCTATGATTCACAATTTTATGTTATCTAATATCCTTGCACAGTTTATATGCTTCTGATCCTTTTGTTTTTTCGCTTTAGTCATGGTCATGTTAGGCAATTGTCCTTAAAATTTTAAAGTTTTTGTTTATAATTTATGTCCTTTGCGTAGTGTATCAAATAACATTGCGTGCAGATATTCGAGAAGTTATGGCTTTCGTTTGAAAAATGTTTGTCCATTTAAATGTTCGCTTCAATGACTGTCTGCCTATAATGGGCGTTCTAAATAAGTGCAAACAGGCGTGGCAAAGTTTCTGTCATCTTTTCAAGCTTCTGCTGTAGATAGTGTCAGATTTATCTATAGGCCAAGTAGGCAGATTTAAGGGGGCGGCAAATTTTCTATTTTTAGGCTATCTTTTCCGTTTTAATAACATAACATCAATTTTAACGTTATTGGTGTTATTTAAAAATACATTTTATTTAAATCATTAAAATTTGTTATCGAATTCTCGACCTCATTAAAATACAAAAAAAGGTCCTTTATGTTGTACTCAAATCCATTATCATATCTCTGTGAAGAAAAACTAAAAAAGATAACAAAAACTTAAATACAAAGATTGATAAAAACAAAGAAATTCTACCGATTTATATGATTTGAAAAACATCTGCTCCCTACACATTTTAAATACCCTAAGAATGCATCCCAAAAAATAGCACCGAAAAAAAAAATGCAGAGTACTTAAATATTCTTGATTTAGATGCGCCGAAAATGTTTACATTACGAGAAAATCGAATCGCTGCAAGAGCTGGCGGCTAATGAACAGTGGAACAAAATAAATATTCGTTTGAAAAAATAAATATAAATTAACAAATAGTTTGTAAGTAGATTGAACATGATTTTAAGTACTGTACTTCAATAAAATAAAACTATAAATCAAAACAAGAAATAAATTTTTTAAAAAAAATAGTGCAAAAAAAATCATATTACATTTTCTGCTTCTGGGATTTGAACCGCTGCTTTAAGGCAGCGCTGAATTCGGGAATTAACCATGAGCTCAAGGAGCCCAAAACAAAGCAAAATGTTGTGTAAATTTGTGCATGCCTTGTAAGAAACACATCATGAGGCTGTTTTTCTTTTAGTAAGACTGTAAATGGAGACGGGCCTCTTTCGCCATTTCAACGATTTTAACGAGACATTTATGTAGTTGTAAAAAAACATGAATTTGAATGACTTTTTATGTCAATCTTTTTGGTCATGAGTACCTATAAAATCTTATACTTTAATGCATTTTCAGGAAAGAAAATTACTTTTTTATGACTAGTCTTATGTCCAATGTTTTCCAAGGCTTCGATTGACCAAATCATGTATCAGGTATATAGAAGTTTTTGAAGAAAGCAGACTGCAAGGAAAGATTATTTGCTTATACTTAGTTTTTAATCTTGAACAAAGACTATCTGACCACTCCAATTATTATTGTACCAGATATGCTCACCGCTCATTCATTTTTTTAGAAAAGTTTTTTCCACACATCAAATACAATTTTTGTTCCACTGTATGGCGTCTGTGGTAACTTCAGACTACTGTTACGGCAAAACAAACCCTAGGATATGCAATATATGCAGCAACGCACAAAAATGGACCAACCGCACCGAAACGAACAAAAGGGACTTAATTTCATTTTCAAACATTCGTATCATTTGTATTTTCGTTTTCATGGGCGTTGTCAAGCAATTTTTTGTGTTTTTTTTTTTTGGGCAAGAAGTCGCATATTTTTACCCAAATTCAATTTTTTATTTTCTTTGAGCTCTGTTGCCACTTTTGCGTCTGTTTAGGTATTATTTAGTGTTTTGTTGTTGTTTTCATTTAATTGCATTTTTTTTTTCTTCAAAATTTTATATACATGTGCGAGGTGCTTGGAGACGGAGTGTGTTGACCTAAGCAGCGACTGCTTCGACCGTTTATTTCTTATATTGATTTTATAGTCTTTTGATCCTTACGATCGTTGATGGGTTTCCGTTTTGCTTTTGAATTTAACTGTGAAGTTACTGAATAAACATTTAAATTGAAAGATTGGGTTTTAAAATAAGGATTAAGAATGTGCCTTATTAACATTTATATAAGTCAGAATTTTGTCACTGATTTGTGGGCATTGTATGGAACGAAGTGCGTAGATCTTATACAACTAAAAAAACATATTGATACAAAAAATGACAAAATATTAGAATGGAAATTAAACTTTGAGCAATTACGCAATTACTCCAGGTATTTTTGACTCATTTATATGATTGCGTGTCATTGGCGTGGAGAAATCTTAAATCACTTCAATATGAGCACTTTTTATATTCGCTTTTAAAAGGCCGTAGTAAATTTTTACAAAAAAAAAAAAAACTATGTGAGTACAAGCACTCGTGGCGTGATGTGTGTACTTCATAAGGTTACCCATAAAATGTCGGATAAGTCAAAAATGTTGACGATTAGAAAAATGTTGAAAAAGTCGAAGGAAGTTGAAAAGTTTTGAATACGTTAAAATAAAAAATTGGAAAAGATTGAAACAATCGAAAAAATTTAAAAAAGGTTGAATGAAATGGAAAAAGGTCAAATGAAATTGAAAAAATTTGAATGAAATTGAAAAAGGTTGAATCAAATTAAAGGTTGAATGCGTCGGAAAAGTTAAAAAAATTTAGGAAAAGTCGAAAAAACCTGAAACTTGAATAAGTCCAAAAAAATAATTGAACGAGGTTGAACAAGCCGAAAAGCATTGAAAAAGTTTTAATCAACCAAAAAAATGCAAAATATCGTATGAAGATTGAAATGAAAAAAAATTTAAAAAATTTCAATTAGGTTGTTCAACCGATATCCAACCGATATCGAAAAAAGAGAAAAAATCGAAATAAGTAGTAAGATTGAACAAGTTGAAAAGAGTTGAAAACTTTGAAACAATTGAAATAAGTTGTAAAAGGTTGAATGAAATCGCAAAAGGTTGAATAAGTCGATATAAGTTAAGACAGGTTAAAAAAGTTGAAAAAGTTTGAACAAAGTTTAAAAAGTAGGAGCAAGCTAATATTTATATTTTAATACCCATGTTAATGAGGTTGTGAGAACGTCATGAAAACCAACCATCTTGAGTCGTCCTTCATATTTGATTTTGAGTAATGGCACATAACTTATTGGGTTCTACTCCTCATACTCATTTGGTCCCCATATATACTTAGTTAGTAACAATATTTCATTCATATAAATACTATACAATACTATATTGTATGGGCATCACAACCAAAGGAACACAGGATATCTAACCTATGTAACCCAAAATAAAGCAATGTATATTACAGCGTTATCTTTTACAGCGTTGCATTTTACAGAGCAACACCAAACAGCGTTGTATTCTGCAGCATTACCTTTTACAATGTTAGCTCTCACAGCGTTATCTTTTACAGTGTTGATTTTTACAGTGCTGAAAAACTCTACACTGAACAACGTTGCATTTACAGTGTTAACATATGTGTAATTTCAATATTGCACTTAACAGCGTTGCCTTTTACACCACTACACTTAATAGCATTACACTTTCACCAATTCAGTCTATTTCTTATTACGCTATTAAATAGAACAAATAAATGAAAATAATATTTAAATAAAATAATTTTAAGTACTCTTTTATTACTTCAGATTGATGAGAATATTATATTCCTTTTATATTCGCAACTGGATTAATTACGCTTTTGTGATCTTTCTGATATAAAATAGTTGTGCATAGAACGATGTGATAAAATTACAACCTGAGGCAATTAAGGGCTTAACGTATTAGGTCCGTTTTTTTTTTTTTTGGTTTCACATCACGCCACTCGATATTAAAATATTACACAACATCCACTTTTGCACTTCCTGTTTCTGGTTGCTGTCAAACAATAGACTGAGAAATGATTTCTCATTAGTAATTTGATACTTTTATATTTATTTTGATAAAATTTTTATAATCAAATCATTTCATAAAAGATATCTCAATGTTATATATGAAAACCGTGAAGCACTTACAATAGCACTAGGTTTTTGTCTGCATTTTCAGTATTTATTTCAAGAGCAGTGATCTCTTTTATTCAAGCAGATATACTAAAATACAATGGAAATTTTTCACTTTTATTCTGTCAAGATTTATGATTTATATTTTTTTTTATATTTGAGTCCTTAAATTCATTTATTTTGAAATTGAGGTATTTTCCATTTAATTTGTCAGTTTTCTAGTTTGGTCTGACAACTTTATTGTATTGGTTTACTTGTTATAATTTTTCATGTTTCTTATGTCCTTTGATACCTTGAACTTTAAACAATGTCACTTTGTTTATTATTTATTATATTTCTTTGTACTGTGTGCGCATTTTGTCCTGATGAGGGCAAAAGGGATAATTTTTCGATGTGCAGTTTGACTAGTTCTCTATTTACAATTGGTATATTGGTAATTTATGATTTCCAGGTGATTGCATCGGACTGATTCCATACAGATTCGAATTAGAATTAAACAAATATTCGGGTATTTTTTTGAAAATTTCTGTCTACTATATAAGAGTGAGATAAATGTTACTCAAAATTACTCAAACGGCACATGTCCAAAATCGGATGAAAATAGTCTAAAACGGACTTCTTTTTGATACTTTGGATTTTTCTCGAAAGCCGCTGCTCAACCAGAAATCGGTGTATAGGGCGTGATATTTATTAATAAATTCTGAACAAGAACTGTTGATGAACTTTAGCAAGATTCTGCAATACATTTTGAGAAACAGTCAATTTAGCAAAATGCTCGAAACGAGTATGGGAATGTGGAAACTTGCTGCTAGGATACCGAAGAACTGCTCGAAACGAGTATGGGAATGTGGAAACTTGCTGCTAGGATACCGAAGGACTTTTTGTAATGTTTCGTAAAGCGTGGAAACATCACAATACACCAGAGGTTAAGGGACAGTCGAAGCAGTGTAAACAACCTGATGAGTCAAAGTTGAAGAAAACCAAGGTGGGTTAGTCGACCAAGTGCGCAGTCGACACTACGAATTTGTTTCTCACTCAGCATATTTTTCACAACTAAATATATCTTCGCAGAGTTCATATAAAAATGTCTATACTGCCCTAACAATTTTTTTTTTCGGTGGAATATAAGAAAATATGAAATAAAGTAATTTGCTAATCAGAACTATAAACTCAAGCATGCAACCATATATCGACCTTCTCCAAAGAAATCTGGAGATCTTTCATTTATTAAACTAATCCTCAGGAAATATAACCAGAAAACATTAACAGACAGTACGCCTTTTAATTCATAAACCTTTAATTTATATTCTTACTTATTTTGTCTCTTTAAGTTAATCTCAATATCCTGCTGTGGTTTAATTTAGATAAAAACCAATTTTAGGACACCATATGTCTTAAGTGTGTTAAGATAATTGATCGGTAAATAAGTGAGTTTTTTTAAAAAAAAATATCAATTTTGATTGAGCAGATAAACGTGACCTGGCGCCGTTGCCCAACAACATCATCTCATCACATGTGTTTCGTTGAAAAGCGCAGGCACCTCTACTCCACAGCATTATAGCACTGAACGATGAAGGATTTGCCGCTTGTGTTTGCGTGGCTGCTGCTGTTTGTTTTACTATCAGGGAAAAAAATATTGAGTGATTACCGTTCGGCTGTCGCTGTTCAATGGACCAAATTTGTTGAAAAAGGCTGTCTTACGCTTATTGTTTGGTGTTAATAAGAAAAACACTTAGAAAAAATTACTTGATTAAGCAAGAAGATATTAAGATATGGAATGTTTGTGATTTATTATGCATTTTATTTTCTTTTTTTATCACGAGCTGCTTGGTGTTTTCTAGCATTTTACTTCTGACTACAAGAAATATTTTTGGCATGAGAGCAACAATTTTCGAGTTGTTAAAATATTTGTAAGGAAAATAATCAATTTAATTCAATGTTCAAATCGATTCAACTGTCTTCCGTAATGCTGTAAGGTAAGAACTTTTCTCAGTTTCTTTTTACAGAGCGCTACTTGAAATTACCTTGCATTCGAGATTGTTTACTGTTTTGTTACAATTCATTATAATAAATACCATGTATTTGTTGCTGTTTACTTTCTTGCTACAATTCAATATTGGAAATACCATGTATTTGTGTCTATTTACTTTCTTGCTACAATTCGATATTAGAAAATACTATATGTATATTTGTTGCTGTTTACTGTTCTCTCTACAAATCGTTACTAGAAAATACCATGTACTTATTCTGTTTACTTCCCTGATAAAATTTGTTATTAGAAAATACAATTTTTTGTTGCTATATGTCGTTGTTTGAAAATTTATATTTCTTTCTGCAACTAATCGGCATTCGAAAATACTGTGTTTTCAAAATTGTTTACTTTCTTATTACAATTCAATTATAAAAAAATACTATATACCTGCATTTGTTGACTTTTTTGATACGATTCGTTATTTTAAAATGCCATGTATTACTTGCTGTTTAGTTTCTTGAAATACCTTCTATCTCCATAGGGATTAACTTTCAAATAACAACCCGTTATAGAAAAACTCTACTCATCCGTACTTGTTTGCTTTCTTAATAATAATCGTTATTTGACAATACATTCATACTTGCTTTTTTCCATGCTACAATTTTTTATTTGAAATATTTTTTATTCTTGTAACACTTTGTTATTTGTTACGCTTTATTTGATTATAGCATGTATCCACTGTTGTTTACTTTGTTGCTGCAACTCATCAATTGATACTAAAATGTGCTGTAAGTTGTTTACTTTTTTGCTACGATTTGTAAATTGAAAATAACATATATTCATGGTTATTTGCTATCATGCTGAAATATGCTATTTCAAAGCGCCATACATCCCTAAATGTTAGCTTTCTAGTACCAACTATTTATTTTCAATAACATGCATTCATTTTTGTTTACTTTGTTACCATAATTAAAGATTTGAAAATAATATGTCTACGTGGTTGTTTACTTTATGGCAAAAATTCATAATTAAAAAGTTCAATGCATCGATAGTAGTTATCTTCTTGCTTGTTAATTTTTTCCAGTGTATTCATAATTTTACATGCATTCATTTTCCTGCTATCATCACCGACTGGTGCAAATTTTTATTATTGTTGCTTTGTTATTTAAGAGTTGCCATATGCTACATAAATTTCCATTTTGGGCGTTCCGCTTTTATTTGTTAAAATCTCATTTATTTTTTCTGTTTTGTCCTTTTTAATTCCTTTTCTCATTTGCTGTGCGCAGGCAATTAGTTACGCACCACGGGATTATTGACTTGAACATTGTATTGATACATACCTGGCTGTATGGATATACCATACAATGAAATGTTCCATATAATTATAAATATTCTAGCTAATTGACTGAATGCACTATATATTTGGCGGTATTTTTGAAAGCTGCTGTTCATATCATCGATCCTTCATTTTTGTTGTTAAATACGATTTTGAGATGAATATTATTTGATAATTATCTGTTTTCAATTTATATCCCTTTAAGCCATAAAAACTTTTACGGACCAAGATTCGTATATTAAGGCTATGTCAAAATTTCTGCATGAAAGCAATATCTTCAGCACAACAGAAGCTGCATCTGACGTTGGCTTATTGGCGACCAGTTTCATCGGCCCATCGATATTGCTAGGTTCAAAGGTGTTTAGCTGACGTTCTCATTCAAAATATTTTCTCACAAATACTTTCCTCTAACGGCTAAAGAATCCTTTTTTTTTTTGATTCTACGTGAAGTTCCTTTGAGGAAACCGGCTGAAATGGGAAAACCTAGGATATGTCTGAGGTAAGTAGCTTAGCTGTTTTATTTGAGTGTGAAATACAGTTGATTTGGTATGGACCATGTTTAGTTACTTTATTATGGAAAGCTTGACCAAGCTTAGCTACAATAGTAATTTCAACAGTCAACAACTTCGACGCACTTCTAAAGGCCTACTGAACTCTATCGAGGATTATCAAAAGCGACAAAAGAGTTGCAGCTAACTATACGGATTACTGCAGCTAAAACAAAAACGCTACGAAACAAAACCTATTTATCAACCAACCGTCTGGTCATTCTACAAAGAAAGACAGCTGAAACTTATGAAAAACCCATCATCAATCACATAGAAAACAACTAACTCAATGAAAAGATGATATCCTTGCCAAAGGATAAAATGAATGTCATGCGGTTTTGAATTTCACGTAAGAACCCCATGTGCAGTTCGAATAAAATTAAATTTGTGTGAAAACTAAATAAATTGAAAAAAAAAATTGCCTAAATGAAATTTAAGTATGAATAATAAAGCACATCCTTCAACATCCTTTTAACACAAAATTGACTTTATAATATTGTATAAACAGAAGCGTGTGGAAAAAAACTATTTAACATATTTTTTTGTGTTTGTTTTTTTGACAGCTCCGCTCAACAACTGCGAAGGAAGAGGAGGACTTCCAGTATACAAAATCTGCATAAAAACTAATAAGGCACTCGTTGTGTTCATCCTTCTTCGGAGTTTCTTACTTGGTGTATATTGGTATATTTTTTGTTGATTGAGTCTACCACCCGCATGCATGCCATATGCGCCTGAGGATGTTTGGTCACATTTGCTTGTGCATATGCCGTTGTGATGCTTTGCTGCTCGCTTTTTCACTCCTTATTCAAAAAGGACATACGCACAACACATTAGTGTTACTGACTCATTGACAGTCTCTGTTAGGTTTTGGCAACAGCGCCAGCACCGGCAACGACTATCCAGTTACAAATGCTGTGTCAACAGTAAAACCAAAACTTAACACGCGTTTGAAAAAAGGATTCAAAGGAAATGGGAAAAGGAAAAAAATTATGCATTTCCTCTTGACTGTTTTGCTTTGATTTTTTTTTGCTTGCTTGTTTGTTTTAACTGTTATTATCCTTTGAATCAGAAAATTTATTATTTTTATTAACAATACCCTACTGTATATGAGTGGTGGATTATAATCATCTTAAATTACAGTCCACATATTTTCATCCACTTAGATATAGAATCAGCTGGCAATCAGGGTCATTACCTGAGCTAACTAAGCCTTTCATCTTTCTCGTTCAAGACCGTGTTCTTGCCAGTCTTTGAAATGCCTTTTATTTTTGCCTAATCGTAGAAGAAAGCTTGCCATGAAGTCCTCACTGTGAACTATGTTCACAAAGATGGGTAGTCGAAGCTGAATATCTATTTAAGAATGAACGCTACTCATGAATCACGCAGAGGAATCTGTACTGATTTATAGCTAAAATATGCTCTCAACATTCTTGTCAAACCATTGTAAGAATATCGCCCTATCCCTTCATCCTTTTCCTTATTAAGTACATGCCATCTAGGGATAAAAATGTTCTTGAATATATATGGAAAGCAAATCAAATTGATTCTTCATAGTTTCTTACTCTTTGATTTTGGTTCATAATATTTTCCTGTGAGGAACCAAACATTGTGCCAATAAATATACCCGCGGCTTTCTGGAGTGTTTTCAACTTCCCATTCAATTCATCTGACCCATTCACTTCATCTTTTTCATTGCAGAAGTTCCTATAATATTCCAATTTAGAGTTCTTAACCCTTTTCTTATGCCTTTTGAAGTGCGATATTACCGATCATTCAACCTCTCTGTTCAAGTCTTGAAAGCTCTCCCCGAGCTTTGAAAGCTCCGTTCGGAAGTTTCTTTGAACTACTTACGATGTTTTGAGTGTTTTCACAAAGTGACTATATTTGCCTTACAACTCTTTATTTCTAAACCACTGTCTCATTGCACTCGACTAATGCTTCCTCTAATTTTTTGGAAGCGCGCTCTATCAGTTCTACGGTTTTGAGTTCAGAAATGTGACTTACTATTTATCCGAGCAATTCCCTATATCATAGCCTAATATAATATATTGAACAATGTTAGATCGATCATCTGCTGTCTTTTGCTTGTCAGGCTGATGTCGAAATTATGAAGCACAGCCTAAGTAGACAGAATATGGTCAAAACGACTATCATGCCTGAGGTTACATTTTGTGAACGATAGAAGAAGTGTAATGGCAAGGTAAATATACAGAGACCACTGTAGTCTCGACCATAGCTCCCTTTTACTAACAGAATTTTTAGAGCAATGACATCTTGTTAGCACAATACGGCATGCAAACAGTCACATGACTTCAACATGATAAAGCAGTCCATCCCATGCCAAAAGTACGATGCACGTATGGTTCTTGTATAAGTACTATATCATTTTATTTCTTCACGAACGGGGATAAGATTCAATAAATGTACAGTTTAATGACCAGTTGGATTTCTTTCTTTGCTCAGCCACTCTCCATTAATTCTATCCATCTTGGTTTCGGTAGGAGCACTATAATTGATATATATTTAATAGCAAGAAGTTTGTGTTATGTTACGTAGAAAGCTTGTCAGGCTGATGTCGATTGCTGATTGCTTTTGCTTGTGGTTAATTCTTATGAACTTGAGATTTGAGTTTTAAGCCCACTTTATTGTTGAGAGTAGAAAGTACCTGCGTCTTCAACTCTGAAAACTAGGCACAAATTGCTTTCAAGCATTCCTGCGCATTGACAACTTATCGTTTCGTTTCGGCATTTTGAGGCCTAATCAATGTATTCTAAGCTAAGTTGGAGCTATATGATGAATATATCTTCTTTATTTAATACATAGGGTATATATTGCGTTCAATTTGGCCGTCTATTATTTGTATTCTATTTTACCTGCTCTTTATACGTGTAATAACTTTACAGGATATGATTATGCTCTAGGGAAATGCAAGCGGCGACTGCATCCCTTTTCTAATTTTTTTCGTACAACTAATTTCAACTGCTTTTTAAAAGGGTTTTTATCTATTGTAGCTACTGGTTTTCTTTTTCACTATGGTATGTCTGTAGTTTGCATTAGGATATGCTTTTTATATCCTGTTTTATACTTTTCTTGTGTTGGATTTTCTTTGATTGAATTCGGATTATGCCGCATTTATGTACCTTTCAATTTACTGAATTAAACTGTTGTTTGTCTTTTGTAACGATGGGCTTAGCTATTTATTTTGTTTTGTTTGGTTTGGACACATGCGACATTTTCGTACACAGAAAAAAAAAAATGTTAAAATCATGTACTCATATTAAAGAGAATCGCTGTTTATCTTTTGAAAAAGATTTTATAGACCTAAATCAGAAGCGTTAACTAAAAAGTTCGTGACCTGAACATGAAAACTAAAAAAATATTTTGAAATATTTGAGGTATTTTAATATGAGTAACACGACTTTAATACTTCACTATTTCTCGTATATATGAAAAGCATCTTTAATCTTTTCAGTAAAAAATACTCTTTTTTTCAATAAAGCCAGGTACGAAAACAATAAGCTAAAATAAGAATCTGTAATTAAGACTTCTTTGTAGAATTTGAGATCTTGTTATCATAGCCAAACAAACACTACCCTCAAGACTACATACTAACAATCTATAGATGGAACCCAATCAAATGAAGTTGAAATTTTAATCCAAAACACAAATGAGAGTAAAGAATTGTCTTACAACAATAAGTAAACCCTAATATTGGCTATTGCTACATATTCGAGAGATAAATATGTGTGCATTGTAGATGCATCAATTCCGGTTCATTGAATATTGAGACAACTACAAGTACAAATACAACAACATGCAGTACATTTTCAATTTTCAAAATGCAGCGGATTAAAAGTGAGTGTTGTAAAATATTTGCTTAATCTTTGATTTGAGATATCTTAGAGATAAGCTAACTGGAAATGTACTTTGAAAATTAGTTATAGCATGTATCTGTAACACTGTATCTTTGTGTATGTTTCTTTGAATTGTCTCTGAATGCATTTCAAAAAAACATTATCAGCAAAAAAATTCTCATTGTTTGCTGGGATTTGCAATTCGTAGTTTGTTTTCATTTACGTACAAGATGTACGATATGAATGTTAGAGTGTATCGAAAACTCGCTAAATATAATAACATGCACTATATACTACAAAGTACAATAAGAATTTGTTAAACTGTTACTTTTTGTCATAACAATGAAGAAGTAGTTGTTCATACATGCCTTAATAAAGAAAGTTTGCTGCATCCATTGAAGTGGTTCGAAAATTCGCATTTTTCGATTTGAATGAATAATTTTAAAACTTATGACTCTTTGTCATGTAAAATGTTTGTGAAGTACTTAGATTTTTAAGCATTATCATCAAATTCGCAAGCTATCAAACATATAAATAAAAAATTATAGTGGACCTTATTGTATAAGTGGAAAAAATACCATTCTATACCACCTCCACCCCCACCTCCACCTTTACATCTTATTTAGAGTTTTTACCTGTGCTTTAAGCTAAATAGCCAAGAAGGCTTATAGCTGTAGTAGCTAAACTACATTATTATTATTACAAAATGAGCCTATTTTTGCTAGAAAGAGATCGATGGGATATCAAATTATGATACTTGTGTTCCATACAGTTCACTTGGATAAGAGATTAATTGCTTTCATCTTCAGACCATTAACTTATAACTTTTCGAGAAAAGTTCAATTGCCATTTTAGTTATTTTTAAATTCATTATGATTCGATATAACTTTTTGTTATGTATATGCATGGTATCTGTACGACCACGAATTTGAGTTAGAAGCAAAGAATGGTAACAATGTTGTCACCCTGTTACTCTGTTTCATGCTATATTATGTAAGTGTTGTTGTGCAATCAATTTCAATTACATGTACATTTTGGAAAATTACAATTAAAATATACGAGATGTAGCCAAAGATTTGAATCAAAATAATTCAAAGTCATTTCGATGACGTTATTTCTTATGAATCAATCCCGAAACACTGTGGCGATTCGCTATTCTCGAAAATTTTCTCTTGAACAAACTATCGCCTGGCTTGAGCTCGTGTTATGATATGATACTCTCGCGATTTAAACTGCTTGCTCATCAATAAATCGAATATCAACCCCAAAATTAAATCCCATAGGATTATGAAAAAAATAACTATAAAATTCCTTTAGTGAAAATACCAAACTAATTGGACACGCTTTTGACATACCTAGAAGCAATAAATCTGTTAAACTAATGCAAACAATAAAAACTCTAGACATACAGACAGGCAGCCAGAGTAGTGTAAATAGTGGTGGAGGCAACTTACTAACAACCCCCTGTTGGGCAAAACGTGACAAAAGCCAGATATCGAAGATTATATGGTTTTCACAAAATTATCGTGTAACAGTGAAAACTCTTAACCGGCAACATGGAAGCGACAGAAATAAAAATTGTCTACATTACAGAAAAAATATAAAAAATCCCATAAAACTAAGGATGAACTTCAAGTTGATGCCACTCTCCAAATAAGCGATTACGTGCACTTGAACTTGAGAGAATTTTATTCATTTAAATATTTTGCGTCGCTTATCGGGATTGCACTTGAAAACAGAAAAACAAAGAATATTAAATGAAAATTAATATCTTGGAAATTGTTTTATCACACATATGCCACAACTGTTGGTTGAGATAATACCCTTCTTTTCACTCAAGTGGTCACATTGGTTAATTGCATTTTTAGAACATTTTTTTTTTGTTCGCTCAAATGCATCACATTACAATGGTTACACTTGAATTGAACATTGAATGCATGAATGCAGTCAAGTGCATTAGTTATTTTCAAGGTCTTGTCTGATAAGGCAATATGAGATATGCTCATAAAGGGCATACTCGTATAGTACTCCACCATTAAACTATGTGTTTTACATATATTTGATTTGAATTGTTTTTGGTTCCACTTGATTTGAAGCGATTTCCGGCAATAACTTAAATTTTAATTGAAAATACATTAGGCGTAAAAGTTACGTTCCAGAGGATTTTGAAAAAGGGCGTTTTATTAATTGAATACTTTATGGCCACAATTAATTGTTTTATGGTTTCAATTTAAAATTTTGTAATTTCATGTTAATTTTTATATGAGAAACTCAAAGCCATGAGCCATATAGGCTCATTACTTTGGCACATATTCAAATCAAATCATATCATTTCTGTTACATTTAAAATTAAATTTTAGAATAATTAATTTCGTTTATTTTTTTTTTGTTTTAAGAAAAATCAATATTTGGCACATAATATTTGGTAATATTAAGCAAACAATTACTTTATTGAAACAAATATTTCTTTGTTGCAAACATTCACATATTAATAATCACTAAATCGTATAATTGGCAGGAAAAGTTTTTGTTTTGTCGCCAACGTATATATTTTTTATAATCGATTTAGTTTAAAACCGATGAGCTTAGAACCTAAAAGCATCCTTAGTTTTCCATGAATCAGGACTTTCAAATCATTAAGAAGTTAAATACTAACTATCAAGCAACTTGACATGTTTTAATGTAACCTTCAGGAAATCTGAACTTTAAACTGAATTCAAAATTATCGAAATGGTCAATAACATAACTTAGGCACTTCGTTTCGTAATCTATTTTCAGTCTGCTGAACACAAAAAACATAGATTTCAAATATCCGCCATATTATTTACATTTGACAGCTGTCGATGTAACATAGCAATTCTGCTGAAATTGCAAGTAAACAGAATAAGCCAATGAAAAATAATAGAATATTTTTAAATAAATACAGAGATTCTGCTGACCATAGAGAGGACATGACATATCCTGTTCGTACAATTGCTTATTATACTTTTTACTGTCCTTCGCATTTTGCCGCTTCTTATTATAATGGTTATACCACCACTTTTTCTAATCCACAGTTAATTTTAGAAGGTGTGACAGCAAGAAAAACAACAATTTCAGATCAAATATACTACTTACTTCTATACACAAAGGATATTGTAGCAAAACTATGGTAACATATGAAATGAAATCTCAGCGATTGGTTATTTAGAGATGTTAAAAAAGTATCAATTTATCGTATTACTTGATACTTATTATGTGTTATTGAAATTTTGAATCTCAAGGATCGTAAAACATATCTTTTATATTTTATTAACCAATATATCTTTCTGATTTGATATTATATTTTACAGACTTGTATTCTATGTGGAAAAAATAGATATATTTTGCATAAAAAATTAAAAAACATAGTTGACAGAGAATCGACATTGAACATTGTCTCAATGCCAAAGGCAAGGTCACTGTGACCCCCTAGAAACCTCACAGCTTTCGCCTAAAACATTTACCACTAACTTACTTAGTCCTCGAGCTCTTGGGCTGGGGATATTAAAATGAAACACACTATATGTAGGGACCATCGCTATATGGTGCTTATAATCAGGATATTTTTACTAAATGTAAAACTTTATATAATCAGATATATATATAGGTTAGTTAAGTAGAATATCTTGAGCCACTACGATTTAAAAAATCTTTTGTGCCAGAATACCTGCACGTGAATATATTTTCTATAGTTATATATTTCAATATATTCGATCTCTCTGCTTCGGTTCACCTCATTCCATCGTGTATGTTGTTTATTTTTTTTTTCTTTTATTCCCTTGCCTAATGCTACACCGCCTTAATAAGTGTGATATATGAAGTTATCTTAAGTCCTTGCATTTCGTTGCCAACATTTATTATTAGTGTCAACGCATAACAAAGCCCAAAGGACATTCATTGTGAGACCAAACACAAACAAACACACGCACGTACGTTTATGTAAGTAAATATGTGTATATATGCATAAATGCACATACATATATTCGTTAAGGTTTATTGCAAAAGAACATATAAAGCGGGGTGCACTTATTGGCTAGTAAAAAAAAAATACCAACATTCCCCTGATGCTTAGCATATACCCACACCAATGTTTAATTATATTTATGTCCAGATTGTGTTACTGCGGCTTTTGGCTATTCCACAATACGAGCATGTATCATGGGTATTCAATTCATAAATCAGTTTCTTGTATGATTATGATATAAAAACTAAGAGTTGAAGATGAGGAGGGGGCTGTAAAAAATTATTTTTCTTATATTTTTCCAATTGATTCCAATAAAATCTTTTTCCGGATCTAAGAAATAGTCTGCCTAAAAGTAGCAGCCTGATCTGAGACAGTTCCAGAACAAAACAAGTGAATCTTGTTTAGCACTGAAATGGTATAATCTTATGAAGGTGCTGCACTGATTTTTGAATGGAAAATACTTCAAAAGCCGAATAGATTCATTTCCATCATGAGCTCTGTAACTTTAACTAAGAAATTAGTTAAAAAATCTTCAATTCGTAACCAATCGCAATATCTAATTTTAAGAGCACGAGATCAAATCTCAAAATTTTAAATTGAGAAACACGCCCACAATATTGAAGCACCTAGTTGAAAATATGTACAAATAGAACTGCCATAGTCAAATACACACCCTAAGGGCCAATTCGCTAACAACCAAATATCCTTGTTAAATTTATATAATTACTTTGTTTGCTGAAATATTACATATATTACATAATCAAGGAATGTGCTCCCCTAATAAAATAATTTCAGAGCTAAATACATTATAAACTATGCCAATTGGTTTCGTCCCTTATAAAAATATGTTTGCATCAAATGAATTTTACAAAAAATGTTTAATAAAGTCCTAATGGAAGCAATTTATCTAAATTCGGAATTTCGCCTACTGTTCAAAATTTGCAACCCCTGTGCGTGTAATTAATGTTCTTGGATTAAATTTCGATTTTTAACAGTTGTCAATAATAAAAAAAAATATAGAAAACCACGCATATACAAAGCAAACATAATTTCTGGAGTGAGGGATGTAACAAAAAAATTTTTTTTTATAGAAACTTCGCATCGTGACTAAAAACTTTCCTCTTACTCTATGAAATCGGTAGTGAGGCACGGTTGGGCTGGAGAGAAAATAGTTGCAAGAAAGAATGCATTCGAGAACTACCAAATTCCTAATTTAATTTTTGATAGCTTACAATAAAAACGTGATAAGACATGGAGTTCCAGTGGTGGCCGTGTCCACTAATTAGGTTATCTTATACCCTACACTCAAGGTATGTTTACAAGTTTTGACATTCTATATTCTTGACCATGCCCGTCTGTCTGTCTGTTCGTAAGTCTATCTGTGGAAGTTATAATATCGAAAAACCAAGCAAAATAGAGTGAAATCGGTTCAAGGACACGCCCACTTGACATTAAAATGAAACATTTCAAATGCTATATTTCTCACAATTACTAGGAATATATTTGAAAAGCTTTGAGCAAAAAGTTGGCTTTTATCAAAAAGAGGGCGTGGCACCTTCTTTAGAAGCTTTTTACTTTTAAGGTAATAAAACCAAATATCACTCAATGAAAATGAATATGAATGACTTGGAATAGCTCTAGTCAAAAACTAGGCGTAGCTCCGCTAGTGGGCGTGGCACTTCCAGAGCAAAAAAACTACTGCTGAATTATTGAATTTAATGCAACCAAATTTTACGCAAATACTAGAAATATTTCGGCCTTCATCGTCGAAAAAAGCTGTCATATTTTGAAGAGCGGGCGTGGCACGTTCTATATAAGTAAAAACTTTGAAACACACTAATTCTTCTTTAATTTTAGAGATGTGTTGGAAATCCTCTGAGCAAAACTTGGATATATTTTGATAAGAGGGCGTGACACCTTCTTTAGAAGCAATTAATTAATTGTTAACGATAAACCAAGAAGTTGTAACACCAAATTTCACACAGAGATAAGAAATAGTTTAGTCTAGCAACAGCAACTAAATGTGCGAGTTGTATCGTGTGGGCGTGGCATCCATGTATAAATTTTGAAATGGAATGTTTTTCAAACTTATCTTGTATTGCTTTCTAGGGAGTATCGATTTTTCTGCCCATATTCATACATGTGCCTACTGTTAAAAAAAACCGTGATACAGCCTTCATTTCATTCACACACTCTCCACTTAAACCGTGCTCACGCGTTTTTATTGATATTGCGGAATAAGAAGTCACATACAATGCTGCGGGGTGCAAATTTTTGTACGCCCTTAGGCAAAAATAATAAAAAAAAATCCGCAAGGATACTCTAAGTAACGTTATTGCTAGCATTAAGTCAATTTAATAGCGCAACGAAAGCGAAAAATACTGATACTGATTTTTATAGCAATATCCTTGCTATAATAAATGCGATAAAACGTCGATACCGAAGGCAACTTGTGACTTCAAAGCGGCGTATCCTGCACAAAGTACTAAAGCGAAAGGCAGAGCGCACAAAGATACCGAATTAAGCATAGCAATTATTCAAGTCGTTTGTCTTCCAAATGCTCACCACTTTTTACTTTCAGATATCCTGCTTCCTAACTATACGCACAGCAGCGTAATTTGAAGGGAAAATGGCATTTGTCTTGTAGTGGTTTTTTTTCATCGATGTGGTCTCTACGTTTTTTTTTTGTGTAACCTAAGCCCAGAAAATTGAATTGCGTTTCACTTAAGTCCATGATGAGGACAGCGATACAAGTGTCAGTGTCTGCATGATAGCATTCCGTCTTTTTGCTTGGTAAGTATTGTTGTTGTTGTTGCAAATGTACGCTAGATAGACAGGATATTACTGTCGTAGGCGACGCCCTCTTGAGTTTATTTCTTATTTCCCTATTTTTTAGCGTTTTTTTTATGAACTTCAACGGTCATGTCAAATGCAATTAAATTGTAAATTAATGTTAAAATATTTGAAATCGATGAAATGTCCTTTTTGTTTTTTGCCACGAAGTCGCAATCTGCAATTAAATTATTCCGATTGTCAGAGCGAACAAGTAAATTATATGGTGCTTCTTAGACTAAAATGAAAGTAAAAGCAAAACTACCTTTTGGTATGAGAATGTACCCGTAAAATATTTAAAAAGGATATGTGGCATTATCTGTAACTGTGTGAACTTAAAAATTTGCACACCAAATAGTGCACATTTTTTGCTGACCGTTAATTAAATGCAACAATTTAACAAAAGAAAATCTTTTCTTTTTTACACACAGCATGGGGTCACACAAAATCTCAAAATCTTTCTCACACCTGCCATATAAAGTACAATAAATTTCATGTGTGCAGCCTAAGATAAAAGAAATAGAACGAAAAACATCCTTTGCAGGACCTATTAAAAACTTAGGGTGCTGTAAATAACTATTAAGCCAGCTTGTTTTTTTATTCTTTCCTTGATACTTTTCAGTTTTTTGAAATCATTGTTATCTTGATCTTTTCTTGAGTGACACAATTCAAAGGATAACAAAATAAAAACATTTTTTTCCAAAGAATAATTGTAACCATTAGACTATTTTTATGTGTTCTTCTACTTTTTCTGAAAGCAGACAAAAAAAATGGTTTGCATTTCTTTTGAAGATCCGTTTGGAAATAAATTTTAAAAATAATTTTCTTCAAACTAATTGTAGTGTTTTTGAAAGGAATTGTTTTTTTTTTTTTGAATACTTTTTTATATGATTTGTAAAGATTTTGACGACAGTGCAGAAGTTGGAAGAAATTCTGCGAATTACTGATTTTATAAGGTGTCGAAAGATTAGCACATAATACAAAACTATGTAATAGTTATTTGATTTCCAATTATTTCACTGCTCCGTACAATGTGTGTCGGCACCAAAAAAGTTACGTAAAACAAGGATATATTAAGAAAAAAGTGTCTCAAGCTTGTTTCATCCGTTGCCAAGCGGTATCATCAGTGATTTTTAAGCCAATTAGTAAGAATTTGTAATACTGGTATGTTTGACTTTTTGCATAGAGCTGTTGAGAACCTAAGAAAAGTCAACATTTTTTTTCTGTTTTTTTTTGTGTTTTTTTATGTTTTTGTACTCAGTTCTTACTAGTCGCCTTAAACGTCACTGATGATTTCGTTTATGACAAACTTTAGCCCGATGTTTTGTTGAATTTATCTCTGTTTAGCATATACTACATTTTACATCATTTTATATAAACGCTGAGAACTTATATATCCCCTTACACTTTGTAGTCAAATTAATGCTATGTATTACCAAATACCAGAAACAAAATCAGTCATTTATTTACAACGTCAAACATTTATTTGATTAGAGAGAGTTGTGTTCATTCATGCGAAGCTTAATTTATATTGCATTTTCCCAGTAAATGCTTAATGAAAGCAATGTGAGACCTAAAAATTTTGGTGCCAAATTGAAATATGAATAGAACCAGTTGAAAAGTAGAATACAACACGCAACATTAGTATTGCAACAACCCCCAAAGAATGTATTGTTCAATCGTGTTAATGCAAAGAATGCAAAAGATGATTAATTCAAAATATGAAACGAGGGAGTATCCAATAGCGTATAATTTTGTTACTTGTAACAAAAGTACACAAAGAGAATTATCTACCAAAGAACAAAATTCAAAGGGAGAAATGTAGACTTCCTACAATGAGATGCTGCAAATTATGTAGTACTACAGGTTGACCACTAATTGAGTTTTTCCATTTCAGTGAAATATCAACTGTTCAAACATTTTAATGGCAGAGCACTTCCTTG
Source organism: Meiosimyza decipiens (assembly GCA_963680825.1). Lineage (NCBI taxonomy): Eukaryota > Metazoa > Arthropoda > Insecta > Diptera > Lauxaniidae > Meiosimyza > Meiosimyza decipiens. The sequence goes on along the minus strand of OY804261.1, from coordinate 68,369,106 downwards.
CAATGATATGATTCGGAAGTTAATCGCCCGGTTTGAAAGAAGTGAATTGGTCGGCGATCTTTCTGTGAGAGTACCTAAATCCAAAGATGTGCTGATTTAGGAGGTGCTATAACTGAAGAACGCCGGTATTTTGCCAATAAGTAAAGAGACTTAGAAAGAATTAATGTGACCCAAGCATAAGATATGCTTTCAACAGAGCTACTCCACATACTGCAACGACGACGATGCACCTCCTATTTTATATCATTCTGTCTTTCAGTGAACACCCTGTATTATGCAAATAAATCAAATAAATGAAAAATTTATTAATGGAAATGGAATTATAAGCTTCTACAGTCAATGCGATCTATGGACATCTATTTAAAGTAAATTTTTTGAAGTGTATCAGACCCATTCTACTTATTTATGTTGCAGCTGAATTCAACTATTTCGTTTACCAAAAATAATTTCTAATTAGCCCTTCATTTATTCACATGCATTGAGCACTTGGAAGTTCCTGCAATTTCGAGTATTCTAACTATTTATCATCTGAGGCACCATTAATCTATGACCGTATTTTTTGGGCTGTAACCGCTGAGTTTAATGCGCATGAAATTGTTCTCAATTGATTTGCATTTCGGGTTATCAATAACGAGTTTTTGAAAAGATTCCCAAGCTGCTGAAAGGCTTTAACAGTTTTTTTTTTTTTCAACAAGTTTTTAAACTGCTATTGTAATGTAGTTTCTTACCATATGACGCATTTCCTTTGGTCTCAGCTGTTGAAAAGTTTTCAATTAACTTCGTCAATTTGTAATTTGAAAAATTGTTTTCAACTTAATTTTTTTCTATGGGGTAAGGGATAAGGTTTTGCAGCTAGATTGTTATGTAAGTATGTGCAGGCACGTGACTTTACATTGTACTTTTTTATTTAGTTTGGTTTATTTATTTAGCGGCTTAATGTCAATTTGTAAGCACAAAATGGTAAATTAAGGCATCAATGGGGCTAAAAAATTTCATTTCAAATTTAAAGCCATTTTTAATTTTCAGTTAAGTTGGCAACTTTTTATGCTCCAACAAGAGGTTTGCAATATTCACAGAGCCACTGAAACTATGCTAGGGCCTGCTTTTTCTTCTCGAGCATGGTAGCTGTGAAATAAAAACTGAGTGTACCATTACAAAGCTAATGCAAGTCTCGGTTCTTCACATTCTGTATCAATTAACGAGCATATGAATAAGCTTTAAAATGACCCTTGAACCTGAATTAAAACTCTGTTCCGTTCAAATGCCTGAATACAGAATAAAAGTTAAAGTCAATGTCGCAAGTATCAGCAGCTAGCCGTTCAAGGCTTTAAATGCCCATTAGGATGCCTAAAAGTTTGTTAACCCATCTTGTCATCTTGTGAAACTACCTTCAAATGTAGCAATGGCAATGGCAAATGGCAATCATATTTGCAACATATTCAATGATATAAATCACCGCCTGAAAGACGCTACACTGCCTGTGACTGGTGAGAATATTATTAAACTATATCACTAGTATGTACCCTGTAGTCACAATCAAAATCTATGTCTACTTAATGTAGTATTGAGGCGTGTGCCACCGTATGTGGCTTAAGGATATCTCAGCGCGGTTCTCTCAGGCATGTTCAGTATACAAAATATCCAATGCTGACTGATAGTCCTATCATCTTAAAATAAGCTTTCAGTGGGGATCCTGTTGTTCCCCAACAGGCTCACATTTGTTCAGAATTATGAGATATTATTACTTACGAGTTGCTTCCGACTACACAAAAGTTCAATACATACATAAATAGAGTTGATCATATTTGAAATGATGATGCCGCGGAATTTTTATTTTCACGTGAGTAGCACAAGCTTTATTTTGTTTGGGTTGACACCCATCATTTTCTTCATTATCCATTTTTGCAGTTCAGACAGCGCAAGTTACATGAATTCAATGATCGTTGAAAGGAATTTTGCAGCAGGAGGGATATGGCTTTTCCTCGAGGTGCACATATGTTCACTCGTTTCCTGAATGTTACGCACTCGAGGCTTAAATTGATGACTGCAGTTGGCTCATTCGGTCGTTTGAACCAGTGCTCGCAGTAGCAGTGTGTTTCAATCTATATAAAGGGTGTTTTTTTTAGAGGTTTGTTTTTCGAATAGAGAAAAAACTAGCATTTTATGGTCAAATCTGGCAACTTTAATGTCATTTATTTTCAGTTTGGTTTGCCATTTCATCATGAATAGGTTGACAAAAGAACAACGCTTGAAAATCATGCAAATTTATTTCGAAAATAATGGTTCAGTTCGCGAAGTTTACCGCAAGCTCCGTCCATTTTATGGTCGACATAATCGTCCATCAGAGCAATTAATTCGGTTAACCATGGATCGTTTTCGCACTACGTTTACTCTATGTGATAATACGCATCCGCAGAGACGTCGAACAGTGCGCACCGAAGAAACAATTGCCGCTGTAGAGCAAAATGTTGAAGAGGACCCGAATGAATCGATTCGCCACCGTGCACAGCAATCGGAGCTTTGTCCATCAACTTTATGGAAGATTTTGCGCAAAGATCTTGGCTTGCGACCTTACAAGATCCAGCTTGTGCAAGAATTAAAGCCGCGAGACCATGCAATGCGTCGTGATTTTGGTGTATGGGCCGAAAATGAGATTGATCTCGATGCTGATTTTCATCGCAAAATTTTGTTCAGTGATGTTCAGCTCATTTTTGGTTGAATGGCTACGTCAACAAGCAAAATTGCCGCATTTGGAGTGAAGAGAATCCACATGAGACCCTTGAGACGCCATTACATCCACAAAAACTGGCTGGTGGAGTCATTGGGCCATACTTCTTCCGAAATAATGCTGGAGAGTCAGTTACCGTTAATGGAGACCGGTATAGAGCCATGATAACCGACTATTTTGTTCCCGAATTGGATGGCATGAATGTGGATGAGTTGTGGTTCCAACAAGACGGCGCTACATGCCACACAGCGCACGTCACAATCGATTTATTGAAGGAAACATTCGATGAGCGCATAATTTCGCGAAATGGACCTGTCAATTGGCCACCAAGATCGTGTGATTTGACACCATTGGATTATTTTCTTTGGGGATATGTGAAGTCGCTCGTCTACGCCAACAAACCAGAAACGTTAGGGGACTTGGAAGCCAACATTCGTGGCGTTATTGCCGACATACGGCCCCATATCAAAATTGGACCTGTATAATTGGCTTTATTCGAGCCAGCCGCGGCAGCCACATGCCCGAAATCATATTTAAACATTAATGGCATAAAATTATCCTTCCAATAAAGCCAAATTGATGGACATTGAAACGATTTTCTTGTGTTTTATTTCAATTCGAAGCTCTATACCTCTAAAAAAAACACCCTTTATTTCTCTATTGTGCCGAAAATCTTGTGCAACGTAGTACCAACAGATCTACTCTTGCGGTAATTAACGTGCTAGTCTCTCCATAGAGTTTATTTTCCTATTTCTTCGCTGATTTTGCGTACATCAAACTTCAAAAGGAAATATGAAATTTTTTACTTTTAAGTTTATGGATGTTAATATCGAAGGTGATTCATGTGAATCCAATTTGCTTTCAGTTTGATAGCCAGTTTATCAGTATTCTTACAGAAATAATGCATTGGCATTTGAGATTAATTATATTTATCTAATTCTAGCGATCAATGAATGAACCCATTCCTTAGTTTAGTACTTTTGTAAATTAATTTAAAGTTTCTTCGAATTTTTTTGTTGTTTTTTTCTTCATCATGTGCAACAGCACAAAAATTGCAAAGGAAAGTGTCTATAGAAACTAACAACCCTTAAAAGGTTACTAAGCTCTTATATCTTATTTAAAAAAAGGGAGAATAAATTCCACACAGTAAAAACAGATACGCAAATGTAAATAACAACAGTAAAGTACTGCAGCAGGAAATGTTTAATCAGTAGGAAAGTTTATTGGATTGCATGGTTAATGGTCAATGTTAATAAAGTACACACTGGATAATATATTTCTATGACCAGAAAGAGTATGTTAAACGCTTCTTTGCTCTTTATCTCTATGTTCCATGCTACAGTCAAAGAATATCAAATGAACACTGGCTTTTGTTCGAGTGTGACATCGCGCCCTTATATTAAAATTGATAGCATGTCGTTTCGATGATATCTCATGCAATTCGGGCCAATTTTAATGCAGACGCTGTTGTTTGTTACACACAGATAATATGAATATCGTAGATATTACGAGAACAACAACTCTAAGCTTCTGTAAGGTTCAACTGAAACTTAGATATGTAGACAGATCAATGCTCAAGTGTAGAGGTTTTTTGAAAAAGTGCAAGAAATGCTTCACTTCTGTTATTATATGAACTGTATTTTTCATCTATATAAGATCCAAACTAGAGTGCAATTGGTGGGATTGCTAGATCAAGTTTAGCATCGTTCCGCAATTTTCCACCTTAAGCTTCAACGCAACGTATGGTGCCTTAACCTTTTCTATACTTATTACAATGGGATGTTCTTTAGAAAAATATGTAAAATGGTTAAATTCGACGGACTTTTTTACCATATGAATAAGTTATGGAACAATTTCCGTGAAAGTTTACGCCCAAGTGTCTACCAACAATACTTCAACTATGTTCCTTCCTTTAAACATTTCTACTTTTCTTCAAAACGGCATCCCCAGAGCGTTGATTTAGGCTTAAAAAATGTAACATTTTAGAACAAATAAAAAAGAAATTATTTAATTTAAGATTCTCAAGACATAATTTTTTTTTTACATAATTTTTATTTTAATTTCACTCACTCTACCCCTCCTTCTACTTTTTTCATAACCACTCTTTTTTTTCAACAACAATTAGGTGCAAAAGCCGTGTGGAAGTAGCTCCCCTTAGTACGTGAGTAACGAAAATCACACGCTCTGCCTTGCTATCATAGATTTAATTAAATCTTTTTGTTTCGCGTGCCATACAGAATGGTTCATCCTCCCTCTCTCAATATAAAAACGAAAAAAAAACAGTCATTAAGGGTGCCATTGTATGCGGGTTGCGCTCTTGGTGCTAAAATATTTATAGCTATGTTAGTGTTACTTTATGTGCATGTGTGTGAGTTTTCACTGTTTTTATCATTTTTGGAAAAAAATTTACATTAAGTACGTGGGAATTTTATTTTAATCATGAAAAAACAGAACATTTTTATGAATCTTAACACTTATTTTTAATGTTTTAATTAAGTTTGGCCTTAAGTGTTGAGTGATGTTCCATAAAAATGTTGTAGTTGCATTTACTTAGGTAGGCGTGTTTTCCGTGAGTAGTTCAGCAAGGCGCCCAAAAACTAAACGTAACAAAAATCAAGTCAAAAATTGCACCAACTAATTTTAGTTCTAATTATTAAAGCGAGTCACTTGGCTCGCACTCGATTAAAATCATTGCCTGACCCTTCCACAATTAAAATTGTTTACTGGGCAACATAGTGTCTTACGCACATTTACAAGCTGTGAATGAGCTGTAATTGTATGCGTTTGTGTCTGGCTGGCAGTGTTCTATGGGTTTCTTTAGTCTCAAAACTTGAATATTTTCGCACGAGGTGAAGTACAATCTGCCTTCACTGGAAAAACATTTGAAACTTTCAGAAAAAAATAAAAAAAAGGTCATCGGATTTTCTTATCACATTAAAATTTAATAAAATTTTCAAGTTCTGATCAATAAAAATTTTTACCACAAGCAGTGCCATGAAAGTGTAGGGACTGGCCAGGAGCGAAAGAATGTACTTTGTACCTTATGCTCTGAAAATAATATTTTCGTCCAACCTCTATACATTACCACTGTTTTGAAATTGATGAACAAAAAAATAATGCCGAAATGCCTTCCTTTCTTTCCCAACACGTTCAAAGTGTATTTTCAATATCTATGTGTGACCTACCTCTCGATGCGTAGGGTTTCTTCTTAAAATCACGAGGCCTTGAACAAGAGCCCACCTACGGTCCGGTCCATTACAATTCTACCTTCAGCGGTATTGTTTCAGTATGAAAGTGGAAATGGTTGGGGTTGCGTACGCGTTCCCGAAAATCTTAAGCTGTAAATGACCTCAATTTAGATATTGAAAAGTGAGAATGAATTAGTTTTTTTGTTCATCATTATTGGTCAAACTTTTTCAAGTTGAAAAAACTCATGCTATGCTTGATTTATTCCATATTTTACTGCGTAAAGGTGAGACGCGTGTTGCCACTTTTAATTGCTGCTACCTGTCTTATGAACAAAAACACGATATTTTCGTTAACATGACGTTTTATTGGTGTTCTTTTATTTCCAACAGAATTTATTTTGAGTTCAATTATGATGTACCTAAATAATGGAATTTTTTGTTTTATTTTCCATTTCACCGGAAATATCAGTCTTTTTCCACATAATTAGTTGGCGACCACAGCGTGGTGAATAAAAATGATTTATTATCTCGCCACGGTAGTCCAGCGAAGTTAATAAATTTTATTTTTATTAGTCTATTTGAGATTGGTTGTTTTTTTTTTTGTATTTTTCTTTCTGCTGGTTGTAAATCTTTACGAGTTTCTATGTAATTTTTATTTGTGGCAGCGCTTATGTCACTTGGTTCCGGTCAGTAGACCAAAAAAGAGTCATAAAGTTAAATACTAAAGTTAAACATTAAATACACAAACGCTGGTAGTCTTTATGAAATGAATGGCTTGGAAGGGTTCAACTTTGGTGGTCTGAGCAATTTATTGAGAATATTCCTTGAGTTCTTAGAATATTAAAAGTGAAAATGCACATAGTTCGAATGGCGCGGATTAAGGTCTTAAATTTAAAATTAATAATACAAAAAAAAATATAAATTTCTGTTCCTCATGAGTATAGAACTGGGATTAAGGTCTCAAATCTAAAATTGAAAATGAAATATAAATCGCTATTCCTCATCTATAGAAAAGTGTAATTGTTATGCAAACATATGCTTGATATAATTGAGATCTTTGCATTATTTCATATACAAAACACTGAAGTATTCAAATTATAATTCCATTGTTTTGTTTTTTTACTTTGTACGCAAAAAGCAAAAGAACTGCATTTTGCGATAACAATCAAATTCAACACTCTGTAATCAGCTGTTTTGTGTTAAATTTCACAATTTTTAAGCGCGCAGCCTCAGAGAGTTAAAACCCTAGCGGCAGTTTTCTCGATAAACCTCATATGCCGCTTAGTTGACCTTTTTTTCGAACTGTTTGTCAATTAGCATTAGATGTTTCTTGTAGTTTTTTTTTTTTCAAATCTTTTAAGCAAAAATTATTATTTACAAAAATTTTTAGTATTTCAATAGGGACACAATGCATGCACATATGTTATGTTATGCCGTGATGAAGGTACCATTTGTGTGTTGTTTTACATCTTTTGTTATTTAAAAATACCTTCAGAATCTAAAGAGGGGTGTCTACGAGTAGCATTCTTAAGCGTGCTGAAGACATGTGTTAAAAGATGTGACCTATAAGATAAGTATTACATAAAAAAAAGTTATGTAAGAGGAAACTTACATTTCCAAAAAGAAATTCGCATTTTTTTTATTTCAAAAAAAACTAATAATCCCCCAAAAAATGGTACACAAGAAACTCTGTTTTAAGACAGTGTGCACTGCAGCTGTCCCGCACAATTGCCAAAGCTCAAAGTAAAATCTAAGAAAATTTCAATTTCGGTAGCATTAAATTCATCAAGATATTTTAGTCCTTGGCATAGTACTTAACAAAAGCTGTTTGGGAAAAAGAACATTCCAGAGCCAGTTTGGAGACATCTCTCCCTCATTCACTATAATGAGTCGTAAGTCAATGAAAGCTGAAAAAATTATACGCTCATTCAATTTTTTATTTTTAAACTACTAAATACGTACAGATTCTTGATCAGCACAATATTATATATGTATGTTCAGCTAGGCACAGTTTTTAAAATATAGACGATCAAAATGCATGTATTTTCAGTAGACGTTGTACGAATCTACTACAAAAAATTTGATTGAAACACTCACCTGATTTTAAAAAATTGCGTCATGACTGTGCCCCATAAAGTGGTGATGCGAAAAAATATTATTATTTTGTTTTAAATCTTTTTAGAACTCATTCACTTTTTATCTTTATATATTCACTTGAACTATTTCACTTTTCACTGCGCTTTTTGTTTAATTTTTTGATATTTAATTACATTTCACTCACGAAAGCAGCAGCCGGCGGAACTCGCGTTTTAAACGACTGATCTAAATAGGAAACAAATCTCTTACAATAAACGAGTTGCCATCGTTTGAAAAAAAAAATTTAAGCAATAGTTTTTGGTTATGTCAAAAATGAGATGCAATGTATTGCATTAATTTTGTATAGAGGAATGGTTGTCGAATGGGTGTTGTCATTTTTGAAGGATCAAATAAAATCCTTGTTGTTATGGCGAAATTTGCACAGTCCTACTATGAAATAAAAGTTGCAGAGTCGTTCTTTTTTTAGATCTTTTGAGCCGAGAAACTTATTTTTTCTGAATTGCATAGGTCTTTCTTTTGATTTTAATAAAAAATCGCAAAATTCGCACATTTCTATAGAAAAAATAATGAAAACTTTGCCTTCAGTTAAAAAAATGGATACATTTACGTTCAAAATATCAAAACACATACATTTTTCATGAATCAGTCTTTTACTTTTATAATTTGCTTTAAAATTTTAAATTCTAAGAAAGTTTGTATAAAAACTTTCGTAGTTAGATTGGCCACACAAATACGACACACGACACGAGCTGCTGATAGAACTATTACATCAATTTATAAAGGGTGTTTTTTAGAGTGTTGTACTTTCCATCAAGGGAAGACTGTTTATGCGCTTGTAATGTGATGTGACTTACTGTCAAGTAGAAATCTGTGTTATGAAATTTAAAAAATTCAATATTGTACTATGCGTTTAAATTTGGCGTCCAATTTAACCTTTTGTATCCAGTTTTTAAAATATCCACAGAAGAAAGATGTGCAAAATGGCAGACTCTATATGAATTAAAAAAGGTGCAATGATTTAGAGGTTAAATCTTGTATTCTTGTTAATGTATATTATTTTTTCAACTGTGTAATTGGTACATATTGCTTTTTAGCTTAATTAATGATTTTTCATGTATTGATTCAAATATATTATGAAAATTATTACGACATCTTGACATTTTAAAAATGCGTAGGGAGTTTTGTCTGCAAAATTATATGAGTGCAGGGTAAGGTGACTATAAGACTTTACTTATCGTAGGGATTTTAGAAAATCGTATGTGGCAACACTGAATTGGATCAGTCGAATTTGAAACGCGAGTTCCACCAGTTTACTTTAGTAATAAAAACCCTCAAAATATTAATTAAATAAATAATAAAAAACCTCAAAATATCAATTAAATAAATAATAAAGTGAAACAATTGAAGTGAATTGATTAAAGTGAAGTAATTATGGTGAAATTTATATTAAAAAGTGCAAAGGGCGTCGCCATGTTTGGAAGTTCAATAGTATGGGTGAGTTGCATTTAGTTGCATTCAATTGTCTTCAGGACTTCAATTAAAAATTAATATTCATACAGTTCCTACGGAAATACTTTTATTTAATGCATAACACACCTATTCCCTGACCGAAAGCAATTACAATTTTACTTTATATCTCCGTTGGCCTTGTTCTAAGAATTACCATAAGCCAAAGAAGTTCACTTTCAACGGTATTTATCAAGCAGCCACACAGCGCCACCTCTTATCGAATAGCTTATGCAAAAGCACAGAACCTCACTTTTCTTCGATACTCGTTATTGTAAATAAAATGAATGAACGGACTGTTCAGCCAGCTTAATAAATTTTGAAACTCTTGAATCACTTTTGTAATTACGACTTTTTGAAAATCGACCAACTAAGGCTCGGTTCACAGAGCGTTTTTTCAACGTGCGTTAGCTAATGCTAAAATACAATATCATGTGTGGGTCATTGCATATAGTCTTGTGTTATGCTGAAACGCGCGTTGAAAAAACGCTTGCATGAACCAAACCTCAAGCGCTTCCCAAATTTTCAAGCGAAAGAAAAAATACGCTTCATAGTGCTGCGGATTTTAATCTGACAGCAATATTTCCTGTTGCATGCGAGCCAAGCTCAAGCAACAACGATGGAAGGGTCAAATAGAGCACAGAAAACGTTATAAAAGTTATTTAATAATAAGGCCTGCAGTCAAAATTAAAACAGCGACATAGATTTAACATAAGGTAACCAGATATTTGTCACCAAAACGCGGTGCAGGAAAAAATTTAATTTTATTTTCAACTACAAAAAAGTTTGATACACTAAAAAACGAAACAAAATTTCCAACTTTCACATTTCGAAAATCCTACCAAAATCAGATAATTACTATTTCAAATTATTTTTATTTTATTTTCACATCCTGAAAACACTAAAATCAGATATTTACCATCTCCAATTATTTGTATAAAAAAAGATCCTCACTTTCACCGAAAACCCTAGTAAAACGAGATTTCTTATTTCCCATGAAAACGCGTGCGTATTAGAAAATCAAAAACGCAGACTTGCTTAAAATATGTATACTCAGGGTTGCCAAGTGGCCGCTTTTGACGCGGCCAAGCCATTAATTGCATGTCAAGGCCGAATTGAAAAATTTCGGAAAAAGCAGATAATTGGAGAATTTTTGATACATGCACCTAAATTCTGCCAAAATAAAATGGTTAGGAATTACTTTTGATATAGCTGACAGTAAAAAAAGGTTAAGAACTATTTGCCAAAAACAAATTTTAGTTTTTACTACTTTAGCCGTAATTATTTATTTTGGGAAGTCCGTTAGTTCTTTGTTTTAAGCTAGATGACCCTGGTTATGCTATTAGGAATGTCTAAGTTTTTAAAACTAAAACAATAGCTACGTCTAAAACTTGATTTTGAAATAAAATTACACAAGGATTTTGAAAATGTTGATAGTTTACACGGCAATCAAAAGATCTCTCGAAGTTTCGGAGACATAGTCAAGCACACAAATAATTTCTATTGGGGTAAGCTTGCAGATCATGCTCTAATTTCTCATTTTTATTGTCATTTGTTCTTTCAAATCCAAATTAAATTCATTATTAATAGCCCTTCCTTTTCTATTAGAGACACCTAGTTGGATATTAAACATCTTAAACGTATCGGTAGAGATGAGGGTTACCAATTTGTGCGTCCAGATTTGTTAACATTAGAAAAATCAGATATATAGGCAAAAATTACTTTTTTTATTTTGATTTGTTTTGCTTATTCCTGATAACAAGTATGTAGTTAAATATTTAAGTTGCGCTTTAAGCTTTATGCAACATGTTTTCATAAGTATTTAATTCAATTACAGTAACATGGTTTTGCTTTGCTTTGCTCCTATACTAGTGACGCTTATGCTATCTATGCTGACGCATTTTTCGTTCTTGCCATGTTGCGAATTTTGTATTGGCAGCTTGAAGCAAACGATTCAAATGTTGCGTAAGGGAAGAACCTAATGGCGACAGTTCATGTAGAGCTCGATTCTATAAAAACAAAATACCATATCAGAAAACAAATAAGCAAATCAATTTATTTTAAAGCATTTTCAATATAAATTTAATCATTTTCGAGCTTTGTTTCATTGTTGACCCAGTGACGACACACAGTAAATTGTAAAAAGTCTTGTGCAAGTCGGAAAAAACTTCATTCGACTCGAACCTTGATGAAAAAAATTTCGTTCTATAAGAAAAGCAAAAAACCCTTGATTTGAAAGATATCGATTTTTACGAAATTGATTCAATTTAATATGAAAACGCTAGGTATAAAGCTCACTTCAAAGGGCACTAGCTTTGCCATTTTAAAACGCTGCAAAGCTTCGTGCATTCGAACAGCCTTCGCCTCTAAATCAGGCGTTGTAGGTGGAAAACAATTCCAAAAATGTTTCAATAACTCAGACAGTGCCAAGTACAAATTACGCAAGTCCTTTTCGAAATCAGGCGGCACAAGTTCTGTAAAAAAATCAGTAAAATTCCGCATTTTATTTTGAATAACTTTACAAAATTTCTTTAAATTATTATTACTCTACAGTTTAATTAAAAACAAATAAAAAAAGTCATACTTACGTGCAGCTGACTGCTCCTGAAAGCCACGCATCAGCGCACCACCAGGACTTAATTCGCCCAAAGCATTTACCGCTGCTGTTGCGCTAACCAACACTTTTTGTGGTGTACGCTGCATCCATGACTCTGTTGAACGCAATAAGTGATACTGCACTTCATCGAGTTGACGCGGATCATCATTAGTTTCATAGTTACTCATTGGCACTGGACCATGCAGATATCGTTCAACTTTAGCCAAGCTAATTTGTTGAGATTTTCTTGTAGATCTTCTAGCAATTTCGCTTTCAGGATCAACAATGGGGTCACCCAAATCTTCGAAGTGTATTTTATCGACAATACGTTGACGTTTGGCAGGTTTTTCTGGACTAATATAATTAGAATTGGCATTGCAGGAAGTAGCATCATGATTTGATTTATGTGAATCTTTGTGTTTAGATTTTTCTGAAACGCCGTTAATAGTTGTGGAGTTTTCTGTTTTGGAATCTTTTTTTTTGTTCGCTGATGTATTCGGTATCGGTCCCGTCAAGGAGCCAGCGCTATTGATATCGGTGCATGTGTTTAACACCTGCGAAAGAATAATTTATATTATATTATATAAAAAATTTATATTATATTATATAAAAAATTCAAAGGCCCACCATAATCGAGTGCTGATTGAAACGCTTAATCATATTTTGATGCACAATATTGCCACTGTTTACAGTATTTCGATCGCCCGAAACACTGCCGAAACCTTCTTCAAGTGGCACATCTTCGAATTGTTTTAAATCTAACAGTGGATCACCGGCGCCCTGCTGCACGGCAGCTTTTAATGCCTGATCATCGATTTTACCGCATTCAGTAAAAATATCTTTGGTACCAGCTGTAATGCGATCACGATGAAAATAATGTGACTGAAAGAATTTTGTCCAAAATTCCGCCTCGCTTAATTTAGCGGGTACATTTTCTTGATGTTTGCGCTTAACGGCGGGATATGTCTTAAAAATGCAATGTATAATGTCGGCGGTGAGATTGTATTTAAGGCCATTGCAGCCATCAGTCTGCGGTTTGATGTCGGCAAGAAAAGCACCTGACACGCCGATATCTTGTTTTTTATTGGCCTTTTTTAATGCGTGCTCTTTGGCATGAGTTGCCCAAAATTCTTCGCTGGTCAGCACTTGTGTGATCACTAAATCTTTATAGAGTTGCAATAGATTAGGATTTTCTGATAAAATACGATTTTTTTCTTCCAATTCTTTGTCGACTTTACGTTTGAAATTAGGTAGCAATTGTTGCAACAACTCTTTTACTTTATCGCGATCGGCCAGCATCGCTTGCTGGCCATTACGATTGACAAAGTGGAAGGTAGAGCTGTTGCCATCGTGCAGCACAACTTGAAGTTGCACTTTGGGTTTGCCTTCTGGTGAAATTTTTTGCACTGCAATAAAGAAAAACATATGTTTGTCGATAAGAAAAATGCAATAAATAGAAAAATTAAATATATATTTTGACTAACACGGAAGGAGTATGACGTGAAAAATACAGTTTTAGAAAAACTTCTCTGTGGTGTACCTGAACCAGTTATCAAAAATTGAATATATCGGTGTTTAATCCTTAAATGTTAAGCAAATGAGCTAATTTTTTTGTAAATTATTTAGTTCAGGTATTCGCTATCACTACACAAAATCTTATGCAAAACTAACATTTGGCAATTATCGACATATTGAAAAAAATAAATCAAAGCATGTATGGTTGAATTTTATCAATCAGCTCCTTTGTTCCTTAGTTTATTTTGAAACGTAAGAACACGAGCGAGTCAAAAGTAAACATAAAAACTAAACATTACGAAGCTGAGCTAAGTTGCTTTACGCCTTCTTAATTGTAGCATGGACGTTTGTATCGATACAGCTACCAGGTGTTTGGCGCTTCCGAAATAAGTTGTGTCATGAAACTATTATTGGCTTTGGGTAGGCGGATATTCATGCTTCCGTTTCATTAAGGTTGATTGTGAGAAATCGGAGGTAGGAAAGTTTGAAGTTAAGCCTTCGTGTTAATAAGATCAGCACACAATCTATTCGTTCAATAACCTGCCTATTGTTTCAAAATAACTGGCTATAGTTTTTTGTTGCCTTTAGTGAGGAGGCTTTTTAACAGGACTTTGGGTAGGATTTACCAAATCATGATGTCTAAGTGGTTCTCATATAGCAATAATTGTTCCCAAGGTTCCTAGGAACAAGAATTAAGTATGCATTATTCCAGTTAACCCAGTACTTTTTTGAGCTAAAATTTTAAGAAACTAAATAAACCAATTTAGTTCTGAAGTAGTTTAATTTATTCCTACAGATTTTTTATTTGTTAAAGTGAGCATATGAGTTTTATGCATAGTTTTTTGTTTATCCGCATATTCAGCAAAGTTTTTTCAACGGTTCAAATAATATAATGTTTTTCCAGATATCTAATCGTTTGGGTAATTTTTTTTCTCTTCGCTTTTCTTAGTACATATAGTGGTTTTTGTTTGTACAACTTCACAACACTTTCGGTCAAGAAATTTATTTTTTCCTAATGACTTCTAATTAGTCGATTTGTTTTCTCATTCCCAGCTAATTTTTCGCCCCAGTGATTTCATCATTCATTTATATAATGCTGCTTTCGTTTTTACATTTTATGTGTCAAAGTATTTTTACCGATTGAGTTGAGGATGTCTTGTCCGTAAAGAGAAACTCCCAAGACACAGTAACGTTTTCCTAAATATTTTAGCACACTGTTTGTATTGTATTGAAAATTTTCTTGAAACTCCCGGAAATCGTTATAGGTGGTATCATTTTTTTTATAAGGAATAATGCCTCATGTCGAAGCATTTCGATCGAAACTAGGACGTACTAGACTATAACTTTGTACTTTCACGATTCATCTACGGTTGCAACCAAAAAACTTTAAGTTGTTGGACTTAGTAATCAAGCATGACTGATTTTTTCGTAAAAGTGTATGAAGTGCGTCTATATTTTAGACCTGCTCTTCAGGTTGATATTCTTTTAATTGATTGTGTGCACAAATTTTTGATTCATAAAAGTCTTGCCCTATATTTTGAATTTTTGCAAAAAAATAGGAGTCACAGCAATCACACGCTATCGAAATCGTGTTCCTTTTATTTCGGCCTTAGTTGTATGTAATTTTTGTTCGACCAATAGATTTTTTTATTTATTAGATAGTTTTTCTTTTGGTTTGTCAGTATAATTCGACATTCGCTGAGATAGTTCCTCGCTAGTCTAGATGATTAAGCACACGCCCATGAAATCTTTCCATTTACCAAGATGATTATTGATTTGTCGACGCATTTTTTTTGTTGTTTTTGTATCAGAAAGGTTTTTTTATATTGACGGGATGGGCCGTCTGTGCAAGCAATAGTTCAATCTTTATGCTCAGATAGTTTGTGGTGCGTCCAAACGATTATATGGATTCAATTTCTTTAAAATATTTGGGTAACAAAGGAAAGCAGCATGTGCCCGTCATTACAAAGCAAAACAGCAAATGCATTTATTAATTTCTCGAAATTTTTTTTAAGCAATTTGTAATTAAGGGAATGTTAAGTTGAGGAATATCATTTGTCTTTTAAAAAGCCCACAAATAGGTCTAAAAATACCCTGAAACAAATTACTTTATAAAAATAAACAGAAGCAATCAGACAAAATGTGACCTACTTTTTATATCCGCAAAACGATGTGATACTGCAACCGTATCACGATTATCTATCATCCAAGCAAGACGTTCATTCATCACATACAAGATGCCATCGCCTTTTTTGTAGCGCACCTCACTCATTTGCAGCAAAACATCCTCGCTACTTGTGGTCATCGTTGAAACGTTTAGCGGCAGATGCACCGCGACAGCAAGCAGCAATATCGACGGTAGCAGCAGAGCCCTCTACTTGCGACTCCTTTTCTTTTGTTTATACGCAGTGTTAATTATTCAACAGGCAATTTTCTTCTTTTTCTTTAGTGCTGCCGGTATACTAAAAGTAGAAAACATTTTATTTTTTCCCCATTTTACACAATTTTTTATTTTAAATTTTGACGTTTTCTTTCGCTACACCGTAGTAAAAAGAATCATTCGTCATTGCGGGTGCTCCGCTAGCAGTCGAAATTTCACCATTTACTATGAACCATTTAAATAAACCCGAATTGAACACATTTTATATGCAATCGATGAAGTGATTGTTTACTTTTAATTTTTAATCAAATTTGTTGCGAAATTCTTTAAAAAACCTCACTAATTTATTTATTTTATTTGCACCATTCTCACAAACCATTTCTTCGGTCAGCCGCCATTTGCAAATGCAAAATTCTTTCTTTTTTTCCACCTCGCACGAGCTGTCATTTCCATTGTCAAATCGCTTCGCATCGTGTGAATGCTCACTAAACCGAAGCTGCACAGCCAACTGATTTTCACATTTTTCAAAATCAAAACAAAATATGTGCAGCCCTCGCTGTGGTGTGCAGACTTGCTGCTGCACGCAAATGTTGAATAGTGGTGAGTATGTCAAACAAGCAAGGTGAATGCCACTAATGTGGAACGGAAGCAACTAATGTCAAGTTTTGTTTCGGTTGTTAATATGTAGTGTCAAATTTTCTGTTTGTACAGAAAGTCATGATTCAATTAAATAGATTGCCTCGATGCCAAAAGCTTCGTTTTTCAGCATGTGATAAAAACAGCTGATTGTCAAACACAAATATTTTTTAAACTGACAGTTGAGCTACGTTAAGGAATGCTTTTGAAACCAAGAAGTACTTCTGAGGATTTTGTATAAATATAGAGCTATTCATCCACTTTTCTGAGTTGATAGCTTCGACTGTTACTTGTTGGTGTAGGATATAGAAAGGCATACTAAAATAATAAATTTTAATAATTTTTATTTAAACCCAGTGATCTGTTATTCAAGTTAAAAATTTCTGCAAGCTTTTAAATCCATAATTGAAAGTGGGAATTATTTTTCCCAAAATTTTCGCTTTTTCTCTTGGCATTTGATGAATAAAAAAACGAGTTTCGCCACATACCTGTGTACCTTTTTTAACGTGATTCAATTTATGTCTTTTTCTCGCCCATTTGTTTTATGAAAATAAACTTTAAATTAAAGAAAATAATAGAAAATGACGCATATCCAATAAAAATAATAAAACACACTTTCTTGACGTCAAATAATATGAAGCGTTTCAGAAAACTAAAAATAAAATGGCGATATCACATAGTTGTATAAAACCAGGCTTTAACTATAATAAAGTTGTACAGTGTGACCCAAAAAAAAGACTGCAGTAAAATATTAGAAAAATTTTAATAAAGATTATCCGGTGTAAATTGTAAAAGACATTGTAAACACAGTAAATAAATAAATAGCTCGAACACGACAAACAGCGTAGTTAGATGGTTAGAGTTGAAAGCTCATAGCTCGCGGTGTGTGGGTTCGATATCGTAAGGCCAAATGTTTTTTTTACTTACATCAATAAAAATATAAGGCCAAATGTTTTTTTTATTATTTATTTCTTCGAAAATAAATTATTTGACTTTTTTTGACTTGCGCTGTGACATTTTCTTTATAAAAAGATAATTTATCAAAATATTTTCATACAAAATGTCACCTTAAGGCACACGAGCGTATTTTTAACGCGCGTTAGCTAACGCGCATTTCAGCATAACACAAGACTATATGCAAGGAGTCACACATGATATTGTGTCTTTGGTGTGAGTTGAGCCTAAAACCGGCTCTCAAATACATACTTAGAGCCACCTTTTCCTGCTTTAAAATTTAAATCATGCTTTACAACAGACTTAACATAGTGTTAATTTTGAAATACACTCTAAGTCGTCAAAACCTGATTATAATATGTTTATAACTACGGGCCTTAGTGCTAATGGAAGTTCTTTCCTTTTTCTGCTATTCCGGAAGACATCAATGTAACTTGACATATATAACATGTTATCGGCTGTTAACTAACTTTCGGAACTTCCATTTTTTTTTTCATTTCATTTATTCATTTAAGTCAATGGAACAATAATTCCTTACAGACTAAATGACAAAAATTTGTTTAGAAGAAATACTTTTACCTAATTTTTTATTTAAATATTCCAACTTTGAAATATTTACAACTCAGTTCAGTACGCCTTGGGCTGCTGCTTCTTCCTTAGTAGATCATAGCTAGTTTTGTTGGTGGTTCACGCATCTATATAATTCACCTGATTAGTTGATTTATATATGGTATCCTATCTCTAAGATTTTATTTTCGTTTATCAGTAAAACAGCTGTAGGTCCCCGACAAAATTGTAGATGCAAAACTCAATCATGTCACGACACGTAAAGCACCTGTATAATAAAACTTTGTTGTTTTTCCTAAGTTTTGCTTCTACACGCGTCAGTCAATGCAATCAAATTTGGGGAAAGAAGCACCCGATGAAAAGCTTCGAATTGATATCATTATCGTTGAGTATGAACAGAGAGAGTATAAACAATATACTCTCTTCTATAAACAATATACTCTCTGGTATGAATCACATGCTGAGTTGATATTTCGTTTAGCTTTTTGTTATTACACTTCGATCTTGTTTTTGTTATTGTTTATTCGTCAACAGCAAAGATATTTTTTGAACATGATCGTACATGCTGAATTTTATAAATTGCGAAATTTTTTTATTATAACCGTATCGTAACCGTATTGCCGTTTAATATAATTACTAATATTTGTACAGTATGTTCACAATTTTTTATATTTTTTAAATTTTTTCAGTAAAACGATGCAATTATTGATATTTTTGCAAAATTTACATACAAACATATTTTAAAAAAAAAATCACACATGGAAATAAGAGAGTGACAAAATATGCAGAGTATTAGAGAGTTATCGGAAAATAAGTGATTGGTGAATGATGTACATATGTATGCATACTTCTCCATTTATACACCCTAGAAATTGTCAAAAACTGTTTAAAAAATACCAAATATTTTTATTCTTGATGGATGAAATTTTATTGAAAATCTTAACCTATTTACATATGTTTATTCAAACAATAAGTTACTATATATAAAACTAAAAATATTTATATGTTACACCTCCTTAAATTTAGCAGATTCTGAACTCCAGTGCCATCGCCCCATTTAAACCTATACAACAAATTTTCCATTTTATATACATATTCAACTGGATAAGAAAAAATCCAAATTTAAATTTTTAGAAAAACTCCGTTCTTCTCGTCACGTTAAAGTGAGCTCTATTAATCCAGGGCAGCATGTATTTCATTAAACCGTGGCTTGACTGTGATTCGCCATACGCTTAGGACCATTTTGTTGCTCACCGGCACAAGAAGCTACGTGTATGGCGTCTAGCGGTCCTGACTGTGCCAACCGCTTGCGGCAGTCCTGGTTTCCACAAAACTTTCGATTGCAGCTCTGACATATTAGTTGCTCTAACTGGCGACCCTTTTCTACCAAATCTCGAAATGATTTAATTTCATTTCGAGTTATCTGTTCTCTATATTTCAAATTCAATAATCCATAGATGAAGTCCAATTCAGTCAATTCATCGTGTCGTCCTTCGGGCAACTTGGCCAGCAACACACGCTGTTGACACACATAGGTATCAATTGGAGTGCCAGCATACTGTTTCGCTTGGAAGATCTCAAGATATATTTGATATGCTTGTTTTGTGGGCTCGAAGCTTTCACGTAGCAATGTGAGCGCTTCATTCCATGTCTTACAATCACGTTTTACACCTTTCCACCAAATTGCAGCCAAACCGATGAATAACAGGGAGAGTCCTTTTAATGCGTTCTCATCGCTAATATCCTCTGTGTGCTTATAAGTTTCAATACGCGTAATAAAATTTTCGACAGCATCATTTCCACGTTCTCCGCCAAAACGATAACGACAATTACTAAAGCTGCCTGTTAATTTCGAGGCCACCATCGCTGCTGCTTCATTAGCTGCAACCACTGCAGGATCAACTGGCGGTGGTGCTAACGTGCGTATGGTATCAATAAGTTTTTGAAATTTTTCCGCGGACATTTCTGTTTGCGGACTTCTTTGCGTTAATTCCATATTTTACAGCTGATAACCACAAGTTTTTAGTTTGACTGCAAAATAGCAACTGACTCTGGCTGGCGGTTGAGACACTTTTTGTTAGTTCTCAAATTGTATGAAAAGCTTTGTATGTGATAAAGTGACTAACCCATGGCTAGGCAGCACCAGTAATTCTTCATCCGAGGTTTCGAGTTTTACGCCTATAACTTTCGTTTTCTATTTCATATGTTTAATACAACTTTCTTGGGGTATGTTATGGTTATCAACACCCACTCTCTACTTACGCGCTTGTAGGTGACGAGTTGTTTTCTCGCTTGTCGATGATAACAACAATTTCACATTTGAGCAAAAAGCTTCTATTTTACTATAAATACTGAAAACCGGTCAAACAGAAATCAGTCTCAAACGAGCAACAAAACGCTAACATACTTTCGCAGCTGAATTAAGCATTTTTGTTCTGCTAGAACCAAATACTTCGATTAAACTACGTTAACAAAAGAAAACAATTAAAATGGCACAAATCATACAAATGAGCACCGATCAACTGAAGCAACTGATTGAACAACTTAATGGCAATGCAGCAGCTGTCGCGGCATCTAAAATTGGTAATGCAGCAGTTGCATCGAAATCCAAGAAAAGCATTGGCACAATCTCTCAACGCTTTGGTGGACAACGTGATCATGAAGCCGTTGAAGAGTTCATCACCAATGTAGTCACTTACAAAGAGATTGAAATGATCAGCGATGAAGATGCCCTCAAGGGTATATCGTTGTTATTTTATGGTATCGCTTCAACCTGGTGGCAGGGCGTTCGTAAGGAGGCCAAAACTTGGAACGATGCCATCTCATTGATACGTGAACATTTTTCACCTGCAAAACCTTCATATCAAATTTATATGGAAATCTTCGAAAATGAACAGGCTGATGGTGTAGCCATCGATACATTCGTGTGCCAGAAACGCGCACTCTTTGCGCAATTGCCCGATGGACGTCATGATGAGGAAACGGAGCTCGATTTCGTCTATGGTTTGTTAAATATTAAGTATCGTAAATATATTCCACGTCATGACGTTGGAACGTTTCGTGACCTTCTGGAGAAAGGACGTATTATCGAACATAATCACATGGAAGAAGCTCCACGTCATATTCAATCTGACCTTCACGAGAAAGATAACAGTATCGAGCATAATATCGTAGTATGTGCGGCACCTGTTCCAAGTCCAATACGTGGTCGTAAGCGAAAGCTCCCAGCGGAAAAGTAAATCGCTCCAAAATGAAGGCGTGATCGATCCTGCAACTTTTAAATGGAAGTGGCTTCAAAAACAGTACTTTATTATTTATTTTTTAAGTTGTTTTTAAATGTAAGCTTGTGATATGTTTAATTGTAATAAAAAATCAATGTTATACTATTTGATATTTGTATTAAAAAATACTAATTTGGAATATGACCGATCTTTTTAATTCAAAATGTGAAATAAACAACATTTGTTGTAACCCAAGTGCATAAAAAATTAAACTACATTTTTTTAAACATTGCTTTTTTATAAAAACTATTAACCTCTCTAGTAACAGCACTCTTTTCATTGAGTTGTAGAATACCGATGCTTAGTGCTCTCTAAATGTAAACATAAGAAAGTCATCAGTTAAAAGCATAGAATTGTTACAAAGATTTTGATCTTTATATACTATAGTCCTCTTTCTCGCCATTGAGTATCCTGCTCCTGCGTCTTTCCTTTGGGAAGAGGAATGTGTTAATATAGTAGCATAACATTTTCAACATTATTGAAATTATTATTACGAAACATGTGATTTTCAGTAGGTTCATTAAGTTATCTGCTCTCACAAAGAGATATTTACAAATTGATCACGGCATGATACATCTTGGATAACTGTTTTTGGATTAACTTATTGGGTGGCTCTATTTCTGACGTACTTCTTTATATATTTTTGCATCGTTTATTCACTGTATTTATTGTCTAATTACCTCAAAATGACTATATTGGGGTAGGGGAACAAGATTCGATCGACATTAAGTAAGATGCGACATCTATTGTTGAGTAGAGAAACAAAGCTATTATGTACATAGTTAACTCTCTACCCGCAAGGAATAACATCTGAAGTCAATACCATCTGAAGTAAATAAGTTACATCAAAGCTTTATTTCATTAAGTCCTAGTTTTAGCATATAAACAATAAAACAACTCGTTATAGGTATAATGTTATTCGTTGCAAGGGAGAGAAATATTAGCAATTGGTGTCACTTTGTTTTTTGTCGGTTTTTATTAGTGTTCTTCAGGTTTTAGTTAGGAAATTGTTAGTATCAGCAATCGACATATGTATGAAAATTCAAATTTTATAAGTTTTTGCAGAAAATTTGATTGAAAAGCTCTATAAGGGTTTAGGAGTAGTCTTGGAAGAGTAGTGTAGTTAAAAGCAAATTGTGTCTTTTCATGAGAAACAACGTTACCTTATGCACCAAACCTCTGGCTTGAAAATAGTCGTTTGTTACCGTCCAATTGCCGGGTATATACTAACGTGAAGCCCAATATCTGATGGCAGATTCAAGCTCAGCGACTCGAAATTACCAACGAAAACTCAATCAGCTCTCGAATAAAATTGTCAAGTGCTCGCCATTTTTAGACATAACAAAGCTATATCAGTAGATCGTATTGATTCCATTGAAAAGTAGTGTTTTCTTTCAGATACGAGTAAATTGAAATAAGAAAAGTGTACGAAGAAAATGGGTTGAAAGTATTTTATTTAAGTGAATTTCAATTGTTTTCACATTATTTCACACGAATAGAAATGTATGTTTTTTGTAGTCATTAAGGTTATGGTGTTTGTAAATCAATGTTTCGGACGTTGTACGTCCCCGACAAATATGTGGGTGCAAAACTCAATCATGTCTCGACACGCAAAGCACCTTGCTTTTTTATGAACAAAGTGAGTTTCGCTTTTGCTCGCCCCAATTTGAGCAAAGAGTTAGAAAGCATCGATCAAAAGCTTTGAATTGATATAATTATCGTTGAGTATGAGCAATATACATACTCTCTTCTGGTATAAATCACACGATGGTGTTTCGCTTAGCTTTTTGTTATTATTTCTCGATCTGTTGTTGTTATTGTTTACATATTTGTCAACAGCTAAGTCATTTTTAAAACATGTTCGTACATGCAGAATTTTACAAATTGCGAAATGGTTTTACTAACACTATACCTATCGTGATTTAGAACTTTGCGTTAAATATTATTAATAACATGCGTGCAGTATGTTTACAATTTTCTATATTTTCTATAATTTGTAAGTTTTATTAATAAAACGATAGTACATATTTCAATGAATTATTGATATTTTTGCAAAATTCATAATTTTGTAAAATAATGAAATTATTACACTAACATGTTTTTTTAAAAAATCGCATATGCAAAATATACAGAGCTATAGTACATACATATCTACGTCTCGTTTTTTTAAATAGCACTGTTCCCAGAAATATAGGAAGGATATTTGAATTCCTTAAACCTTTTTAAAAGTACCGATCAATTCAAAATTTAAGTATCGCCTGAGTTCATACGGATGGCAAATTTGAAAGAATTACTCAAGCTGCTTACAGTCCAAATACTAGAATTTTATTTATGTAAATCATTATT
Source organism: Meiosimyza decipiens (assembly GCA_963680825.1). Taxonomy (NCBI): domain Eukaryota; kingdom Metazoa; phylum Arthropoda; class Insecta; order Diptera; family Lauxaniidae; genus Meiosimyza; species Meiosimyza decipiens. The sequence goes on along the minus strand of OY804261.1, from coordinate 68,345,312 downwards.
TATTCTATGCTGTATCTTACGTGCAAAACTGGACTCATTGGCTTTGTTTGTTTTTTCTAAGAAATTTCTGTTTTTATGATTGTTTTTTTAATTTTTGAGTTATTATATGTTAAGTGTAATAAATAAGGAACTAAAAATTTAAAACTGTGAGAAGCTTGAATAATTCTTTCAAATTTGCCATCCATATGAACTCAGGTGTGACAAAAATCCGACCAGTATTGCTCGCCACTGTATATGTATGTACACTGCGTGTGTATGTATGTACATATATGTTAGGGAACTATACATAAATATGAAATCTTGTTACTCGCCGCCTCAGGAAGTAACGTGTTTGACATCTACCGGTTACCACAAACCTTTCGATTGCAGCTCTGACAATTCAGCTGTTCTAACTGACGACCCTTTTCTACCAAATCTTGAAATGATTTAATTTCATGTCGAGTTATCTGCTCTGTATATTTCAAATTAAAAAAATCATTGAAGAACTCTAATTCAGCCTGTTCATCGTGTCGTCCTACGGGTAACTTGTCCAATAAAACACGCAGATGACACACGTAGCAGTAGTTCTGGTAGCAATTTAAATCATTGAGGCTCCAGCTTTTCGTCGTTTTTATCATGTATTTAATAGAAATTTCTTGAGGTAGGTTATGGTCTTCAAAACCCACTCTCTGCATACGCGCCAGCAGGTGGCGATTTGTTCTCTCGCTTGTCGACGATAAAAACAATTTCATGTTTGAGCAAAAAGCTTATTTTTTTTTATTATAAATACTGATAACTGTCCAAACAGAAATCAGTCTCAAACGAGCAACAAAACGCTAACATACTTTCGCAGCTGAATTAAGCATTTTTGTTCTGCTAGAACCAAATACTTCGATTAAACTACGTTAACAAAAGAAAACAATTAAAATGGCACAAATCATACAAATGAGCACCGATCAACTGAAGCAGCTGATTGAACAACTTAATGGCAATGCAGCAGCTGTCGCGGCAGCTAAAATTGGTGATGCAGCAGTTGCATCGAAATCCAAGAAAAGCATCGGCAATATCACCCAACGCTTTGGTGGACAACGTGATCATGAAGTCGTTGAAGAGTTCATCACAAATGTAGTCACTTACAAGGAGATCGAAATGATCAGTGATGCAGATGCACTCAAGGGTATATCGTTGCTGTTTTATGGTATCGCTTCAACCTGGTGGCAGGGCGTTCGTAAGGAGGCCAAAACTTGGAACGATGCCATCTCATTGATACGTGAACATTTTTCACCTGCAAAACCTTCATATCAAATTTATATGGAAATCTTCGAAAATGAACAGGCTGATGGTGTAGCCATCGATACATTTGTGTGCCAAAAACGCGCACTCTTTGCGCAATTGCCCGATGGACGTCATGATGAGGAAACGGAGCTCGATTTCGTTTATGGTCTGTTAAATATTAAATATCGTAAATATATCCCACGGCACGATGTTGGAACATTTCGTGACCTTCTGGAGAAAGGACGTATTATCGAACATAATCACATGGAAGAAAGCACAAGTCGTGGTTGTAAGCGAAAGCTCCCAGCGGAAAAGTAAATGGCCCAAAAATGAATTCTTGATAGTTCCTTTCGCATCATGCATGTCATCATGCGAGTAAGACTGTAGATTTCAAATCGAAGGAGCCCGAGGTCGAATCTGGCTTCAACAGCAGCAATATGATTTATTTAATTTTTATTTATTTTTTAATTTTTTTTTAAATGTAAGCTTGTGATATGTTTTATTATAATAAAAATTCAATATTATACGATTTGTTTTGTCTATTAAAAAATATTAAAAAGACTCTGATCTGACGGAGTGTTATTAGATAAACTATGACTTTGAAAGCGAAGTGGTAAGTGGTTGTGGTTAAAATCCGGCTACTACCAACCAACAATAATTTCTATCTTCTTAAAGGGAAGTTTATGGTTAGTTTATATTAAAAATCAAAACGTAAGCTACACCTTAAAAGGAAATTTGGGACTACTTTCGATGTAGATGTCGTACAAAATTTTGTGTCTAGAGGATATCAAACCAACGAATGTAGAACTAAGGAACCACAACTTAACCACTTGACTACACTGCTTGGCTGTGTCTTTATATGTTCACTATGTTTCACCACTATTTTCTAGTAAGAATTAAATGAAATGAAGACTTTTTTTCAAATATAAAATGAAATTAATGAATTTCCTTCAAAATCAAACGTACATAGTTCGAAAAATTTTTTATATTTTTTAAAATTTTCTTTGCTTTTTCGGTTTTGTTCGTGCAAGATCATAGTCTCTTTCAGAAAACCCGAATAACCTTATTTATTTTGCTTGGAATTTTTTCATGCAAGTTTTAAAACATTTTTAATTTTTTCTGGGTATGTGGCCAAAAGAACATTCCAACTTAAAGTCTGTTACATTCTTACAAAACAAAAATCACAATTTTTGTAATCTCTCATTCGAAATTTTAATTTTCAATTTAGTTCTATTAGTTTTCTTTCCAATAAATATTATCGGTTTATTTTCTTTCAATAACTGATTTTGAAATGAGAAAATGAAAATACATATGTACATACAATTCATACACAAATGGCATAATCTGGAAAAAATAGAAAAAATTATGCTAAAATTGCATTTGTTATTTTTTTGTTAGGTACAATCAGTCAAGTCATTAATATTTTGTGCTACAGTCTATGTTTTTGATGACAGCTTGACACTTGCAACCCATACTCTTCATAATTTTTTTGTATTTTCTTTTTTTGGATATGACATACCAAGCTTTCTTTACGGTAGACCAAAGATCGTCCATATTGGTATAAATTTTTCTTTGCGATTTCAGCCTTGACTTCGTTCCACTGGTTCTCTATTGGATTTCAGTCAGTGCGCTGGGTGGTTCTCTATTGCATATCAGTCAGTACGCTGGGTTGGCCAATCCAAAACGACGATCTTCTGCATAAAACTAAATCTTTACTGCTTTGGAGAGGTGTTTGTGGTCATTAAATTGCATAAATGTTAACTTAATCGGCATGAAATGGAGAACATATAATTTTTCAATATATCCAAATAGTGAAACTTGTACATTTTGTCATTAATTTTTATACGCGGGGCTACGCCATTTCAAGAAAATGATTTCAAGACCATAATGATTTCACTGCCGTGTTTTACCATCAAGAAAAATTATCAATTTTTTGAAAAACGTGTTTTGTGGCATTTTTTACAGTATTTAGTTTTCAAATGAAAATACATACATATTTGTACATACGGGTTCTAACATTTTTTGGCTCAAAAATTCCAATTTTGAAAAATTCACTACTGAAGTTCAGCGCGCCTTTCGCTGCCGCTTGTTTCTTAGTAGACCGTAGCCAGTTTTTATGGTGGTTCACATAATGCACCTGATTAGTTGATTCTCATATGGTTTCTTATCACTGAGATTTTATTTTGGCTTATCAGCAAAACAGCTGTAGGTCCCCCACAAATATTTGATGCAAAATTCAATCATGTCTCGACACGCAAAGCACATGTATAAATTTGTAGCTTTTCTTCGAACACAGTGAGTATCGCTTCGACACGCCCCAGTCAATGCAATCGAATTTGAGCAAAGAGCTCGAAAGTACCGATCAAAAGCTTTGAGTTGATATCATTAACGTTGAGTATGAACATAGAAAGTATGAACCATATTCTCTCTTCTGGTACAAATCACGCACTCGTATTTTGTTTAGCTTTTTTGTTATTGTACTCCGATCTGTTTTTGTTTTTGTATATTTGTCAACAGCAAAGCTATTTTTTGAACATGTTCGTACATGCTGAATTTAAAAATTGCGAAATGTTTTAAGATAAACCACATCGTGATTAAGAATCAGTAGTAATATTTAAATTGCTTAAACTTTTGGAAAAGTACCGATCATTTAATAATTTAAGTATCGTTTTACTGTTGAACTTAAAAACTTTATGAAATAAAGTCGATTTTAAAAATATATTGTGGTGGACATGCAATGGAACTAAACATAAATAAGAAACAAATGAAACTGTATTCAGCCTGTGTACAAATGACATATGCATGTATGTAAAGGGTGTTTTTTTTAGAGGTATAGAGCTTCGAATTGAAATAAAACACAAGAAAATCGTTTTAATGTCCATCAATTTGGCTTTATTGGAAGGATAATTTTATGCCATTAATGTTTAAATATGATTTCGGGCATGTGGCCGCCGCGGCTGGCTCGAATAAAGCCAATTCCACAGGTCCAATTTTGAACCACTTTTTCGCGCATATGGGGCCGTATGTCGGCAATAACGCCACGAATGTTGGCTTCCAAGTCCCCTAACGTTTCTGGTTTGTTGGCGTAGACGAGTGACTTCACATATCCCCAAAGAAAATAATCCAATGGTGTCAAATCACACGATCTTGGTGGCCAATTGACAGGTCCATTCCGCGAAATTGTGCGCTCATCGAATGTTTCCTTCAATAAATCGATTGTGACGTGCGCTGTGTGGCATGTAGCGCCGTCTTGTTGGAACCACAACTCATCCACATTCATGCCATCCAATTCGGGAACAAAATAGTCGGTTATCATGGCTCTATACCGGTCTCCATTAAGGGTAACTGACTCTCCAGCATTATTTCGGAAGAAGTATGGCCCAATGACTCCACCAGCCCATAGAGCACACCAAACAGTCAGTTTTTGTGGATGTAATGGCGTCTCAAGGGTCTCATGTGGATTCTCTTCACTCCAAATGCGGCAATTTTGCTTGTTGACGTAGCCATTCAACCAAAAATGAGCCTCATCACTGAACAAAATTTTGCGATGAAAATCAGCATCGAGATCAATCTCATTTTTGGCCCATACACCAAAATCACGACGCATTGCATGGTCTCGCGGCTTTAATTCTTGCACAAGCTGGATCTTGTAAGGTCGCAAGCCAAGATCTTTGCGCAAAATCTTCCATAAAGTTGATGGACAAAGCTCCAATTGCTGTGCACGGTGGCGAATCGATTCATTCGGGTCCTCTTCAACATTTTGCTCTACAGCGGCAATTGTTTCTTCGGTGCGCACTGTTCGACGTCTCTGCGGATGCGTATTATCACATAGAGTAAACGTAGTGCGAAAACGATCCATGGTTAACCGAATTAATTGCTCTGATGGACGATTATGTCGACCATAAAATGGACGGAGCTTGCGGTAAACTTCGCGAACTGAACCATTATTTTCGAAATAAATTTGCACGATTTGCAAGCGTTGTTCTTTTGTCAACCTGTTCATGATGAAATGGCAAACAAACTGAACATAAATGACATTAGAGTTGCCAGATTTGACCATAAAATGCCAGTTTTATCTCTATTCGAAAAACAAACCTCTAAAAAAAACACCCTTTACATAGTATGTAAGTAATTTTTATTAAATAATTTGCAAAAAGGTTGGGGAAATTATGTTTTTATTTGAATATTTTGAAAAACTCTGTTTCTTCTTGCCACGTAAAGATGTACTTTATCGACTGTCACGTGTTTGATTGTATGATATGCCACCCTTGACTGGACTGTGATTTGTCTTACGCTTGGAACCATTTTGTTGCTCACCAACCTAGGAAGGTACGTGTATGAGATCTAGCGGTTTCCACAAAACTTGCGATTGCAATCTGACATTTCAGTTGCTCTAACTGTATATTTCGAATTCAACAATCCATAAATGATGTCCAACTCCGTTTGTTCATCATGTCTTCCTTTAGGTAATTTGTCCAAAAAACACGCTGTTGACCCACGTAGCCATAGTCCTGGTAGCGATTTAAATTACTGAGTTTCCAGCTTTTCGTCGTTTTTATCATGTATTTAATAGAAATTTCTTGAGGTAGGTTATGGTCTTCAAAACCCACTCTCTGCATACGCGCCAGCAGGTGGCGATTTGTTCTCTCGCTTGTCGACGATAAAAACAATTTCATGTTTGAGCAAAAAGCTTATTTTTTTTTATTATAAATACTGATAACTGTCCAAACAGAAATCAGTCTCAAACGAGCAACAAAACGCTAACATACTTTCGCAGCTGAATTAAGCATTTTTGTTCTGCTAGAACCAAATACTTCGATTAAACTACGTTAACAAAAGAAAACAATTAAAATGGCACAAATCATACAAATGAGCACCGATCAACTGAAGCAACTGATTGAACAACTTAATGGCAATGCAGCAGCTGTCGCGGCATCTAAAATTGGTAATGCAGCAGTTGCATCGAAATCCAAGAAAAGCATTGGCACAATCTCTCAACGCTTTGGTGGACAACGTGATCATGAAGCCGTTGAAGAGTTCATCACCAATGTAGTCACTTACAAAGAGATTGAAATGATCAGCGATGAAGATGCCCTCAAGGGTATATCGTTGTTATTTTATGGTATCGCTTCAACCTGGTGGCAGGGCGTTCGTAAGGAGGCCAAAACTTGGAACGATGCCATCTCATTGATACGTGAACATTTTTCACCTGCAAAACCTTCATATCAAATTTATATGGAAATCTTCGAAAATGAACAGGCTGATGGTGTAGCCATCGATACATTCGTGTGCCAGAAACGCGCACTCTTTGCGCAATTGCCCGATGGACGTCATGATGAGGAAACGGAGCTCGATTTCGTCTATGGTTTGTTAAATATTAAGTATCGTAAATATATTCCACGTCATGACGTTGGAACGTTTCGTGACCTTCTGGAGAAAGGACGTATTATCGAACATAATCACATGGAAGAAGCTCCACGTCATATTCAATCTGACCTTCTCGAGAAAGATAACAGTATCGAACATAATATCGTGGCATGTGCGGCACCTGTTCCAAGTCCAATACGTTGTCGCAAACGCAAGCTCCCAGCGGAAAAGTAGTTCGCTCTAAAATGGTTTCTTGATCGTTGTTTTCGCACGATGCATGTGATAGGAGACGATCTTGTATTTTTGCTTAAATATGCACTTAGCTAGCCCAAGACTACTCAAATTGATGAACTAGTGAGCAAGACGGTAACTTTCAAATGTATGTCTCCCGGCGTCGAATCTGGCTTCAACAATAGTAAATTTTTTATTGATTTTTTAATTTGTTATTAAATTTAAGTTAGTCATATGTTTTATTGTAATAAAAATTAAATGTTATGTGATATATAAATAATAAAACTACACATTTCATAGAAAAACGTGCTTTGCTTATATTGTTTGCATTGTATCCAGGGTTTAAAGGAACTTAATAAAGTTTCGATATCTATGATTTGCATTATTCACACTACTCTACTAAAATTACCGCAAATTGCTGCAACTATCTTATGTTTCTAAAATACGTATACACATATCGGTTTTTCTAAATTGCAGCACACTTTGTTTATTTTTTTAAATTGCTTTAATTTTATTAAAAAAAAGAAACTTTAAAGAAATAAGTTATGACATGATTTTTTTTATTTAAAAAAGTTTTTCCAAAAATATTTTCGACATCTTTTTTTTAATTTTTCCTAGGGCCTAGGTCAAATTAATAGAATTGTATGCCTGAAAGTATGCAATTTAAATTTAATTCAAAGCAATGTGAATGATGAGTCGTTACTGAACATATTGATGGATGTAAATTCTGACCCGTGACCAAAGGCCGCCCACATACCGTTTTCCAAGCATACACTGAATTGATTTTCTAAGAATGTACCTGCTTTCAAATCGAAACTCTCGACGTAGCCTTAGAAAATATGAATATTTTACTAAAGCCTACTTCATTAGACTGGAGAGAAAATTCACATTTTTCAAAACGATTTTCGGATCCTATCACTTTATTCTTTTAATTACTCCGGAAAAAAAGCAATGTTCGTGCAAACTTTCTGTTGTTATTGCGATCCGAATCCGGATTTGATTTTACCTATCACGTCAAATTTTTTAAATTTCAAAATAAAGGTTTAGGTCAATATAATAGTCTATGAAGTCATTCTCAAAAATAATCTTTGTTACTTTTTGTGATGGTCCTCTTTGGGTAGCCTAATGTGACCAGATATATTTCACTAAAACGCGGAGCAGGAAAAATTTAACTAACCTTTTTTAAAGATATATTTGCTTTAACTGCAAAAAGTTTTAGGTACTAAATAAAAACGTTCCTCACTTTCACATCCCGAAAACTGTAGAAAAATCAGATATTTACTATCTCAAATTATTTGTATTTACTAAAAAAAAGGTCCTCACCTTCAGCGAAACCCCTAGCAAAATGGGGTTTCTTATTTCCAATGAAAACGCGCGGTGCAGAAAGTCAAAAAAGCGGACTTGCTTGATTGATTCGGCCACATTGGATTTCACAGTAAGTCACATATTTTCTCAAAGCGGCGCTTTACAAATGATTTTTTCGGGGCTTAAACCTTTTCATTAATAAACCATTTTTTCCTTTGCTTTAGGCAAAATCTCAATTTTGTTTTTTGGAGACCATTTTTTTTTTCATTAGAAGTCAAAAAACTTAAAACTTTTCTGTGTGACATTAATTAATTTATTTGTTTCGGATGTTAACTTTTGTGGAACTTTGTCTAATCATTTATAATATGAAAAATCATAAGGAAATATGCTCAAATATACTGACCAGATCCATAGCCATATAGACTTCGTTATAGCCATATTGTAGCTGCAGGTATCGTAAATCTTATCGGCAGAAAGGCAAAATGAATGATGTAATTCCCCGTACCTTCATCCTAGAAAAAACTGGCGAAAATGTTTTGAAAATGCTTTCGATTTTATAGCAAAAATTTTACTAAAAGTATTTATTATTTATTCCAGCTGTAACGTACTACTATAACTTAAAATACTTAATACTTATATACCTACAAGAGTTTAATAAAATTTAAGCTCTGAGTTTTCAGCAGGGTTGATACTATATGTATGTATAGCTGATGATCCAAGATACTTATACTGATACGATACTGACTTCAGCACCCCGTTTATATAACAGATTTATGTATTTTTTTGATGTGTCAATGCTGAATTGAGTGAAGAGCGTTTCCATGACTCAGATGAAACAATATTAGCAAGTCTGCTTACGTCACCGAGCATGTGCGAAATAAGAGTGCGAAGAAATGGGTTTATTCCTTTTGTGTTTCTTTAAACTTTTTGTATCCTTAATCGCTTTCTTGGTTTTCCGCTTCATATTATTTTTAGCATAAATATTTAATGCTTACAGCAAATATCTGTGGCACTAAGGCAAAACGAGTTTACTCAATTCTTAGTGATTTTGAGGTATAGATGTTCAATGTTATTTTTGTTTCACAAATAATGGAGATAAATGGTAAAGAAATTCTGAAGTTACTGTGGAACTGTTCGCATAAAACGTCTAATTTGGGTATAGAATTATACTTTCATTCAGAATAAATCGAAAGACACGATTATATCGATTTTGTCCAGAGTTAACCACAATATATGCATTCCAACAGAAGAACAAGTAAATACAAGTGCTAACAAGCATTGCCTCGTGAGGAAGATAGCAAATGGCAAGTTCAATCGGGAATGTTAAGGAACCTACTTGCAATAATTGCTTAACACAACAATATTTTCATTGATTTTTATAAAATTCCACGTTTTTCAACGTTTTTAAATTTTTTGGCGTAATCATAATTTTTCGAGTACAGCATATTAAAATTTTTATACTTTTTCAACATATTCCGTGTTTTTCAACCTTTCCCGTGTTAATCAACATACATATATCAAATTTATCTTCATTCATCGATTTACCAACTTATTTCGACACTTTTCAAATTAATGGCAACGTTTTGCATTTTGAACATTCTCGGACATTTTCAACCTTTTTCGACTACATGCATCAATATTTTTGACTTTTTCATCATAATCTGGGTTTCTCCAAATTTTCCGACTTATTTAACATTTCTTCTTATATATTTTCGACTTTATCATAATTTTTTAGGGTTTTTCAGCATTTTCCGAACTTTTCAACATTATTTGACTTTGTTGCAATTTTTCGAATTTATCATAATATATCGCGTTTTACAGCATTTTCCCCATCTTTCAAAATTTTTCAACATTTTTCGACAACATCCGCTTTTTTCAACATATTTCGGGCTTTTCAACATTTTTCGACTTTTTCAATATTTTTTGAATTTCTCCACCTTCACCGTAATTTTTTTAGGTTTTTGTATTTTAAATTCCACATTTCCAACACTTATCGATTTTCTAGAATTTTTAACATTTTCCAAATTTCACAACATTTTGTATTCTAAGATCATCAAGTTAACACATCGCGCTTGCACTTAATTGCTATTTTAAAATTCTGGAAATTCAATATTTTCCTGCTGCATTCAATTTGATGATCGACTTCATTTAAAGCTTAGGAAAATTTATATATTTTCCAAATTTATAGAAAATCTATTTCCTCCATGATATTTTCTGATAACTAGTGCAGCATTCACATTTCTGTTGCTCTATCTTGCGACCCTTTTCTAGCAAATCTCGAAATGATTTAATTTCATGTCGACGTATATGTTCGCTGTATTTCGAACTCAACAATCCATAGATGAAGTCCAATTCAGTCTGTTCGTCATGTCGTCCTTCAGGTAATTTGGCAAACAAAACACGTTGTTGACACACATAGGTATCAATCAAAGTCCCAGCTTTCTGTTTATTTTCGAAGATTTCAAGATAAATTTGATATGCTGGTTTGGTGGGTTCAAAACTTTCACGTAGCATTGTGAGCGCTTCGTTCCATGTCTTACAATCGCGTTTTACACCTTTCCACCAAATTGCAGCCAAACCGATGAATAACAGGGAGAGTCCTTTTAATGCGTTCTCATCGCTAATATCCTCTGTGACCTTATAAGTTTCAATACGTGTAATAAAAATTTCGACAGCATCATTTTCACGTTCTCCGTCAAAACGAAAACGACAATTACTAAAGCTGTCTGTTGATTTCAAGGCCACCACCGCTACTGCTTTATTAGCCGCAATCACTGCAGGATCAACTGGCGGTGGTGCAAGCGTGCGTATCGTATCGATAAGTTTTTGGAACTTTACCGCTGACATTTCAGTTTGCGAAGTTCTTAACGTGGAATCCATTTGTTTTCCCCCAGTTGATGACCACAAGTTTCTACTTTGTGTGCTAAACAGCAACTGACTGTCTGCTGGTTGCACAATTGTTTTGTTAGTTCCTTACTTGTATGAAAAGCTCTTATAGAATGTATTAAGTATATATGTAAGTATGTGCTCTAAAGGCGGGATTCCCACACCGACTCTGAATCGGTTGCTAGTAGCAATTTAACTGGTTGCGCTTTTTATGTGTTGTGTGTATCATTTTAACAAAATTTTCGTCAATTACAATTTTGATTAATTAAGTTGATTGTTGTTGTTGGCGATAAGAACAATTTCACAATTTTGTGTAAAGCTTTTTTTACTATAAATACTGCAAATCGGCCAAGAAAAAATTAGTCTCACTCAAACGACCATCAAAACATCAACAAACCATTCGCCATTAAAAACTGGCTTTGATTTGTTAAACTCAACTGCTCAGATAAAAACTGTGTTAACAAAAGAAAACAACAAATATGGCTCAAGTCATACAAATGACCACCGATCAATTGAAGCAACTGATTGAACAACTTAATGTCAAAGCAGCAACTGCAGCGGCGACAACAGGCGTTGATGCAGCACTTGCATCAAAGTCCAAGGGAAGCATCAGCAACGCCGGTCAATGGTTTGGTGGAGAACGTGATCATGACACCGTTGAAGAGTTCATTACCAATGTAGTCACTTACAAGGAGATTGAAATGATCAGTGACGAAGATGCCCTCAAGGGTATATCGTTGCTGTTTTATGGTATGGCTTCAACCTGGTGGCAGGGTGTTCGCAAGGAGGCCAAAACTTGGAATGACGCCATCTTATTGTTACGTGAACACTTTTCACCTGCAAAACCTTCATATCAAATTTATATGGAAATCTTTGAAAAGAAACAGGATGGTAGTACAGCCATCGATACATTTGTGTGCCAAAAACGCGCACTCCTGGCGCAATTGCCCGATGGACGTCATGATGAGGAAACGGAACTGGATTTCGTCTATGGTCTGTTGAATATTAAATATCGTAAACATATCCCACGTCATGATGTTGGAACATTTCGTGACCTTCTGGAGAAAGGACGTATTATCGAACATAATCACATGGAAGATGAAGCAGCCGATCAAGGACCATCACGTGGTTCCAAGGGTGCCAAGCGTTGTACACATTGCAATTATCGTGGGCATACCATCGATGAATGTCGCAAGCGTAAGCAGAGCGAAGAGTAAAGTAAACTCCACTATAAAAGCAACAATTACAACACAACAACAACAACAACAACAAGACAACAACATTGTCAAAAACACCGTTAACAACAACAGCGTACATAACGAAGTTGTTAACTACAACAACAACAATACTTTCGGAGCAACGTTGAGATTACGCAGTCAGGGAAGCAGCCTCATAAGCAGAATTTTTTATTTCATTATTGTAGCAAGTCATAAGATTCTCAGCAGGTTAATATTTGCTCACACTTTCTGCAGTTCTCAACGTGCTCTCTTAACGCACACTTGTGCGTTTAGAATCTACCATCGTTGGCGTGCATGCGCGCGTGCGTAGGACCGGCAATCTTAATCGGTTTCATGTTTTACGCACGCGCGCTTTATCTCAAGATTTTAAAGTTTGGTTTCTGTGATTTCAGCACAGATTTTTTATATTTTAATTTTAAAACAAGACAAATTTTTGAAAAATTTAATTATTTTTTGTACTACGATGGCTATGTTGTCGCCATCCGTACAATTGGCACGCCAATGTTGTGAGACAAATAAATCATAGTTGTTACGGACAATGGCAAGTCAGTCCCTCTATATTCGGGCTACCATTCGTCAGTACGAAACGGTCACACCGTTTCCATGGCACAGTAGCCCAAGCTTGTTACGCCACCTTTTGTATTGAACTGCAGTATTTTTCACAGCTACAACGGACTTAAGCGTTTTTTGGTGTGACAACAGCTTGTACACATCTTATTTTTTCAGATAACCTGCTTTCAGCTGAGTTATCTAACGCTTTAAGAGCTGTGTGGAATTTACTCTGGCCATATGATAGGGACGCTTAACAAAAGTCAGTCGAGCATTACTGATTACATCTCTTTGAGAGTAGAATAGTAATTAAAACAAAAGACTGAGGATTATCAAATGAGAAAGGTAGAAGTTTGGTGTTTATTGTTTTAAATAAACATTTTATATTTAAGTATTTTGATGTATTTATAAACAGAAATAAATGTTTAAATAATTAAATGCAAAAACAAACAACAAAAATTAGTTAAACTTTATTACTATATGATTTTCAGATTTCCACAACAACTTTAAAAGAATTGTAGCTTATGTTTCGTTTTTCAAAATTTACGTCATCAGATCGTCTATCGAGATCGGTGAGCGTTTATATAATCGTGTCTTATCTGATCTCATCCAAATATATCTTCCGATATCTTTCTGACGTATACCAATAGGTAGCTTTGGATGATATAGCAACGGATTTATTTATATCATTCCAGATATCCAGAGCCTTATGACCTTAAAGTAAATAGACGCAAATCATCGTTTTTGCAAAAATATATAAATCGCAGCGCTGCCTGTGCGTCATTTTGTTAATGATTTATGACTTATGCTTCTTGAACAAAAATTACAGTACACAAAAATATCTTCCTTTCAAACGGAGTACATTTCTTTGGGGTCGAAATATGAAAATTAAATTAGTTTCTCAACAGGGTTGCTTTCAAAAAAAAAAAAATTGGCAGCAATGCACGATCATGAAACCAAAATTACACAAAGATATTCATAAAAGTCGGAAGTTAGCAGAATCATGCAAATGTGGGCTTTTATTTGAAAAAATGCTCGGATTACTTCTTCATCTATTGTTCACAGTATCGAGTCGACGAGCTTCTTATGCCCTTAAAGAAATTCAGCAGAATATATTTCCTTGCACCCATCTCTATAACTTTTTGCATTTTTGTGTATTAAATCATTATCCTAGCTAGATATAATATCCTCGCTAAATTATGTCACCAAACTCCTTATCAGTGAAACGGCGGTTCTTATTAGTTTGTTTTTTCTTTTTGACACTAAATGTTTTGTTGTTTATTTCTTTCCAAACCCATAAGGTATTTCAACAAGTGGCAATTGAGCAAGGCCTTCCCCGGAGAAGGCCTGCTAGCACAGCTCCGATTGTAAGAGGCCTTCTCAAAACTAAATTTTCATGCATATAAAAAAAAATTTTTTTTATTATGATTTTTGTTTTTATTTACAATCTGTCAATATTAACAATAAGTAAATTTTATAAGTAGCAGAATAGTTACACTGCATTGAGTGTATACTCATGAAATGCTATTATGCCTTACCACAGCAGTAGTGCTATAAGGCCTTCCCATAGCAGCAGTGCTATAAGTCCTTCCCACAGCAGCAGTGCTATAAGGCCTGACATTAGAAGGCAAAAAAGAAGGACTTCATCTATTTTTTTATTTCATGCATTGCAATGTTTTATGATTCGACATTACTTTTTTGTCATTGGATTGTACTTATACGATATCAAAAGTAGGTAAATGGTTAGAAGTAAGGAACGGTGTGCATGTTGCTAGGCTGGTCTTCTGTTTCATGTTATGTTAAAGTGGCATAGGGTTGTGTATTCAATGTCAAATTATAAATTAATAAAACGTCACAAAAAATAAACATTAAAAATGGGGGTTGACGCAGATAAAAAAAAACATTTAACTAAGAGTCTCACCACGTATTAAGATTTATTTTTTTCAAAGTACTTCTGTGACCCCTTCTACGGTAAGTGATCTTAAAAGGGCTCTTGACGCAAGCGATGTAGGAAAACCTGCTTGAAGAGTATTTCCATCAGGCCTGCTAAAGAAGGCCTGTTTTATCTGGACGTTTCATATAAAAAAGAAAGTAAGTTTGAAAGGAGGAGGTGGTAAGGCCTTAATCTTACCAAGGAAGGCCTGCTAGAAGGCCTGCAAGCTCCTTCCCTTGCCTTCCTGGGAAATTATGTATGTAGATACATGAAGGGACGCTTCATCACATAGATCTTTTTATATTGTTATAAAAACGATGATTTGCGCCGATTTTGCACCATATATATCTGTAACGATATATCTAGGTCGGATGCTATATCGCAATCTATAGTTACCGGTGCTACATGATAGCAAAAGATATAACTGGATGAGATCAGATAAGAACACTCACCGATTTCGATAAAAGGTTTGATGACCTAAATTTTTGAAAAACGAAACATAAGCTACAATTTTTTTAAAGTTCTTGTGGAAATCTGAAAATCACATAATAATAAAGTTTAACTAATTTTTGTTGTTTGTTTTTGCATTTAATTATTTAAACATTTATTTCTGTTTATAAATACATCAAAATACTTAAATATAAAATGTTTATTTAAAACAATAAACACCAAACTTCTACCTTTCTCATTTGATAATCCTCAGTCATTTCTTTTAATTACTATTCTACTCTCAAAGAGATGTAATCAGTAATGCTCGACTGACTTTTGTTAAGCGTCCCTATCATATGGCCAGAGTAAATTCCACACAGCTCTTAAAGCGTTAGATAACTCAGCTGAAAGCAGGTTATCTGAAAAAATAAGATGTGTACAAGCTGTTGTCACACCAAAAAACGCTTAAGTCCGTTGTAGCTGTGAAAAATACTGCAGTTCAATACAAAAGGTGGCGTAACAAGCTTGGGCTACTGTGCCATGGAAACGGTGTGACCGTTTCGTACTGACGAATGGTAGCCCGAATATAGAGGGACTGACTTGCCATTGTCCGTAACAACTATGATTTATTTGTCTCACAACATTGGCGTGCCAATTGTACGGATGGCGACAACATAGCCATCGTAGTACAAAAAATAATTAAATTTTTCAAAAATTTGTCTTGTTTTAAAATTAAAATATAAAAAATCTGTGCTGAAATCACAGAAACCAAACTTTAAAATCTTGAGATAAAGCGCGCGTGCGTAAAACATGAAACCGATTAAGATTGCCGGTCCTACGCACGCGCGCATGCACGCCAACGATGGTAGATTCTAAACGCACAAGTGTGCGTTAAGAGAGCACGTTGAGAACTGCAGAAAGTGTGAGCAAATATTAACCTGCTGAGAATCTTATGACTTGCTACAATAATGAAATAAAAAATTCTGCTTATGAGGCTGCTTCCCTGACTGCGTAATCTCAACGTTGCTCCGAAAGTATTGTTGTTGTTGTAGTTAACAACTTCGTTATGTACGCTGTTGTTGTTAACGGTGTTTTTGACAATGTTGTTGTCTTGTTGTTGTTGTTGTTGTTGTGTTGTAATTGTTGCTTTTATAGTGGAGTTTACTTTACTCTTCGCTCTGCTTACGCTTGCGACATTCATCGATGGTATGCCCACGATAATTGCAATGTGTACAACGCTTGGCACCCTTGGAACCACGTGATGGTCCTTGATCGGCTGCTTCATCTTCCATGTGATTATGTTCGATAATACGTCCTTTCTCCAGAAGGTCACGAAATGTTCCAACATCATGACGTGGGATATGTTTACGATATTTAATATTCAACAGACCATAGACGAAATCCAGTTCCGTTTCCTCATCATGACGTCCATCGGGCAATTGCGCCAGGAGTGCGCGTTTTTGGCACACAAATGTATCGATGGCTGTACTACCATCCTGTTTCTTTTCAAAGATTTCCATATAAATTTGATATGAAGGTTTTGCAGGTGAAAAGTGTTCACGTAACAATAAGATGGCGTCATTCCAAGTTTTGGCCTCCTTGCGAACACCCTGCCACCAGGTTGAAGCCATACCATAAAACAGCAACGATATACCCTTGAGGGCATCTTCGTCACTGATCATTTCAATCTCCTTGTAAGTGACTACATTGGTAATGAACTCTTCAACGGTGTCATGATCACGTTCTCCACCAAAGGATTGACCGGCGTTGCTGATGCTTCCCTTGGACTTTGATGCAAGTGCTGCATCAACGCCTGTTGTCGCCGCTGCAGTTGCTGCTTTGACATTAAGTTGTTCAATCAGTTGCTTCAATTGATCGGTGGTCATTTGTATGACTTGAGCCATATTTGTTGTTTTCTTTTGTTAACACAGTTTTTATCTGAGCAGTTGAGTTTAACAAATCAAAGCCAGTTTTTAATGGCGAATGGTTTGTTGATGTTTTGATGGTCGTTTGAGTGAGACTAATTT
The DNA here is from genome assembly GCA_963680825.1 of Meiosimyza decipiens. Lineage (NCBI taxonomy): Eukaryota > Metazoa > Arthropoda > Insecta > Diptera > Lauxaniidae > Meiosimyza > Meiosimyza decipiens. The sequence continues at coordinate 68,328,093 of OY804261.1, read as the reverse complement.
CTTCTTGGCCGATTTGCAGTATTTATAGTAAAAAAGCTTTACACACAATTGTGAAATTGTTCTAATCGCCGAAAGCTTTCCTCCATGAAAAAAATTAAAATATACTGGGGTGGCGGAAAGAAATAAGAGAGCTTAAAGAGCTATATTTTATTGACGGTTTATTTTCAAAGTATCAGTATCGACACCTTAAAAGATTTGGTCGCAAATGTGTGTGCACATATGTTAGGATGGGCGGCAGAAAGTTATTATGTTTTTCATAGACCTGAGGTAGTTATTATATTCTTTAAATAAACATGGCTTATAGATTACGTAGTGTGATTTTCTAATTTTTTAAGCCATTCCCCTACACAAGACACAAAATGCCAACACCCCATGCACCTCTTCACGGTAAATTCATCCAGTTCGATCTTACACAGCTATTTGGTTTACAGTAAAAGGGAATGAAAGAAATCTCTGACTTATGGTTAATTTTAGTTGAGATTAAATATGAATATTTCAAAATTGGTAATTAAAGAAATTTGTCCCGGCGTGCTGACCACAAACCGTTAAACTTCATTACGTTGAAGAGTTCTTGAGTTCTTGTGGCAATGGGTTTTAGCCCGCTCTCACCCCTACATTAGTCCGGCGCTGCCTATGCAACATTTTGTTAAGAATTTTTGACTTAAACTTCTTGAACAGAAATAGCAGTACCTACACAAAAATATCTTTCTTCAAAATGGAGTACATATCATTTGGGGTAAAGAATTTCTTATATGAAAACTTATACAGTTTCTTAACAAGGTCGCCTTTAAACTAAATATTCATGAAAGTCGGAAGAAGGTAGAAACATGCAAATATGGGCTTAATACATATTAAAAATTGTCTGAATTACAGAATTTACCGAAAAAACATAATGACAAAATACGCCTCTACGCAAAAATTAATAACTACTCCTCAAAATTATTTTCTAAAAAAATTCCTAAAAATTAAGATCGAAAAGCCTGCCAAAATATATTTATTTAATATATTGTAAATGACCATATAAATAAACCAGTGACAATGTTATCCACAAGGAAGTTTGAAGAACGAATGGCAACCAAAGGCTTATGTTGAAAACAAAAGCAAACATAATATTTTTGCAGTTGAAAATGCGTGAAAAATGATTTTAAAATCTCTTCAATTTCATCATCTGTTGTCATGATGTCGGTATGATTCACACGCTGCATTTCAAATGTTACGAAATACTGTTGATATTAAAAACCATGCGAAAATAAACAGTAGCGCATGGTTTTTCCAAAATGGATCAAAAGGGCAGACGTCAGCTCAAGCAAAAACAAACTGATAAAAACAGCATGCGTTAAGAACAAATTCTCATCAAAAATGCTGTTTTTCACCATTTTAATGCACTTTAATACATATAAAAAGACACAGAACAGAATGGAGATGACTTATAAAAAAGATTTAAAAAACTTCAGCATCTAATTTTTATGTTATCTGATCATAAAAATTCCAAAGAACCCTTTGTGCTTGAAACAAGTACATTTTTATAATCGAATTTGGCATTCACGACCTAAGTATTTAATCTCTTTTATCGTAAAATCCAGATGTGACGGGTTTCCAATAGTTGGAGAGCCGAAGAGGTCATTCTGGGATTTCCTCAAGCGTGTAAGATATGGGAGATACCTTGCGACTATTTGAGTACCACGACCAAACCGTAGCCCTCTATACAAGGCCGCGCGTGTTGAACAGCCGATCAGAATAGTAAACAAAAATCATTAGCTGAATATACTCGAGCGCGTCAGATTAAGGTATGGTTGGTTAATTTCATGTTGAAAAGTGTGCATGTCAATAATCTGACGATTGGATCGATATTCTGGAAAAATATTATCTGCCGATTTCCACAAGCCGCAGTATTAAAAATCGTCAATGAATTTTAGGCTTGTTTGTTTGTGTTTTAAGTTTTGCGAATTATTATTTTGTGAGCTTAGTATGTAAATTTTTTCAAACGGTCAGATTAAATAAATTCCTACAAACAATCATCATATTATGGATCAGCACGACCAGGAAATCAAGCTGAACTGTCTGTATAAAAAGCTGACGCGCTCGAGCATCTCAAAATAGCATTTATTTTTTTCGAAAAGTCGCCACGAGCTTGCGTCACATCCGAATCGTCAGTCTCTTGAATGGGAGCTTCGTTCGGGATCACTTAACATCCCCTATGAATATCTGACGCGCTCGAGTAAATTTTTTCCCATCCACTTTTATCCCATTCGTACGGCCGACCCCCACCCTACCCAAACCGGCACATTAATATACCTCTGTCATCAGAGACACGTGGAGCATATACACTATCAATATCTGAAGCGCTCGAGTATTTCCATCTGAATGTTTTTTTGAATCCCCATTTAGAATTGTGGGCTCCCCTACTATTAAGTTAATTAAAATTTTCGTTTATTGAAAAAAAAAGCTGAAAAAACAGGCAAATTTTCAATATTATGCATAGGTCTACAAAAATAAAATGAATAGTTTTTGAGTTATTATACGGCCTGACCTTGTGACTAAGATCTGAGTAGTTTCAAAAATAAGTTTCAAATAAGTAAGCCTAACATAGGCTTGTTATATATCAACTGAAAAATATTGTGGTAAAACTTGAAGAAAAATGATTCACTGCCACGCTCAACTCTCATGCAAACGACGACAGGACTAAACCACAAATTTATCTATGTTACCTTTTTTAATTTTAACTTCTAAATTATTTATTAAATTATGTATTTTGTAAATCGGCCCAAAAAAAAACACCAAGTATGAATAGAATATTTTCAAAAAGTCAGATTTTTCATTTCGATTTTTTATCTCTATATCAGCCCTTCTTTAAATAAATGCATTCCACCTTATCTTTTGTCTCCGTTGTTTTTATACCCTACACAGAGGGTACATTCACTTTTCACTTTGTCATTCGGTTTTTAACGCATATAAGGGGGCGTGGCAGGTATAAAAAAGTGTACATATTATTGATCAGTGCCACCACCTGAGTCGATATAGCTACGTCCGTCTGTCTGTCTGTCTGTGTGTTAGTCAGTCTGTTGAAATCACGTTTACGGGAAAACTAAGCAAGCTAATTGAATGAAATTTGGCACATAGGCCACACTTTCTTACAAGCTGCTAGCATGTAAAAATTGGCAAAATCGGTTCTCGATCGCGACCACCACCCATACTCTATGTAAATATACCCTTGCACATTTTGAAAAAATTGCTGTGATTTTGATGAAACTTGGTGATTTGTTGAATATGTAAACAAAATAAAGATTAGGCTTGGTTTCAAATTTCCAAAGGCTCTTACAAGGGCATGGCACAGCTCTAAATTTTAACTTTAATAACGCCATAGCTCGGGAATAAGAAGACCTACGTGATGACCACAGCAGACAGGACTATATTTGCACTAACCTAACTTTTTCACATGGGTCTACGTTAAAAACTAAAATATTGACACTTAATATCTCAGATTTAGTAAAGCTAGGCTTGTTAAAATGTTATCAATCTCAAAATATCTTTTACACAATGCACACAAACCATAATCTCGTCCTCAGCGTCATTGTGACCAAAGGGGGCACATGGTTTTTAGTAGCTGAAATTTTAGTATTCAAAAAATTTTGGTAAATTACTTACTAATTTTTGAATATACGTATGTAGTATGAATATAAAATATGTATGTATGTAGTATGATTTTCACATTTCCAAGCAAAAAAATCGATTTTTATCACAAAAGAATTTTATTTATTAAAATAATTTACAAAATTTACTACCAAAATAATATAACTTACATAATAAATGCTTATTGCTTTAACTTAAGTCTATAAAAGTAATTTTTCTACGTCAACTTCCGGTTTAATTCTCAGCCATGCTGATGCCACTTTGACTTGACAGCCAGCTAGCTTTGTGGAATAGCTAGGTACATTAAACAAAATACGCTGTTGCCGCCATAGAAAACTCTTTCAGTCTGTTGTGGCTTCCTGGAATTGGACCCGTATCTTTCGCCATCGAAGGCAAATACTCCAACCCCCGCTACCGGCTAATTTCGCCTACTATGTTGCTCTATATTGCGACCCTTCTCCAGCAATTCCCGAAACGATTTAATTTCATGTCGTGGAATCTGTTGTCTGTATTTTAAATTCAACAATCCATAGATGAAGTCCAATTCAGTTTGTTCATCGTGTCGTCCTTCAGGTAATTTGGCCAATAAAGCACGCTGTTGACACACATAGGTATCGATGTGAGTTCTATCATCCTGCTTGCTCTCGAAAATTTCAAGATACAATTGATACGATGGTATTGTAGGTGAAAAATGTTCACGTAGCATTGTTAGCGCGTCATTCCATGTTTTGCAATCGCGTTTTACACCCTTCCACCAAGTTCCAGCTAAATTGACGAACAACAGTGGAAGACCTTTCAAAGCATCAGTATCACTTATGCCCTCTATATCTTTGTAAGTTTCAATACCGGTGATGAATACATCAACAGCATCATTATCACGTTGTCCGGCAAAACGTAGATGACAATTACTAAAGCTGCCTTTAGATTTTAATGCCGCTTCTTTGGCAGCAGCGACAGCAGGATCCACAGGTGGTGCAAGTGAACGTATAGTATCGATGAGTATTTGAAACTGTTCCGGTGACATTTGTGCCGATGCCATGATGGCTGGATGACGTCACTTCGTTTTGAAAATTTGCAAGAACGTATGATATTACGATACAAAATTTCTATAACTTTTAGCTTTGAGTGCTAAAATGAAACTGTTGGCAGCTGTTGGATGAGAAAATTTCGTAGGTACCTTGTTATATATATAACCGAAAAGCTTTCGGAGAATTACTGTGCTTTCAGAGAATTGACGTGCTTTCAGAATGTGGTATGATATTGGTATAACTTCGACGATATTTTTCTGTTGTTAGTATTAACTAAATTAATTAGGTTTTTTAAAGTAATATAAGGAAAAATCATGTTTTTATTCACCCGAACATATATTTTCATTTATTTTAATACTTGGTATATAATGTAGTATAAATACATACTATATAGTTTATGATGTCACCACGATTTTAATTATGGTTCAGCAAAATTGTCTGCAATCAAACTAAGATTTTCGGAAACTTATTTTAACCCAAAAGTCAATTTATTTCACAAAGACAGCATTTTGGAAAGCTATATATAATTTTGCTAAGCATTTTAATAATTTTTGTTATTCCATATATAAATATGTCTTTACTAGCAATCAAATTAAAACTATCTATACGAAAAATATCTGATTACAAATAAATATAGCAAGCATTGTTGTGAAATTTTCTGTTTTTCGTACAAGTATGAACGTGCATATTGATAAAATTTTTTTAAAAACTATTCTTCTGAATCACCACTTTGTGACTCAATTCAAGAGAGTGAGAAAACTTTCGTCTGGCTGCCGACTTTCATTCTCTATGGTGAAATCGATTTTGCTATGCATATTTTACTGTTTTTTAAACGTTTACATTTTCTTAATCTGCCGGCCGGCTTTTATACTCTACGTACAAATGATAAGTATTTTTAGCAGCAATTTCGCCAAATATGCTTTCTGTTTTTGATTTAGCCTTAATTTCTAATACAATTATACGCCTATTTCTACACATTTTTAGACCTGTAGTCCAATGATTAAAAGGTTTTAGATTGCAGAAATTCATCCAAGAATAACAAGTGCTAGAGTGTAAAAAACCGATGAGGTTACCTCTGCTATAATTGGCACATTTATTTTCTATGACCTTTCTATGATCGTTTAAAGGGGTTGAAAAACAATCTTTACTCATCTATACTGCGATAAGATTTGCTTAAGCTTAGCGATTTCAAAATTAGCCTCGAAAACCCAATTTTTTTTCCAAAATATCCAGTTTTTCAGATTCTATTGCTTTTCTTGAAAATTAAAATTGAAGTAGAAGAGAAAAGTTTTTAGTTGTTGGTATTAAAAATGATTTTGATGAACCCACCTGTTCGTATAAGCTGTTCTGTATAAAAGGTGACACCCGATTTTCTTATATTATAATTAAGAATTTAGATTGCTATTAAATCTTTTTAAAATGTTTTATTTTCGATTAGATCAATCGTGATCTACATTTATCAATTACTGTTGATTTTTTGATCAAAAATAAAATTTGTACTATTTAGTAAGTAAATATTTCAATAAAGCTGAATGATTCAGTTAACAGGTGTTTATTTCAATGGAATACCTTCGCTTCGGTTATAAGCCCAATGATGGGAAATTCAACTTAATAAGTAATAATTTAAAGGGCCTTCTTATGCACTGCAAACTGTGCTACCAGTGGCGTCAATTGGGTAGGGCATTGACCCTTCCCACCAAAAGATTCTGATACTAGTAATTATTGAATTCATCAATTCAATGAAACCATATAATAATGGTGGTATTATAATTCCCCCCCAATGCTTCGGAGAGGTGACCTCACGGTGAGGTACTAATTTACTCTCTATTTTGAATTTTTGTTGTGAACATTGCAAAAATAAGTCCCATTTTACTTAGATTGTGCTATCCAGACTAACTATTAATCAATATATTATATAACGGAAGTATAAACATTTTATTTCTTGACAAAAAATTGTTCATAAAAATGTTACCAACATACTCGTTAAGTAAATTTTTCTAATGACAACATGTAGGGTATGTAAGTACGTACGTATATGACCGTGGTATGAGTTTGAAGAAAATAACTTTATAGAGGCATTTATCATATGTATGTATTTAGCTGTTCATACCTTAAATAACAAAAAAAAATATACGTAATTTTTATATATAAGTTGGCAAAGATAAACGAATATGCAACGATTATATATGTATAAATGTAAATATTACTTTGCAATGCATTTGGCCACTTATGTATATCTGGTCATCTATATTTCTTTGAGCCTCATGATTAAAGTTGTTTTTAGTAGATTGACACAAAACCACCAAGTGTTATCATAACAAGTAGCAAAATTTTTTGGTTTTCAACTGAAAACACCCCTCGGTTTTAAGAATGTTTTTTATGTATAGAATGGTTTGAATCAAATTATCAATTTCATAATAGTTGAAATGCAGCTAAAACCAACATGCGAGCAATGACAATATTTTGATGATGTAGCGATAAAAAAAAATTCCCTTGATAATAAAAAAAACTAAACTCAAAGCAAGTGTAAGAGAGACCATTAGAGACTGTGAGTCATTTGCGGGTTTGAGTAAACAGCGCTACACAAACACAAATATGTACTGATACCCGGACCCGTTTACTATATTTTTGCACATATCATATCAAGGAAAAAATCCTTGTGCCTCGCTTGGTTTTTGATTTTCAATAAGTTATTATGAGAATAAATACAATAAGCCAACAATACTATGTTGTTAAATTACTAAAATTTTTCTGGAAATCTCCACGTTTGAAAAATCCATACATAAATGCAAAAATCGGACTTCAACATTAAATAGTTCAATAATTAAGATGGATATAAGAAAATATTGTTCAATTTTTTTCCTCAGTGCAAAGGCTTCGCTTTCCTTAAATTTTAATACCATTCAGTCAGGTTAGATACAAAGACGACGAGAACTATCTGAAACTATTGATAAATCGAAAAAGTCAGCCACAATTATGTTTCCTAAATCATTTAGGTCATTACAACAAAGTAGCCGATCAGCAATGCAGAGAGTTTGAGTATTTGAAATGCCACAGTAATCATAGAAATAAACGTTGAAATCTGGTTAAAATACAATTGACACTTAGTGGCAACTTAAAAATTCTAGACAGAAACTTAATGGCAGCCTGACTATCGGAATATCACTTTACTTTTAAACCTGAATGTCACTTTTCCATTGGCCCATTTGTTTACCAACCAAGTCTATTCAAACCAATCAAAGTTAATTCTAGCGTTTTTCACACGATATTCTAAAGCCCATGCAAGCTAATCGTTGAACCTCTTGAAATTGCTTATAATAAGTAATTTTATTCAGCGCATGCCATCATACAACGATAGCGTTGACCTGGCGACCATCGTATGTAGCCAGTATGTTGCTTTTGTCGAAATTCGCTATCTAAAACCTACTGCTCCCTTACCAGCTCAATTTCCCACCTAGGATCAAACACAAAATAGCTTCAAACCATTTGCAGGCGGTAGTCCATGAGGCTGCAAAAAAATCAAGTGCTAATTTATAGAGTCTGAAACATCAGCCATATCTATTATCTCAAGAAGTCAGCTTGTTAAAAACTCCTTACGGCATGCCCCCTTAAAGTTGATGGATATTTCCCACAAGCAACCAGTTCTACATTGAATGCATCAGTCCTCAGAGCTACCCTACGATCATTTCCTAAAATGAGACTCTACGAACAGAATTTTACAGAAGACCTTACTTACTGTCTATTCTCCTGGACTATAATATTTTTTGTTGTTATTGAAAATTACTTGACTACACAGCACTTCTCAAATTGTTTAAATCTTGTCAAAATGTTAATATGTACTCATTATATGTGACCTCCACTTATATGAGGGGTCACAACACACAGTTTGAGAACACATATGATACACTAGCACTCACCCTTCAATAAACTCTGACGCTCTCATGCTCTTCATTATTTGGACAAAGCTTTTAGCGACGACTCGTTTTTTCCTGCTATAAATACTGGAAAAAAGTCAGACAAAATTTAGTCTCAAGCGAAATCTGAACGCAAGAACGACCAACTAAACTTAATAGCAAACATTCGCCAGAAGTAAAATTGGCTTTGTATTGCTGAATCTAAAAACAAGTGCAAATACTCTAATAAAAGTGTATTAGTGTGTTTAAGTATTGCGTCATTTCCGGTTTAACTAAGAACAAGCAACAAAAATGGCACAAGTCATACAAATGTCCACGGATCAACTGAAGCAACTTATCGAGCAATTGAATGTTAATGCAGTAGCAGCAGCAGCAGCCGCAGCTAGTGGCGATTCAGCAGCCGCTCCAAAGTCCAAAGGTAGTATTAGCAATTGCGGTCAACGATTCGGTGGACAACGTGATCATGAAGCCGTTGAAGAATTCATCACTAATATCGTCACCTATAAGGAGATCGAAATGATCAGTGATGAAGATGCACTCAAGGGCATATCGTTGCTTTTCTACGGTATCGCCTCGACGTGGTGGCAGGGAGTACGCAAGGAGGCGAAAACCTGGAATGATGCCATCTCGCTCATACGTGAACACTTTTCGCCGGCAAAACCTTCTTACCAAATTTATATGGAAATCTTTGAGAAGAAACAAGACGAAACTACAGCCATCGATACTTTTGTGTGTCAGAAACGCGCACTTCTAGCGCAACTACCTGATGGTCGACACGACGAAGAAACGGAGCTTGATTTCGTTTATGGTCTTCTGAATATTAAATATCGTAAACATATTCCACGTCACGATATTGCAACGTTCCGTGAATTGCTAGAGAAGGGCCGCATTATCGAACATAATAATATGGAAGATGAGGCAGCTGATCAGGGACCATTACGTGGTTCCAAGGGTACCAAACGTTGTACCTATTGCAATTATCGCGGTCATACAACGGACCAATGTCGCAAGCGTAAGACGACCGGCGAAGAGTAAGTTCATCAAAAACAAGTAGCAACGACAACAGCAGCAACGACAACAGCAGCAACTACAACAACAGCAACAAAAAAAAAGAATAAAAAAAAATCAACAGCAGCAGCAGTAGCAAACACCATAGGGTAACGATGACGGCATGCAGTCAGAGAAGCAGCCAAAAGTGTTGAATTTTCGCTTAAAAATATGTAGTAAAGCGTATAATTCTCAGTAGGTTAATTAAGAAAAAAGCTCGCTCTTTCTACGTCCCTCATCACAAACTCTTAGCAGTGTGCGCTCAAAATATTTTCTGATTTCTGTGCTTTCAGATTTAGCCAAAGCGCTGGAATGTTGTTAGCTAAGAGTTTTGTAATTTTGTTCTACAAGCTTGCACAATTTTGTAGCTAACGACATTTTAGGTTTTGACTAAAATCTGTGAGCATAGTTCATCAAACCACACGCCGCGATCCGGTAATCGCGGCTCTGGCTAAGATCGCCAATAGTCTAACCGGTGTAAAAACCGAACAGATCAATTCTGATTGATCAAAATGGATCGGTACTACGGTACCAAAAAAGCCGAGCAACAACCGTGACTTGGAACTTTGCGAAGTTACATGTTTTGTGAAACATTCAGATAAGTTGAAAATTGGTTGCTGTCTATAAAAGTTAGCTTTTATGGGCCGCAGCATATTTTCCGCTAAATTCTCATGTTTTTACTAAGCACTGTGATTTTGTAATTTTTTGAAAATCGGAAGTTCCTCAAAACCGCTATATTTGTGTGCTGCGCCGGAACTTTGGCAATTGCAGCAAGTGTGCCTATAAGTAACTTTGAAGCGTGTGCTTTAATAAGTGTCGAGAAATAAAACAAAAGACCTTATAGCTTTTGAAGTTTTTTTTTTCCAAAAAAAAAAAAAAATCAAAAGCTCTGAACTTTCTTTTATTTTCTTTCTTACCACTTTAAAGGATAACAATGCTTTAAAGTTACTTATAGCACACCCAATGTACTTGCACAAGTTTAGGTTCACCAACATGCAAATATGGCAAAAAAACCCCCCTCACAATTTCACTAATACCCTGTGCGTGTTGAATTTTCATTTTGAATTTTGTGTGCATATTCGCCTTTTAGCCTTAAGCTTTCAACTGATTACAAATGGTCAAAAAGTTGCTTCGGCAGCTTTTTACCATTGGTAGTTCTATTGTTTGTGGCGGTTATTTGCAGCGGATTGCATTATCTATTTGAAATGTAATCGCTCAAAATGTACTAAGCATTCGTAAAGCGTGGAAAAACCAAAACTCAAATTTCGTTTGAAATTTAAAACTTTATTAAAAGAAACAATTGTTTTTTCTTACAAGAAACCTTTTCTTATATATCAACACGATATATATATATATTTCGTATCAAATCGACAATATATTTGTCATTTTACGATTGGCACGTCAATGTTGCTAGATATCAAAATAAAATTGTCACCAACAATGGCACGTCAGCTCCACATCTCATACTCATCAGGTTATAGAGATACAAAAAATTTTATGCCCCGGTATTATTCTCACTTAAGTTAACCTAAAACTGCAGTAATTTTCATAACTACAGCGGCTTTTAAAGTTTCACTGCGACATTGTACTGTCCAATTAAAATCGTTTTATGCTTGATAATTCCTGGCTAATGCTGAATTATCAAGCGCTTTAGAAATCGTATGAAATTTACCAAGGTTTTATGTTAAAGAGTGCAGAATGAAGGCAAATCAATTACTAAAACGAACAACCTTAGTATTAAGGATATTAATAGTTTGTTACATTTTTGATAAAAAATCTTAAGTGTTTATTGTTTTAGATGAACACTCTGTATTTAATAATTCCAATGTATTTGTATTTAAAAGATTAAATATTAAATTATTTAAGTACAGAAAAAACTAAACTTGTTTTTATTTATTTTATTACGATATAATCTAAAAAGTTTCAGATAAAGGACAAAAGTAGCAGATATATTGGTATGAAAAGTAATTTTAGTAACAGCTGATGTTGGAACACGATCCAAATAGGGGTGCATCACGATTTGACCGACACAAATTTTCATTTTAGTAACAAGATTTTCAAATAAAATATTGAAGACGTTAATATTCGTCAGTTTTACAGTCAAGGTTTTATACTCGTCAGATCTGACGATTGCTCTGTGTGTTTTTCGTTATCACTGAGGATATGATTTGATTAAATATACATAATTGAAATTTTTTTTAGTCAAACTCAAAGAAACTTTTTTTAAGTAAACTAGCTCTAAAAGCATTTACTTAGACATCAATTTTATACACAGAGATCATATTGGGTAGGTTGGAAAGACTTAATTTTAAATTTTTTCGCATCTCAACAGAATTTTGCTACAATTTTTGCAAAAATTGAAATGTATGTGGATCGACCAAAGAAAAAAACAAATAGAAACTTTAGTTCATGAATATCTTTTCGCGATATGACTTGTAGATAGCAAGATCACGCGTTTGAAAATCAAGGCAAATATATGAGGCACATATTGTCTATGTAAAACAAAAAGTCATTTTCTACATTTTCGTGTTTTTGAGCTATAATTATAGTAAAGAGTTTGTTTTATTCAAAAGATTTTTTTTAAGTCACATTGAAATTTTAATGAGAAAGTGTTGTAAAAGTCACGAGATACGTGACTTTTTGTTGTTTGCTTAGACGATATATAAAGAAAAGGAAACCCAAATCAATTTCATGTACAATGGAACTAATTATGACAAGTTTTGGCCGATTAATGCCTTTTTGCAATTCTCAATATAAAAAGATTCTTGTCTAAGTACTAACTTAAGTCAATGATTTATCCAAAAATATAGAAGAGAAGAAAATAGACATTAATTGGAGAATCTTTATCAAATATGCTTAAATTTTTTTATGAGCAAAATAAAATAAGGTTAACAAGTTTTTCAGATGAGCTATTTTTCAACTTTTTCGCAAAAAAAAAGTGATTTTTTACCATTTTATAATTATATTTTGAGAATGCTGTTAATTCCTGGTTTTCAACTTGGCAACTCTGTTTATAGCATTTATCGCGATTATGCTCTATATGCGGCGATATTGAATGAAAAGTTCAGTTTCATTTTCTGAAATGTAAGGAATCTCGTCCCAACTGAGAAGCAGTAAAATTTAATTTCCTATGCTTGCCACTTTAGTAGAATACATTTTTGTTATTTTTTTATCATTTCTTATGATATTTTCCATGCTGAGTTCGAATCTGGTTTCTATATTTTTTTTACTGAGTTGTTGTCTCATAGATGCTGTGATTTTCAAACAGCCCAGCTTTGTTGTTGACCCTTCTTCCGCATTTTTACACTGAAGTCTTTAAGTCCTGTTTTTATATCATACTATGACTAGGCTTCGTGTACTTAGTCCAGGAAATCATGAAGCTCCTGGGCGATCAGGATTCATTTTCTTCTGTCAGGGGTTGGCCAGACCTCATCAAAATAATCTGAACTTACTTTATACCACAAACTGTCAAAAATTGAAGTTCATATTTTGTCAGACTTTTGTGCAAAAGGCACAAAGAAATTATGGTTAAATTTAACAATACATACACAGAGGAGGAATTGAAGATTTATTTCGATATTATTGAAGATTAAAAACAAAAGAAAAACTCACTCAAAGTGTACATAACTTGCAGTTAATAAATGAAACTTCCTTTCCAATGACAAAATTGAAAGACTTTTGAACTTAAATGATAGAATAAAAAAAAGCTTCTACTCCTTGTCTAACAATAAAATAATTAACAATCACAATTTGAAATTTTTATTTTCCACTATTGTTTTACTGAATGTACGAATAAATATTGAAGTACGTATTAAACAACACAAAATAATTTCTTTAGTATTCAATTTCACTACTATTTTTTATTCACTACACTCATGCACACTGTAACCCAATGATTGGGTACTTGAACTTCAATAGATATATTGTATATAAAAGAGAGATTTAACCACGAGAAACACACATCTCCAGTAGCCGTGATCGTCTAGTGGTTAGGACCCTACGTTGTGGCCGTAGTAACCCAGGTTCGAATCCTGGTCACGGCAATGTTTGCAACAACATTGTCACGGTGGAGATATTTTTTTTCTTTAACTATTTTTACATTTTGATTTTTTATTAATCTTAACATCATGAAAGCATTGTATTTGTTGATTTTAAAATCTGTTGTTCTTTTAGTACAACATATTTTTTTAAACTGTAGCTGCATCTGTATAAAAAGTTTGTATTAGATTCGTATATATAATTTGAAGTTTATTCACCATTAATGCTGCCACATATTTTATTTCTGTTCACCGAATGAGACATATTCTTAATTGTGGCGAAATTTCCCGTAATTTACAATAACGGATTTTCAATAATTTTTGTCTACTCATTCCAATAAGTTTTCAACAAATATGAAATGCAGGTAATATGTTTCCGCATCCTAGATATAATATAGGACCTGGCAATGGTACTTTTGGTCAATACTATAATATGGCCAGCTCGTTGGTGAACCAAGAGATATTTTCTCGCTAGATTTATGATTGTAAGCATGTCGTTAGAATAACGTGTAATGGTAAGAACTCAAAAGATTACACTTAAAATTTGTTTGATAAAAGTCCATTCTCTTGAACATGTCAAAATGCGCAAAATGGCCTTTATTCCTTTGTGCTCTCTCTCACAATCAAGAGAAAAAGAACTGAGCAGACTTAAACCTTAACCAAAATACACGTGATGAGCCGATTGCAACTAATCAAACTTTTGCACTCGATACGTCTGTTTTGACATTTAACCCAAAATGTTACGCTAGCCAATGAATCGAAGCAGCTGTTATGACGAGTAGTGACGGCTTCAAGTTCGGCTCTTATGGAACAACACGTCTCGTCAAAATGTTTCGTTCACTTTCGATCAGCTAAGTACATTCATTTTGGTTACGAACATTGGTTTTGATTACTCGAATTTACTCGTTACGTCTCTTCACGTCTTTGTTGGTTAAGGCTTTACAATTTAAGTTGCTGATATATGTATATTATAGTGATTTTTTTATGTATACAGCTAAAGTCTTACCGATTCCATTCACATTATGTTATGTCTTACCCAAAAAATTAAAAAATCATCAAGAAATGTTTCACTTTGCATTTAGGGTAACATTTACGAGTTACGTATTATCAATGCACTCAATGCTTACGAGAAATTGATTATAGAACTCGAAATCACGTTTAAGCTTGCAAATCACGAACATGCGAAATTCCAATATGACAAAAAAAAAATATTTTCTTATGAGTAAAGCCGCTCAAAGCAAAGGCTCTCAAAGCCTTCGCATTCTCAATTAGTTAGAAAATTTATATGTCGGAGAGATCAAACGCGTCTCCTTTGTCAAATCATACTAACTTTTAATTGTTAATTTTGAGCACGATTTTATCTTTACTTGATTGAACAGAAATTGATCCTCCCAATTTTAAAGTCTAAAATTATTTGGCTGAGTTTCTAAATTCTGATTAAATTATTAATTTATACATTTTGCTTTTCTTCCAGATATATCTAAAGACAATTTTATGAAGCATAAAAGTAGCACCAGATAAATAAGGTAAGGTTTAATTTTTAACATAGATGTTTTATGTATGTATGAGGTGTTAAGCTTTAGGTTTGATCTTGAATTGATTGAAAGCGATTTTTTTCTAAATAAATATTTGCATTTGTAATTTAAACTCAAAGCAAAGGCAATAATATCTGGCAAGTGACTGCCATATGAATACAAATATCAATACAAAGAAATTATTTTCCCCAAGCGTATACCAATTTATTTCGTTGACCGCAATGTTTTAATTTGCCAATCAGATGACAGTATTGACATTGACAATTTGAAATATCATCAAAATTTCTTGTAAAATGTAAGTTGCTAGCAGTCTGGCATCATTATTTATTATTTCCAATGAATAATGTTCCATTAAATGAATATATAAGTGTTTGAACTCATGAAATTTCATATCCTCGATAGTATAGTGGTCAGTATCCCCGCCTGTCACGCGGGAGACCGGGGTTCAATTCCCCGTCGGGGAGTTATCAAAAATTTTTTTTTTAATTTTTTATTTTTCAACAATTTTCATTTCCCTCGAAAGAATCTTTTCTTTTTGAAGATTTTTGCTTTTGTTTTCATATCTTGAAAATCATTGCTTTTCTTATGTACATACAAGCAGAACACTCAACTAAAATATGAAGAGCCTTAAATTTCCTTTCATATTTAAAGAATGCCATTAAGTGTAATTTTGCATCAAAATTAGGAAAATTTACTTGAGGAGGCCAGTATGTTCGTTTTAAGTAAGATTCTAGTGTCGCATGATGTCTCACTAAAGCTCAATTTTTTTCATAGTATTATTTTTAGTTAAAAAGGATGATTAACTTAAGGAGTTTGCGATAACAGCTACTGTCTATAAGAAAACACAGTTTAAGCTTTGGAGATTTCCGCTTTTGTTACTTACTTGAAGATATTTATTTCCGTAATGTAATAACTGTAGTCTTATAAATTTTACGCTTCTAAAACCACAACTAAAGTCAAAATATCTCCATGTCGGCAGGATTTTGAAATATGTAGCCATCATGTCTTCGGCAATCTAATTCAAATTAAAAATTTTCTTAGGACTTTACCACCTCTATACAGAAAGTATGCAGTACCTAACTGTCATTCTCTATGACCAGAAATGATAACTTCCAGTTAGATTTTCAAGCAACTTAAGGTTAACTACTCATGGCATTTTGGCCACTTATGTGTTAAATATTTAGAAATTCTGAGGCTATCCATATTATTAACTTCAGCTTCGATTGCATTAGCTCAAAATTCACAGGATTACATTAAGGATGTACATATGTATGTACATATGTCCTTGTTACAGTGAAAATGCCAAGTTTTGTAAATAACTGCTAGCCTGTTTTTCTAACTTGATCATATCCATGTTTGTAATAATTTTGTGGTACGTGAATTGCCGAAAAATAACTTCAACTACATTTACAAAACATTTTTTCAAAAAAAAAAAAAATTTTCTCCCCGACGGGGAATTGAACCCCGGTCTCCCGCGTGACAGGCGGGGATACTGACCACTATACTATCGAGGATGTTGATAGAAGTAATTATAATTAAGGATATAAGCATTGTTAAAACTCTGCCCGATCGATAAATAATACACGCATTAAACACAGCTATTACAGATACAAATGTTGCCTATGTTAATTTTGCTGAATCAATGTTAAGCCGATGTTAAGGCATATGTAGTGTTGCCACTATGAAAATCGATGTACAGACCAAAGAGAATAAATAATAAAATGAGATTTCATGGATGTGTCTAAACAAAAAATTGTATGACTGTGCCGCGGATGACTGAGCTGGTCTAAGACATCGCCGCGAAATTAAGATCCACTGGAGAAATTTTACTCAAAAAAGTAGTCGAATACGAGCGAAATCGAAAACGCAGAAGTTCCTTTGTGATCGTTTTTATTTTCGTTCGTATTGAATTTTGGTATTATTTTCGCATGCTGCATAGAAATTTGTTTTTATATGTAATTCAAATTAATGGAAATGAAATTGAATTTGGTACGTCAATGTTGGAATTTGGGAACCATGCTAAGCTATTAAGGAAACGAAGTTTTTGCATCTAATTAATTTATGTTATTATATATACTCTTTGTTATAATAAAATACATCCTTTTTACATTTATGTGGCAACACTGGTCCTTACAGCCATAACAGTTTTTTAGACTAGCAACATTTATTGCACATTTCTTGTTTTGCTCTTTACATTCTGCTTCTTAGCAACACTCTGCAGTGTCAAACAAAATGTCTATATACTTTTTATGTAAAATTGGAAGGAAAAGCGATTCTTCCATAACTTCCAGCAACTGCACACAGAAAATTTGAAATCAGTCTGCAATTTCATAAGAAGTGGAACGGTTAATTCGCGGAAATCAGTTTTGGTGATTCTTTTGCGGTTCGCTTAGATTGTTGTTGTTTGCCTTTCTTGAGAACACAAATAATGAATGAAATTCGATTAAAAGAGCGTTGATGAATGAAAATAATAAAAAATTGATAACTTATTTAATAAAATTATGGCAGTGCAATAGTTAAAAGCAATAAGAAAATTTTCGAGCCGTCTGTGTTGCTTCTGCAGAAAAGAAAAAATTTTGGATTTTGCTGAAATTTCCGTGTAAACAAATGCAGCCGCACTGACGTTAGAGTGAGATAAAACTATATGCGTTGTTTGTTGTCTGTTTAAATTTCTTGCAATTTCTTTGTTTGTTTTCGCCTTATCATGGAGTTTACTTTACGCCGCACATTTTTCAATTGATTTTGTTTTATTTTAAATTTATTAAAAATTGCATAATAGTAAAAAGAAAAGAAAACGTTTTATTTTCAGCGTCTACGTTTGTGTTTGTGGGTGAATTTGCGCGCGCTGTATTTTGTTGTTAAAAATTCTTTTTATTTTTTGTTCCTTTTCAATTTGTTGCGGTCTGTTTTGCTTTTCTATTTGATAAGAAAGTACATCTACGGAAAAAAAGTGTAACAACAACAACAATTTTAACACGTTTTTCTTTTGCACCATTTTCTTGGTTGTCCTGGCACTTGTCAAAATATCTATTTACGAATACACAACAAAAGTGGAGTGAGTGATAAAAATTTTGCTTAAAAGAAATTGATTGAATAAAATTTTTTTCGAGTTTTTAAGTAAACATAATCCGTTTGTAAAAAAAAGCAAAAAACCTAAAGCAAGGATGCTACAGCTAAATAAAGTCAGAATGTAAAACAAAACTTGAAAAATCCTCCAATCTCTCAAATCCTACATTGTCCGCCAAATCAACTTGGAAACTCGAAATTTTTTGTCTTCAGCGAAAATCCCGAAAAAATGTCGTCTCCAGTTGCACGAAATAGTGGATTTCTCTCCAAAGGGATTGTATCAGAGTTGCTGAATTTAGTGTTGCCGTTGGTGCTTCTAATTTCTTTCCTAATTGGACGCTGTCATGGAAGTCAAGGTAATTTTCAAAACCTTTTTCGGTTGCACATAATAGGGGTTTAACACTGATAACTACTTAATATGTTATCAAAAGTTATGAATCGCACCTACACACAATGACGGATCTATGGGGGATTTCGGTGGTCATGACAATATTGAAGCTAAGCACAATTGGGACGTGCGATATCGTCCAAATTTTTCCTATAAGTTAATGGTGAGTACAAAATTCACGCTACAAATTTTATCGCAGAGAAATTCAACAAATTCTATTTTTTGGTGCGATTTCAAGCAGAAGCTAAATCGCACGTCCCAGTTGTGTTTAGCTTCTTAGACGAAGCAATTTATGTTAGCAAGTCCGCCGACGTTTGCCTGTCACCGTACTTTTTTTCCCATACGAGCTCAACAGACTTAAAAACAATTCGTCGCCTGATTTCTCTTTTGCTCCATAGGCCTGAAGTTGTATTCCGAGAAAATCGAAAAGAAAGTTTTAGCCTTAAAAGAAAATAGTTGGTCCGAAAAGTACCATCGAAATTTGAATTAAACAGTATGTTGATAAATTGGGTAGCTCTTGGGTGCTAGATTCCAAAAATCGGTCCAAAGTACTTTTGGAGATATATGATATTTTATCAGATAAGTTATAGTGAAAAGTTTGCTCCATACAGTACAAATCAATGACAAACTTATTTTCCCCATAACTATAGTATATGGAGTAAACTTGCATTTAGAAACTACTGCTATGGAGCAAATAATAACTGCTTAGTTTTTGACAAAATAAGTATGTATGGGAATCTTAAGTATATTGCTCCATAAATCATATTTTGGATTTTGCAGCAAATAATAAATAATAAATTGAAAGAATGTGGCTCATGGAGCCAAGTTTACACTGGATCCCTAAAAAACTAAAACAGATCGATGTATTGCGACAACAGAATTAGAAAGAAATGTTTCAAAACCTATAGAAAGAGTCTTAAGTCAAAATGTGAAACAGTGGCGTATGGAGCGAAAGAGAATGAATTAACTATTTTATCGTCTGAATTGGCAAAAGACAAGGCAATTGCTAATAAGTCTATCAACGTCTACCTTTCGTCGCCCTCCTCTTCTGACCCATAAGAAAGCAGACTTCCCTCGACTAAGTAGCGATTTATTTAACATATCAAAAATTATATTAATCTCTAGTGAAATTTTAAATATTTCTTCACACATTTTTTTACAAAATATATAATACATTTGCATTTGGCGAGAATTGTTCCTTCCTTGGCGAGAAAATGCCTTCTAAAACTATCCAAATAAACTTAATCTGAACTTTGACTTACAAATTTTATATGACATTTTAAGTCAAACTGTCGTTTAAAGTTTTGCCAGCAAAAGTTTTCTGATGATTGGTTCATCAAAGACTGAAGGTTGCTATTTGAATGCGAAATTATATCCATTGTATTTTGAAGAACTATTAATATTTTTGTAATGCATCGGAACATCTTAAAGTACAAAAACTTTAACTTTCACTTTAAGTGAAAACATAGCAGGCTTTGAAATTCTCGCTACTCGAATCATAAGTCACTGTTGATATCATTTAGCAATGAATGAAACTAGTTTGAATAAGGAGTATGATTTTTTGGTGTTGGCACACACTGTACTGAACAGTAAGCTCAGTAAAATAATTATGGGGCAGTTAACCCTGTTGATAAAGTTTTTCATTACATTTTAGCACAAGGCATGCGGTAGTCCAGAAATAACGCAACCAATAATAAAATTGACTATTTCATTGCCGAATGAAACATAGTCAATTTTTGAGCAAATGTGACACACTATGCCTGTTCCCGTAAACTCTTTTCCGTTTTGATAGTTCTTTATCTTTGGAATCATTTTAGGGTCATTGGCATACACCGTTTGTTTGACATGGACACACAGGCATCACGCAATTAGTTTTTCAACCAGCCCACTAGTGGAAGGGGTTAGGGTTACCCAAGTCATTTCGCGTTGCGCGGAGTGTGGTATCTAACTACTTAGTTAATTTTATTCCATTTTGGGAATAGGTTTTATCGATTAGCGTTCTTCCGTTCACTACTGCAACATAATCAGAAATTACAATAAGAATTAATACCAGATGTGAGATATCACCTGTTTTATTGACAATTTCATCCACCAACAAACCTGTCTTTAGATTCCTTTTACAAATTCCTTAAATAATCAAAAAACATATAAAATTAATTTAATGATCTATTACAATCTTTTGGCAGTAACTAGCAATGTAAGTTTCGGGGCTTGAAGGGAAGGGAATCCAACATTTTTTCTAGTTAATCTAGGTTTTCGCCTTATCGAGGATCGACTTAAAGAAGTTTTATTATATTACAATACATTGGCAGTAACTATAATAACATATTTCCTAAAACTTTGTGCACTTTCTTGGAGAAATATTACATTGGATAACTTTTTCCCATTCCTAATAGAATCAAAAATATAATTGGCTTATAACTTATTGTACAATTCCATTTAATGAAATTACAAATCCTTCCCCACCATTACAAATGCGCCCCACCTAAAGTAATTTTTTGATTTTTAGCTCCAGTGATTAAGTTTTTTTTTAAACTATTTTAAGCTATTAAAAAATTGATTGAATTTCCTTTGATTTAATCTGACAGATCACATTTCTCATTAAGTCACATTTATTTTTTTTTAATTTCAAGTAAAAATTAGAATTTTGCTTAAAATTTACTTTTTTTTTTTTTAGCATAAAAAACTTCGCTTCTCACAAATAAATAAATAAATAAACATTATATGTAAGACAGTTAATAGCTACTCATGTTATTATAACTAGTCACAGTGAAATAAATAAAACTTTTAAGCTGAAATCACAAAGCCAACACCAAAATGCTGCAGCCTTTGAAATAACAATCCCCAGTTTGAATTGAAAAATGAACCACAATTTTAAGAATCAACAATCAGCTGAGACTGAGACATAGAGTTTCCAGTAGCAGTTAGCGCTGGGAATGTAAAATTTTTACTAAATAATTTTTGTTTTGTTTATACCTGGAATTATTTTTAAAAATCAAACTTTAAATACAGATTAATGTTAAAGACAGTAATAGTTTGTAGACAGCAAAAGTTCATTAAGAATCCTTAAATCCACTTCTTTCAATTTGAACCGATTCATTTTGCATGTTTGCACCTTTACGAGTACATTTCCATACCAAAAATTAAAAATTTCTAAACATCTTTTAGTTAGTAAATTAAAAATATGATAAAAAAATAATTTTTTCGCACTTGCATATTTCCTTGCAATGTGCAAAGTCATGGTAACTGAAGCTAAAACCGGTGACTTTAAGTCTGCTAAAATATCGTAGAATCGACTGTATGCACATTTGTGTGTGTAAATGGCTGTTTGTCTGATTCATAATGAGCCCGGCAAATGTAATCAACAGCTTGAGGCGGCAACGTGCGAATTTTCACGTTTGCAATCTCAATTTCATGGGTTTGGGTGTAACATTTATCACGTCAACTACCTTCTAAAAACACTTGAGAAAAACAACAATTATAACTAAGAAATCCCTATTGACAATTCGCTATTGACACTGAATTAAAATAACGAACAAAATTTTGCATTTTCTGTTGATTTACCACAAGTTTTTAATCTTCCTATTATTAGTTCCCATAAAATTAAGGCATGGTATGGTTAAGAAGATTCACTTAGTTAGCTAACTGGGTGTGGTCATGTGGTTTTTTTCTCTCTTTTTTTTTAAGCGTAAAATTTTTAAAATAAATAAATAAATGTATATTTAAATTATAAATAAATAAAACGATAAAATAGTCCAAGCAGGTAAAGCTGTTCAATCAGTTGAATCAATATTGACGCTTAGTTTTTAATCTGAGACATTAAATCAAGGAAATGCAGAGCTGTCATTATTCGCTTAACCCATTTTGAAGCGTTGTTTGTTGAAGGAGACATCGCGATGATTTTCATATATAATTCAATGAAAAGTATTTGATTTATGCAATAGACTCAATTTCATTACCAATATGATGTTCTTTCTTAATATGCAATTTAACCCCAAAAAACCACTGATATTTTGCATTTGTAGCATTTCTTTAAACTCGGTTTTGTTTTCATTTAATTTATATTCATTTCATTTTTGCCTCACATTTTTCGATAAGAAGTTTAATAGAAATTTTCTCAATGATTTTTCAAAGCGTGTCCTCAAACTAACTGCGCGCCAAAATGTGTTTAAGTTATAATGAAACATTTTATTGTTTTTATTATTTTTAGTTTAATATAGTCATTTGATTCTTTGAATTTATAGTTAAATTACAAAAAGGTAATAATGCTTCACCTTATGCTTAGGCTTCGAATTATTATCGCGATTTTTATGATTAAATGTGGGCGGGTGGGTGGTGGCGGTGGGAGTTTATTAGATTAGATTATTTACAAAATTTATGATAAGACAAGGCCGTCCATTGCGCACACATTTGCTTTTTTATCTGCGAATAGTTACTGTTGATTAGATTTTTTAATTACTGCGAAACATCAGATATTCTGAGAATACTTATAACATATGGCGGTAAAAGTTGTTATACATTTTTTTTCTTCTGAAAATGCCATTACCTTAGTGCTACGTGCGGAAAGGTGCATATAAATTTTAGACTTTTGAACTTGAAAGCTTTGTTTGTTTTCACTTAGAGTAAGGGAAAAATATTTTCATTTCTTTAACAAACTCATCAAGCGAATGATTAAGAAATTCCGTCAAAATAGAAAAAAGGCTACCTCATAAACCAAAACAATTCCCCTTAACCTCACAAAATGAGCGACTGGGACAGAAATCAATGAAGCCCATATGGTTATAGTGACTGTATATTATTTTTTGAACTTTTACATCCCTAAAAGTATTTAACTACTAGTTACTCAGACATATGCTGATCAGAGTGACTTAAAGTGAAAGGTGATTCAATTGGACGCAACAATTGAAATGGCCTCCACGATCAGCATAGCTTACTTTCGGCATAAGTTTTTCTGTAGTCCACAAATTATTCGACGAATCTCGTTGCTTAGCTCTGAAATAGCTTTAGGCTCTATAGCACACACCACTTTGCTTTACATGGCCACACAGAAAAAAAATTCTGCGGCGTGATATCACACGATTAATTTCTCAACGATCGCACGATTATGGTTTTCAAATTTTTTCACATTGCGCAAATTTTGTTAGTTAAATGTTTTCCATTTTGGGAATAGGCTTTATTGATTGAACTGCGTCCTGTTGAATGCCGCCCGATTGTTAAAAATGTCAAGAGTTACTAATCAAATAATGACAGATGTCAAATATCAGCTGTTTATCTTTGACAGGGAGAAGCATTGCCAGACTTAAATTGAAGTTTACAAATGACACATCATACAAAAAGGACTCAGCAAATTTTTTGTTAATATAAAATAGCATTTGGTAAAAATGTCTGAAACTTTAGTATAATGTAGTCTATCTCGTCGTGATCGAATGTCGAAATAACCAAGTCTAAATTAAAGATAGTTTAAGAGCATCAAAAATTAAAGACATGGCTAATTTACATGGGTTTCATTAACCTTAGCTCACTATTTATTGGAGATAAAATGTTCAAAGTTGATATGTAGTGTATTTGATTTTGTGAGACTAAAAATAATGAAACTAATCCTAGTTCATCATTGGAAAAAAAGAAGTAAAACTAGTAAAGGTGTTATCTTCGGTCAGGCCGAAACTGCCATACTCTACACTACCTTGAAAGTACTTTCTAAATAAATGTTGAAAATATATTGAAAATTAACTATCTAAAATTTTCATGAAAATCGTGTGTGCCAATTGAGTGTTATACGAAATCAAAATTTTCAAATTTTGAAAAGTGCCACTTTTCGAAATCTGCCCACTTTTAACTCAATTCAAGATATTTATGATCTGTATCCGTGTACTTAATTTCATCACAATATCTTGCACGGTTAACGAGTTATGGCGTTATTAAAGTTGAATTGTAGAGCTGTGAAACGCCCTTTTAAGAGCCTTTGCAAATTTGAAACCTAGCCCAATCTTAATTTTGTTCACATGTTCACCAAATCACTAAGTTTCATCAAAATCGCAGAAACTTTTTTCAAAATGTGCAGGGGTATATTTAAAGGGTGTTTTTTTTAGAAGTATAGAGCTTCGAATTGAAATAAAACACAAGAAAATCGTTTTAATGTCCATCAATTTGGCTTTATTGGAAGGATAATTTTATGCCATTGATGTTTAAATATGATTTCGGGCATGTGGCCGCCGCGGCTGGCTCGAATAAAGCCAATTCTACAGGTCCAATTTTGAACCACTTTTTCGAGCATATGGTGCCGTATGTCGGCAATAACGCCACGAATGTTGGCTTCCAAGTCCCCTAACGTTTCTGGTTTGTTGGCGTAGACGAGCGACTTCACATATCCCCAAAGAAAATAATCCAATGGTGTCAAATCACACGATCTTGGTGGCCAATTGACAGGTCCATTCCGCGAAATTATGCGCTCATCGAATGTTTCCTTCAATAAATCGATTGTGACGTGCGCTGTGTGGCATGTAGCGCCGTCTCAGTTCGGGAACAAAATAGTCGGTTATCATGGCTCTATACCGGTCTCCATTAACGGTAACTGACTCTCCAGCATTATTTCGGAAGAAGTATGGCCCAATGACTCCACCAGCCCATAGAGCACACCAAACAGTCAGTTTTTGTGGATGTAATGGCGTCTCAAGGGTCTCATGTGGATTCTCTTCACTCCAAATGCGGCAATTTTGCTTGTTGACGTAGCCATTCAACCAAAAATGAGCCTCATCACTGAACAAAATTTTGCGATGAAAATCAGCATCGAGATCAATCTCATTTTCGGCCCATACACCAAAATCACGACGCATTGCATGGTCTCGCGGCTTTAATTCTTGCACAAGCTGGATCTTGTAAGGTCGCAAGCCAAGATCTTTGCGCAAAATCTTCCATAAAGTTGATGGACAAAGCTCCAATTGCTGTGCACGGTGGCGAATCGATTCATTCGGGTCCTCTTCAACATTTTGCTCTACAGCGGCAATTGTTTCTTCGGTGCGCACTGTTCGACGTCTCTGCGGATGCGTATTATCACATAGAGTAAACGTAGTGCGAAAACGATCCATGGTTAACCGAATTAATTGCTCTGATGGACGATTATGTCGACCATAAAATGGACGGAGCTTGCGGTAAACTTCGCGAACTGAACCATTATTTTCGAAATAAATTTGCACGATTTGCAAGCGTTGTTCTTTTGTCAACCTGTTCATGATGAAATGGCAAACCAAACTGAACATAAATGACATTAGAGTTGCCAGATTTGACCATAAAATGCCCGTTTTATCTCTATTCAAAAAACAAACCTCTAAAAAAAACACCCTTTACATAGAGTATATTATAACGTTCGCTGAAAATTAACTTGCAGTAGATTTTTTCATTCAGAAATCATTTGATTAAATAACTCAAGAACTCAACAGCCTCTGACTGTTTGCCTTAGAGATATGTACCTCAAGGAGGATTTACAAAAACAAGCTACATATTTTCAAACTGAAATCCAAGCACTACATCCAGAAGTTGTGAGGAATGTTCACAAAAGAGCCCGTTTTTGTGTGGCCGTAATGTCAGTCACATAATATTCCAAAAACATTAATATTTGTAAATAGAATAAATTTATAAACTATCAATTCATTATAACAAATTTATTAGCAATTTTAAAATGTGATTGTTGCATTTCACGTTTGAAATGTGACATTTGAATGGAAACTCTGAGGAAAATTGCATTTTAATGTCAACATAAATGAAGCTCTCGGTGTCGAATTCGAGCCAGTCACAAACAGTCAATTTGATGTACTTGCTCCCCACATTAGTTGCTACTTTAAAGTTTCATATATTTATCTAAAATAAAAATATTAATAATAAATTAAGTATAATTCACGAAGTAAACATGTACGATTGCAACTTCCGTTTTAGAGATAATGAATTATTTCTGTTAAAGATTCAAATTACAAAACATTTTTGCATTTTACACGAATCTCTTATCTTTACGAATAAGCGCCAAAGTATCTGCTGCACCAAGGCAACTCATTCTACATTTTTACAATTTGCCAGAAATAATTTTATAATAATACTTTCTCTTTTTCCTATAAAATATTGCGGAAACAACCCCTAGAAACTTTATTTTGCATATGAAGGGTAAAAATTTATACATTTTTCCATTGTTATCTGTGTCAGACACACCATTTAATGGTGACGGTCACAAAAATGTGCCAATGGACGCGTGGCTGCTTGATAAAAATCTATGCAACAATAAGCAAAATTTCAAGTTAAGGTGGTGGAAATACAAATGTAATCCTTAAAATGTATTATTCTAAACATATCGCTAATGAAGCTTAAGAAAATGCATTACTTTTCTATGCGGCTTTACAAATATTCTTAGGTTAGAAAATTTAACTTTAAAATGTACTAATTACTTGCTTAACTAGCACTAACTCTTACCATAATCCCTGTCATTGAAGCTTCCCACTGTGCACCGCCTAGGTAGTGACACTATGTTGGCACACGCATTTTATTTAAATTAGAAGGTGTACTCAGCCGACCCAGTTGGAATATAAATTAGTGGTGCATAAGACGATGACTCAAACAGCCTTACTACCGACGCTTTTAATTTATATTAAAAATACAAAGCGTCACATAAAAGTGAGCGATTATCATATCGTATATTTCTTATTTGCAAAAGCAAAGGTCGATAAAAACAAATCAAGACTCTAAATGTCGTGAGAACTCGCCCTAACCTCAAATATAAGTCACATTACTCAATCCAATATATTTTAACAAATTTTTAAAATTTTTTTTTGGTCAGCGATTCGATTGAAATTTTCATCTTCTATCCTTATTCTGACCAAAATTTTGAAGCCGCCATTTTGAAAAACAAATTTTAGGCACTGAAACTGAACTCAGCGTTTTCAAATCCGTAAGTGTACCAAATTTTGTTAGTTTTTATCAAAAACTGGCCTGATAACAAAGTTTTGACGCCAATCTGCACAAAAAGTACCACCGTGCGACGGTCTGTCAGCTGTTGCAACAAACGAGAAATATTGATGTATAGATGGCATGGCCTA
This sequence comes from Meiosimyza decipiens, assembly GCA_963680825.1. NCBI lineage: Eukaryota > Metazoa > Arthropoda > Insecta > Diptera > Lauxaniidae > Meiosimyza > Meiosimyza decipiens. The sequence goes on along the minus strand of OY804261.1, from coordinate 68,300,371 downwards.
CATTTTACAAAAAAAAACACACTTTAAACAGGTCAAGTCTGTAATTCAGAATGATAGAGTGGCTGTCCAAGTACTTAGCGTGGAATGGTTTGGGTCCAATTCTCATATGGTACAATCTAGTCAGAAACGTTTTGATGAACTTATGTATATAAGGGTGTTTAATTTGAAAATTTTGTAGATTTTTTTCCGTTTCTATTTTCCCTGTGCCTTAGCATGGTGATTTAAAATTATTGTCACAAAATTTTAGCTTCCTAGATAAAACCAGTAAACGGCGCAAACTGTTTGTTTTCTATTGTTCTGGTGACATTGATCCATCTGTTGTCTTGTCATGTTTGAGCTTACTTTACAGTACAGTGTGTGATAACACCAAAAATTTCCAGAACAAAAATCAAAACAAAAAACCTGGCTAAAGCTAGTCAAACTAGTTTCATTCCTTGTTAAATGGAATCATCAGTAATCTTTGAGTCATTTCGTGAGAACTTTTAAGTCTGATATGAAATCCTTTTCTCCTAGATTTGTTGCGAGCTTAAACAATTCAGAATAAAAAAAAAATCTATTTTCCTAACGGGCATGTAAAAGCTGTTTGTGTGTACATTAGAGTGGTTCTTAAAATACATCTCCAAATAAAAGTAACGTGAAAATTTTTATTTTTGTTTGAATCCCTATAACTAACTCAGCTGAAAAATATTCTAAAACTTTGTGGATAAAAAATATCATAGAGATGATACTTTGGACTTTAAGAAACTATTTTATAAGTGACAACACTTTAATGTTTGAAAAGTTCCTTTTTGTTTTTTGATAAAATGTTAGTCTAACCAGATTTCGCAGCTGAATAATATATTTAGCTTACAAATCAGGAAAATAAATCAAAAATTCAGCATTTATGCGTTAAATTTCTCCAAAAAATATTAGATAGAAGAATGTACGCAAATAATAATTCAGGATAACGGGTCGTATGAGCAATCTCTACCATTTTATTTTGTTTTGTGTTTTAAGTATTTATTTTTTAAAATGGAAGCAACAATTACAGTCTCTCTATTCTCATCTGAAAAATTAAAATTCTTTGCATACAAAATAAAATGTAATTTCCATACTTCAATCCCTTACAAAAACTACAGCCTCTATGGGACACTTGCTGACATTAAGAACTTAGCTCAAATATTGAAGTGAATTGTTTTGCATGTGTTCTAGAGAGCGCTAGCATAAAAATTGTAGAACAACTTTTTGTAAGCACCACCCTATTATAAATGCCAATTCACTCTTACAATTAAAGTAAATTAAGAAAATAGAAAAAATAACAAAGCATCCTGCTCATACTTGGAAATACTTTGAATTTGAGTTCATAATGGTAGCTACATACAAATTATAATTACTGCCAAAGACAAAAAAAAATATTTAAGGGTTGGTTTAATATTCACATGCGACAAATACTATTGCAAACACACAGACATACACATTTAGTGACATACACACACACACACACACACACAAATTGTAAATGTAAATTAGGAACTTATGTCGTCGTTGGCTCTTCTACAATTCGTGTTTAGGAATTCGTTTTTAAGGATTTCAGCACATTACTTTTGTTTTTGTGTATGGGCTTTTATTGTTGTATTTCTAAGGTGGGAACTGTGACAATTGTGCTTTTGTTATTCTTGTACACGAAGTTCATATGCAGAAATGTAGTGGCACGGTTAGCGGGGTAATGCATGTTGTCACGTTACGTGTGACACTGAATGACATGAAATGTTTAATTTTTTTTTGGTATTTTTAATGGGTGCGTCCGCATAAATTTGAGATTTTAACATTGCCGCAGGTTAGAAGCAGTACCGTATGTACAGTGCGTGAAATGTGGGTAAAAACTATGGGTTGTCACATCGCTATGCACTATACATAGTAATAAAAAAGTAGGTCACGACTTGGGATGACATTTTAAGCTTTCTTTGCTTCATTTGAATTAACATTAATAGGATTCAACCAGAACTCGCATTGTTTTATTACAAAATTTAAGACTAAATGGATATTGAACCCAAGGTAAATTTAATACTTCATAAGAGTCGATAAAGCAGTAGTGCCGCGCATAAGAAAATCAATGTACAAACCCGATAAACTAAACCCATCCTGGAGCAGCGCTACACAGAACTTCATAAAGGTGTTAGACACAGCAGTAGAGATGGCTTATACCTGAAATCAAAGCTGTAACTAGGGGGACAAAGGGGCCGTCGAACTGGACGCAAACTTTTAGCTAAAACTTGAGAGGATCTATATCTTAAAAATGAAAAAAACATTTTTTGAGTTCATTGAAATGTAAGAAATTTTTAAAAATCTTTCTAATTTAGTTTTAAAATACACTTCCTCTACTTTAAGCGAGTTCAATCGCCGGTAGCAAAAAACATATTTTTCAATGTTTAAATATGACTAATTTATTTACTCTTCGCAATAATTAACAAACTTTTATAAAACAGCTTATACATTTGAGACTTTTTACTTTTTACCATATTTTTTGTCTCGTTCTTTCAAACGATATTAGCCGTCATTGCTCTTGCCTTTCTGTATGCAATTTTATTGACTTGTATGTGCTTTTTTAACTAAATTTCTTTAGTTATATTTCTAGTAAAATTTATAATAGAATTACGAGCAATTTCATTATATATATTCCTTCAAATTTAAGAAAAATTTCATAAAGCCATTTATGAATCAATAAAAATTCAGCATAGAATCAAATCATAAAGTAAAAATATTTAAAAGTTGCTGCAAAAATAACCCGGAAAACTTTAAAGCCCACAAAAGCACAAAGTGTCATTCATTTATGCTGTGGTGAAATTTAAAATTCCCAAACTAGATGGCCCAATGAATTATGGTCTACATTATTTACGAGCATTAAGTAAACTACCCTTATTCAGGTTGTTGTTACATTTCAAATACCTACTCCTATACAAATGTCTATATCTATTGTGACGTTGTTTTGTTTTTGGTTGCATTTGTATTTTCCACCTGAACAGTTGTGCCAAAATCAGGTAAGGAAACAAAGAATTGCGTACGTTGGAAGATCCTTTAAAAAAGAACATAAAACCAAAGTGCCCAAGACAACACTGCGATAGTGTTGCGTCCAAGGGACGTAAGTAAGTTATATAGATAAATTCACTTCATTGCAACAGCCAATAATTCATTAGAATTGTGAGTAAAACTCAGAAGGCAGGTTAACGCCATCGCAGCACACAAATGTTCACTGCTCTTGTATAGCAATAGGGATATACATAAAAAAAAAAACCATAGGTTGCGTCGGCAAGTAAGGCATGAAATGTGCTATCTTTACCTGCATGTACTCGTTAGTATTGTTTAGTGGCGTTATTTAGATTAGGGTTTGGTCTGAATATTTATACACAGGGACATGCATAGGAAAAGGTATACAACTCGGCAGGTTATTAAACCACCGCACATTTGCATGTGCTTGATTCCTTTGAAATTTATATTCGTGCGTAGTCGTGATTTTCCTTTCGTATTCTTTGCGTATAGTTTTGAAGGGCTATCTGCGGCAAATGGTCTGTTTATCATTTTGAAGGAGTTTCTTAAAAAGAAGCAGAATTCTGTAAACTACTGGATTTACGCAAATGGCTTGATTTATCATATTGCGCATTTTTGTAAGCCCTAAAAGAGTTCGTTCAGTAGACCCCTTCCTCCAACACAATTTCTTGCTCAAAATAAACCAGGGAATCTTATTTTCCTGAATGACATATCGTATTTGGAATAATCTTTACCTATGTATTATGGTTTTCGAAAACTGTGAAGCTGATTTCTTAAAGAAAAAACCAGCTCCGATTTAGATTTTTATGGAATTTTAATGGTAATAACTATAATACGGAACCAGAACGCTGTTCATACCTGCCTTGAGAAGGTTTTCATTATGTTGCAGATGTATAAATAAGAGTCGTGATAAAGTTTTCGGAAGTTATTAAAAAAAGCATTACCTTTTCGAATAGTCATAACAAATGCTGAAAAGGACACTAATTTTGCTTTTAGCACTCTTCTAATGAATTAAGTTTCATCTACAATGCCGGAATTTAATGCACATATCCATATAAGTCAATTAACAGACTTCTTTGAGCCATAGAACTTTGACTTAACCCCACAGTTTCGTATTTGTCTTGTAAATAACTCTGGTACATATGAGAGAAACAGCAGCAGGCAATTCAATTAAGCAAATGAAGAAATTCTTAACACATTTAGCAAAAAAGTTAAGTAAGTAAGTGAAGCTTAAAAGCAAATAGCTTTTAGCACATTTTCATCATAGCATTTTTCTGCAACGCTACATACCAACTTTTGTTTTTTTTTTACAAATTACAGCAACAGCTGTTGTTGTTGCCGTTGCCGTTGTTGTTATCGCATGACAACATTTTCACACAATAACTCAGCAACCAGGCGATATTTCAACGGTGTTGCGCTACGCTATTGCCGGTTCAGCGTTAGCCATTAAATGTCAATGGGCAACCATTGAAGCGCAAAAATGTTTCAATCAACGTGCAAATTATATGAAAACAGGGTGTGTGTGCAACCATGATAATGTAGTGATAAAACGGAAGTCAAATATCTTGTAGAAAAAAGCAGCTAAAATATAGTATTTTTACCAACTCTGTATTCAACGCTTGATTGATTTTACTAAGAAAAGTAGAACGAAACCATGGCTTGAGTATTTATACAAATTTCCCAATTTGTTGTACATTTGAGCCAGCTGATAACGATGTCTCCTCTTCGCTGTTTTACCTTAAAAAATGACTTGGTTTTTTTTTCTTTTCCTATTCTTAATGGCAACAACGGAAGTTGTTGCTCACATGTCGCTGAATTCATAATTTTCCCATGCACAAAATTCTAACTGAATGAACACAATTTTTTTATATGATTGGAACACTTTCATAAATTCCTTTGTTAACGAAATTTCTTCTTTTAAGGTGTGCTAACTTGTTTTCTTTGACAAATTTTGTTTCTTCGTTGATTAATTGATTTCGATATTATCGACGTCTAAGCAAATATTTTTCTTAAAAAGTGGAATAAAATATCTTCAACTCCTTTCTTTACTCGTATACTTTTTTTCGAAAGATTAGTATGCCATTACTTAACATTTACTGTACTTGAATCAACTTACTTTAATATCCTGTGCTCTACTATGCTATACTTTCCTTCACTACTATGCTATACTTTCTTTTTTTGTATTTCACTTACTTTACTGCTCTATTCTTTGCTAAATTCTACTTGAATTCACTCTACTTTACTCTGGTCTATTGTATTGTTCTGTACTCAACTCCGCATGTACGGTACTGTAATATAGTGTGTTCTATGTACGTGCATTCTATCCATAGTCTATTGCACTCCATTGTTATGTACTGTGTTGTAACTTATTGCATTAAATTGAACTGAACTAAACTGAACTGAACTGTACTGATCTTAGAAAACTCTACTTTTACTCTACTCTATTGGCATGTATGGTTCTGTACTTTAATGTGTTGCACTGTACTGTACGCTAAATAGTGTTCCTTACCTATACTCAACTTATTGTTTTGCTGTATATTCTGCTCTAAATTTCACTCCATTGTTATGTACTGTACTCTGCTGTACTGTATTGTAGCTTATTGAACTGAACTGTACTGTACATATCTTCACTGTGCTTTACCAAACTCTACTTTACTCTATTGACTCTACTCTAATATGCTGTACTGTACTGTACGCTAAATAGTGTACTCTACCTATACTATACTCAACAATGTACTGTTCGAATCTTTTGTAGTTTATTCTACTCTTTTGTGATTTGCTCCTTTGTAGTTTACTACACTATGCGATACTGTTCTGTACTCAACTGATATCTTCCCTTGTATAAATACTTGCCATGTTAAGTTCTATCATGACTTACCATCCACTGACCTCAAAAATATTCTTAAAAAAATATAATAATATTCTTAAGAATAATTAAATTAATGTAAAAGGTATTACCCATAAAACTGCCAGTTAAAGTCCCAATTAAAATTTATCTGGACAGAAAATAGAACCTTAGCGGCCTCGAGAACGCACCCAATGCTTGCTAAATTTATTTAAAACTCTTTCCTATCTGTCGTCTGCGAAGCGCTCGCAATTCGCCTGCACATATTTGCAAACTAGATATAGCGTTCATCACATGGCAAATTCGCAACAATTTCGCAAGCGATGAGTCTTCGAAAGACTTCGTGGTTTGGCAAATCTGCAGAAAGTTCGCATTGCTTATTAGATCTTTCCCATTGGGAAGAGATCTTCCCCAATAAGTACTGTTACTAAAAATGGCATAAGTAAATATTTATAAACTAAATGTGAAATTCATCCGACGGCGAATTTGCAGCACATTTGCGCAGTGTGGTTATTTTTTTTTTAAGTGTGAGAAAAGGATAAGAGATAAGAGTTTTTTCAACAGATTGCATCACTCGACATTAGTTACGTTTGAAGGAATAAATAATTTCCAATCTCGAAAACATTTGTTTCAATATACTTCATTCCTTTCAAAACCACTCTTATCGCATGAAACCCACTACAACGATCAAACCTTGACTTTACACTTTACATCAACTCCATTTGACTTCAACTTCTTTCAACTTCAAATCAATTCAATTCAGTTCAGCTAAGTTCATACAACCTAAACATAAGCTATAATTCAAAAAAAACAGCCGCCATTAAATGGCAGCGTTTCAAAATCAATTAATAAAAGCTGCACGCATGCGCGCCCATGCCAGAAGCAGCCATCTCATTTTCACTCTCACTTTTTGTTACTTTGTTTCGTTCGCTCAATGCACTCCATCAAATTTTTAAGTTACTCAAACATAAAAATGCAATTAATATAGAAACAAGAAAAAATATAACAAACAAAAAAGCAAAGACAAAAAGATAACTGAAACATAAAAAACGATAACTTAGAAAAACAAAAGTATTGACGTTGACTTTTGGAAAAAAAAGATCTCTTTCAATGTTAACTGACTGACATGTGTGTCAAGCCGCAAACAAAAAGAAAAAAGCAAAAAATTTAAAATAAAAATGCATACACAACAATAAAATGAAAACATAAAAAAATGTTAACATAAAAAATACAAAATAATTAAGGTAGGTAAATAAAAAACACCTGTTCGCGAGTTTTTTTTTTTCTCGTTAAACAGCAAAAAATTAAAAAAATTTTTCCAGCTGCTTTATTAGGTTTTTATTTTATTTTTATGTTACAAAACGTGTGCTGAAGTTTAAAAAATATGTTTTACATTAAAAAAATACAGTTAATTAATGAACAACTGATGCTCATAAACTCTGTTCTAACTTTTTAGCCACTGTTGGATATATTTTTGTGACATAAAATATATAAAAAATTACCAAAAAATGACCATGGATCAAAAAAGTAAATATACAGATCGATATTTTGAGTTTACGAGTAGTCTGCCTTCTTTATTTTTGTGTTTTTTATAAGCCAAAGAACCAGTCAGCCAAGAGGCAGATGCAATTTAATGATTTAGTACTCAATTTTTTTTTAAAATGCTTAAATGTAGCAAAAACTAAGTGGCAAAGGTTGTTTCTCACGTTTCTTATGACATTACCTTAATAATAATCACAATCTGCCTGATGATAAAATGAACTTATTTTGTATATAACATAAATTTTTAAATATAATTTAATTTCTCATAAATGCAGCAACAGAAATGTCTGCCTCCTGCATTTAATTGTTTTTGTGTATGTACATACCTTTTTGTAAAAAAAATGGCAGACACATTAGAATTGCTTTTGGTAACTTTATTTTAGAGTTTTGAAAGGCTCTCAGTAAAAAACGCAATAATTTTTAACAATAAATTCATATAAAAACTACGACCATCAACTAATAGGAAGACTTTTAGCAAAATGGAGAGATTTCTTCAATCTTAAAGTTTTTAACTACAATTCATCTTAACCCATTTTGATGCAGTTGTGTGCTGCACACAATTTAAAGTAACCAATTTCATTATCAACTATTGTCTTGCTGCTGTCACGGTTATTTTATAAATAAAAAAAAAACATTTCAAATAACAATCAACATTAAAAGAAATTGATTTTTATTTACTTTGTTGTTGAGTAAAACTTGAAATGTGCTCAGTTTTTTTGTGTTCGTTTTTTCATTTATCTCCTCTTCTGCATAAAATATCCTTGTTAGGGTTGCCTTCCTTTGCCACTGAAATTGTATCAAAAATACAAAAAAAAATGTCTTCAACAAATCCGATATCGTACAAATAGTTGAATACTCGCTTAACTGCAGTGGAGAGAAGATGATACAACAAACAACATAAGAATGTCGCTGTCATGCTTGAGTAAGATTTTGAATTATGGATTTTGTAAAGAAAAAAGTTGCAGGGTGCCCCATGGCAGCGACAGGATCTGCGAAAGAGATGACGGGAAAAAATAAGAAACAAGAAACTTTTGTGTCAGAGTTTGTTTGTTTAGCATTAAATTTTTTCTGTTTACTTTCAACAACTGCGTGGTTGAAAGACGATTGTCTTTGAAACAAACATTAAAAGTTCAATGTACGTTTTGATGTTGTGCTTGAAGCGAAAATATCGTTATGCGATGCAAAGTTTGCTTTTATGGTATTAAGTATAAATTTACCTTTATAAGAGAAAAAAGTTGCCAAAACCGAAAAGTGTGTCCTAGCAATAGACGCACCTATAACATGCATTTGAAACTTCGCTTATAACGAATACGTATGCGACACATGTCGCTTATAAAGAAATCCTATGTGACTAATTTAACTTTTTTCAATATTAAGTTTTACTCAAAAATGTTTTTAAAAAAATTCGCTTATAACGAATTACGCTTGTACCGAATTTCGCTTGTAACGAATTTTGTGTGTACCGAAATCTTACAAATTTTTCTTTGAAAAGAAGGCACAGTCCCTATTTTGATATCTGCCTGATACCTAAAAAAGCCTTTTATTTTTCTACTCGATCTTTTATTGTGTCCATGTCATCAGAACAGCGAAGTGTTGAAATTGTAGCTTAATACAATTTTTGACTGAAAATGCAGTCGTCCTGTTTCAAAGTCAGCTTAAGAAAATGCGTTGTTTGATTTTTTCTTCTTAATTTCAATAATTCACAAGTCAAAGACATCCCTCCTTAAATTTGAAGTTTGTTTGTGTCAAACTTTATGAGACTTCAGTGGAATTAACTACAAAGAAAAAACTCAACACTTAAAGTGCGGATATTTGTCTTGTAAAAAATTTGCATGCAATTTATGCAGCGTGACTGGTCGTGGGTGTAAACAACAACTGGCAGGAAATGCAGCAAAATTTTACTAAATTTTGCACTTGAGCATAGCCACCGCCCAGTTTTCAAGTTAATCAGCTTAAGGATGAGCATTTCATTGAATGGATCATTAAAACACTGTTTGACTAGAAAACTGTTGAAGAGGCCACAGTCACAACTTTTCACACAAACAAATTGTCATCTAATAACTACACAGAGATAATTTTTATTATGAAAATTTTACAAAAATTATTGTTTCTGCGTTATTTTCAAGGATTAATAAAAATTTATATGCAGCACTCTGAAAATTATGCCACCAGGATAAAAATTCAAGTGCCTTGATTTTAATTTTGCTTCGATGAATCTTGGCCTTCTGCGTTGAACTTTATAGTTTTATTTTATAATTATATACCTGTAAAATATGCATAAAAGGTGTACTTAAATGTAAAAAAAAAATAAAAAATGAATTCATATAGACATCTATCATTGCTGCCATACGAGAAAGTGTGACCGAGAGCCCAAGCACATCAGCTCGTTAGAGTACGCAGGAATTAACCTTTCAAGAACCGTTTTATGTCAAATTTTAAGAATATGCAGTGTTGAAGCCTCCAGACTATTTCAAGCGCCTTACGTTTGCTGATGAGGACTTTGCATAAAAAAATCATCTTCGGTGATGAGGCCCATTTTCATCTCAGCGGATACGTTAATAATCAAAATTGTCGCATTTGGGCCGATAAAAACTCAAGAGAGATGGCCTTCTGTCAGTGTTTCGCGTGATTTTTGAGCTGGAAAATTTACTAAGGTTATATTCACTTTTTTATTTGGATAACATTCAGTACACAAATTAAATATGGGTGAAGTCGGTTCACGGACACGCCTGTTGCCCATACAATTAAAACGTTTAAATTGCTATATTGAGAGAGTTGTTTGATGTAGTGTAACCAAATTTCTCAAAAATACTGGGACAAGCTCTTGACAAAAAAATGGTGAATTTCGACTAGAGAGCGGGCACTTCCCATCTAAATAAAAACTTCGAAATGCTATACTGAGAGAATTAGTTAAGGTGACGAGTACAAATTTAACACGAAAAAAAAAATGTTTCGGTCTAGTATTAAACAAAAAGTTGGTAAATTTCGAATGGAAGGCGTGGCACCTCCCACACAAGCATAAGCTTCAAAACGCTACGTAGAGATTTATTTAAGTAAATGTGGTCAAATTCAATGTGGATGTTAAGACAAACCAGTCACCATCACGTTGCGTGGAAGAAGAGATACCCTATAAGTAAACAATCCAAGCCGTGATGAAACTTTGGCCGGTATTATCTTTTACATAAAATTGTTATTGATCAATTATTGGTCCACCCTTTATTTGACGGATAATTTCTCCTTGAGCTCACAATAAAATCAATCTTGTAATTGACGTTTCCATTCATAATTTTTCTCTGTATTTCTTTTTTCACTCTTGAGTTGCCGCTGCCAATATTTTGTTCATACAAAAAGTTTTAAATTTAAAATAGAGCAATAATTGGAAATGGACTTTTTGTGGAATCGATTTTTTTAACTCGCTTTTAAATAATTGAGAAAGGCCGTAATTTTCCCAAAAAGGTCAAAGAAAAGAAGAGAAATTACTTACTATTTCACTGATTTCTCTCAAACCATTCGTTTCGAATTTAGCTAGGCCTTTTTTTCAAGACAAGCACTTAAGGCACCATTAGTTTGAGGTCTCTATCAAGTATTGCACAGTTTTTGCTTAGCGTTTAATTGAGTGATAAATTAAACTTTAATTTAAATTTTCTTAAATTTTGCATCGTCGACCATACACCAAGGCAATCTAATAAAAAGCTAACCTTTAATCATATAGCATTACTTTGAAAACCAACCTTCAATTAAATAACATGCTCTACTTCTTAATTGTTACTTCCAAAGAAACGCTCAAGAAATGTACACCACTTGAATTGAAACAAAACACAAAAAAAAAAAATTAAAAAAGAAACAATAAAAAAAGTGAAAATTCATAACATTTTCAAGTGCATTTTTATCTACGTCGAGCACAACGTAACACACGAGCACTTGCAGCATACCCACATGTACGCTGGCTGAGCAGCGACTAAAAGTGGTCATCAACGAACTCATTATTGTCAAAATCATATCACGACAGTGAATGCAAAAGCAACAATCACAGAAGGGTTGTCCTGAACGCTGTGCAACGAGCAATGAGTGCGCTGATAAATAAAGGTGATGCCAACAGTCGGCTTGGTCTGTCTGTCTGCAAATCGACTACACCGAGTTGTTATTAAATTTGCACTTTATGCTATAATACATGCTATAATGTCAGACTAATGAGCTATCATTATTAAGTGTTTTATTTCACTTGATTACAAGTGATTGAAAAATTATAGCAAAGTAAGAGGTCGTTTGATGATGCAGCTGATACTGTTGATATCGATCATTATGATATCATGCACAGCCGATTGATCTCAGATTAAAAAAAAAAAGCCGCCAACAAGAGGCAACATATTAAAAGCTATAAATATATCGAATTTACAGTAAAATTGTTTTCATATGACCTTTGGCTGACATCAGATTGAAGTTAACAATATTTTACCACTTTATTACTATAAATGGCATATGATATGCCAGCGTAAACACTTTGCGTTGTGGCGCAAGTGAAGCTAAGCGACTGTGCTTTTTTTCTTTTTTTTTCAAATTGTTAAGCAGCGATAGCTTAACATGCTCCCATAATCACGTAATGCTATAAAAGGTGCATAGTTATTTTTTTCACTCATTTCTTTTGATGTTTTTTTTTTTTTATTTTCTGAATTGTATGAAATTGTTTAAATGATGGTGAACTATGATGCTTGATACAATAAACAGCCACAACAATATCGTTTATGAAATGCTTGAAAATAATGCGGGTTCCCTTGACTGGCTGTTGTAGCGCACGCGTGTGCATTAAAGGAGTAAATTATTATGATTATAGCACATTATTTATGATGGTAGTTTTTTTAAGAATAAAAATAAAAAGCTCTTTAAGAAGCAATAAATATTCGGAATACATGTAGTTGTACTTAAAATTAATGCTTTATTCGAAAATGGCACAAAAAGTGTGAGAAACAGTTTCCATAAAATGAAATTCATAATAAAATTGCATAATTTTGTTTCAAAACTAACATTTCAAGCGCAAAATTAAAGTTTATTAAGTTGTCATTAAATTATAGCAACTTTTTGACAGTTGTAGATTACTACTTGATGCAAAAAATGACAAAATGAAAGTGGAAAAGTACTTAAGCTCAGTTCCCATAGTATTATTGCAAACGAAAATTTCATTAATTGTTGATTTTCTATTTGAAAACTAACATTTTAAGCCTAAAATGGAAAATATTCAAATTGCAAAAAGTTATAGGGACTTGTATGCCTTATAACAGAGATGGCGATTATAATTTTCAAATTTTTTTCTACACTGTTGATAGTAATCACTTTTTAACGTTTATTTAAGCTAAAATTGTATCTGCCATAATATTATAGCATCTTAAATTTTTTTGTTTTAAAGTATGCAAGTAAGCTTACATTGCTTTTAAATTATGTTTGTGCCTACAAATTTAAAAAACTCGAACTTGAAAATTTTATTAAAAAATTTTCTTGAAAATTGTAGCAAGTATAAAAGTGGACAATTTCTATTTTACCAAGAGATAATACAGTTACGCTTTTCAACCCCAAATACTTGTTTTATACAAAAATGGTGGATAATGCGTTGTTAAATATTATACAAGAGGTTCCTATAAAATTATGGCAAGCACTTTAATGCTACAAAAGCAGTTTCTATAAAATTATAGTAACCAAGCTTTTTTAAATATTAAACAAGCAGTTCCTATAAAATTATAGCAAACTTTAAAATCGTATTAAAGCAGTTTATATAAAACCAGCAAATGTTAGAAACATTGATTTTGAAACTTAATATATAAAGAAAAAATCTGGATATTAAATTATAGGAACTTATTTTAAGTTAAAGGTAGTAATTATATGTAGTTCTTTCTTCCGTATTAGTAGTTTTCTTGTTAATTCTTTTACTTGAATATAAATTGAAGTTGCTATAACATTATAATGAAACGGTTTTGTTTTGCATAAAATTGTATATAACTCACAAAAATGAGTTTGCTTTTCGCAATGGTAAAATTATGCCGAAAATTTTGATTAAAAACATGCTATAAGATTATAGCAAGTATTAAGATATAGACATTTGATAATTTTTCAGCCTTAATAATAAGATAGTAATAATTAAATAATATAAATAATAGAAAAAATTGAAAAATGCTATAAAACTATAGCAAAATGCACGGCGGTAATTGTGCTTATTTTAAGCCCTTTCGATTACAAATACATAACTACTGTCACTCGAGTGGGAAAAGCACAATAATGCAAGAGAAAAGCCAAGCAGCTGTCGACAATTCAAGCTTTGCTATAAAATATGACATTTCCAAAGTGCAACACCACAGCTCATATTGTGGGAAACTCACAATAAAACTGAGCTTGACATCAAGTGACTGACAAAAATTTTGAAAGTAAACACACTAAATGCAATATGGGAGATAAAAACTAACATTTTGACAAAGAATTCAAAGGAAAAGTTGGCGCCAACGTGACATCAAGTACGACAGCAGCGGACTTAAGAGCCACAGAAGCAGCTTTAAGCATCATGTTGAACTGTCCCCTACAAATGGCTACCAACAACACCAAGCACATTTATATCGGCTTGACGTTGCCAGTCCAAATTGTAAAATTCATGCAAGGATATGTACCACTATTATACTTCCTTTCTACGAGCATTCCACCGACGTACAAAGCTCTTAACTGCTAGTTCGTAATGCATTAACGTAATTTGTATTAAATGCGCAAAATCATGCCACAAAAAAATGCGTGAGCGTTACCAACTCTTGTCTACTTTGACTTTTGCAAACGTTGCATAAAAACTATTTCCTTGCGTTTGGGAAACTTTTAGATTTAAATTCAAAATTCTTATAGAAGTGAAACACACATTTTGATTTTTTTGAGTAACCATTGAAGTTCCTTTGGTGCCACTGGTTTCTTCAACAAGTAAAGAACTTTTTCCTACGCATTTAAACGAGGCTTTTTCTACAAGACTACGTAAAACTAAGTTAACATCATAAAGTAAAAGTTGTAATAATTTCACAAACATTTATAAAGACATTAAAAAAAGATCGTTAAGTGATGTTTCCAAACTCCCCTCTACTATCTACAAAGTTGTCTCATATTACAAGCGCGTTACATTTTCTCTAGACCATATCATGTCGTGTTGTTAATACAAAAAACACACTAAAATGTAAAACATGCTGGTACAATTTACTATTCAACACAATGTTAAGGTTATCTTCGCGACTATATGACGCTACTTAACATCAATGTTTTATAGCAGACACGCTAAGCTACGAGTATTTTACATAAATCAATGAAGCGAAGTTAATGAAAATATGACTTCTTCATATTGTACAATCGATATGTCTGCTCGTAATTTTCCATTTTAAGAGGGTGCAATAGTAATAATAGTTGCCACTCTATATCTATCTTTTACTGTCCATTAATACACATACCAAAGTGATACTAAAAATAGCGTTCATCTTCACAGTGTTAATATCCATAAAAAAAAATTTACTCATCTCTACTTCTGCTCAATATTAATAAACATCTCATGCAACCATTAGGTATTTGAGTTGTTAGCTGCATTGAAAATTAGTCACTTGGCATGTTGTAAAAATAACTTTTTTATCCATTGGAAATTGAAACATAAAACGGAAGTTAAAACTCACGTTTTTAATAGTAGTCATTTAACCAGTTTTTTAAGTAAGTTTTTTTCTAAGTCGATAGCAAGTCGATAGTGTGCAAGAGCTCAATTAGACTGTTGCTTCGAAAAACATCGTAAAACCGTGACTTTTATGACTGCTGCTAGTCAGCTTTAGAAATTCTATGTTTAAACGATGATGGCTCTCTTTTTTTTTTTTGTAAGAACCGATTTGGGATTAGTTACACTGTTAAAAATTTTTCAGTTCAATTTGACGTTATATTGAAGAACAGTACCGACGTAACTTTTCTGTTAATTTTCACAAAACAATAGTAATTTATTATCAGTGAAAAATAAAGGCAGTCTAGAATTATTTTACTGATCTTACTGTTCAGTACAGGATGTGCCAACACAAAAAAAAAAAAAAATAACCAAAAAACGGCTAAAGCTAGACGTACTAGTTTCATTCACTGCTAAATGGAATCATCAGTGACCTTTGAACCGATTTAATGAAGAGTTTCTAAGTACTGAAACAAAGCAAAGCCGAAATTCTTTTTTTTTTTTTTTAGTTATGTGTGTTGGTTTTTATAACCCGTTTAATATTGGACTGTATAGATTAGTTCGATATTTGGCTGTATATAAAAGTTGCAAGAACCATCTCAAAGCCAAAACATATTTGAAAAATTTGTAGAAAAAAAAAAATTAAATTAAAAAAAAAATAAAAAACTTTAAATAAATTTGCTTAAACATCAATTTTTTTCTATCCCCTTTTTTTGATGGTTCTTATTCTTCAAAAATTCCAAACTCCAAAAATAAAAAATTAAAAAAATAATCGATTTTTTTCTCAACTTTCCAAATATTCCTATACTATGAAAGCTAATAATCTGGAAAAGTATTATTTTCACGAAAATAATGAATCGAAACTTATGCAAAATTGTATGATCTTTCCAATGGTCTTAGCCCCGTTGGCATAAAATTTTTTCTTGAGGAGATATAGACGAAACTGCCTACTAAAATATAATCATATTATCTTATAGAAAAAGTTCATAAGATTGATTATGAGTTCTTCTCGCACCGGACTTTTCTTTCATGTATTTGCAACTATTTAAAATAAGCAAAATAAAATTGAATCACCACAATGCATACATCAATTAACATTTCAATATATAAGTAAATCACAATAGTTACCAGGATATTAGTTTGTCTCAAAATCTTTTCTGTTCAGTGTATACGGGAATCTTAATTCCATATTCTTAAGCTGATAATGCTTAAGTAAATAAAATAATTATATTTTCTTCCTTATGATTTTTTCTTCTACTTCATATTTGTTTTCATAATCACAAACTGATAAAAAAATTAAAAAAAAAATGCACAACAAAATTAACTTTACTATTGCGTGAAGTTAAAGTGAAGTTAGTGACCGACTAATGCTCCAGTTGCTCATTTAAGTAGTGCATGCTGCGTATGCACCCTGCGAGTATATGTTGTTGTTGTCGCCATCGTCGTCGCATGCTTGTCGGACATATTTAGTTCAAACTTGGCAGTACGTTGCCAATGATGTGAATAATGGACAGAGCAAAGCTCGAAAGTCAACTGCATTTCAAAAAACGCATCGTCATTAATTGAATGAGTTCGCGCGCTCACATTTATGGAGTGGTGGAGTCACATGCGTTCAATGTGCCATCCTAGTTGGAAATCAAGTCATATACATATTTTTATTTTGCATAACTCAATGTTAAAAGAAACTCGAATGAATGTCTTCAATCACTAAATTGGTTTCTTACTTAAAATATTTGCTAATGTGGAAAATTGAAAATTATGTCGATTTGCAATAAAAGAACGAGTTATTTCATTTCTACTAACTGAGGGGCCTCTAGATATAATTTACAATGTTTTCTTTCAAAATCTTCCTACAGGGTACTTGGGTCCACATTGATCGGTTGCTGCTCATAGTGGTCTTCACTGCCGTCGTCGTCGTCGCCGCTTACTTTGGCGCTGGTGATATTGTCTACGATATATACGCGCAACTTTAATGCAGACATGGTTGTTTTGTGTGTGACCACATTAAAGATAAAACTAATATGGCAACTAAGTTCATATGATATAATGATGATTATATCGCCATTGTCCAGGACGACGACAGCAACGGCGTTTCTGAATTTTATTTGTTTTTCATTGCGTCGTCTTATATCTTAGGTAGCTACACCGTTTATTTGTTTTATCGAAGTTTTTAAAAAGCGATAAAGTTTTGTATTTATTGTGCTCAAAGAAAAATGAAAGAAAAGTAAAATTTGGTGAGTTCCAAATTAAATTATATAGATTTAATTGCTTCTCATTATAATTCGAGTTAACTAGTTAGCTAGTTATCCAAAAATTCATGTATATTATCCACATGTCTTTATATGTTTAAAATACTTAAAAAAATGTATACAGTTGTTTTAGTTAACCATTCAACAAGCCGATTTTATGTAGCGAAAGAAATGTTGAATAAGAAGTCTAAAAATTTTTCAATTTACATTACCTTAACCCCGCTATGGGTTAAAGTCGCAGAAAAAATTTACATACGGGACAAACGGTTGAGAACATTTTCATACGACTTTTGATTAAAATGCTCCATAGGAGGTTTAAGTTTTAGTTTTATAATGAGCACGAACTTTGGTAGATATGCGTGATCCCAGAAGAATTACAAAGGCAGGAGTTTTGACAGCGCTTTTTGCTACGGTTCTTAATAGGTTCATGCAAAAGAGAAAATAAAGCAGGTTTCGAATTTTTTCACTGCCGATTTAAGTTCACTGAGTATGAGCCGAAAGCTGAAACCATGGTATTAGTTGCTATTTTTGGTGTTTACACACACTATGCCACACAGAGAGATCATGAAAGTAAATAATGGTACAGTTTCAAGTTCTTAACTTGTAATTTAAACATCTTAATTGCCTGTGGAAACTATTTTTTGGAAGTGTAATTTAAGTTTGTAAACATTTTTGTAACGGCTTGTAAATTATTCTGAAGATGACTAAAGCTTTTAGATTTAAAAACATTAAAAAGTGTGTTTCTTATAAGAACCCATTTGATTTATTATCGAGCTTGGTTCAAAACATAAATTATGTGGCATTCTGACTATTGTTGGAGAGGAGGATAAGGCTTAAATTAAACCACATGACTTATGGGTGCAACCTTGAAGGCAATAAAATTAACTAACTCCTTAGAATTAGATTCCCAAGCCAATTTACAACTAGCCATATTTTTTCTCTCTTATTAATCCAAAAGGTTAACGCTACTTAATAAATTTGTTCACCACTCAAATTTAAGTAATATGCCGCTCAAAATTTAATAAACAACCGCTAGTTTAAACACACGATCTTACTGATAAAAAGTTTAATTGATATGCATTGCATAATTTGCTACTTTATTTTCCATCTCTTACAATTTAAATAATATACCATGAAATCTCAAAAAAATTCCAAGGATTAAGATGAAGTTAAAATTTCTACTCTTTGTGCTTATTGTTGGTTTTAATTAGTACATCTCGCTTATCCCGCTCAGCTGCTTAAAATCTTTATTTCCCGCTATTGTAAAGCTTCAACGAGTGTGTATTATCTATGAAGACAATCAAAATTATGAACAAAGCCTTCTCGCATTTGCACAATTTGTTACTTCATTTAGCCCCGATTTCTATAGAGATAATGCTGTTGTTTACTCAAATGTCTCTTTACTTTATATTCCCGTGCTTACACTGTCTAAGATTATCAATAAGTGTTGCCTATTTAAACTGCCGTATAAAATTTGACATCGAGTCTTTGGCAACTGGCTTGCTAATGTTTGCCTCTAGCAAGTCGAGACAAAGGCGGACGATCAGACCGAACTCTGTCTATCGATCGATCGATCGACGATACAACTAGAAGGCAACAGAAGACATTCCATGAATTGGAAGCCAACAAACAGCAAATAACAAATATTTATGAAACCCACTACCAACATACAGACAGAATAGTATCTTGAACGTTCCGACAAACTGGAAGAGACGTCGGTCGGCGGTGGACGATAAACTGTCAGTTAGTTGCCCGCCAAGTAATTTGTAATTTTACATGTCAGACAAAGTCGTTCAGAGTCGTGCCTTCGCATACAGAATCATTATCGATATAATGTGTGTATGCGCGCGCGCGCGCGCTCTCTCACCTTTTTAAAGAAAAGTCGACCCAACCCGTCTATCGTGCGCTTCTTACAGCTAGCAAGACCAACAAGATGAATCGAAAATGAGTCGTTCGTTATTGCAAGCAACTACTACAAGATCTTATCGTTAACTATGTGTAACTTAAGTAGGTACTAAATGAAGTTTTTCTACTGCTATAGCTTTCTAATGATGATGGAGGAATTGCATACAATTTCTTATTAGGGTATATTGAAAAAAAAAAAAAAAAAATCAAAATAATAATAGAAATATGTTCTGGAGCTATTCTTGAACATCTTTCATCGTATATTCTCTCGTATTACTCAAATGTCCCATCAGGCTCACCCATTTGTGCTCGGCAGAACGTCGCACGTCGTTCGTTGGCCGCACTATTAAGTTGTGGAGCAATCTCTCTGTGATCGATTTTGCTGACCGTTGTGAAATCGGTAGATTCAAGAAAAATATACACCAATTGGGAATAGAGAAGAGTAGTTCTCATTCCAATTCCCTCAAACTTATCCCCTTTTCTTACAAATCATTTAAGATATCATGCAAATACTAACTTCCTTCCAGCAACCTATTCAACTTACCCATGGGCACATATGTACATTTCTGGCACCACTTCTAAATCAAAAAAAATTTTGTCATCTATGATACACCCTATCATTTCATGCTCTGTTGATTCCAGCAAAGCACAGCTCTCAAATAAACAAGCAACGCGCGCAACGTTGAGCGTTCATTTATTTCACTTCGAGGTGTATGTTTTGACGGCAAAAGGTTGAGGCTGCAGATAAAGTCAGTCGGTCTCTGCCTGTCTGTATTTCTAAAGAGATGAAAGTCACCTTTTGCCAAGTTTGCTAAGATGATTGCTGTTAACTTTTCGCCAAAGATGCTTTTCTGTTGCTGCTGCATCACAACGTTATGGTTGTGGAGTGTTGCTTTTAATGCTTGACTGCTGTCTACTACGTTATTTCTGTTGACTTGGGTTGGAAACCTCTTTTTGTTTTTTTTTCTGTTTTTATTTTTAACAATTTCTGCATTGAAGTCTCATCGCTACACAGTAGCTCAGCCAGCTAAGGTTTTGCTCAAGTATTTTATTAGTGCTATTAACTGCATGACGTATCTCACTGTCTCGCTGTTGTCGTAGTTATTACTTCTTGAGGTTCAGCTGTTTAACTCTTTGTTGTTGTTGTTGGTAGTGTCGCTGCTGTTGTCATCAACATGTTGTATGTTTGCGCGATCACTTAACGGCGACTCTGAATGCAACAACAACAACAAGCTCAACAATTACAGTGGCAACAACATTTAACTACATATTTGCAATTTTTCAGTGCTTAATCACTGTCAGCAATTTTGTCTGTGGAGGGTCGCTGTTTAACGTAAATGACAAATGTTTTAGTTTATTAGATCGATGGTCAATTGTAAATGATTGGATGATCTTCGTTTGAAAGTTCGTGGAAAGTGAAGTTTTCTTTTGAATATTAATGACTGTTTTCGCTATTTGTAGTTAAATCTTAAACTTTTGTCAGAGGTAGAAAAATTGTTCTACAAAATATTATGATATGTCGAATTGTTAGTTAAAAGCACTGCTTAAATAGCTGCCTTAACTCTGACTTAAGACCTGATTTTAATTTCCTCAAATGCGTTGAAATTAGTCAAGAACGGTATCATCAAGGATCTAACAAGTAAAATGGAAAGAGCTCAGGGTACCCGTTATTTTATTTCAGAGGGCCTCTATACAACTTTTTCAACGTGCACTATCAGTAACGAATGCGTTCAATTCCCCGATTCACGTATTTCCTGCTCTTGCGAACGTTTCTACGATGATCTAGGACAGCCGCTTTTTCTGATACCCTGAGGATTCGACTCCAGTGCTTTCCGACAGACTTCAGTTGGTGATTTTGGCAACGTGTGTCCAATTCATTTCCACTTTCGTCATTTGGTTTAAATGGGAATCGGATCTTGATGGCATTGAAGATGAAAAAATGCACTTTATTAAGCAGGATACGTGTTCAGGCTCGAGAAAATTAAAAGAAAATGATTGATTTTGAAGCAAAAAATCTCGGGTTCAGCAGCAAAGAGCTTAAAATGATAACAGAAAATCGGATAAGATGCCGCGCATGGGATTATTGCAACTAGAAAATAAAAGGAAGTAGAAGTTCCTTCGAAAAGTTTTTTGGAAACTTTTGATGATTTTGCGAACTTTGTTCTTAATTTATTCCTTGAAGATTCCTGCAAAAAGGAATTAATTCCTAAAAAAGCAAGCAGGAGTGTTTTCTCCCCGCAATGATAAGTGTAATTAAGAAAACTAAAGAAGAAGTATACGATGAGTGCTTTCATTAAAAAAAAGGCTTTGTTCATAGGTGAGCAGAATTTTGGAAGCAGGAGCTATTAACAACAAAAACAAAATAAATTCGATCTCGATAAAATAAAAAAAAAATCTGCAATAAACCAAAAGCCAATTCCAAGAATCAAGCAAGAGCAACATGATTGTAGAATTAAAAGAAGGTACACGGATCAAACGAAACGAGAGAAGCTGTCCTTAATGTGAGCATTGTTGTTTCCTTCTTCGTTCGCTTCGGTTCTTTTGTTTTTTCTTAATGATGCAAGAAAAGTGCTTTGTATTTTAGTTATTTTTCTTAAAAAAACTAACGAGTTTGTTATAAAGAGCCACAATTGGCTCATTTTTCGTTTTTTGCCCGTTGCTGGTTAAATATTAATTTTTGAAAACACACCAGAACTCTGCTAAGGTTTGTGATCAAATCAACAAACAGCTTTATTTCATTATTTATTTCAGATTCATTGGGTTGTATGAATCTATTAAGTGCCCTACACTTCACTATACAAAAAAGTTGTCCCCAGTCGCTGCGTACATTGAAATAACAATTTTTTCTACGGCAGCTACCAAAAAACAACAAAATGCATTTTTAATATCACTAGAACGAGTCCTTGAACTCATACATGAATAGTGTTGATGAAAGCGCAGAGTATTTTGCATTTCATTATGAAAAAAAGCACTTACTGAAAATAATAACGTAAGTTATCCGTTATGCGCCAATGTTGAATAATTTATACGCCCGTACTGTACACCGCCCAGCAAACATTTTTAACGGCGATAGAATTATATATCAATCGAGTTTATGCGGGGTTAATGCCGATTCGCCTTTGAGCCATAAGAAAAAGTTTCAAACGATTATCATTGATATTCACTTGACATAACATGACGACAGAGAATCAGTCTACCAACTATTCTGTGCACTGCAAATAACAAATCGAATCATAATGCATTAAAATATGAAATTTGAAAAATATATTAAACGCTAGGAAGAGTTATATTATAAATTCAACGCTTGGAAGATGCATTCAAGTAATCTTATAGAAGGGTCGCCAAATAATCTCAAATATAATTCCTAAGTAATCAAGTATTTTTATATATATTGTTATAAATCTTCATTGCGCTAAAATTTGATCGCTTAAATCTCTTCAAGAAGCGTTGTAAACACATCGCTATTAATGTGGAAGATTTAAAAACTCTTGCTAATATGTATTTGCTGGGTACCAACTGTAAATAATCATCATTGTCCTTGGCGTGCAGGAATACAAAGAAATTTTTTTGAAATCTTTGCAGAACAGCGTAAAAATTTATGTGCAGTTGTAGATTGCGCTACTTTATAGCTTTTTATTCCAGAAACGCATTGCATTTCACCATAGCATTTCAAAAGATTTTCGGTTTGCCTTTTATTTGTACGCGTATATTTTTGTTTGTAACCATTTGTTACATCTATTTTATTTTATTTCGTATGTCTTCTCTAGTACTTTTAGTGTAAGCCGCTTTAGGGAGCGCACACAGACAATAAGTCTTGCAGCATATGTATGACATGTAGAAGGAGGTGAAGATAATGCACGAGCTTGCAAATCTTTTCTCTTCAGATCGAAGAATGAGATCCAAAGAAGTAAACTGCCACAATTTTGCCGCGGGTGCAATTTTTTATTTGTTATGTAGGTATTCGTATCTCAACAACAATAAAATAAAATCAAAAGAAATAAAATTCACAATGCGATACTACAATTTACTTTTGTTATTTGGCTGAAGGCTATTCAACGATTGTAACAATTGTAATACAAATAATAATACAGCCAACAAAGGAACTTTATTTACTATTGACGAGATTGATTTTTTCGTTTAACTGCATGATGCGCAGACGAGAGGAAGTGTCTGGCAAGCTACTAAAATGGTAAGAACTTAAATCGATTGATAGAAACTTAATTTGCTGAAAATGAGAACATTATGTAAGATAAGTACTATATGTAGCTCGACAAAGTTGATAATTAAAAGGCACTGCCACAATTTCCAGCATATCGATATTGGATTTTCCGACTCAACGGAAAATTATGAAAGCTTGTAAAATAATGATCTTAGCAACATCTTAACACAATAACTAGATGCAAAAATAGTCTACTCGTGGATGGACTTTTAAGTTCAGTTGCTCATACTGCTTCTCAGTTTTATATAATGGGTGATTTTTTTACTATTTGTTTTTTCAGTATAAATTTTTTGACACCACACGTGTGATTGTCATGATGTGTCAACGACAAAAATGCTCAATAAGATTTGCCATTACACCATGAATAGACTAACAAAGAATATCGCTTGTAAATGATTAAATTTTATTAACAAAATTCGTACTCTATGAGAAATGTGTTTCGCATATTACGTCCATTTTATGGTCGTCATAACCGACCCATTAAACAGGCTATTCAAGTTATTGTGACCAAATTTCGCATAAGTTTCACTTTATTGGACATAAATCCACCAACCCGTATGCGGAGAGTGCATACCGAGGAGAATATTGCTGCTGTATTGGCCACTGTCTATGAAAATCGCGATATGTCAATTCGTTGCCGATGTCAACAATTGGGCTATTGTTATTGGACCACTTTGGAGACTTTACGTACGGACCTCAGTATGAAACCACAGAAAATACAGCTGGTGCAAGAACTAAAGCCGCGTGACCTAACACAACGTCGTTTGTTTGGTGAATGGGCCTTAGAAAAGTGGGATGAAAATCCAATTTTTTTTTCGAAAATTTTCTTCAGCGACTTTTTTTTTTGCCCAAAATGAAAGGATTGGACTTGGTTGACATGTGGTTTGAACAAAAAGGCGTCACAGAGCACGCAATACCATGAACCTAATGTGAGGCGAGTTTGGTAAGCAATTTATCGAACGTTTTTGAGCGAAATGCTGAAGAAAGTATGCCAGAATTGGAGCTTACGGATGAATCACTTCAGGCAACATTTGCATGAAATAATGTTTAAAAAGTAAATGAAAGGAATCGATGTATCGCTCCAAATAAATATTTCATTCATTATTGCAAATTTTCTATTCTTTTTTCAATTTTCAAAAACCAAACGCTTAAAAAATCACCCATTATGTCGAACCTAAAACCATAGAAGTACATGTGCAGAACTTAATTTTTTGTTGAAAATTGGACAGATTGTATACAATAAATGCAACAAGTTATCAATGACACAAGACCAAGTGAATGTACTGTTGCTGCTTTATGTGTAGATAAAAATAACTAACTAGTCCAGTGATGGGCAAAACACGAAAAATGAGCCACTTTCGGCTCTATATAACAAACACGTCGTTTTTATGTGATCTTTTTGTTTGTTTATTGTAATTTTTGCTTTAATTGTAAGTAGCTATAGCTTCCAGATGTTTATCCATCTATGATCTAGTCCTACTAGTTACTACAACAATCGCTGACTTATTCATCAACAAATTTCATCATCACTTCATCATATCAACACTTTGTAATGATATCCGTCATCATGGTAAGCATTATCTTTCAGTTTAGGTCAATAAAATTCCTCATATATTTTTTTCGCTTGGTAAAAATAACTGTCTCACCGTGCTATCATAAAAATTGCAACTTTTACTTGACGTATAAATTGCCAATCCTGTACAACAACATAATGTTGACACAACGATCTCTAACGCTACTCCTTGTAGAGTTGCTAACAGCGTATAAAAACTTTTCGTTACGTGCAATTATTTATTTGTTAAAGAAACTTTCTACGCTCATCTTGGACATTAAATGGTCCAATTGACCTACATGACTGAGTGGGTGAGAAGGATGAAACAAATATTTTGTCGCTAGATGGATACTTCAAACTTCTCATCAAGTTTAACCTTAAGTATTTTCACAAAATCAGCTTGGAATTTTGTAATAGAAGAGCCAAAGTTGTTACCCTAAGGCCAATTGACATGACCACGGCTTAATTCATGCTCCATGCTTGCAAGCACACACACATCCAAACAATGCGGAAAACTTTTGCTTCCGCTAAAAAGTGTTAATTGGCGAACATTTGCAAGCTTTTACTTCGAGAGCCGGTAACTTTCCGCTTTTGGTACTTCTGCTTCCTACTATTTCTATGCTTCAATAGTTTTTCTTTTTCCTTTTGACAGGAAAATTACGTGACGAATGGACATTGGAAGTGTGTGCGTTAGAAAGAAAAAGGCCTTCAGGGACCAACATATTTTGTGTGTGCAGCAATCATGTTGGTACACTGCGCTACATACAATGCAGTCATGTCGCCGATATGCTACGCACGCCAGCGATTTATGTTTTTATTTCAATAATTATGATTTATTGTTTAAAGCTACTTGCACATCAAAAGAACATGGTAGTTGGGTGCGTGGAATGTGCATTTGCATGAAATGCCTTGCTGCTTACCTAACATAAATATCCCAGTCGGAAAAGAACAGAAAGATCAAAAAGTAATTTTTTTTGCAAATAAGTATATTCGGATTTAGGAAACCACAAAATCTTATGCAATTTATAGATTAGGTAGCTGCACCGATTTTGATGAAATTGGTGTGGAGATAGATTGATTCCTTAGTAGAGATATTTGTTTTTTAGTGGGTGGTGCCACGCCTCTAACCAAATCATATGTTTTAACAGCTATACTAAACGACTGATTTTGATTAAATTGGGTACATAAATACAATACATAATGAGAAAAGTTTTATGTTTTATATGGGTGGTGCCACGCCCTTAACAGATAAATATGTTTCTTCAGCTAAAATAATGGATCAATTTTGATGAAATTTGGTACAAATATAGATTAAAGCCAAAGAAAATATTAGATTTTAATGGGCGGTGCCACGCCCCTAATCAAAAACTGTGTTTTCACAGTTATACTTATAGACTGATTTTGACGACATTTAGTGTGGAAGTACTTATGTATATTAAACCCTGAAAAAAGCATTTGTTTTAAATGGGTGGTGCCACGCCATTTACGAGAAAATATGTTCTCACCTAAAATATTGGACCGAATATGATGAAATTTGGTATGTGAATAGATTCAAACCTTAGGAAGTGATAGGAATTGGCAAAGGCACAGGATCTCATAATATTACGATTTTTATTCTTAGAGGCGATGGCATATGATGAACTGAACTATTTTGTATTGTCACCATAACGGTTGAATTTCAACCACTGGGCGGTCTCTAACGATTTTGCAGTGCAGCCTTTAAGTAGAGCCAGAATTAGTACTACATGCGATTTGAAGCATTTATTAACCCTTCCCAGGCATTAATTTACTTCTTAAAGAATTCCAATCTTAATTTCTTTTCATTATGTGACTCTAGGAAAACCTCTATTTGTTTTCTCTAAACAGTAATACATTTAAGTCTTAAAGTTACAAGTTTTCGTGCTGCTCCTATCTTTCTGAATATCACTGAATAATTAAGACAAATTTTGGATTATGACATGCTGCAATTAAAAGCATAAACTCCCTAGTGGGTCATTAGCTGCAATCATAAGACAACGGAAGTGCAGGCGTGTTAAACTTCTCGAACACAATAACAACAGCTCAACTAGCGCCGCAATGAATATTCCAACAAACAATAAAAGAATACCACCTAGTAGCAATATATCTTTGTAACGAAATATGATTTTTCATAAATTTTAAAGAATCATTTAAGCATATTTTGAACGGAAGTCACGTTCAAACGGTTACGTTCACATTTACGCTATTTTGATTGATAGCAATCGATATTTATAGCATAGCTCAGCAACTACATATGTAGCATTTTTTTTTTTATCTTCATTGCGTAGCTGCATGGCAATCACTGTTTTGATTTTTAGTATTTTTTATTTTTTGCATATTGGTCTTTCTTCCTTTCCAGTTTTGTTATCAGTTGACAGCAAATCGTTTCAATTCACTTTGTCTGGTTGCATTATTTTCCGTGTTTCCGTATACATTTTTTTTTCTTTTTTTTTATATGTCCTTTTGCCAATAGAGAGTATTGGCAAAAGGAAAAATTGCGTCAATCATGCGTGATGATTGACGAATTGCTTGGTTGCTCTTTAATTTTTTTTGTGCTGCGCTTGTCTCTCCTATCGTTTCTCTTTGCCTTATTCCATACAGATTGTTATCTTGAATACGTGATTTTTTGCAATTTTTTCCAGATTGATTTATGCCATTTGCAGCAGCAGTGTTTTGTGTGCCAAAAAAAGTTTTATTGTCTATCGACCGATACACTTCATGCAGCAAATGCAGCAACCTATCAGAAGTTTTTTGTTTTATCGTGTTCAAATTTTTCTTGTTAAGTTTTTCTAACTTTGAACTCTTGCGAACGTTCTTTGAAGTAATTGAAAAACTGTCCACATCATTTTTTTTACTAATTCTAATCTAACAGCTAAAAAGGTAATAAATTCAAATAAAATTGTTTGTTGTATTAATACATGAAGTCAGTGTACTCTTTTCTAAAATATTTACTTAAAGCGCTGACCTTATTTAATTTTTATTTGAAGAAATAATCTCAAGTTATCTAAATTTATCCAATCTTTATCGTCATATAAAATTAACTATTTAATTTTCTTTTCTTTTCTTTTAGGTAAATTTACACAACAATTATCACCACCACGTACTGCTGTAATGTTGCTCATTACGATGTTTTATAAAATATAATCGAAAGAATTTGTATATACCACAAATATTTAGCATAATTACGCGCACTGCTAACAAAAATCATGGTGTGTACTCTTCATGCAACATTGGTCTAATTCAATTATTAAACATAGTTTTGGACAACTTGGTAATATTGTTTAAATTAACATCTTTCAGTACTATAAGTGAATATGGTCTTTAAGGCTTATCTTAACTTTTTTTTTTTTCTGTAGTGATCGCGGCTTATATTCCGTAACTTACCTTGATTTGAGACAATAATGTTAACCCAACAAAATCATAGCTTGTGCCAAATGAGTGCTCAACAGTTTGGGTCATCTCATATTTGGCTACATTTGGGTTACGTTTTTTTTTTGGCAATTTTGCCTACAACAGAATAATTGACCAAAGTTTTGCGTCGTTTTGCATTTGAGTATGAACTATTTGCATGATTTCACAAAAACTTAGAGCAAAATTTTCTCAAGAGTATATACTGATTTATTGTGGGAAACGGTTTGAATATTCTAAAATCTTGTGTAGTTTTTTTGAAAATGAAATGCATCCAAAATATTGTTTGGGAGGAAGCAGTCCATCGTTTTCATTGTGTAATGATTATGAATAAGGAGAGAACTGTAAGAGACTCAAAATTTTCAAAAATCATCTAACGTAATATGTAGCTCCTTACGCAATGTTGTATAAAGATTTGCGACTTTTACTCAGCAAAGCACTAAAAACTTTTTGTACTTTTCTACTGCAACCTTGCATTTTGAAAAAGGCTTTTTTTTCTATTCAAAATAATTCACAAGTTTTTTTTTTTAAAATGCGAGTTTAAACTTAAACCCTTCTTTGTGCAAGGTTCCAGTACAAAATTACAAAAAGTTTTTAGTGCTTTGCTTTCTTCTATTTTGAGTGAATATATATATATATTTTTCAAATCGAGCGAAATATTACAAAAATGATACTCTGTAATGCATATGTGTACCAAGTTCCTATCTGTAGATATTTCATTACCGATATATGCCTCAAAATGGGAAAAAATAGCACTAAGCCTTTAATATTCAAATGACATATGACTTAAGTCATACAAAAAATGTTTTCGTGTCCCTCATCTGCATTTCATTTGTCGAACGTTAGTAAAGTATACATTAGGTTTTTTATTCAACTGACATCTGTTATGATTTACTCGCTTACCGGCTTGCTGGCTTGCTTGACTACCTTCACCCGTAATGCCAACCAAAGTCAAGTCAGAGTGATGCACACAACATCAAGTTCTTTAAGCATAAATGTAAATATTTGTAAAGTTTACTAGTAGGTACACATGCAACTATTAGTATTTATATTTGTATTTGTGTGCTGTGTTAGTGTCAATATGTACGAGTATATTTACATATATATTTATAACGCTTATACACAGAACACAGTAAGAAAAAAGGGTTTAGCCCTACAAAAAAGTGTTTTTTGAAGAAAATTTTTGCAAATATTTTTTTTTGATCGAAAATTTTGTGTATAAAATTTGTAGTTGGGAAACGCATTTCCTTTTAGAGTCATTCACATTGTCATCGTAGTGTCCATCATCTGTTATTTTTGCTTCTCTTGCTCCTTGCTTCTTTCATTTCTAAATGATTGTTAGTGTTATCTGATTTTTCGAGTTCGTTCTAGAATCATGTTCAGGATTGCCAGTAGGAAACATTTCAAAATTTGGTTATAGAGTCATCATTTTGGCATTCATAAATCATAGTGTTATATATTTTGTCGCTTGCAAAGCAGGCTCCACCGCTTGCAATACAAAAACGCCAGCGCTTGATTCAGTCCTTTAAACATTTTTCGTAGGCTGATTGACGAATAGCCTGCAACTCCTTCAGCGAATTCACTTTTATAACTTCAACCGATTTAAAGTGCCTACTTCTAAGTGGAATTTTAGCTTCGGGTACAGGAAAAAGTCAGACGGAGCAACATATAGGTGAATACGCTGCTTGTTCGATTACATTCGTTTAGTTTTTAAATAAAAACTCTTGCACAATGATGGCTTAATGCGATAATACATTGCTCATGAGTTATCCGTACTCGAATATGGCCATTTTCAACCTTACCATTTGTTCTGCTCGAAGAAATTTAGAGTGTACCATACCATGGTAATAGAAAATAAAACTTAATGCCGGATACTTTTTACACAGTATAGTACCTCAAATTTGATTACCCCACCCATTAGAAAACTGATTTCTGCCACCAATTGTAGCATAACGAGCCATTGTGTGCCATCATCCATCTGAAAACCCTGATCATGCTGCTAGGACAACTTTTTCTTTTTTTTCTCATTTTCGTTTTTTCCTCGTTTTCTTTTTTCCTTTCAATTCATATTCAACTTGATTTATATTCAATTTTGAACGTAACTTTTGAATTTTTATTTTTGAACTACAAATTTTTCTCCGTGTAACTAACAGTCGTTTATCGACGTATATCACAACAGCTTTCAGATCAATGATATATGTTAATATTCCTTCATATCATAATGCTATGATGTATTTTGGTTGTTGTTATTTGTTGCGCGATACTTCACACTTTTTTTTCTTCTTCTTCTCTTTGTTGTGGAAATTTGTTACATATGAGAAGCAGTCCACATAAAAAAAAATTAAATAAAAATTAAGAAAAAGCAAAACAACAACACGATTGTTGGTGTTAGTGGTTTTAGTGATAACATAGGTATTTGTTATGATAATAGTCACTTCATGGAAAAGTGAGGAAGATAAAGCGAAAACCTTTGAACAAATGAAAGTTCATAAACACTGACCTACAAAGTTTTGGCATTTCTAATAAATCGTACATATACTAATTCGGGGTCGCTGCACAAGGATATGTAAAATAAGTTTAAAGATAAGCTCTTTTTTTTTAGATAATTGGAGTTGACTGTGCTAAAATCATTAATTTGACCACATTCGTACATTTATTTTTAGGGCCTTAAATTTTTTTTGAGTATTTTTTTTACTATAGAACCTTAAAGCTCTATCCTTCCTCTTCAAAACCACTCTTTGAAACATTTGCTGTTTTTATACTCTTATAAATATTTCTGAGATCGCTTATGCACACCCCTAAATTTCGAAAACTTTTCCATCTTAAAAGATATGTTTTAATGCACTTGTATGCAAGTTAGGGGCCATTAGTTAATTTTTTTATTATCCTATATTATATGTTAGTACCTATATATTGTCGTCACGGAACTTCCTTCCCAAATGATATTAATGAGTTTGGCTACTACCGCTATTAGTCTTCTTAGCTATTTTTTAGTATACGAAATTCCTTTAAATTTTTCACAAAACTTGAGACTTTTTTATAAAAAGCCATAACGCTGTTTTTCGACATTTTTGGTCCCCCCCCCCCCTCCTGTTTTATGAAAATACATATGAGATTGCCACATTTTCCGAACCCCCCCATAAGGGCGTCAAGTAATATATGAGTAGTAGTAGAATGTTCCTGACAATATGTAACTTATTTTAAAGGTAAAAAATAGCACCTCCTTGTAAGTCAGTGTAATAACATTCTAAAATCAAAGAAAAATAAACGCTTAAAGAAAATTAAAGAAAACAAAATTCAGTTTCTGATGTTGAAAAGTATGTTAAAGAATTAACTTTTACTTTTTTTTATACCCTACACAGAAAATATATTCACTTTGTCATTCCGTTTGTAACGCATAGAAGGGGTGTGGCAGGTATAGAAAAGTGTATATATTATTGATCAGCGTCACCACCTGAGTTGATATTGCTATGTCCGTCTGTCTGGCTGTGTGTCTGGCTGTGTGTCTGTCTGGCTGTCTCTTGAAATCACGTTTATGGGGAAACTAAGCAAGTTAATTTAATGAGATTTGGCACGTAGGTCCCACCATCTTATAAGCTGCTGGCATGTAAAAATGGGCAAAATTGGCTAACAGCCACGCCCACTGTCCATACTCTATATAAATATACCGCTGCACTTTTTGAAAAAACTTGCTGCAATTTTGATAAAACTTGGTGATTAGTGAACATTTGAACAAAATTAAGATTGGGCTAGGTTTCAAATTTGTAAAGCCTCTTAAAAGGGCGTGGCACAATCCTAAATTTTAACTTTAATAACGCCATAACTCGTTAACCGTGCAAATGAAGTACACGGATACAGATCATAAATATCTTGAATTATGCTTAAAGTGGGCGTGGCACTTTTCAACAATTGAAAATTTTGATTTCCTATAACTCACAATTGGCACATACGATTTTCATGAACATTATAGGTACATAACTGATTTTCAATGTATTTTTAACATTTATTTAGAAAGAACTTTCAATGCAGAGATAACACCTTACTAAATTTTTTCAACTGCAGAAAAAATGTATAGTAAAAAGGAAAAAAATTAAATATTAAAAAAACAAAGTAAAGCGAAGTATGGCAAAGCAAAACGTGAAAAATCTGATTAGATACATCATTTTAACCATGAAGAGTCGAATTAAACCATATTTTCATTGGCTGTCTATGAGACAAATTTTTATTTTGATTTATTGAAATAATTAGTATGTCAAATATTAAAGAATACACAATCTAATGTTATTCAGTTGATAAAAAACAAAAGTTTAAGTTTATTAAAAATATTTGCACTTGTTCACGCCAAATAAAATTTTTGATTTTAAGAGATTTTTAAAATATATTCAGATCATATTTGTTCATCTTAATAGTATTTATACCTCTTCAGTTTAAGTACAAAATACTAACAAAATAATATTTAATTCAAAGAAAATAATCCATTTCATATTAATGTACATCATTCTACTGGTAATGTTGCAATAAATTCTGACCATATTGGTCATTGCATTCAAATACGAAACCATTAACATTTTTCTTACTAAAACGCAATCAATTTTCATCTTCCCTATAAACCACAATTGAAGAAAGTCTATAAAAAATGAAAATAAAATAGAAATTTTCCAGAAATTTATCGCTCCCTACATGTGTAGCATTGTGCTGCTTGTGGTTGCGTCTGCGTCTGCCTGCCGTATAACCAAAAAATTTAATATTGCAACACAATTGCGTTCCATGAGTGGAAACTTTTCCAAGTCTGTTGCACACACGTTTGGTTGGCTTGTTTTTTGGGGATCAAGGCAACTTATTTGTTTTATTGATTGCTTTATCAATTGTATCTCTGCTAACCCAAACACCAATGATAAGTTTTGCCTGTTTAACTTGTGGTTTTTTTTGTAGTTTTTTCTTATCTTAATTTTTTTTTTTTTTTTTTGAGCTCAATATTGAGTTAATTTTTCTTTTTGGGTTACAATTTACTTGATATATGTAGGTATTTTTAACCCCATTTGTAGATTTTGTTATTTATAGCACTCTTTTTTGGATGCTCATTTGTTTACAAGCCATTATGCTACTTTTACAATTCCTTACTAGAAACTATAAAGAAACTAAAGGAAAATTAATTTTAATAAATAAACTTTTAATAATAGAACTACTTTTTTCAAATTTTTCATTTTATTCTATGTGACTAATCATAAAATTTTTGTGCATCACGTTTTGTACAGTGTTGTTGTCGCAATAAGCAATCATTTTCATGAAAACCATTTTTTTGTTTTAACTCATCAATAGAATCGCAATAAATTTTGATTTGTTCAATTTATATTGTCGTTTTTAGCAATAAAAAGGAGCCATAAAGATATGGCGAAAATCGTGATTTTTTTTGTGCGATTGTTATTCTATTTAAATTTGCAATGCGCCGCGCGCCATCTGTTATTGCTTTGGCACAGTTTCATAATTAATGTTGAAATAAAATAAAAAAATATGGTTTTTGTTAACGTTTGTGCGAGAAATTTAAAGAAAAAAAACTAAATTGCAGGTAACTCGCATATAAAAAAATTGTTTACTTTGCATTATTTGCATTTTAGCCTACAAAGTTCGTAAAATACATCAATGCCAAATATTATTATTTTAATTACGAAAAATATTGTGGAAATCTCTTTGGTGAAAAATCGTTTAAAAGTTTTACAGAAATGACACAAAAACTCTACGCAATTTTGAGAACAAAAATTTTGAATTTAATCCAAATAAAGTTTATAAAAACTTTCCGGTCTTCAAGAGGATTAAGGACTGTCCCAGAAAAAACTTACGTTTTGTTTTTCAGTTATAAAAAAAAAGCGCAATAAATTTTTTGGATTTTTTTTTCTTTTTTTATTAATAGTGGCTAGTTTTCAGAATATAAATACCCAAAAAGTAACATACATTTTTTTTCTATAAAAATTTCTTACATTTTTCTTAAGGCCCTTCATTTAATTTTGCACAGTTATTTCATGAACAGTACGATACGATCTTTTCCACTTAAGTCTTGTAAATTTATATCTCTCAATTAGGCGAAGCTCTTGGTCATCGTAGCTCTAGAGTAATGAGAGGTTGCTAGGTCAGGCCAGAGTATCACGGTACCCTCATGTGCACGAATAAATGATAGAAGACGAGGCACTGGTCTATATAAACTTTAGAATTGATTGTGCCATGCGTAAAAAAGAAGCTGCTTCTGAGACCACAAGCGCATATGGCCTGCTAAACCATATATTGCTTTGGAAATTTCGGAATTTTTTTCTCTTCAAATTTAGAAGGCACATGCCCCTTCTCGGTGACGTATAATATTCGTGCCCAGGTAGCTGCTTAAAATCTGATTTGACCTAAGCTTCGTCGTGCATAACGCAGCAATCACATTTAGTCAGGTACCTTTCATACAGTTTTCGAGCTCGCATTAGAGCCATCAACTTCTTTTCATCAAAACGGTTTGGTACTTTTTGAACTCTATGACCTAAGCTTACTTTCTCCTCTATCCTTTGTACAGTAGATTTCTATGTATCTGCTCTAGACGCCATATCTCGTACTGTGGTGTTCGGACTCTGCTTTAAAAGACGCTCAACCTTCGCCACTACCTTTGGATTAGAAAATTTTGGTTTTCTGTTGGAACCTTTTTTTCGGGAAACAGATAGACCCTTCTTATATTTAATAATAACCCTAAGGATAGTTTTATCTCATGCACCAACTATTTTTGCTATAGCTGAAAATTTTGACTCTTGATTTTGCAGGCATGTAAACAAAATCAGAAGAGCAATTTTTATATGTTATACATCATATTAAAAGCCACTTTATATAGAACAAATACTTTATTTTTTTTGACCTATAAAATTATCAATTCGAGCATAATCTTAAAAAATAAAAACGTACGCTTTTTTTGGGACAGTCCTTACTCAAAGTTAATAATAATAAATAATCAAATGATAATTTCAATGCTTGATGTATGACAATTTCGTTAACAACATTTTGTCTCTAATGCCATGGAAAATATTTCTGATTCCAAATTTTAATGGTAAATAAATAAAGTATGAATTAAAGTTATGGTCTTTTACAATGTTTCATACATTCGTGACCAAAAACCAATTTCAAATTTTACTTATGCATGTGAAACTTAATGTAAAATAAATCATGGTACGGTAATCCCGCCCAAAAATGCTTGTTGTAACGACCATAATACATATATTGAACATGATGGTAACACTTAAAATATCAATTAAATTGCAAAACAATCAAAAAGGTATATGCTTTTATAGCACACACTTTGTAAACATTAGTATATACATATATGGATGTGCATGTGTATGTATTTGTGCTACGTAAAACCTATTATTTTTTGACACTTGTACAGAAAATTACATTGTGTACAAAATGTTGCATGTGATTGTAATAAAACTACATGTATTCCTCCTAAGCCAATAAGTTTTTCGATTTAAACTGTTGGTTTTCTTGTTAAATTGAATTAAGCAGGAAGAAAAAAGTTTAAGATACTAAAAATTGTAAGTGATTTTTTTAAAAGTTTACAGGTTTTATGCTGTAGTCATATATTTTTGTAATTTTTATATATGAAGTATGTAAACAATTTTACTCAAAAACTATTAAATTTCCAAAAAAAATGTCAGTTAAAGATTAAAATTTCATGAAATACGTTAACTCACGTTTGAGTTACTTCAAAGGCATGAAGTTCACAGTTTGGCGTATTCTCATCTCATACAAATACGCACTTGCGCTTTTCATATTTTTTGACGCGTCATAGCATCGTATTTACTTTAAAGTGCTGTTTTTGCATGAAGAAAATATGACCCTTTTGACGCTGCTCATTCAAAGATCTAGCTGTCCTTTCGCAAGTCTTTTGCATTGCAAAAATATGACAGTGTTGCTCATAGTTTTGTTGTTTTATTATCATAACTCATGATAAAACTTTCAATAAACTAAGTTTTTTTTACTTGAAAAAAATATCAAAAACATCAAGTTAAAAACAGAATAATTCTTTTCTTTAATCATAATATGCGTTAACTCACATTTGAGTTACTTCAAACGCAGGAAGTTCACAGTTTGGCGTATTCGATCTCATAAAAATACGCACTTGGGCTTGTCATATCTTATGACTCTTAAGTGTGCTGTTTTTGCATGAAGAAAATATGACCTTTCTGATGCTGCAGTCACATTTCATTCAAAGAGCTAGCTGTCATTTCGCAAATCTTTTGCATTGCAAAAATATGACAGTATTTGATGCTCACAGTTTTGTTGTTTTATTATCATAACTCATGATAAAACTTTCAATAAACTAAGTTTTTTTTACTTGAAAAAAATATCAAAAACATCAAGTTAAAAACAGAATAATTCTTTTCTTAAATGAAAAGAAAAACTCTTGAAAAATAACCAATATTTCAGCTATGAAGAAATTGTTTTATGTCAAAAATAAAAAAATGAGTTGCTGCAGTCATGCTAAGGTTGTCAAAATCAGTTAAAAGCAAACAACAACAATAAAAAAAAATAACTTCCAAAATAAAAAGCAGTCAAAAAGCACTCACAATTGTTGGTTTTGGTGCTTGCAACCATAAATAAATAAATAAAAACCATAGACGACAAGTGAAAATTGTTATTATGGTTATGCAAAAATGGCTTTTTGTAGATATAAATAAACATTGAAAGGATTATTAAGTGTTTGGCTTGTGTCCTGTTTTTATCTTACTAAACTTTTGTCTACTCAATTTGGACACATAATCGATGTTGACGTTATGTAAATTGTCAGACGTGGCAATAAAAAAATTTGTTACGCTATTTATTTTGCTTAATATGGATTTTTGTTGACTTAAAAGTTTTGGTAACCCTTATGCTTATGCCATAATCTGATTCCATTCTACAAAAGATTATGTTTTTGCAATTTTTCGTTTTGGGCATATGCCAATTTTGTTCACTGCACTTTTAATTGCCGCTGCAGCTTTCTCTTTGTCATAAAACTGAATAAGGTTTTTCGGGGTGTATCACTCAACTGTGCGGTTATTCACTCAACTTTCATTCAAAGTGCACTAAAAAATGTGTCTTAATTTGATATAAAATCCATTCCTGTCCAGTTGTGTTGTCCTGTGCTGTTGTGAGTCAAATTTCATTAAAAAGTTTTCATAAATGGCAGCTCAAATAAATCTGTAAAAGTTTTTCAAGTGTCTGTCCGTCCATCCCCATATATTGGCTACTTTTTGCACAGCAAATTTTAGTTTACCCTTAAGAGTTTTATTTTCTTTTTGTTTTACTACCGTGCAGGTATTTATTTTGATAAATTTTTACTTTATTTGGTTTTTGTTACCTACTCTGACAGTAAAACACTACATGAAAATAAATTTTAGTAAAATGTTTTTTTTTTGAAGTGAATTTGGAATATACCCAATAAACGTTCTTTGTACCCTCGGAGGATTCGCAATGTTGATTCGAGCGTGAATTTTCAATTAAGCTCAAGTTTAAATCCAAGGTCAAAAGCTTAAAAGTCTATATACGTAAATATCTGAATTTGTACAACTTTTAAAATTTATCGTGGTCTAAATTCACTGAAACTCTTACAGACTTTTGATAAGAATGATGTAAGATACACCTTATCAAAATTCTGCTAAAATTCATTCTCCATTTAAAACTGCTTAATCCCTAAAGACTTAAAAGTCCTTAAATTGCATTGCAAATTTGAAAATTATTTTTCTTGATTTAAATTTGGAAATTTTGAAGTTGAGAATTATAAAAATAACATTTTGTCCGACAATTTTAAATTAATTTTTAATTGGAAAAGTATTGAAAATACAATTTTTTGACTTTATTTCAATCGTAAAAAACTTCAAATTTCATTTTTGAGTTGTAAAGCTCATAATTGAAAGTACTCGTATTTATATAATACACAGAGAGTATATTCACTTTGTCATTCCGTTTGTAACGCATAGAAGGGGGCGTGACAGGTATAGAAAAGTATATATATTATTGATCAGCGTCACCAACAACGTCGATAACAGTTATGTCCGTCTGTCTGTTTGTCTGTCTGGCACATAGATCACACCTTCTTACAAGCTACTAGCATGTAAAAATAGGCAATATCGGTTCACGGACACGCCCACCGCCCATAATCTATGCAAAAACACCCCTGCACA
The DNA here is from genome assembly GCA_963680825.1 of Meiosimyza decipiens. Lineage (NCBI taxonomy): Eukaryota > Metazoa > Arthropoda > Insecta > Diptera > Lauxaniidae > Meiosimyza > Meiosimyza decipiens. Next base: position 68,261,720 of record OY804261.1, on the reverse strand, counting down.
TTTTGAAAAAAAATTGCTGCGATTTTGATGAAACTTCGTGATTTGGTGAATATAAAAACATACTTAAAATTGGTTGGCTTCAAATTTGCAAAGGCTCTTAAAAGGGCGTGGCGCAGCCCTAAATTTTAACTTTAATGACGCCATAACTCGTTCAACGTGCAAGACATTGTTATGAAATGAAGTACACGTGTACAAATGTTTCTATTTAATTTAAACATTTTCAGCTTTGGCGTTGAATCCTCAGCGTTTATGATTGAATCAAAAATGAAGCCATTAACTTTTCTGCGAAATTAAACGCTGAGAATAAGCGCTGAAATGCACTAGTAGAAGGTATGCTGGAAAATAGTGTTGTTTTTGGACTTACCTTATTCATTCCAATGTTTTTAAAACTTGATTCAAATACAAAATTCCAGAGTGATGATACGATATTAAATATATTTTCGAAAAATCTTTTTCCAGTTGCATGATTGTTTTTTTTTTGATAATTTTCTCTACAGCATATTCGTGAATACACTTCAACAGTGCCCTCTCTCATCCATATGCTCGTATGAAATGCGCCATAAAATGTCAACAATTCTCAAGTGACAAAATGCATCAAACTCAATGCTATTAATTAAAACTATTTACTTTAAAATGAAAAGGCTGACGTAAAAAAACAATATTGGAGTATAGGAAATTAAAACAATAACATTTTCTTAGAAATTCTGAAGTTTTGTTTGCTCTGTATCATGGTACTTTTTTAACTGAAGTAGTTAACATTTACTTCTATTGTAAGTTAAAAAAGTGAAAATTATCAATTGAATATGAAACTTCTGCAACGTATCGACCAACAAAAGTTAAGTGCCCTCCGATGAGTGTCTAAATATTATAAAAGTTTTAATCGTATATTTTTAATGTATTTTTTCTTTCATTTTTCAAATATATCACACATATTGCTAGTTACATTTATTATTGTTGCATGTTCCATTTATTTTATTTTTAGTCACTAGGTTTCGCTTAGTGGCAATAAATATCAATTCAAGTCATATACGGATGATTTAAGTGCCTTGGCTGATGGTATTTTTTCTAGTGAAACACGCGCACATACATTGACTTGCTCTAAGCCAAACATTGTCTCAGACACCCTCTCTCTCTCTCTGTATTCCCAAAAGAAGTTGTGGTTTATATTGTCAACCATAAAATCTATGTCAGTTTATCTCACCTCCCTACTATCCTTATATGTATATATATATTTGTGGGAGTTTTTGAAGCTAATAATTTGCTTTTCTGGCTTGTTTCCTTAAATGGGAAATTCATATATACCAAATATATTTTATGTGAAACTTCTCTTGGCGTGACATTTAACACCATCATAGCTAGTCCTTAACATTAATCGCTGAGTGACACTTTGTGGCTGGCGTTAGGAATTTCAAATTATAATTGAGTTTTGTAAGAAAAACGAATTTATTTGTGTATATAAGTGTTTTGGTATATTTGTGGTTTGGGTGCTGTTTAATCCATATCAATAAATTATATTGTGAGTGACTTTTTAAAACAAATAAATTAACAGTTGTGTTTACATGTTTGTTTTTCCGTGTCACTTAAAGTTAATGTTTTATAAATGGATTAAGTTGTCTTAAGATGATTTCGATTCCATATTTATTATATTTCTGAGGAAAAGCAAAATTCTGAAATTAACGATATCGAAAAATAAAATTTTCTCATGAGTTTGCTATTATGCTTTAAACTGATATTCAACACATAAAGAGTTTTCCAATAAGAGTGATGTGTTTTTTTCTTCTTCTTTATATCAATATCTTTCAATTCAGACCATAGGTTTTTTTTATATAAGTACCAAGTCTCATTCATTTGCGTCATATAATTTTTGAGATATATATAAAAAATTTCGATTTTTTCTCATATGGCACCACCCACTTTTTTATTGTCATTTTCCTTTCCTCGTATCTTTTATATATGTACAAGTCTTAATCATCTACGCCAAATAGTTGATGAAATATTATAAATTTGATTTTAGTTTATGTGGGGGGCGTGTTATCACCCCATTTTAGAAAAAATATGGCACATGATGTATATAAAAATTATATTGAATACTTTCCGATGTCAGAAAATTTTCGTATACTGAAGGAACAAAGATAATGAAACGTAACACAGCAAATGTAAGAAAACCATAAATTCCACTGCATACTTTTAGTTAAAAGTGGTTCAAGTCAAGAAAAAACAAAAACTCTGAGAAGGGCGCTTTCAAAACATTAAATTATATAATTTTTACACACGTTCAATCACACGGTCTGTCGAAATGAATAGTCGGAGAAATAATAAAAATGGAGTGAAATCTACGGTGTATTTTTGTCTGTTTATTATACAATAAGAATACGCTAAAGGAAATGGGTTTGGGCGGGATCAGAGCTTACGAGCGAAGCGAAGTGTGCGGAGGCGGCAGATTGAATCGAGGGACTGAACCTCCTGGATTTTTTAATAGAAAAACTAAGGACAGATAATACCACCAACAACACTAAACGGTTACTTTAACGTGATTTACCGATCAATAAAGTTGAAAATGCGCACCATCACAAATGATTTTCTTGGCGAAATAAGCAAATTTTCGGCATTTCCAATTATCCAAGCGCGCTTAAATTCTTGTCGTATATCAATTTAGTAAGAATGTATGCCAAGGTTCAACCACATTTTTGTTGAAGATAGTTCTAACTATTGAGAATGCCTTAGAATCAATAGACTTCGGTCTTTATCAAAAATAGTCTAAACAGCAGCAATAGTTTCATCACTTCGCCTGGTTCTTTGTTTAACAGGTACGTAGATATTGTGCAACGCAAGATTACGTTTAAAACTATCTACAAATCGTCAAATTGTGAGCCTATTATCACAGCCATAAGAAGTGTACGATAAGTTGAAATAAAGAAACTGATTAATTTCTAAGGATATATCTTTTTCTGTTTAAATTGCAAAACTTATTGAACATAACTGACAATGACACGAAATTTTGACTTTTCAAACTTGGCCACACTGCCAATTTGAAAACATATCACCCCTATTGCAATACCCTTTTCCTCAGTGATAGAAAACATTATAGCGCTACCTTCAGTTAAGGCTCGAAATTATTAATCCAAATTTTAATTTTCAAAATGTAAACGAAAAAGAAAATAGATGACGTTAATCAATCTCAACCAATTAACATACAAACTCCTCTAATACGTTGCTACGTCACTTTACCTGCATTTTACGCTAACAGTTGGCAACATTAAAAATTTATCATTGCAGTTACGCCTTGAAGGCGTCAATTTATCTGCGTCAACAACATAACAAATTGGTTGGCGCCCAGCAATTAATAACACACGATATTGAGTCTAAAAAGCGTGAAATTGCTATTAAGAAGAATAAAACAAAAATTATGAAAATTCCATTTCATTTATGTTGTGTAAAATATAAACCATGAAAATACTTTTCTTTTAATTAAAAAACATAATAAAAAATTAAATTCTATTGCTCATTTTGAAAGTAATAAAATTCATTTAGATGAAACGCAAATAGAAAAATTACATGCGGATACAACAACGCAGCTGTGCTTTTATGTGACTGGGAGCAAAAGTTCAGCACATGACGTTGAAGTATTAGAAAACACAGCAAATGTATCAACAATTTCATGAATTAACAACATATGAGCTATGTCTGACGAACTGTTGAATGTGAAGCCCATGCTGCTTGCTACTTATTCTCGATACGCGTACTCCTCCTCCTCCTCGTATGTGAACATAAGAAATGTTAAGGGTGTTGTCTAAGTAGGTGGCTGAAGGTTACCCTAACATCTATGTTTTGAACTTGCTGTCTATTTGTTTGGTTGGCTTCTTTCTTATCTGCTCTTATTTTTATTAAGATAAAATATTTTTTTCCGATTTTTTTACTTTTTCACTCTTGTTATTTATTGATTTTTATTGCTGTCTACGTTTTGTGGCTCAGCCGCCCGCTCAAGCAGGCCTAGTAAATGCACGATGGTATCATTATATCATGCAACACCACATTTTTAGCGGACTTATCATCGTATTATGGCGATGACTCCATTTTTGCACCCTACATAGATAGAGTTGGAACATTCTGGATTAATATCTATATAACCACCTCAAATTTTACTGACTTCTTTTTTGTGTGGTGTATTTGACTATTTGATGATTTTCTTAATTTTGTTCATTTGAAATATTATTCTTCAATTTATGATGCTAAATTGCATTATTTCCTGTTCAATAATTTATTCCGCTTCTCAGTAACTAAGTCATTTTGCTGCCCAATTATTTTTTTGTTGTCAATGTTGCTGCTTAATCTTTTACTTCTTAAAACTAAGAAACTTACCGTTCCGATTTAACCGCTCTATGAATATTTTGTTTTATATAAAATGTAAAGTATGTTCTATAGTCGAACACCGCCAACTATAACTCCATACGTTGTGTACTTCTCCTTCTGTAGCAGTTTGTTGTTTTAACTTCATGTTCATCTTGTGCTTTATTTATGTTGATTTTTTTGTTTTGTGCTGCTTTCTTTTTTTTCATCTTCTTCAACAGAGATTTTTGCGGTTTCTGATCTCATCAAAATGCTAAAGCAACGCGCTCGGTGCGTTGACTTAAACTTCCGATAGGAAATACGAGCCCAGCACATAGCGATGATTCATAAAATCTCATATCCAAACAGTAGCAGCAGCATCCAGTCAAGGTCCCATGCTGGTTGTTGTGTAGGCGAAGACGAAGGATTCATCCATGCAGCAACAGCGTCAAATACCGGAACAAAGTTGTGACTTTCATGAAAAATATGGCAAAAGGGATGAAGCCGAGTGCTGCCGAGTATTTGTAAACTGCAGACGCGTGAATTACTGTTGGGCTGCTGGCTGTTGTTCTTGTTGAACGTGGTGTCTTGTTAATGGCGCTTTTTAAATTTATTGCATATTTTCAGGCATCAAGCATTTTGCTTTTAAGTAGTAGTTTGAGGATTTGTATTTTTATTAAAAGCTTTTTGGTTTTTTTTTTTAAATATTTTGGATATTATTTACAATTTGTTGAATACTTAGCGTTATGTATTTCAAATAATGAGAAATGCTTTGAAAAGAATTTGTGTTGCGGCTAGACATTGAAATGAAATTCATGTAATGTAAGCGAAATTTGTTTTGTGTTTTCTTTTAGATTGGGAGTTTGAAAGTAAAAATATTTTAAATAAATTGACAATTAATGTAGTGGTATTTTGGTTTATTGCAAATTTTGGTCACTGATTTTGTTGCACAATCGTTGGTAAGCAAAGAGTTGGCGCTTTTTTTTCCAAACAAAACAAAGCCGCTTATCATATACAACAGGACCACACACCAGAAATGAAAATTGACCATATGCTAAAACAAAATTATAAATTAAAAGCAAGGCACTGAATAAACAAAATGAAAAAACAAAAGGTAAGTTAGTTTGCTTAAGATGTCCTTGTGAATAGATTTTAAGAGCTTAAATAGCTTTATACTAATCTGCTAAGTGATCATACTAAGGTTTTGTTGGATTACACTTATCCAACTATATTCGTTTAATTTAACGTGACCAGATATTTTTCACCAAAACGCAGAGCAGGAAAAAGCTGATGAAACTATTTTGAAGATTCGTTAAAAAAAAGGTCCTCACTTTCACATCCCAGAAACCGTAGCAATTCAGATATTTCGAAATATTTTTAAGAAAAATTAAATATTTACCAATGGCTTACTAAAAAAAAAGGTCCCTACATTCACCAAAAACCCTAGCAAAATAAGATGTTTTATATTCAATGAAAACGCGGAGCAGACTTGCTCCTTGTAAGGCGGATCATGTGGTTTAATTCGGTTTAGTTGCTCAAAAAGCCATGAATCTTTTTTTGCCTAGTACCTGCAGACGACTATGATCCAGTGAAAGCTTCCAGCTAACAACATTCTTGTATCAAATTTAATTTTTATTCCTTATGTAGCTCAGTTAATGCAATATTTAAAGTTTTAATTTGATTGGGAGGCACCACGCCTATTGATGTAGTCTCTTGAACTTTATATTTATAAATACCTCATAGCAAGTAGACCTTGCATATTAAATTTAAAGCTTATTATTGCAATAGGGCACTGAAAGGTCTATTTGTGGTGTTACCACGCCCACTAGTACAATTTTTTTCACTTTCGGTACAGTTAAAGCTTTTAGTTGTTAATAGCATTATACCGAATTTCATCAAGATTGCTTCATATAGTTTACAAAACATATTTTTGAAACTTTTTTGCTGCCATGTCCACTGGCCACTTTTAATTCAGATATACCTTATAGTAATCAGTAAAACTGTGTTGAATTTTATAAGAATTGCTGAAATTATTCAATTAAATTAGGTTTAATTATGTGTATAGAGCAAGTGACACGCCAACTGATGAAATCACCTTCAATCTAACTCTGGAGTTCTTCAATTGTTACGCTGTTATCGTAAATGAATTTTTCTTCAAATAATTTTTACTGCTTTGTCAACTTTTTATCAATCCATCAATAATATCGTGGCCATGTAAACTATTTTGCAGTTCAATCAATCATTTTGCAGTTCAACGAATCATTTTGCAGCTCAACGTATCGTTATGCTGCTCAATGATTTTTTTTGCTGCTCAATAAATTATTTTGCTGCTCATTAAATTCTTTAACTGCTCAATCAGTAATTTCACTACATGAAAACTTATTAAGCTGATCAATGAACTTTTTCGCGACACAATTAATATTGCTGTTTTAATAATTATTTCACTGCTCACTCAATACTCAGTAGTTTTTCCTTATTTTATGTTTGATTAATTTCTAATTTCCAACACACACATTTTAAATGTCCAAGCCATGGCTCAATTAAATAATTTTCGATTCTTTTTTTTTCGAACTTTGCCCCAAATTAGTTGCATTAGGTTTATTGAAATTATTAGCTATTGAAATTGATATTGTTGTTTGATTCTGATTTTTGTTTTGTTTTCAAAATCCCCGCGTCAATGTATGGACATGTGATGCACATTCACTAATTTAAAAGGCGCCCCAATTAAATGGAAAGCAAACAATGAAAAAAAATATCACTTTGGGCGGGCACCAACAACCGCTGTCGTCTAGTCGCTGACAACGAGATTAAAACATAGAAATATGAAATTTATTGTTGTAAAGCGCGCGCTCGTATCGCAAATAGACGTTCAATTTGTGTGAAGACTTCAATTTCTCAACCTTTTAACATTTGGGGAAAATAATAATGAAAATTTATGTTTTCAAAACAAGCAAACAAACGTTCAATGCAGCATTTGCGCTCCCCCTAACGCTATTATAGTATTGTCTATTTTTTTCTTTCCACCCTGTCACTTGCCTTTTTTTTTTGTATCTAATTTTTAATACATTTTCAATACCAAATGTACGCGTAAAGCCATAAATTATATCACACTTTTTTTCTCTTCTTGCAACTTCTTTAATTTAGCTTTGGCTGCCTTTTGCATTTTGCCCCTCCGCTCCTCCAAAGTAACTCCACACACTTGCCATTTGAGCAGCAACTTGCAGATGCGTGCGTGAGTTTCTGTTGCATGGCAAATTGTCTGTCTTTTCGCATAACTCAGTCAATTTTCTGAATTTTTGAACTCAAGAAATTTCACTCCAATGTTTTATTTATTTCTCAACTCCTTTTTTTGTGTCTTTTAACCGAGAATTCTTTTTTGTTTATTTAACTTGTGTTGCGCATATTCTTTCCTGCTATATGTGTGACGGTATGGCGCCGCCACCTTGTGCAACTTTTTGTGCCCTTTGGCAAGAAATATTTCAACGAAATTATTTTTGGCATTTGTTGCAGCAGAGGCGACAAATACTTTTCTCTTGCTCCTTATCGCTGGTGCAATGTATGAATTTCACTTTGTCTGTGCTGCTTGAATTTTGTTTTTTTTGTTACATTGGCAACACTGTCTGACTTTTTCAATTGAGTTGTTTATTGAATTGTTTGAAATGCATTTGAAAGGGTTCGTTTGGATGACTCTTTCATAAGGCGTTTGTGATTATCCCAGTAAATAGTGGCTTTTTTTAGAAGCTTCGAATTTCAAGTCCGATTCAAAATAATTTACACTGTATACAGTGTGAATGGACTGTTGTTATTTCAATACTGAGAGGTTTGCTGTCTAAGACAAAGGTGTTTCCTCACAAATAAGACAAAAAGTTCTCATTTACATAACCACTCCAGCATCATTCAAAACAGTACAACCAAATATTGAAAATAGTTTGGAAGTGCTCTGGACATAAATTAAGCGAATTTTGGCGAATGGGCGTGGTACCTCGTACAAAAGCTTAAACTTTTAAACGCTAAAATGAGAGCTATTTATGTAAATTTTCCAAATTTTATGTGGGTACATTTAGTCAAAGCTTCCAGCAAGTAGGTAGCGTGAAGGCATCTTGCAAGCACAAAAAACTTTCATTGTTTCTACTTGGCGCAAACAAGAGTGCCAGGATTAGCAATTCTTTGTCTGGAATCGGAATTGGCGAGAATATTGGATTTGACTAAGGCCAAAACAAGCAGAACATGTGACGCACAGATATGAGTTGTTTATCTATGTCTATATTTCTGTGCTATTTGTATAAAAATGCTTATATGAAAATGGTTTGTAACGCTTTGGCGCAAAATATACTGAATTTAATTTCATAATACCTATTTTAAAACATATAGGTGTGCTAAAGAAGAATACTGCATACTTATTTTTTTTTTAATTAAATATTCTTGTTTTAGAATAAAGTTTTTTCAAAACCGCACTCAAAAAATTTCAATTGATTTTTCGTTGCTTTTGCTGCTTCTTAAATTCTGTGTTGCTATTTTTTTTTCTCATGTGTACCGTTTGTATTTGACTTCGAAGTTGAAAAAAAAAAACTCGTGCAATTGTTTTTTTTTTTTTTGTTACAAAACTTCAATCAATTTTCTAATTGCTGCAGAAGCGCAAAACATGAAAGAAACCGATAGATAAAATATAAAAATGTGCAAATCCTGTTATACCAAAGGATGATCAGAAATTCCCTTACAGCACAAATTCGTGTTTTAGCGTAAAAATATATGAAATTTTGTACGTTTTCTAGCTCATTTCATTGTTACTTTGCAAAAGAACAGCTATGAAAAATATGTTGAAAAATCGTTTATGCTCTTTAGAGAATGTTGCATGACGTTTTAAGTAAGTTATTCGTTTTTTACGCCAATAACTGGAAATAACTGTTACTCTAGCCAATAAAAACTTTCATTACTCTACAGAAATTTTATATCCTAAACTTGAAAAATTGTCTATTAATATGCTCATAGCATACATATATGATTGTACATTTTTAATATCCTTTTTAAAGTGCGTATCCTGTGTTTTTTTCAAAACAGTTTACCCAAGTGCTGAAAAAACTATTGCGGTTTGCTGTAGTTTTAATTAAAAACAGCAACTGCCGTGTAGGAGTAGCAGTAGCAGTAAATGTCTGTTTTTCCAAATGAAGTTCACAATGATTTGTGGTAGTTAGCAACGCTGTGTGTAGCATTCGGTTGGCATTGTGACTTTTTCTATTTGTACGGTGTTGTTGTTTTATTTTAATGACGCTATGGTCATTTATTAACAATTTTTCTTTATTTGCGTCATTAAATTCAAAGGTTTGTTTTATGCCGAACAGTAGCGAACGGCAACATGCGCTATGTGGCCACCGGTTGCAATTGTATTTGGTAAGAATTTTATTGCTGTTGCGAGTGTCAGTGTTAATTTAATTTATTTACATACATGTGTAGCTGAGGAACAGCAATTTTTACCACTGTACAGTGGGTTAAAATTGGTCTTAAACAGGAAATGAAAAAATCGCTCAAAATATATTACCAAAAATTTTTAAAGAAATCAAAGCAAAAATCACCATAAAAACTTTCTGATAAAAATTACGCATTTCTCGGCTACAATTGTTTTATGCTTTTCAATAACTTTGCCTCACTATGCACTTTGCCATTAAAATTAACAAATGTTCTAATTGCACATAAAATATCGTATGTAGAAACAGTGAAAAATAGAAGAAAAAATGCTAACAAAAATAAACATAAATCAATTAGCTGTTGCTTTAATAAAAATCTATTTGTCTCATTGCGTTAATGATTTTTTAAAGCCATTTTCATTTAAGCCATATTTATTTCGATTGGCATGTATGTATGTAGTGTTTGTTGTTACATTAAAATGCAAAAATTATTATTCTAATTGAAATGCTGATTTAAATTTAGATTACATTTAAAAATTAATAGCAAATATAACAATTAAGTCAACAACAATATGGCTAGTAATATGGCTAATAATATTGACAGCCATTAAATTAATCTGCAACAAATAATATACGAATATTTTAGTGGGGCGCCATAAAGCCGCCGTTGTTGTTGAATTGCTGCTTTTTTTGTGGCACTTAAAATTTAAAAAATTTTTGAAAATTATTGCAAGCAAGTTGTTGCAAAATTCATGCTACATTGATCGCTAATTGTGGATAACGCAAAAATAACTATGCTGCATATTGGTTGCTAAGGATAAGAAAATTATATCTGCTGCATGCGTTTGTATGAAAGTTCAATATGATAAATCGACCTCTGGATATTTGGTTGCTTAGCTGGTAAATATTTCGTTTTATTTAGTGTAATTATTGTGGAATTTTGCATTCTGTAGTTTTTGCAGCATAATCAAGATTAAATAGATTGCTAATTTTCACTTCGTACGTTGTTTTGAATTTAGCCAAATTTTATGTTTTGCGAAATTTTTTGGGGATTTGTTTTTGAAATATAAATTTCTTTTAAAATGCTTATTCAAAATTTCTGATTCCGGTTAGTTCAGCTTTTTGGCAATATAAATCAGTGAAGGTTGATTTGTGACCCAAAATTGGGTTTAAAGGCATGTCACTTTCACTAAATTTAAGTTAGAGCAGTTTGCTTCATTACACCTTAAAAGTATAATAAATTATCTAAACCTTGATACCAACGGACTTATCTGAGACTTATATCTGAGAATTCGACCCTGCTTTCCTCATTTTAAGCAAAAATGATGATGCTACGATATATTTTTTATAAAGAAAAGCTTCATTGTTCTTGCACTTATGTGATTTTTATAAAGCTGAGTTCATCTTCAAAAAAAAAAATCTAATATATAAAATTCTCGTGTCGCGGGGTGCGAAATTGAACTCCTCCGAAACGGCTCGATCGATTTTCGTGAAACTTATGGTGCATATCGGCTACGGTTGAGAATCGAACAACATCTATCTTTCATCCCCCTTAATGTTAAGGGTGGTCCGAAAATAACAAAAAACCGTAATAATGAGATACGTTAGTTTTACCCAACAAACAGTATAGAAAAGTAAGTTTTACCCTCTTAATGACAAACAGGATAGGGATAGGGATAGGGATAGGGATAGGGATAGGGATAGGGATAGGGATAGGGATAGGGATAGGGATAGGGATAGGGATAGGGATAGGGATAGGGATAGGGATAGGGATAGGGATAGGGATAGGGATAGGGATAGGGATAGGGATAGGGATAGGGATAGGGATAGGGATAGGGATAGGGATAGGGATAGGGATAGGGATAGGGATAGGGATAGGATAGGGATAGGGATAGGGATAGGGATAGGGATAGGGATAGGGATAGGGATAGGGATAGGGATAGGGATAGGGATAGGGATAGGGATAGGGATAGGGATAGGGATAGGGATAGGGATAGGGATAGGGATAGGGATAGGGATAGGGATAGGGATAGGGATAGGGATAGGGATAGGGATAGGGATAGGGATAGGGATAGGGATAGGGATAGGGATAGGGATAGGGATAGGGATAGGGATAGGGATAGGGATAGGGATAGGGATAGGGATAGGGATAGGGATAGGGATAGGGATAGGGATAGGGATAGGGATAGGGATAGGGATAGGGATAGGGATAGGGATAGGGATAGGGATAGGGATAGGGATAGGGATAGGGATAGGGATAGGGATAGGGATAGGGATAGGGATAGGGATAGGGATAGGGATAGGGATAGGGATAGGGATAGGGATAGGGATAGGGATAGGGATAGGGATAGGGATAGGGATAGGGATAGGGATAGGGATAGGGATAGGGATAGGGATAGGGATAGGGATAGGGATAGGGATAGGGATAGGGATAGGGATAGGGATAGGGATAGGGATAGGGATAGGGATAGGGATAGGGATAGGGATAGGGATAGGGATAGGGATAGGGATAGGGATAGGGATAGGGATAGGGATAGGGATAGGGATAGGGATAGGGATAGGGATAGGGATAGGGATAGGGATAGGGATAGGGATAGGGATAGGGATAGGGATAGGGATAGGGATGGGGATGGGGATGGGGATAGGGATAGGGATGGGGATAGGGATAGGGATAGGGATAGGGATAGGGATAGGGATAGGGATAGGGATAGGGATAGAGATAGGGATAGGGATAGGGATAGGGATAGGGATAGGGATAGGGATAGGGATAGGGATAGGGATAGGGATAGGGATAGGGATAGGGATAGAGATAGGGATAGGGATAGGGATAGGGATGGAGATGGAGACAGATATGGAGCTGAAGATAGTAACATAAACAGGGAGGGCAGAACAACGTTTGCCGGGTCAGCTAGTATATATATATATATACATGTATGACACGACTTTTAATTTTGTGATCTTTATTTTTAAAATAAATCGTAATATATAAATAAACGTAGCTGTAAATTTTTATCTTTACCGAATAAAAATAATCGCAATTTCGGATTTTTATTTTTTCGATCATAAGTAATCGCTATTTTAGATTTTTTTTATTTTCACAATGATCGTTATTTTGGATTTTTATTTTTAAAATCAAAAATAAACGTTACTTCTATTTTTTCGATCCAAATTAATCGGAATTGCATATTTTTGGATCATGTTGCTTCCTAGGAAGGATCCTGTTTCTATCAGCATGGGGCCTTTTTGGCCTATTGATTTTTTTGTACCGATCAATGAGGCTCGCAAATGAATATTGTTTGGTGCTCACGCTGCACTGCTTTTTGGAAGTCTTAAGATACCTTGCGCTACTCTTCGGCTTTTCCGTTTTTTTTTTCGTTACTCTTCGATATTCTTCTATAAAATTCGATATTTTTGAACTCATTCGATACTTTGGGCTTTTCGAAGTTATTCGATATATATGAACTTTCTTCCTATTATCGACTATTATCGGTTTTTTCAACGCTTTTTAATAAGTTTTGATATGAATCGATATTTTCGATGATTTTCGATAAGTTTTTAATGACTTTTTGCATAGGTTTTGGCTAGATTTTTCGATATTTGTAGATAGATTTCGACTTTGTCGATGTTCTTAAATTGGTTTTTGACCTTTGCGATAAGTTTCGATTTATTCGTAGTTTTTCTTCCTTTTTTGACTTATATTGTGTTTTTCTGTATTCATCGAATTTTTCAAGTTTTTTTTTTCTAATATTTTTGAAAACTATCGAAAAGAGTTTAATGTTCGCGAACCATCGAATAAAATTAATGAAAGTCAAAAGCTATCAAAATATCTGTGTACATCGATATCAAAATTTATCAAAAGATTTGAACTAACAAGTCACTAAATTCAATTTGTTAAATTTGTGATTTGCTCGCAGTGAGCATTCATCACTTAGGTGACTTTTTCGTAGTGCCAACGATATGAAATTGCCGCTCAAACTTACGATTTTTGTTATATGTTATGCAACGAAGGTTCTGTGGTGTAGTTATTTATATCTTTTCAAAGATAGACTTATTTTTTTTTTTTTATTTATACATATATATGAGGCTTTCACTCGATAATGATACCAGTTCTTCTATATACTATCTATATATATTTCTGTGCACTTCGAATATTCTATAGGTTCTGAACAACTCTCTTTCTCCTTATCCTCTTAAATGCCAAATACACAAGCTTTATCTTAATGTATTATTGTCGCATCTAGGTTATGTCTCTGCTAAGTTCGCTGCAACTTCGTCATCATGTTCTTTAAGTGAAATTCCTTAACTTGGTAGCAATAAAAGTGGATTATTATCTTAATATTTTTCGTTCTTTAAAAGCGCATTATGATAAGGAAAAATTTTTTCAATAGTTTTTGAGCTATACGATATATAAGTTCAAGTGCTGATTTTGAGTATCAGCAAAAATTCAATATCCATATATATGCTACTGAACATCTCTAAAACATCAAGTTTTCTGAAATTTCTAACAGTTCTTGGTGATTTGGTAACAAAACTTATAAATGTCACAAGTGCATATGTTTTCAGCAAATACTGCAACAAACACTTCCTCGCCAACCCGATTTTCATATTCCAAAGTTGCTATTTTTGCTTGCATTGTTGTTTATTATCCTGGTATTCAGTCATAGAAAGAAATAAAACAGAATTCTATATCTGCATTTGAATTGAATGCTGCTGGTTTTGTTGAATTACATCTTTTGTTCCTTTTTTTTTCTTTCTTTCATAATTTCTGTTTACTAAACAAAGCATGATAAAGAAACTGGGGTAATAATTTATTGTGTAGATGCAGCGATATGTGAAGAACAACAATGGACAAATGAATAATGGTGCAAATAAATATGAATAGCATGATAGATAACAGAAATTGAAAAAAAAGTAAAGGTACAGCACAAAAATAAAAAGAAGATGGAGGTGATGTGAGTATCCAAATAACAGAAAAAGGTGATTTGTGCTTCTATTGGCACTTGAAAAATGTCATAAGAATTTAATAGATGCGTTGGCACAGTATTTCAAATATTCCGAAAACATTCCGGAAACGATTGGTCGAGTTAAATTTTTTTATGTGACTTTATGCAAACTGAAGATTGTGCCACGAATGACTCTAAGGGAGTTCTATGAACACCGACTCAAATAACGAGCTGGTGATGCAAATTTAAGGTTGTACGGATGATTCGTTAAAATAATCAAATTCTTTCAAATTGTAACAATTTCAATTTGCCGCGATAAATATTTGAATTCAGGTTTTATGTTGCTTATATTATTGCTCCACATAACCCTACAAGTTACTAATAACATTGCTAAATAGAATCATCAGTGACCTTTTTACCGATATGTGAACATTTCTAAGCCTATTATGTATTCTTATTTGCATAGATTTGCTTAGAATCCAAGCAAAAAGTGAAACAAAGCAATGCCAAAATACTTTTCCTGTCATTTAGCGGTTCAAAGGTCACTGAGGATTGCATTTAACAATGTATGAAACTAGTGTAACACGCTTTAGTTTTCTTTTTGTACTGTAAGCTCAATAAAACAATTAAGTTTTTTTTTTCCTATCCGGTTAATGATAAAGTTTTGAAATCATTCCTAAAAAATGTTACTGAAAGCTCATAAATAGCTAAAAACTATCGATAAATCAGTATTGGAGCTCTATAGCGCTTTTTATTCTTAAAATTTTATTGGAGGTGTAAAAAAGTGTCCCTTCAAGACATATGTTTACTCTACACAGAAATCACACAACATGCAGCATAATACAAATAAATTTTAACTAGAAAATTCAATTAATTGACTCATGCAATAAAAATGTTAATTTATGTTTCTTTTCCTTTCAGGTGAGTGTTCCTGCAATGTTATCTTCGAAAATTCTTTTCAACTTAGGTGTGGGTCATTGCAACTTGGTTTCAAAAAATAACACGTAAGTTCAACCAACTTTTTCTTTCACTTTGTTGCATTGTTGCATAAAAATGTGAATTTCTTATAGCCATAAATTATTTAAGCTACATCCCATTAGCCACATGTTCATATGCACAAAATGACTCAAGCGCCATGTAGCATTAAAAATATTTCTTGAGAAAACTTTTTTTGTCCGACCGAAATTGCACATAATCTTAAATCCTTGCTAAACCGACCGACAAAGTCATAAAAAGATAAAGTGTGCAAAAGAGATTGGAGTTTAAAATTCACAGAATGTGGGTGCAATTCAACATTTATGAGTATGATAACGTATGGTGCTGCACATATGCATGCACGTGATGATAGTAGCGTCAGTCAAAGGATAGCACTGACTTTACATCCGAGTCGAATTAATATGACTTTTAAGAAAGGTGATATAATCAGATTATCGTTGTCATTGCTAACTTTGCTAAGAGTTTCGGTAGTTTGCATGCTGTCGTCGTCGTCAAGAAATGTAATTAAATTTACTTGGCATTAAAGATAACTATATTTTCAAGTTGTTATGCATAGCCTTAATCTTTTCAAGTTAAAAGAACAAATTTATTTTTGCAGGATTGGTTTTCATTTAAGTTAGAGCAAATTGTTTTCTGTCTGTCTACTGCAATATTTTTGTATTTCAAGCTAAAACTTAAATACCATCTCCTTCCTAGAACATGACAAACTGCCTGCTGCTTCTTAATTTTCATGATTTTTTCTTGTTAAATAAGAATTTTTGCTTTTACTCACTTAATGCTTCATTTCAATTTATTTCTGTTTTTTTTCTGGCTTTCCAACTTTTGCCATCATCATTATCCTGATTGTTGCTTTCGCAAAAAATGCGTCTAAAAGTTGGTAACTATAAATTACGAGCAACACGGTTTCAAATGAAGACGTTTAATGAAATAAAAATCAACATCTTTTTAGAAAATGTTAAGAATAATGTTGTTTAGTTGGAGAATCAATGTAAAATTTTACATTAAAATACTTTACAATGTGCATTTCAATACTTAAGATATTAAGTTACGCTTCATCATCAGCTTTTCATTGATGATTTGCTGTAAATATATAAAGTATTATGTAGTTGTTGCTTTAGTTTTGATTAAAATTTACGCGTATTAAATTTGAAAATTTTCATATACTATGCTTTCACAAAAATATTCTTGACAGATTACAATTTGCATTACATAGTAATGCACATTTTCAGCAGCTTACTCAGTAAGTTGGAATACATCGCTTACAATTTCATGTCTTTATAATTTTACTGCTACGAAACTTTTCAACTCTTTTAACTTTGAAACTATCATAAGTTGGCGTATTTTTCCAATACAAATTTTCCCAACAACTGGCTGCCTCACGTTTTGGTGAGAATCTAAAAATTTAATAGCAATTATTTTAATAACTGTCAACAAATTAAATGAACACACATGTGTTTGACACATCTGCTGTTACTGTTTACGGTACAACATGTCAAATTTCACAGCGTAACTGGCTGTGCTATGTTTTTTTTTTCACTCAGTTTTTAATAAAATTGCAAGTTTTATTACATAACTGTGTTGCTGTGGTCTTTTGCCTACTCTACGTGCACTGTCGTTTTATTTTCGAGCAGGTGCAGTGAGTATTGGGCTGAGCTATGGGAATTTATCGTATTTTATGATATAAACTATGTAACTTGTCGCAATTTTGCGCATCCCACGCGTATGCGAAAACAATTCTTACACAATTTAATGGCGCCTAAAGTGTTTTTTAATCAAATGAAATACAACAAAGTTGCAACCTAACTGCGGTAAGGCACAAACCGACCGTTCAGTAATTCACTTAAACAGCAATTGAAAAATACAAAGTGTAGTGTGTTAGGAGAAAAAAAAATACGCAGTAGGAAAAATTTGTATATTAAGTCATTCATAGTTTTATTTGTCTACGCTTATAAATGATGCACACTGGGCACCAAAACCATCACAGTTTTTATTTATCGTGATTTCCAAAACTGCTTGCACACAGGCATTATCGCGTTTTTGCTGATTTAAGTTTGTGTTACTTTGCTCTTATGATTGGAAATGACATTAATAAAATCGAAACTGAAATATTGTTTCCAATTTTAATGACTTCTTATAATTTATTTTATTTTCCCTGCTGACCCCAAGCAAATTACATGTCGAACTGATGGGGCGCATTATATGCGCTAAGTTACTGTATGTTGGCGTGTAATTTCTGTCGTAAATGCTCAAATTGTAAAATGCAAATAGAATATGCATGTCAGCGTCATCTATTACGATATTTTTCAATGAGAAAATTGCGTATACGAGTATGTGAAGTTTTTAAAGATGAGTAGCATGGCTTATCATTGGAGCTAACTAAAAGAAAATGCTTCACTTTGCATTAAAAAATAGAACAAAAAACTGAAGACGATTTTGTCTGAATCTTTTACTGTTTTTATCATCAACTTCAACGCCACCCTGTCATATTTGCAGTGCTGCCAACTTGAGTGCTTAATTAACTGATTGACTTACAATAGTCAATTGTTTCATAACAGCTCCATATAAGATACGAAAGTATTAATAATAATCTTTATCAAGATGTAATGTTTTAATTTCAGACAACACAAAATGACAGCTTACTTAACACAATGTAGATATACAGAGAAATGTCAGTGGAAGAATGAAAGAAAGAAAGAAGTAAAATCAATTAACGAATTGAAATACCACAACTCACAAGTCATAATGTTCAGTAATACTTAGTATGTACGTTAGTTGTATGCAAGGGATAAATTCCCTTAGCCATCAAATTGAATCAAGTTTTGCACAACGCATTTACTGACTTGGGCGTTATGATGCGGTATAATCTTGCCTCGTTAATTTAGTGTGAGCAAAGTTTTGGCACAAACAGCAAAAACAACATTAATGTTTAGTTTGGCAACAATAAAAACTGTTTTTGTGGTTAGTTTTATTATAACTTTGGTTTCGGCTTGCAAAAACCCTTTAACCAGGACGACAGGACAGTAATGATGAGGACAGACTAATGAAAAAAAAAACTTCGTAAATAATAAAAAGAAAAAGAAGAAGAAAAATTATATACTCGAAGGATGCAAAACAAATACCGCCTTCGCCGCACTGCTGTTTGAATGTTGGTAATTACTTGGAAGAGGAGGCAACAAGCTGTCTCTTGCTGGGTTTTTTTTCCTCGTAATACTGATGTGTCAAAACTCATTCATTTAATATTAATTTTTGTGCTTTATTTTGCAAGGCAAATAACGAGGAAGTTTTGTTTTGCTTTTTGTAATTAAGGGACTGTGTGTGTAAAATAAAGCTGTCCTATGGGTAATTAAGAGATTTTGTTTGCACTTGCGGCGTTAAGTTGAAAAGTTTAATAAAAAATTGTTAATAAAATATTTGGTTAGGTACTTTGTAACAATCGTATACCCTACATATTGTGTAAGTATGATTTTATATGGAATGTTTCATTTCAACTTCTCACACAACTGTTGAAAACTAAGCGTTTTTGAGCAAAAATGTAGTAAACTTTTAATAGTACTTAAGTATGCTGCCATTATTAGTACTTAAGTATGCTGCCATGCTTAGGTAAGAGGATGGAGGAGGAGGCTCTTTTTAGTACCGATAGGCTGTGTTCTCTAAGAGTTCATAGCTCAAAGCTCGTTCAGCTCTTGCAGCCCTTACAAGAATCACAAAAAATATGCAGCCCTTCTTGAGCTCTTACCATTATTCGAGCTAAGTCATTGCGGTTTCTAACCGTATGCTTTTTGTTTGTGTAATTTATGTCTTCAATTCACTTGAGCAAGTTAAACAATTTCGGTCCGCATGCTTTTTGCTTGTGAAATTTTAATCTCAAGGCGCGTCGGCTTGTTTAGCGCTTTCCGTTACGCGTGGTAAGCACTTGGGATTCGCAATCGCTTCATGCTTTTTGTTTGTGTGATTTTGTTTTCAACTCGCTTACTCCTTCAGCTTTTGATTTTTTTTCTTTTGCTTGTAAACAATTAGCTTGCCGTAGCTAATTGAAAAATTTTCGTCAAAATTGTGATAAACTTTCTAATACCTATACTGCCGTACTTAGGTAAAAGGCAGTAAGGTTAAATTTCAACTGAAATGTTTAGAACCGATGTGTTTTGCATACAATTTTCCTTATGTTGGCGAAATAATAAAAAAATGTTTCTATATTTTAGTTACTAAAATCAAACCAATATTCTTAAATAAAAATAATGCTTGATTCAATCAGCTGTTAATTTTTTAGTAGGGATTTTATGGGAGATCGCATGTGAGTCGTGTCAAACTGTCGTGTTGTATTTTTGTTCTCTATTGTTTGAAATTTTATCATGGAAAGACTTTTCCCGTCGCAGCGTCTATACAAATCAGCGTCCTACGAAGAATGTGTTTTGTGCGCTTAGAGCAACTTGTGGTACACGTGTGTACACGATGACCTTAATGAATCGATTTGGTGCCATTCTCAACAGCGTGGCGTATTTTCCGTAAAGATCTTGGTTTAAGACCATACGAAATTCAACTCTTCCAAAAATTGAAAGCGGCCAACCTTCCGAAACGTCACCGTTTCAGTTTTTGTGCTCTTGAAAAGCTTGAGGAAAATCCAATTTTCAATTCAATTTAAATTTTGTTCAGCGCTGAGGCCCATTTCTGGCTTAATGGATACGTCAATAATTGAAATTACCGTATTTGGACTGAAAAACAAGTCGAAGAGGTTCGAAAGTTCCCATTACATCCAGAAAAAACAACAGTTTGGTGTGGTTTAAATGCTGTTGGAATCATCGGTCCATATTTCTTCAGAAATGTGTCCGGTGGGTACGTAACTGTGGTTCGCGCCATGATAACGGACTATTTGCTGCTTGAAATCGCAGCACGCGTTCTCGACAACATTGGGTTACAACAAAACGGTGTGATATAACTTATCTAGACCTTTTCTTTTGGGACAATGTAAAGTCCAAAGTCTACATAGATAAGCCGGCTCCGAAACTTGAACTTGATAAATTATTGTAAATGTATAAATAAACTGTTCGCCAGTCAATCAATTTGTATGACAGCCAGTCACAATATAAAAAATCTTTTAAATTTAAAAAATTTCTCTCGAATTCTTTAGACATTGCACAAATTATTTCTGTTGCAGAAAAAATCATTAAATTCGCATTGACATTCAATTGAGCTGAACTAAATACTTTTTAGTTTTGCACACAGTAACTACTTTTGTCTGAGTTGTTCTTTTGTAAATGTTTTTGAATAAAGACTAAGCTATTGGATATTTTTGCTCATCCATACGCACATCTACATATCTTAACTTGCAAATTGTTAGCTTGAAAATCCATTTAACTTGCATTTATCATTATTGGCAGTTACATATGCTTGCTGATAATGGCATAAATGCCATATTTTATCCATCCCATCCAGCACACCATACACACATCATTTAACTTTAAACATTTGGGCTCAGTCATGATCTTCAGCATCAACTGCTACAACATCATCATCATTTTCATCATCATCGTTCACTTTTGTATGGGTAACATCATGTAGATTGCTTAACAAATCGTTGCTGCATTGCACTCTTAACTTTGTGGCAATCTGTCAGCTTAAATTTCTGGTACACAACGCAACGCAGTCCATTTAGGTTTAAGTTCAGTTGACGTGATTGAACAATAATTAATATCGATCGTTTGCAGCAAAGAGTTTAAACCGCAAGCATTCGTAATGTAATAAAATTTGTATGGATAGCATGCTGTTTTTGCCTAAAGAGGCCGCTGTACAAAAAAAAAGATGGCTTTAAGTGCAGTTTCTTAGCAAAAGTAAATATGGAGCATAGCTAAAAGCGCCAAAATCTGAGAATAGAAAATAACTCAAAAAATCTTTTGTAGCAGAGAGCTTTTTTTCTTATGATAAATTGGAACATTTTTGCGTTTATTGTTGAAATATTTTTTCTTAAATTTTCTGTGAAATTTTATCTTTCTTCATGGAAATTTATTAATTTTTATTTTGGGTCAATTATTTTTCAGGCTTCTTTTATTGAAAATTTTGGTATACACTGAGCACACTCAAATTTCTACATTTTTGCATTTATGTTCCAGTTAACGAGTTACTACTGTTTGCATATATTTTTTTGTCTATCAACCACAAAGCATTCACAATAAATTTCTCTCTAATATTTTTCGTTCCAGCCATTAAACGACAGCTGTTAGCTATAAAAATATCTACCATAACCTAAGAAACAAATTAATTTCCAATTTTGTGCCCATTTTATGGTGGATTCCTAACACGTTGCTATTATTGGCAAGATGAGAGTCGACGTCGCCAGTTTCTTTAGTGTCTGTCTGTTAGCTCGTTAGGAATGTATATTGCCTTTGTGGCTTGCAATAAATGCAAGTGTATTTGTAATTAACGCTTGACGCAAGCGTTTTTCTTCTTGCAGCATCTGCTTTATTTGATATTTCACTTTCATTTATTTTATTGAATTTACAACCCGAAATGTTCATAACATGCGGTCATGATCGTGACATTGCTGAGGATATATAAGGGAAAGAGGGTTGTCAATTGCGCTACTGCTAATAGAAGAATTATAATTGCTTAATTTTAATTTTTGTTACAGCAGCATAATTCAAAAATTCTGCTTAATTCAATTAGTACAGATTCGCGCTTAAATAATTCACATGTTTGGTTTTGGAATGAATGTGTGCACGACTCATCTTCCTTCAAGACATTCGCTGGTACATAACTAAATGACAAAAATTTCTGCCTCGAAGATTGTCCATGAAGAGTGCTTTTTGGAATCTCGTTCAATATACACCGTTCCCTTTGGTATGAAGTATGATTATAGACTTTTGGAGAAGCATCATTTCAGTTTGGCATTGCATCTGAAATTTTTGAGATCGCTTGCGAAATTCATTCAAGCATAGTGCACCGATTTCTCCTTCTTTATTGAAATTATCAAAGAAGAAATGCATATTAAGTAGATTAGTGAGCGCACCAATTGGACAATTGAAGAGATAACGGGTTTGTTTCCGAGTTCGGAAAAGCTCGTGAGCGCTGCTTTTAAACGCTCTCGGCTCTTTGTTTTATGGCTCTACTTTGACTCGCAAGCCTAAGCCAAAAGCCAACACAAGCCTTGTCGAGCGGTGGCGTTTCTGACCTATTTCTATATAAAATATTTTTACATCATTGGGTGGGCTCCCGATCCTGGAAAATATCGTTTTTGACCCTTACTGGAAAGAAGTCTTTCGGTGCAATTGAAGACGAAATGCCGAAAATGAATTTTGAACACCACTTGGGATAGCCATTTTTATCCTTCCAATCGATGGGGAAATGTTGACTGAATTTTGGATGTCACTTGGGATTGTCCCGGATATAGAAAAAATCTGTTTTTTACCCATATCCGAGAAAATATTTTTTGCACCAATCGATAGTTGTATCGAGAACAAGATTAAACTTTCTCGGCTCGCAAGCGGCAGTCCAAAAGCTTTTCGAAAAAGAGCATGTGCTCCTGGCTCGAGAGCACATCAAAAACTGTGATGGAGCTAATTGTCAATATTTTCTTAAGTTGATGGCATTATAAAACGACCATAATGAGGCGAGTTTTCAACCTCAACCGATGTAATGCAGAGGATAATAAACTACTACATTGTAAGCAGTCTTAAACAGAACGGCTCTGTTGGACATCTGATGACTATCAACATCGAAAAATTGATGCCCTCTCGGCAAAATTATGGTTCACTTAATATTTCTAAGACGTTACTTTTTAATAAGTTATTGGATTGATTTAAAGCTTCAAGCTAAATAGCTAACAGCTGTAGTAGCTAAACTTTGTTATCATTATTGTTGCTGAATTCACATTTAAGTGGCTTAATCTGCTGATTGTGGTGAGTACTTGTAAAAGTATTAAATTTTGTTGCGTAAAGTCCTCTGAATGCAACGATGATCAAGATATCGAGGTTTGACAGTGGCAGAAGAAATCATCTAAATACGGACACACATTTTTCTTTATTGGAATAATATTATTTTCTATCATTTTAAATTATAGCTTTCAATTTTATGCTATCAAAGCACCATTTAATTGTTGGTAATAAACACCCTAACAGCAAAATTCCATTTTCATTAACTTACTATTTTAGGAGGGCATTTGCTATTTACATCATATACCTACATATAATTTAATTCTATACATTAAGTTGATGACTTTTCTGCTCTCAAAACACCATTGCAAAACTTTCTCCCCCAAAAAAAAAGTTCTGTGCCCTGTAATATCCAACGTCTATTTTCTTAATTTCTATTTTATTGTTGTTAATTGTAAATTTTATTTCCTTTTTCTTCGGCTAAATGTGCTATTTTTGTTCTTCTGGTTCGCTTAATTTATACAAACAATGACCAGCTGTTTTACGAAATGTTACATCAACTTTGGCAGCATTAAGTTTCCGACACAACGAAGTGTCAAAGTGTACCAATCCAAACATCACCATGCTGTGTAAATGAACAAAATGTTCCCAGACGTCTTAAGGTCTACCACAACAACAAGAAAAAAAAATTGTAAATTCTTAAATTGTATAAAGGTCTTTTCTTCACTCTCAGCACCGATGTGAGGAAGACATTATTTATTTCACTTTAGTGTTGTGTCTGTTGAGTTGTCAGTCTGTCGCCAACATTTAACATTTTCATATTTCAATGTCAAGCGCCCTCGTTTTGTCGTTGTTGGCTGTCAATTTGTGCACCAAATATTTTCCAATTTTAAATTTTGTTGTTTTTTTTTTCCTCTTTTTTAGTGGTTTTCTATTTGAACCGCTTTATGTTAAGACCATTTTTCTTCATTTTGAAAATTAAATTTTATGTTTCTTTTTATTAACTCTGTGCAACAGACACAAATTTTCCAATTTATATCTCATTTTTCTTTTTGGAATAATGGCCAAAAAAATAAATTGTAAAAATTTTTGACTATTTTTTTTATGACGTTAGTCTCGAAATTATTTTAAATGATTTGTTAGTTAATTTTTTTACGATTATTTTATAAAAGAAATGTCCACAAAAATTGAACCTGTATAAAAGAAGCCAATGATTTGTAATATTTTGCAGAGAAAATGGCACAGAATACAAATAGCTATCGCTAAAAAAATCTTTTTAAGGCGAGCTTAAAAGATTTGATCGAATTGTACAGTCTAACAGAAACCGATATTCATGTGAAATCTCACAAATCGATCAATGCTTTTTTACGAAATATGGCAGAGACAACAAATAGAACAATTTAACCTGGTAATTGGTGACATATGTTTCGGCTATTACCACATATATACATAACTATTCACATACATAGCCTCATCAGACCAGTTTTTGGTTAATTTATACAAGGATTTGAACACCGACCATTCCTTGCATTATATTTGGACAGCCGCTCTTAACACTTGAGCCATGAGGGGTATTCTTCATGAGGTGTTAAAAGTGTAGTTTTTTTGTATTACATTCAGCACACAATACGCCACCTGTCATCTCTTTTCGTCATTTCTTGTCTGGGATTAAACGTTTGCCGCCACCTTCCGTGAAAAAAAATTTAATTTTTATGAAAAAACTAGAAATGAACTAAAATAAAAGGCATCGGATTTTCTTTACACATGTTTCAAACTGTATCCCAAGGGCCATTTTGCCGCCTTCAAGCCATTTCGCCCGGAGTGGGTGCCCTCTAGCCTCCCCACCCTAGCACCACTACCATTGCTCAAAAAATGCTTATTATTAAAAGAATGCTTTGAACAATTTTTACTATGAATACGATAAGATAAATTATACTTTTTTATGTATCGATTTTTTCTGGTATATACCGTTTGAATTTTTTCCTTAGAATTAAAAATTGCACAAAATTTGATATTTTTCCTACATGGGTGGGTGCATGCAAATCAAAGCCAAGAGTGAAAAATCACCTAAGACATTTCGTTCATAATTAGAGTCAAAACTGCTCTTATAATGAAAAAAGAATTTAAAATTTTGAACGATGTAATATGATATTGAAATTGAAGTAGTAAATCTTATCAAGCAAGCGTGACACCTCCCACAGAGGCTAGTAGCGTAAACCGCCATTGTCGGAATGATCGAAATGAAAATTTAATGAAACCTAATATTTAATTAATTAAGTTTCATTAAACCTAAACCAATACGATGCCAAACAGAAATTAGACGGGTTTCAGCAGATAGGCGTAGCATCTGTCATTTGATATAGCCTGCCCACTTTTTAATAAGCTTTTTATTATTTCAGTCCTCATACGTATACTGATCCTTCCAATACTCTAGATATGGCATGATAGTTAGCTTACAATTTTGTAGAGTGTAAAATATTAAAAAAAAAAAAAAAAAATCAATTAAAAAAAAATTACTAGTGCAGGTTCTACCGAGATTTGAACTCGGATCGCTGGATTCAAAGTCCAGAGTGCTAACCATTACACCATAGAACCTCTGTGCTTACTGTGAGTAGTTTTTTTTTAAACAAAATTAGAATCATTTTGTAATAAAATTATTTTTTTAATATACCAGAAACTGTTTGGATTTGGATGTATCTAATTCAAGATTTTTTGCTTCTTTGATTTGGAATTGGATTTCTCAAAACATAAATTTGACGCGCCTGTCTGTATAGAATAAAACGTATTTTGACGTCTTAAATTCAACTGTTGAAAATAAATTAACAGAAATGAGTTATTTGAAAAGTGTAGAGAAAAAAATATAATGCGGTAAAGTTTAAAAAAAAGTTTCGAAATAGAGCACTTTAAGCTATTTGTCAATTTTTCTCCATCCTCAGTATTGTGTGTCAGCTGTAAACCTCTCCAAAATAAGAAAGCATACCTTTGATTATATGTTTATCCATAAATTTGTTTAACTTAAGTGTCCTGCAATTTCTCTAATAAACAAAAACTTTGTTATACTGTGTAGTACCTACATAAAAGTTTTTCCTCTTCTATATAAATTCATAATATTAGAAAAATGTCCCTCATTTTCGCTTCATCTATCATCATCTAAATTTTGTATCATGCTGTCGTTTCCTTTATCGGTTTCATTGTTGGTCGGTTTCTCTATCAATTCTTTACTTAATTTGTCTAAATCAGGAAATTTGTAATTTAAAATGGTTATTTATTTTTTGAGTGTTTCTTTTGCTTCAGATTTCTATACAAAATTTCTAAGGTTGTACCATATGGATGAAAGTTTTCTTTTAGATCTTTTTAATTTTTCGTATTTTTCGATGTTATGCTCGTCATTGTTATTGTACTTTATCTAGTTGTCTACTGCAAGTGAGTGCTTCATGTCATTTGCCTTAAGATGGGTTGGTCTCGTAATTTTGCATGCACGCAATTTAAATTGTAATTAAATTTTTTAATTTTATTTTGTTGTTCTTTCTTGAAATGCGCAGACTGTGGTTTAGTTTTCAATCTCTTAAATTAAATAATACAAATTCGACTCATGTTTGTTTTATGAATTATGTGTGGTCTGGCTTTGTTTGCTTTTTCATTTTGGGTCGATTTAATTTAAACTAATAAAGTCATCTTTAAATTGATGTACATATTTCTTTAATGAGTTATTTACTTTGATGTACCGAAGCTATTATTTAAATGTCTTAATATGAAGTCATTATTTTTTTATGTTTTTCAATTGTTGTCGTAAAATGGCGAAAATTCGTTTCTTCTTTGAACAACAAGACTAATTATTTTTATTGCAAATCATAATGAATTTTTCTTTCATTTTATAAAAAAAAAACATGTAAGTCATGATCAGCTAATTGTTTTTAACTCAAGTTTTGTTATATACAATTTCTTCTTTTTGTGCATAGTGCCATTTATTCCCTTTTGGCGAACACTTTTCTCGAGTAAAATTATGATACAATGCACAAAACTATAACAGAGAATTTTCTTGATCAGAATGCTTTACCCTTGGCGCAGTGCATGTATATTAGATTATGCCTATATACTGATCAATCTTTTAATTGAATCAGACAGTATCGCCCATGTTTTGAAGTGGTATTGTAATTCGACAAGGAATTGCTGTACTAAATAAACCCTACTTTCACTTTATGTTATCACGTAGGTAAGTTAGTTCTTTACCAATGAAAAACACACTTTTCAATGTTTTAAAAATTGCTACGTTATTTACTGTAGAAATCAATTCACAAGACCCTAAAATTATTATTTTTTTATATATATAATAAATAAAAATATATATATAATATTTTTACAGACATTTGGTCTTAATTTGTATGCATTTTTCTTTGGGCAATAATACTTTGGGGGATTTTGGTTCAATCCTTAAGTTTGACCAAATCTCACTCGAACTTGTTTTCAAAAAGTACTCCATACCAACATTTGTATATTCCCATAAGTAATAAATTAAATTTTTGACATTTTATATATGATATGCCCTTATTGTAATTTAATAACCTTTCGGCTATTGGGGAAAAAAGCATTGCTCAACAGCATTATGTGCCCAATAGCACTTTTAGAGAATTTGACACATAAGTTAAACATTAACTTGCTACTACTGCTGCTGCGAGGACACAATGTCCTCACATTATGAAAAAATAAAAAAAAACAGCGCCCATATGAAAGAAATTTAATCTGCGCTCCCTGGAGTAGCCACGTTTAGTTACATTAAAAGAATAACTACCATAAAACTCTAAGGGACTTTGCAGTAAAAATAATTTTCAAATTTAACAATAAAAAAAAATAAAAACGGGGGAAAAAAGTAGCAGTGGAAAGTAGTAGGTACATAAATATACGTCCCTCGAAAAAGTAGCTCAAGACTACTACCAAACATGAGAGAAAAATGAGTAAAGTAGTGAAAGGGAAAGTGTGTAAACATTTTTTTGTTTCCATATGAAAAAAGTATTTTCCTCCCTAATGATTTTTCACCCAAATTGTGCAATTGTGCTCTAAAAGTGTTTCTGCTTTTATCTTATATTTTGCTCTCATCTATTTTTGGTGGTTTCTGTTAGACAGCAAACATCCTTAGCATCCTTGAATTGCTGTTGTTCTTCATGTTGAAGTTACGCATAGTTTTGTATATAGAAAAAAGAAAGTCAATTATTTGAAAAGTAACATGTGGGGAAAGTAATGTTTTGCATGATGTCTTTCTTTTGTTATTCTTTTTTTTTTAGGACTTGAGCAGCCATCCTTAAAACCACATGTTTTGGGTCAGTTTGAGTACATACTTTTCTGAATTTGTATTTTTAAACTTTACTACACAACCATTATTTATATAGAAAATTTTGTCATATTTGCAAAAAAAGAGCTTTGGTATCAATTCCCTTCCCTGCGTGACATTTAAGTCAACATTAAACGCAGTATTTTGTAGAGATTTTCTACGGATGTTTTGTTGTTTTTTCCGTATCGAAATAGTCACAATTTTGTGCAATATCCTATATGTAATAAAAAACCAGTTCTGAAGTCATTCAAAAACTCGAAACTCGTATTTTAATTTCTCACATAAAAATCAAGTGAGAAAAAGATTCATATGTGGGTGCTATAGCAGTGGCGTCACTTCACCAAATATTGGGAGGGGGAATGGAGCAAGAATTATAGTTCCACCATTATTATATGGGTTTATTGAATTAATGCATTGAATAAGAACTATTATCAGAACCTTGGAGGGGGGGTCAATACCCACCCCAGCCCTATTGAATTGACGCCACCGTGCTATAGACACCTACACCTAATAGTTTTGATAGAAACATTGTAAAATTTCAAATGAATCGATTACAAATAGTCAAAATTAAAACATAAGCAGTGTAAGAGGTGCCTGCAGTTCGGCCATATCGCGAAAAATTGTGGTAGCAACTGTAGATGTGTTAAGTATGATAAAAAATCATTCTCCCGGTGTTAGCCTGGTAAATAAAGCTGATGATGTAAAAGCTATTTGTGTGAGCTTCTGATCTATAAAAAAAACACAAGAAATCGGATTTGTAAAAATTCATATTATTTTTTTTTAAATACCATGGTACAAGTAGCAGGAAAAGTGAAGAAAAAATAAACAAAGTATTAGCGAATGATGTCAATAAAAATTGTTCGACCTTGGTGAATGTTTTTAGAAAGCGTCCACTACATCTAAGAAAATGTGCTCAGTGTCAGTAGCTTAAGTTTTAGATTTCTGGTATTTTAACATTAATATTAACTATTGAAAAGTGAAGTCAAATAGTATAAAGCATTTTCTAATGAGTTGTGAATTATGTTAAAAAGTAAATGAAGCTGATGTATTTGAATAGTAAAATATGTGTTTTTGATTGCAGCACAATTCAATGATCGAACTTGTAATAAGTAAAGGTTGCTATCTGTAACGTTTATATATGGTGGCATGACAAATACAAAAAAATAATGTGTCTGGGGTACTCCACGCCAAATTAGACACCATTTTGCTTCTGCATCTTTAATTTTTTTTTTGAAAATTGTTTTTCTTTAAGTACTATTTGAAAGTATTTTTCAGCTATTTAAGAGGTTTACACTCTTGAAAACTACCTGACCAAAAAAAAAAAGTAAATTCGCTTGAGCTATGAACGGTTAAAACGTCAGTTATAAAAAATTGATATCTCTTAAATTACTTGATAAAAAAATTTCAAAAAAATTGTGGAGATAAATCTTTCAACCAGTAATAAAAGAAAAAAAGTTTTAAAAATATCAGAGATGCAAAATCAAAATGGCGTGCGATATGTCGTGGAATGCACCACATACACTCTTTATATGCATCCGCCGCTGATTCGAAGTAGCGAGATAAATAAATGTTTGTCGACTGCATGTTGCTCATTCGAATGTTCCGCTAGAAATTGAAACACGGTAAAACTGATTTACAGCCACGCCCATTGCCCACAAAATGTTAAAGCTGCCTTAAGATTTTTATCTCATTGCAAATTAGCGGTTAAATCATGCCATTAATAACGTTGAAAATCTATAGTGGCAACAGTTATACTCTAGCTCGATATAATAAAGAGGCGTGGTATCTAACTTTGATGCAAAAACTTTTTAAAACTATAGTGAAGAAGCTAGTTGCTTGAGTAAATTGACGTAGCTACTAAAATTTGCAAGTATTATATGAAAATGGACAAACAGGCGTGGCAACTGCCTTACAAAGACGAACTTGAAAACTTTGTACTGAGAGAGCTATTTTATTAAATGACACAAAACTTGGCACATGTATGTATATGCAAAATATGATTAAAGTAAGCACTACAAGTGAGCGTGTGACAACTCCCATACGAGTAAAATCCTTAAAACGTATCGCTTTGAGAGAATTAAAACAAACCAAAAAATAAATAAAACATTTCTTCAGATGTTGCTATAATGACCTTTAGCCTGGAATGAAAAATGAAAACTCTCCCTTTTTAATACATTTCTAAAGCAATCAAACAGACTTCACACATTTTTGAATATTCCAATATTGAACATATAGTAATACATAAAGGGTATGGGAAATCGGATTATTAGCTTAAACCAAGTATCAAACAGTAACGTGATGAATTTATGATTTATTGCCAGCATATGGAAAACAGTGGAGTGAAAAATATTGTGCGTTCGTTCGACAGAAGAAGGTGGCAACATACAACACCATGACGAGAAGGTGTGAATGAATGTCTGGCTACCACACAGCATGACGCATTGCACGTTTTCGATATCAATGTCTATGTCTATGGAACGCATATTTTATGCTGCCTGCATGGGCTTATCATTTATTTGAGAAATATTTTTGGGTTTTTTTTTGTTTTTTAAATTTGTGAACTCATTAGTATGCAATAGCTGCGCATTTATGGTCTTGATTTGTTGCATTTTATATTTGATAGCATAAAATGGAAAAAATTTGTCAACAAAGAAATTTTATTTAATGTTTTGCTCTATTTGTAGTTGAATTTTTTAATAAATATTTTGATATGTAAATTTTTCTTTAACTAATCTTTGAAATCAATTTCCATTAAAAAATGCCTCAGTCGCTTCATGGGTGGTCGGTTGAAAGTGTTGTAGTGAATTGAAATGATTTTTTAATGTTAATTAAAAGCGGTTGAGCCTAAAGAACAGTAGGCGTTAATAAAAAATTAGCTGAATAAAGTACAAATAGTCATAGAAAAATTACTTTCTAAATTTGAAAATTTTGTTTTTAATTTATAGTCGCAAATTTTGAAATTAAAAATAGTAAAAACATTTTTTCTGTTTACTTTTAATATAAACAACTTATTTTTTGAATTTCAAAAGTATTGAAAATAACATTTATATAACTTCATTTCAATTGCGAAAAATTTTAAAGTTGCAAGGTATATGAAATTACTCTTTCGTATTAACATATATCATTTTATATTATACATGAAATCACTTTAAATCAATGTGTATTCTTTTTGAATCTTAATTGAAAATTGTTGTTTTTTTTTTTATTGCAATAATTTTCTACTTCTGAGCTAAATCAATCGCTTATGGTTGAATCAATTATAAAATCATTGATATTTTCTCTGAAAGTAAAATGTTTCTTAAAAATAATTTTGAAATCGCTAACATATTGACATATGAGGCGTCCAGTTGCAAAACCGGCCACGTGCCTTTTTCATACTTTTGGAAAAACAACGAAAAACGTTTATCTTCATCCTATGGTCATTGAAAAATTAAAACATACTTCCCACATAATAGCTTATAAAATTTCTAACTCAAAACATGTCAAATGAGATTTTTGGAGTTTCCTCTGCCTATGATATTAAGAAAACAATTTTAGACTTGGCCGGTTATGATCCTTTGAAAATGGACTTGACCGGTTTTGACATAGTAATCAACAAATTTTATTTGAAAAAAAGTGGACTTGACCAGTTTTGATATCAATGTACTGGACTTGGTCGGTTTTGATTTCCAGGCGTTGAACTTAATTTCGAAAGAATTCCAATTGTGACAAAATTTCAAAAGCTCAATTGATCAGAATTAACAAAAAAATTGGAGCAAGTTCATAGACTTGGCCGGTTTTGAAAGCAAGTTCATGAACTTGGCCGATTTAGACATAGTAATCAACAAATTTTATTTGAAAAAAAGTGGACTTGACCAGTTTTGATATCAATGTACTGGACTTGGTCGGTTTTGATTTCCAGGCGTTGAACTTAATTTCGAAAGAATTCCAATTGTGACAAAAT
Source organism: Meiosimyza decipiens (assembly GCA_963680825.1). Classification (NCBI taxonomy): domain Eukaryota; kingdom Metazoa; phylum Arthropoda; class Insecta; order Diptera; family Lauxaniidae; genus Meiosimyza; species Meiosimyza decipiens. The sequence goes on along the minus strand of OY804261.1, from coordinate 68,228,922 downwards.
TTCAAAAGCTCAATTGATCAGAATTAACAAAAAAATTGGAGCAAGTTCATAGACTTGGCCGGTTTTGAAAGCAAGTTCATGAACTTGGCCGGTTTTGAAAACAAGTTCTTGGACTTGGCCCGTTTTGAAACCAAGTTCTTGGACTTGACTGGTTTTGAGAACTATGCATCAAAAATAAATTAAAAAAATTTTACATAACTGTCAAAAAATTTTTTTTTTAATCTAAAAATATAAAACGATAAAGCATGGTCTACATTTTAATATATGAGAATATCTCAAAATTTTATTTATTTGGACATGGCCGGTTTTGCAACTGTACTCCTCATATGTTGATCTTTCGTGTAAAATCGTGATATCTCGAAAACGGATCCGATTTTCATTCTAGTTGAGATCATGCCTAATAGTACAAAAAGTCTGAGCACTGACTTATCAGTCAAATTCAATGGAGAACACCCGTGTTAAGCTTGTTTTTATATTCTTAACTCCTTAGCATCTCATTTAATTATCTAAGGCTCAGTTTCATTATTGCTGATTATGATATTCACATAAGCAAGGGGGCACATTTTTTATAAGATTTTATTTAGAAAAGTAATATCACGAAAAACAAAACTAAAAAGAAAATAATGCGTGTTTCGTTACAGTCCGTCCCTTCTTTGCTTTTGCTTGCTGTCTGCGTGACATTACGATTTATAATTTGAAATGTTAAAGTCCCATAAAAATTTTTATTGGTGTCATTCTGATGCGCATTCACGCGTTCCGTACGACATAAATAATTATGCTGTAATAAATAAAATCGTTTTTGCATTTAAGCGCTCATTGTCAGTTTCATTTTTAATTTTCCCCTCATTTGCAACAGTAAATGATGATGACTGTTTTTCCCTTACGAAACATTAATTTTTTAACTATAGGTCTTTTTTGCTTGTTTTTGTTTTCTTATTATTTTAAAAACTTTGTAAACCTTTTTTTTTTTTTTTTGTTGAAGAAATGCTGACAGTAATTTCAATGTCTATTAAAAACAGTTGCGTGATTCGTTACGTGCATTTCGCTTCAGATTCAAAATCTTCTATGATAATTACTTTTACTGCTAATGAAGACACTAAATTTTAGACTAATTCCTCTGATAAATTTGGTGAAAACAATTAATTCTAGTCTTCATAAATTTAATTCCTTTTTATTGCATTAAAAATTTGAAAAAATTTCATGTTGACTTTAACCATCTGGTCTTTGTCACCTTTTTAATTGTTTTCATTTCATGTTTCCTTTAGCAGATCCTTTATGTTTTGCTTAATATTTTTTCATTTCGCAGCACCAATATCTTTTAATAAACTTTATAAGCTGACAACAGCATCCTGCTGGCAATAGAGCATTTAACCACAAGTTTCTTGCTAGCAATATGGATGCATAAGTTTGTCTGTACAATAGGCGACGTTCTGATGTCGTTTGTTTAGTCGTTAACTGTTTGGTGTCCTTCCAATGTTCTTTGTTGCTTTATTCACCTTTTTTGTTTTTTCTTGGAACTAGCGATGAAACGACTATGAAGAAAAATCACAGATTTTCATATTCGAATGACGCCTGCATGAAATGTGAAAGAATCCTTAACCACATCGATGCCTCAGAATTATAGTGCTGCCAATCTGCAAAAAAAATGCTCCATAAAACTATTTCATTATTTCTTTCGACTATAGACTTATTTTCTAAGGTTATTTTGATTCGAATGTAATATTTTATTGAGAAAATAAAACTGGATTCTAAAAGAAGGCTATAACATCTTGTAAATACACTGAGAAAATAATATTGATAAGCTGAAACACAATTAATTCTTTTTTATTGCAACAATTTTTTTTTTCTATGACGTCATTAATTTTTTTCGTTAAAATGTAATTTTTATAAAAAATTGCGTAAAGTAAATATTCCCAAAATCAATCAAAACACAAAAAATTATTTTTTTTTTATTTTATTGACATTTAAAAAAACAAATAAAATTATGATGTCATAGAAAAAAATGTCAAAATAAAATAAAAAAATATTTTTCTGATTATATTGACCAATTTTTTGTATCTGGACGCCCTGTTTTCTAAAATATCCATATAAAGAAAAACGTTGCTTAACTTTTCAGTTAATTGCTTCTGTTTAATCGCAGCGAAGTATTCGCTTTTTTTTTATCACACCACTATCGGCAATATTTTTTGTTGGAATTCTATGACAAAACATTTTTGTTTCTTATTGTCAATAAAATGCAGAAATCTGTTTTCGCCTTCACTTTGCACGCCACTCTCTTTCGCCTGACTTGTAACCAACATAAACAAACCACTTTGGGTCTTAAATGCATACGGTTCCTATGAAAATTTTTCAAATTCTTTACATTCTGACACTTTTACCATTACGACTTGGTCATTCTTGGTTAGATTGTCCTTGTTGCATTTTGCCTGAATTTTATTTTTCTTTCAAATTTCTATTCCTGCTGTTTTAAGGGTGTGTGTGTGCAACAAATGTTTCACATAAAAAGTTTTGCCGGTTTTTTTACGCAGACACACGCTTTCGTTTAACTTTTAGATTACGTTGACGGACTCGTACCCTACGAGTGCTGGTACTCGTACACATAAAATGGTCATTTTCCTGTCTGTTAACTTTGTTAGAAAACTAAAGGTTGTGGGGAAAATTAAATTCATTTTAAATGCAATTTTTTAGTGTAAAACTTTTTAATGTAATTTTTTTTTGTAATTTTATTCGTTTTCTTTTTTGCAGGTGAGTTTTTTCGGAACTTTCAGTGGACTGTTCAGTAATTTAAGTGAGTAGTTAGCTTTTAAAGACCTCACATTAAAATGAACAAAATAAATTTAAAAAGCAGTAAATTTACAATGTGCGCTGCTTGTGTGGCAAAATTGTTACTTAAATTTTATGATGTTGCAATTTAATTTACCACTCAACATTTTCTTTTTGCCATTAAAGTTTTGCATTCCACAACATCTTCAAAAAAAAATAATAAAATAAAATGTTGGTTTGCTATTTACAAACCGAAAATCATAATCAATCGCTTCATTAGTTTTGTGCCGTATTTCGTACAACACGATGTTTCGGTTGCTACAATTGCTCTTGCAGTAGGTAGCTGATGTTGCAGCTTCTGCAGCTGCAACTGCTTCTTTATGCATTTGTGCAAGATGTCGACACGTGTCGCACGTTTCTTGTGTTAATTGGATTCTTTGAAAAATCTTTTATATTTTGTTTGCTTGGCTCTTTAGCTTGATTTATGGCATAGCATTTTATTAACAAGCTGTTGTTAACAAGTTCTTATACCTTCTATATGCCAGCGATGATTTAGCGTTTTATGAATTTCATAAATACTGATTTGTGTGTATTCTTTCATCAAACGATTTTGTTTACCTGTTTTTATATAATTTTTTCATTTCAATGCATATAATGTGACAAAGCAAGCTTAAAATTTACAAAAATTTGTGAGGGTGTTCTTTGTCAAAAATTTAATAGCATTTAGGGCTAAAATCACTGAGTTCATGTTTGATTCAAGCATAAACGCTTATGATTTAGCGCCAAAGCCGTAGATGTTTATATTGAAAAGCAAAATTTTTGATTCGAATTCAAAAAAAACTCACATTGATTCAAAGTGAATTCATATTTGCAACTTTAAATTGCAATTTGCAATTTTTCATGATTGAAGTAAAGTTAAAAATGTTATTTTCTCACTACTTTTCCAATACAAAATGCATTTAAAGTTGTTTGTGCTAAAAATAAACAGAAAAATGTTATTTTTACAATTGTAAATATCAAAATTTTGCAACTTTAAATCAAAAATAAAGTTTTTAAATTTGAAGGCCCATTGTTTACCCGTTTAACATAGTGTTGGCTCCACCATGGGTTTGGATTTCTCTGCATCTATTGATAGCACCTCTCAAATATTCTTAAAAGTGGTTTTTCTGAGTGTAGTCAAAAAAGAAACAATTTACAAATCGAATACGTTGAACGATTAAAAAAAATATCTGTTCTATTTTTCGTCTAAGCAAACTATGCGACTTAATCCCACATTAAAAAAAAGCTAGCAAATAATACTGCTTTTCCCATTATGTAGGTTAATCTGCTAAGAAAATATTTATTTCAATCAAATAAAGCAGAATAAAATCAATAATACTATGGAAAGTACTGCAAACAAAACTAAAGCCTAAAACATCCCCTGGGAAGGGCATATGTCGTCTGCACTAACGATTGAAACGTGTCTTTTAACATATTTTGCATCCCATAGGGTGGTGCTTAGTCTAATACCATCAACTTCACTTTATTTTTTTCGATATGATACGTTAAGTAACCCTCGATTTTTGCAATAAGAAGGCAACTTTTGGTATTGATGGCATAAAATAGAAATAAAAATGCAGCAGATGTCACAGTTTTGCTAACAAATCGAATTTAGCGCAAATTTAGAAAAGAGAGCTTGGGTCAGGTCAGTTAATGTGTCAGCGGATGTTTTGAATTAGAAACAACTAAAAAGAAACGAACATGAAAGTCATATTGAATGAAATCAAAGAACTGTTGAAGAGAATATGTAAGTTGTGACCAATTGAAGGGTTGTTTTTCTAAAAATGGATTAACATATTTTAATAGAAGAACGATTTAGGTTGAAGGGACTTTTCGATAATGCCTCATTTGTATGCAAAGACATGGAAATTATGGCTTGTCAAACATTGTTTTCACAGTAAAAAAGAATTCTTCGCAAACTTTTCAAATTGTTATTTTTACGATTGAAAACCATAGCAATCGTACACTCGAGCTAGGTATTCCTTAAAATAAGTGCTTCTAGAAAAAAAAAGTTTATTTACTCTTTGAGCCAAATTGCATAAAGTTCAGAGATATATAACCCAGTATGGCGTGTCACCAAGTACTTAAATTCTTTAGTTTTTATGTACAGAATGAACCCATATCCAACTTACAAGCGTCTCTTTGGTATTAACTAAAATAAATCTATACCTGGAAAAGTACACGACACAGGTCAAAAAATTTGTGGAGTAAAGTTGTAAAATTGAATAAGAAAATAATTTAATTTCACGGTATTTTATAAAATACTACAGTTAAAAAAAAAATTATAAAAAAATTATATAAATTAAAAAAAATACTTTTTAAAAATTTTTTAATAAAAATATTGAACAAAAATAGTTGGAAGCAAAATATTAGGAAAATTAAAAAAAAAAAAATTAAAAAAAATATTTAAAAAAAGATTAAAAAATTAAAAAAAATATTTATATTTTAAAGATTAAATTAAGATAAAAAAATTAAAAAAAATCAAAAATAAAAAAAAATTCAAAGTATAAACTGCAAAAAAACTTAAAGCAAAAACTGAAAAGAGATCAACAAAAAGAAATAGTAAAAAATTTTAAAAAAATATATTTTATGAAAAAATCAAAAAAAAAAATTAGAAAAAGAAGTACAAAAAAATTTAAAAAAATTAAAAAAAAATTAAAAAAAAAATTTAAAAAAAAATTTAAAAAAAAAATAAAAAAAAAAAATAAAAAAAAAATTAAAAAAAAATTTAAAAACAAATAAAAAAAAATAATAAAAAAAATTGAAAACAATAATTAAAAAAAAATATTAAAAACAAACTTAAAAAAAAACAACTACAAAAAAAATTAGAAGTAAAAACTGCAAAAAATCTTAAAGTAAAAACTGAAAAAAGATTAAAAAAGAAGAACTAATAAAAAATTTTAAAAAAATATGTTTTTCTTACGACTTTGACAAGCGAAAATTCTAAATTAAAACAACGGCTTGCAATAATGAAGCTATAAAAATATGCGAGTTATCTACCTAATGAAACTCACTTATTTTATTGCTCTAGCTCCATTACTTAGAAAGTTGTTGGATAATTTTGTTTGCATGTGCTTCCCAAAAGCAACTTTGTTAAACACCCTGTAATTTATTAGGTGTTCAAGATACACCGCCCTCCCCCCCCTCATTTTTTTTGCTCACAATGAACCAGGAAATCGAATTTATTCGTTTGGCAGTTTAAATCCGGACCTTTGGGTATAGTTTGACTAGAATCCTAGTGAACTTTTAAAAAAATTGCTGAAACTTCACTGTTGCATAAACTTTGTGAAATAAAAACTTAAGTAAACCAAAACAAAACAAAAAAGTGCGTAGCAGTTGTAAGCGCATCAGTGTTTTGTTTTGGTTATTATTCTTAAGAAAAATAAAACGTGTTTGCTGTTATGAGCTACAAGTGGCTCATTTTTCGTTTTTTGCCCATCGCTGGCCTAGATCATGCGATTTAACGGAGTTGAACTTTTTGTCTGCGATTTTTTGAAGTCTAAGGCTTATGCCAATAAGCCCACGACTATCCACGCCTCGAAGAAGAAAATTAAACGCTGTATCAACGAAATACAGCCACATTTCGTCAAAGAGTGCACGCAAAGCCCTGAAAGTCATTTATCCATCAAAACAAAATTTTCAATTTTTAAACAAAAACCTGAGCTTTGAATCAAAATAACTTCTTGCATTGATTTTTAAACACTCTTTATATAAATTATTTGCTAACAAGGTCATTTCCTTTGCTGTTGATTTTGTTAACTTTACCATGATCTGTGTAATTCTAACCATTTTTATTTATAATATTTTTACTATTAATTAAGAAAAAAAAAATGAAATAAATTCGAGAAACCCAACCGATTTATGTAAATTCAAGATTATGGCTGAGATTGATTAAGTCACTTTTAAAATAAAATAACATTTTTTTAGCTGCAGTAAATATTGTGAACAATTTTCAATCTCCTCGATGTATTCTCCATGTTAAGCGCCAACTTTTGATGCATCTGATGTGAATTGATTTGAATGCTTAATGTGGCGCCATGTATTTTTGCAATAAATTAAAAACTTAATACTGTGAAAAAAATTGTTTATTGCAATATGTTATAAACACTTAATAAATTTAAGTTTTATTTTTTTTGTCAAAAAACAAAAAATAAATCCAATTTACTTAGCATTTTCAATTTACTGCGCTCAACCAAGTCAGCAGTATGTGATTACTTTTAACACCTGTAGTACTCATATGTTGCGTCAATTACATGCGACTTTTTGTTGCTGGCTGCTGCTGATGATGTTGTTGCAGTTGATTTTTTTTTGCAGCCTAATTAATTTATCTTTGAAATGTCGCGTCACAGCTAAGCGACGCCAATGTATGTAAGCGTACAAGTAGATATCTTAATGTAATGCAACGTCTTGTCATGTCAACATTGAGGGCAAATCCATGTGTCGGAATAATGTATTATTTGATGACTTTTTAAACACAAAGTTTTTCTGCTACTTTTTCTCTGTGTGGGATCCTTAAACTCTATGTGCCGATTATAGATCCAGCGAATTGCAACAATATTGCTGCAGATTGCAATAGGCTTTAATTGAGTTCAATTTCATACTAGATATCAAAAAGTAAATTTACATTGGTTGCTTTAGCGCCTATCTTTGAACAAAACTGCTGCTATGAATTGTGTAAATCAGCGCACTACTGTCACCACTCTTTCCGTCCCTACAATTTTTTAAAAAATAATACTTATTGATAATGTTTACTTTTCTTTTCAATTATTTTGTAAGTACTTTGTGATATTGCCCTCATACACTGATACTTTGTGGCAAATTGTGTATTCATAAAATAATTAAATCATGTTATTTGATGTGAGACGACGAACAGCGTATCGAATTTCCAGCTACAAATATTTACACAGTCGCATAAATCAACGACATCAAAACTGAAAATCCACCAATCTGCCAATTCAGCCAAAATGAAAATGAAAATTAAATAGCAAACGACGACTCACTTGTATCCAGTGGAACGTGTATTAAATTTGATTTATTACAAATTATGTGCAGATATTTGACGTTGATATTAAAGCAGTCAGTCAGTCAGTCAGTCAGCCAAACCGCCAAGCAGCATATGCAAATGCTGCATCCATTCAGTCGATACAACTTAAATGAAGAAAAAGTGCAAAAACAAATCACTGCAAAAGAAGCCACAGAGAACTTAATTTATATCTTGTAGATTGCTGTTACCGCTGCTTGCTGCTGCTGCCGGCAATTTAAAGCGCAATTTGTATTTTCTGCAAAAAATATTCGTCGCAGTTGATGGGTATGTGCGTGCACGCGTTGTAACAGACGTGTTGTATGTGTGTGTGTGTACGCACATATTACCATCGTCTATGTACGTGTGTGTTTTGATGATGAAATTTAATTTGTGTAAAATCAAATTAGATATTAGTGGATTGAAAAGTGGTGGATTAGATTGTGTGATGATACTACATAGCTTTCGAATGAAAGGATGTGAACACTGTGTATGTCATGAGCAAAACTTTTTTTTTTAATATTTAGTTCTTCGAAAACTCTTTTCTGATTCATTCCAGTTAACGATATCACTTTCAACCTTTCATTTTTGAAATACTGCAGGTGATAGCCCTTATAAATGCATTGCATCGTGTTGATTTGTATGAAAAAGAGATATATTAGTGGGAAGGGGGATTAGAAGAGTAGTTTGTCTGTGGATGCTTTTCTGTTTTTGAATCTGAAGATGTCAGAGCGGTCTGGAAAAATATTCGAAGGGTGGTTGTTCCACAACCTAATAGTACGGCCAAAAAAAATAATTATCACGATAGTGCGATGTTCTATCATGCACCGTTGTGACGCAAAAAAGTTGGGCTTGAGTGAGTACGCGAACTGAAAGTACCAGATCGTAGATTTCTCTAGAGCACATCCCATTAAAATACCTATAAAATAGGGTTGAACAAGCAACGTTGCGACGATGCTCAAGCAATATTCTCTTCCCCTATTAATTTTATCGCAGGTCGCTGAACTCGAGCGGCTCCAAGATAGTTTTTGGAGCCCCGTCCCATAAGTGCGAATTGTACTCCAGTTTAGTTCTAATATAGATGAAATAGACAGTTCGAAGGTCAACAGCAGTGAAGTATTTCTTAAACCTTTTTAAAAAACCGCTTTGCCGCTTCTTTTGACACACCGAACACATGATCTATCCCTCTCCGAGGATGCCCAGAACGACAAGTGTTGTTGATTTCGAAATATCTAACCCAGCCATATTGCGGGGAGAAGGGGAAATAAACCATTTGTATGTGAGACAACAAACAACATTGGGTCTTGTCTGCATTAAAATCGATCCGAATTGTAAGATCCCATATGCATATATAGTAAAGATCTGTGAATGTTGCAAGGCTGGCTGTCTGGCGCCTGTGTGTGGCGCACTAGCACAAGCTGATAAAGGAATTTTGGGCCAAATATATAATATATAAGGAAAATTAAAAAAGTTGGTCCAAAGTGGTGGTGTCAGTCGATGGGTCCCTAGTATTGATCATAGGGGAGAACGGCCAATAACAAGTGAATATTCCATATGAAAAAAGCGCTTATACTTAGGTGGAAACTAAAGTTAGTCCGATCTGGACAAGAGCGATGTCAATCGATGGGTTCATAGGAATGAATGATCACAAGTAACGGCCAAAAAAAAAATGGCTTTGTTTATTTTTTGAAATTTTTTGCGATTTCCTTGTCAATTTTTCTGGTTAATATTATAAACAAGCCTCAATTAAGTTTAACCATATAGTATAACTTTGAATTAGCTACATTAATTTTTGTTATTTTCAATGAGATTTCTAGTTAAATTAACTGGCACCAAAACATTACGTCTCCTAGTTGAATTAACCATGTCATAGCTGATTTTTTTTTTCAGTGTACCTAACCATTGTATACACAAAATGCAACACCTACAAAACTGAATTCATTTGAAAATCATATAAAAACTAATTTTCGCATTGTAC